>JARQOC010000012.1:65814121-67014121 GCA_033576535.1 Allobates femoralis
CTCGTATTTATTGGAGTGAGTGATCCTGGCAGCGCGGACTACAGCACACCTTTTTTCCCTAAGCATTGTTACAACCTACACGTGATGTGGCCGGTGGGAGTCCAGCAGCAGCCATCAGGACATTACCAATAAGCCTTCAAACCAGTTGTGGGTCTCACAACTGGACCAGGTGAGCAGATTTAATTACTCACCATTACGCCCATCAGTGTCTAGTGATAAGGGCACTATTGCGCCTCTTGTCCCCCCCTCTTTTTTCTTGTTTTATAGTAGTCACTTAGTCACATCCCTCCAGAGTAAGCCTGGCTTGTGGCGCAGGTCCAAACCCACCAGCATTACAGTTAGATCAGGCCATGGACCCATGCTCATAAGTCAGGACCCCAAGTTTAGTGCACAAGTACTATATGAGAAGGTCTGTTCTCAGCATGAGCATAAGGATTAGCAGATGCAGGCTACCAATGTGGTGGCAATCCAGCTGCAGGATCTGTCTACCACAATGTCTTCCTTGTCTCTTGCTTCTTCCATGTCTGGTCAATCCTCCTCTGGTCAGTCAGCCTCTCCAAGGAAACTGCCTAATGCTCCAGTTCCTGGTGGTTCTGCTAAGCTCCAGCTTACATTTCTACCCAGCTATAATGGAGACCCCAAGGAGAGCCGCAGTTTACATTAGTCAGTGTGTGATACACTTCACTCTCCATGCTCATTTCTTGTATATATATCAGACCAATATAGTCTTCATGGTCTCCCATGACAAAGGGAGGTTCCTGGAGAAGTTCTGGGTGGTATTTGAGGTTCCAGGCCACATCTTCTCAGCTGCTTTTTCTCTTTTTTGTGTCTAAGGCAAAGCATGGACTCCATGGCAACTTGGCCAAAGGATTCATCCATAAATCCTCTTCTCTGGCTGGAGCCAGTTGCTTCTTCGTGTATAAGAAGGATGGATCCCTACTCCAATGACTAGACTTTTCGTGAGATTAACAAAATCACAATTAAATGCAAATATCCCCTTCCTTTGATCTCTGGAATCTTTGACAGAATCCGTAGAGCTAAGATCTTCATATTGGCTCTACAGAGGGGCTTACAATCTGATTCGTATCTGCAAGGTTGACAAATGGAAGTTGGCTTTTAATCCTGTGATGGTCACTACGAATATCTCATTATGCCTTTTGGTCTGCACAATGCACCCACCATGTTTCAGGAATTCGTTAATAACATCTACCTGTTTGACATGATCAGCACTCCACTGTCTCCAATCATCAATACAATTACGCAATTGACTATCACATGATGGGCAAGGCCATGGCTGCTTCCACTACTAGCAAAGTTATAGGGGAACTTATAGTGATCTTATGGAATAAACACCTCTGATCCTTTGATTCTAGCGCAGGGGTCAGGAACTTTTTTGTCTGAGAGAGCCATAATCACGACATATTTGAAAATGTAAGTCTTTTCAGCAAGGATTCTATTACTCTCAATGCTACATGGCTCGATTGCAAGGGATTTTTTGGTTGTGGTCATGGTCAGTGTGCATTGCTTGCAACTATGTGTGCAAAAGCAATTCCTTTTCCTCATTTACAATCGGAAAAACTTATGACATAACATTTTATTAATTGTAACACCCCGGGGTGATTTATTTAGTACAATGCACTGCATGTAAAATCCAACATGTTGGTTGCACTATTAATCCATTGAAAAAGAGGATTAGAAGACATATTTCAGACACAATCCTGATGCAATGAACATATCGGCAGTGTCAAAGCATTTTGTTCAGCACCACAACAGAGGTTTAAAACATCTGAAATTTCAGGGAATTGAGAAGGTAAAAAAACGTTACGGAATGGTAATTTCCAGAGGAAAATTCTAAACAGAGAAATCCTTCTGGATATTTAAATTATGTACACGCACACCTATGGGTTTGAATACGCGGCAAGATCTGATACTCCAGTATACTTAACCCCTTAAAGACCGAGTCACTTTGCAGCTTAATGACCAGACCGTTTTTTGTAATTCTGACCAGTGTCCCTTTATGAGGTAATATCTCTGGAACGCTTCAACGGATCCTAGCGATTCTGAGACTGTTTTTTCGTGACATATTGGGTTTCATGTTAGTAAATTTAGGTCGATAATTTTTGCGTTGATTTGTGAAAAAATCAAAAATTTGGTGAAAATGTTAAAAATTTGGCAATATTCAAATTTTTTATTTTTATTCTGTTAAACCAGAGAGTTATGTGATACAAAATAGTTAATAAATCACATTTCCCACATGTCTACTTTACATTAGCACAATTTTGGAAAACAAGGTTTTTTTTTGGTAGGAAGTTATAAGGGTTCAAAGTTCATCAGCAATTTCTCAGTTTTCCAGCAAAATTTACAAAATCATTTTTTTTTATGACAACATCACATTTAAAGTCCCTTTGAGGGGTGTACATGACAGAAAACACCCAAAAGTGACACCATTCCAAAAACTGCAATTCTCAAGCTACTCAAAACTACATTCAAGAAGATTATTAACCCTTCAGGTGCTTCACAGGAACTAAAGCAATGTGGAAGGAAAAAATTGACATTTTAATTTTTCCAACAAAAATGTTCTTTTAGAAATGTTGTATGATTCCTCCACGCAGAGAGTGTGGTGCTGCGTCTGACGTCCCAGGGTGGAATGAACCCAAAATGGACGCTTTAGTTTTATGTAATGGGACATAAAATCCGGGAACTCCCACTTGTGTTCACCTCCCTGGTGTGCGGATTCTCTGAAACCCACCTCTTTCACAATTCTCAAAAAAACTCCATTTTTCATATCTTTGGTTTGGCCACTCCCACGTTAAAACCAAGGACATCATGTTTTCCCTTGGGAATTTACACTAAGATTGATATTAAATATGATATATCTATGATGTTCAGAAGGTCAGAACCCAGTTCCCAGGTGTCTGAATGTTACATAGATATAAAAGATATACCATCATAACTGGAAAAAGGTAAACATTCCAAAAATATGATTTATGTATTCTTGGTATGAACGGGTCTTATGAAATTTGACGTTAAAAGATTGTAAGTTAAGACAAAGGGATATCACAGGGAGAAAACCAGATTAGACTAGCTGAATTCTGCTCAGCTCAGAGTCGTAATAGTTCCTGACTGGGGGGAAGCACAGTGGAGATCTATGTATCTCCCTTATGAATGAACAAGGGGCTGAGAATTAAGCCATCTCTGGCTGTCTTTTCAAACATTTTAAAACAATGACAAAAATTCATATTTTCCTGACAAGCAGTGAGGGAGAAGACAGAGCCCTGGAGACTGCCCACTCAGGCTACAGACTGTAGACTGGATGCCTCATTTTCATGTGAAAATGTAAGTCACAAGGTCTTTTTTCACAGACAATATACAACAGATTTAGGTCAGAGAGGATGGTTAGGGATGTACTAGGAGAGTGCAGGGACAGGTAGGTGATAGGTTAGGGAGTAAAAACGACCTGACAGGTTCCCTTTAATACATTTACTTACAAGTAATAGATATGGACCAGAGGCCAAAGAGTCTTTTAGGAACAGTCAGGTAAGTAATATAGCACTAACCAATTGCTGAAAAGACAAATAATAAAGGAATAAAGGTCAATGACCAACTGAGAAAATTTCTCAAACAGTATGACACCCATGGAAGACGGGGAAAGATAATAAGATGTTATGGCCATAAGAAAATGACGGAATGGTTCAACAAGTACCATGAAGAAGACCAGATCTAAAAGAAAACCAGATCTAGATGAAACCTATAGAAGGCTACAAATAAGAGTACAGGTTATCCTCATGAAATTAAGTAAAGTATAATCTTATTGCTTACAGAATACAGTGAACAGTAATTGATACCGGTGGGAGCCACACTATTCAGTTTGTAGATCCAGCGTGACTCAAGGCGGAGTACAAAATGTGACATATTGCCACCTCTAATATTACTGATTATGTATTCAAGTTCAGGAGAGTCGACGGCCAATCCGAGCATTGCGATGCTTGGGCAGTAATATGGCCATCTGAGTGAAACACTGACAAAGGGGCACAGGGGTGGGCGAAGAAAGGGGTGAATATTCATCTACAATTAAATCTAAAAACAGAGAGACACAAAGAGGCACAAATGGGTCTTATTGTTTGGATAAGATTGTTTGACCGTGAGTGTATCTGCTCACCTGGTTCGGTTGTGATAACCCACAACCAGTATGCTCACCTGGACAGCTGCTGCGAATCCGCACTTCCACGTGCACAGTGGTGGTGTTTTCAAAATCCAAAGGAGTAGTGCTTGTATAATCCGCTCTGCCGTCGGTATCAAAGACAAGGAAGACAAAGCTTCTTCAATGCTGCTTCTTTATTCCCTATGCGTTTCAGTGTTGTCCCAGCACCTTCCTCAGGAGTACAATCATGCCCCTGAGGAAGATGCTGGGACAGCGCCGAAACGCGTAGGGAATAGAGGAGCAGCATTGAAGAAGCCTTGTCTTCCTTGTCTTTTATACCGACAGCAGAGATTAACATTTGGAATTAACACAGTCCAATCAGTAATGTCGGAGCAGAGGGGTGGGTGGAAGCAGGGGCTGAATATTCATTTGGAATTAACACACAGTCCAATAACTGATTCCAGCACAGAGGGTCGGGTGGAAGAAAGGGCTGAAAATTAATTTTCAGTAACACAGTCAAATAACTGACACCGTCGTAGAGACACAGCGGGGGAAGGAAGTGCATATTTGTTTTTCTTTACCAGGTACCCAATCACTGACACCAATACAAAATATAAGAAATTCCCAAAATGAGCCCAAGTGCATCTTTTGGGCCCAAAAATAATATAAGACCCTGTCTTATTCTTGAGGAAACTTAATAATACCATCTTATTAGTAACCTGGAATTGTTGGTTGCCTATCATTGTTAGAGATTGGAAGGAGTATGTTATGGTATGTAAAGTCTGTGCCTGAGCCAAGATGATTTATTTACTGATTTACCATCCTCTGAAGAGAAAACCACTATTCAGACTGTGTGTTTTTTGATCCGTTTTTTGCAGTGCAGGTTTAATCTATCTGGTAGGTTAATAGTTAACTCACTGTTAACTTCTCTGTCTAAAGGACCTGTGTGATGTAATGATTATGTGACAATAGTAGGCGGAGCTAAGCAAGCCAAATCCTTATACTCTATGAAGAGTTAGCTCCGCCTATTGTAATCACATGGTTGTGACATTACATCAGGTTCCGCAGCATGTTCTGACATCCAGCTGAAATGTTAACTATTACTTGCCAGTCTACTACGTCCTCCAAGGTGTAGTCACTGCCTCATTCACATAAGAAAATGTAAGTGTATAAATGCTTTTTTTCACCTTTAACATTACACTATGAGCTCAGACAGGGATGGTTAGAATAGTATTATAAAGCTGCAGGGACAGACATTGATTGATGAAGGGGCATAAGCAGGGGTGCACCGAGCCCCACTGCCGCCTGAGCCGCACTGACTACGGGGGGGGGGGGGGGTGCTGTTGGAACCTGGGGCTGCCGCCCCTTCTACAATGACCGGCTCGCCACCGTCGCCTGACCCGCGGCAGTGATTGCCGGCCGCGGCCGTGAGTCCCGGGGGGGGGGGGTGCTAGTGATGCCTGGGGCCCCTGCCGCCCCTTCTGTGCCTCTCCCCCGGCGGTCGCCGCTTACCTCCAGTGCGCGGGGTGAGCGGCCGGCGCCATGACAGGGGGAGGCTGCTTGCATTGAGGCGCCGCCCCCTTCTGCACTGCCGCTCCCCCTGCCGGCTGCCGCCTGAATGACAGGGCTCACCTTGTCCAATGGACGGTGCGGCCCTGGGCATAAGGGAGCTGACAGGTGCACTTTAGTAATGCTCCATACAATGGTAGGTGTAAGGTTTTGAAGAACAATGTAGAAAGAAATCTATCGGTTAGGCATGTTTCCTATACATGTCAGCAATACCATGAGCACATCTTGCGCTTATAAAAAAAAATCCTATTTGTATTGATTGTATAAGTCCAGCTTTGGAATGCATGTATCCTATGCAACTTATTCAGTCTTCATATCTATGTCCCCTTCAGTCCTGTATTCTCACTATCCCCCAACTACACTGAGCAATGCTCTCCAGTTCTGTAGATACCAGCCACCAGCCTTTGTTCAATTTCTAACATCCGGACACCAAACAACTAATGTGTGCCAGTATCCTCTGCCAAGAGTCATTAATCAAAACTAAATTTCAACCGGGGAATAGGCATCTGGCACAGGGGCACCTGCAACAAATTCATCTCACAAATGCTAAGTGATATAAAAGTGACCTGTAATTTGCATTTTGTATGCATGTCTAGGAAAGTAGAAAGCAAAGGAATACACAGCAGCACAGAGGAACATTTCTCATTTATACATTCATTTATGTTTGTAGATTAGTAGAATTTTGGATGGGGTACACCATAATCGGATTTTACTCATTTCCAAGTGGGAACTCCAAAAATATAAGGGATACAGTTTTGCTCGTGTCATTGCCCTAATTTTTTTTAAAACAATATGATTTTTACGTTTTAGAGGCCCATCCATTGTGCTGTTTTTACTTTACATTTATTTTCTAAACATTATTTTTATATTTATTATATTTTAAAATCTGTACATTTTTTAACAATAGATGTATGCCTCATCCAAGCATTCTTAAAACAGCTACTATATTCTACTACATCAGTAGAATTTTCCAATGTTATTCCCATCTTATACATTTCTTAAACATACTTATGGTAGTAAAAATCTGTAAATGCAAGATGACCTTAGACCAAACCCATTTTTTTTTTCAGGTCTAGCTTTCTATTTAAAGTGTATGGTGGATTTTCCTGGGCAAAGTCACTTCAGTGAACAGCATTTGTGGCACCCCAGAGTCCGGTTGCAACATTGATATTGCCTCCCTCGGGGGGTCATGCCGTGCTTGGAAGCAAGGGGAGGTATACGCACCAGGTAAGCCCGCCACACACAACACCTTCCCAACTCCTGACCAGAAGCGAGAGCACTGAAACCTGAGTTCAGGGGAGGTCCCCTATAAATTCTGGCCTGGAAGCAGGGTTAGTCAGTACAGTTTCTAGGAGGAGTGTGAAGAGGACCTGTGGACTGGAGCTGTGCCAAGCCCGTTCCAGGTAGAGCAGAGTGACACCGGGTTCAGTTCCTAGGAGGACTGTGAAAAGGTCCAGTGGACTGGAGCAGAGTAAGGCTTGTCCTGGGACAAAGACTAGCCAGCGTGAGGGACCCATAGGAGAGGGTCTGAGCCAGTTACCAGGCTCACCCCAATGCAGAGTGCCAGAAGTGGACACCGGAGTCCGAGGCTTTGAGGGACTCCAGGCCCAGCAGCCAACACCGGAGGGCGGGAGATTCCAAGTCTCCCAGTCACAACGAAGCCCAGGAAGCACAGCAGCACCAGAAAGCTCAGGGACAACAGCGAGACGAAGAGTACCCGAGAAGGGCTCGAGGTGCCTGTCATTGTGGAGCCCTGCTCACGCAGGTAACCACAGACTCACCTACAGCATGGATGGATTTCCACAGTGGGTACACAAGTGCAAACAACACCTTCTGCCCCAACCCAGTAGGTGGAGCTCAACTTGCTGCCCTTAGGCAAGATCCCCTATAAATACTAGTGCTGGGGGCGGAGTTAGACAGAGTGTGCAGTCGCTAGGAGAACTGTGAAAACATCCTGGTGGTCGGAGCCGCGTTAGGCCCGAGCCAGATACAACCGAACAGCCAGGAGTCTAGTTATTGCAGGGACCCAAGAGTGGGGTCGAAGGTGAATTGTAGGAACAATGGAGAAGTAGCAGCCTGGGGACCGAGGAGCCGTTTTGGTTCACTCCAGAAAGCATCCTGGACACCGGAGTCCGAGTCTGCAGGAGAGCACCCAGCCCAGCAGAGAATACCAGTTTTCCGTGGAGACTTCAGTCACCCGGGCATCTGTGCAGTCACCAACAAGGGAGCCATGCACCACAAGAGAGTCTATAGCAGCAGTCCAACGAGGGTTACCCAACACAGCACAGGTGAGAGAAGAGCAGAGGAGGCCAGCCAAGTTCCATATAGGGCAGGAGCGTCACACGAGGGGAAAGAGATGAGAAGGCCTTGTACTGGACTTTTACCTGCAATTCTACCAGTAAAAGGTAAAGAAACAATCTTTGGTGTGTGTGTCTATTCCTCTACCCCTGACTCTGCCACTTATAGAGACTATTCCAGATGCCTGCCAGCAAAGCTAGTTCTCTGCTTTCATCCCTAACCATTTACTACCAGAGCCCCCGGGGACCCAACTCCACCTGTGGGGAGCGTCAACACCTAGCTGCCCGTACATCTTCCCTGGAGGCCCAAAGCAGTGCTGGTGCAATCACCAGAAGCCACAGGTGGCATCACGACAAACTTTTATTTTTCTTCATCACCGTTCCCTAACCCCCTTTTCAGTTGACCACCAGGGCCACGGGTATGGGCAGGCCACCAGTGACATCCCAACTACAGCAGGGCCTAGATACCAGAGTTCCCATACAACCCTGGGTGATTCACGATACGGGTGAGAGACTGTACGCAGGAGGAGAGGGTTACAGCTAGCTACAGGCCTCAGAACTCGCCGGGTAAGGAGAACCCCAAGTTGCTTCCAGGCCACCCAGACTCCCAACATCTCTTGTGGACGGTACCTTGGACTACACCTGATACTTCTACCAGTAAAGGTAACGAACCCTTGTGTCTGTCAGTTATTCAGCGCCCTCAGTCCTGCACCCCCAACGGCCTACTACTGCCATAGGCTTTCCTGGTTGCCCTGGGGATCTGCTCCACCTGTGTGGAGCGAAACCATCACTGCTCCACTCCCATCATCCCCAGAGGTCCCACACTGCATCTGCTGCCACTAATAGTCGCATACCACGGTTGGCGTCACGACTACTATCCCTAAATCACTACCCCCAGAACTTTTAAGTTGACCCCCAGGGTCATGGAGCCGGGCCTCAGCCCCTGTGACTCCCCCGGAAGCATCACAGCTCAGTTCCAAGTACCCAACGGCTCTGTGGCTTGTCAATTCCTGGCGTCACAAACAGGATCTCGTGCCCGATATTAATGGGTGCTGTGTGCCATTTACTTTGTTGAACTGTGTACAGTCGCCATTGTTTCCACACGTGGCGTGCGGGAAACCAAGGGGGCGTGCCATCATTGGCGGGACCTTGGGAAGAGCACAAAAAGAGACAAAGGCCCGCACTCTGACATCAGTCAACGCAACGCAGGAAGTCCTGCGCCTGAAATCCCCTGCACGCTAAACTCTCACCTGAGGAGCAGTAGACTGCCCCACCAATCTGGGCTGCGGTTCACTACGGGGGAACAATGTCTGATACGGAAGGAGAACAGCCCGTGGTGAACCTGGTCACCGCGCCCGGCAATGCCATTGCTCAAGAAGAGGCCGCGGCCCAGGCCGAGTATGCAGCCCCAGCCAAACCTGCGGCCGCAACCGTGGCGCCCGCGGACACAACAATCCTGCCGTTCACTATGCTGTACATCCCGGGAGCAAAGTGGCTACCGCAATATTCAGGGGAAGCCGGCACCCTGAACGATTTCAAGGAGTGGATAAAATGTTTATTTGCAGTGTACTCCATGATGGAGGCGAAACAAGTGATTATGCTAATGGAACAATTGACTGGTGCAGCCCAAAGTGAAGTACAATCCTGGCCAGCTACCAACAAACGGACTGTTAAGCAAATATTTGCCAGACTAAAGGAAGCCTTCGACACCCGGACGGCAGCGGAGCTAAAAGTAAGATTCTTTGGGTGCAAACAAGGGGTGCAGGACAGTATACGGGACTATGCATTGAATCTACAAGAGGCGCTGAGGGCCATGAAACAAGTAGACCCCCGACAGTGCCTGAGAAGAGAATTAGCTATTGACTGAACAAGTTATTGAGGGGCTCCAGTCTCCAAGCCATTGGGCCCAACTGTGTCTCCAGGCCCTGCAGAACCCTGACCTGGACTTTGTGCAATCTAAAGACCGGGCCATATGTGTGCTGAAGGTAACCACGGCCAGCGGCCCTACTCCCTCCCAGACGCTGGCTTTAATGTACCACTTGGAGGTGGCGCCCACTCCCCTGACCATCGTGGGGGCCAGCGCACAGATTCTAAAGACAGTTACCCCCGAGACCTTGCAACTACAAATGCAACAGCTGACCAAAGGGATGGCAGACCTGGCCAAGGCTGTACAGTCAATCCAAGGATCCAGACCATCGGAGAGGATACGGTTGGCCTCTAGCCCTCATGACGTCCCATGGATACACCAGAAGAGGTACCCCGCCAGCCGAGGACGACCCAGCGACCGCTACGATGCTGCAGAACAACCCATTTGATACTGCTGCAATGAGGCAGGCCATCTAGCGAAATCCTGCACTTTAAATGAGAAACCCCTGGGGCAGCGGACCACCCCCCCAGGAATGAGCTCGTCATGCCCGCAGCACTGGCATGACAGGTATGTGGGAGGATGGCCGGTCCTGCCTGTCGTTCAAGATGGCATCCCCATGAACGCCTTACTGGACGTCAGCTCTCAGGTGACAACAATGCCTTATATCCTTTATAAACGGTACTGGGCCAATTCTGACATTACTCGCCGCCCAGATGACAGTTTTACCATCTTTGCTAGTAATGGTCAATCCTTACCACAAGTGGAGTTCAAAGAAGTAACTATTAAGGTTGGGCGTGTAGAACTGAGCTCCCAAGGTATGGTAGTTGTTGATGTAGACCGACGAGCAAGTAATCCAATGCTTATAATAGGCACTAATGTCATTAAAAATTGTCTGGGAGAGATTATTGTGTTGTTACAACAGGTTGCCGAGACCGCCAACTTTGGGCAGCAGAGGGTCCTGCAAAAAGAAATAAGGGCCCTGATGCAGAGGCAGCAGGTGGAGCTGTCTAGTGGAGAAGTCGTCAGTGTAAGAGTAAGTGACTCAACCCCCATTGTAATACCCCCGCAAAGCGAAATGATGATCTGGTGTAGGGTGGCAATAGGCCTTAGGGGGCAGGAATATCAAGCCCTGGTAGAGCCCATGTATTCAGACAGTAGGCCCACCGTCCTAACAGCCAGGGGGTAGTTGATGTTCGCAAGGGGAGGGTACCTGTATGTATTTTAAATTGTGGGGAGAAGGTCAAACTGCCACGGTATGCAACCCTTGCTAAGCTGTACACCATCAATAACAACGCCGTAACGGCCTTGGAACCCTTGAACCCATCTGACCAGGCAGAGGGCAATGTCTCTGAGGGGCAGCTGGAGGACTGGTGCCAGAAACTGCATGTAGGCACCAGCTCTACCCCTTCACACCAGAAGCATGGAGTTTACTGTGTAGTTCAAGAGTATGAGGTCTTTAGCAATCATCCTTTAGACTTTGGGCAGGTAAAAGGGGTACAACATCACATACCCACAGGTAACCATCTGCACATCAAAGAAAGATGCAGGCCTGTACCACCAGTTCACTATCAATGTGCCAAAGAGATGTTACGGGAGATGAAGGAGGCTGGGGTGATCAGAAATAGTTGTAGCCCTGGGCAGCTCCACTAGTCCTAGTGAAGAAGAAATATGGTACAATGAGGATGTGTGTTGAATACAGGCAGGTTAATCGCATTACACATAAAGATGCTTACCTGTTACCCAGAATTGAAGAGTCATTGGCTGCTTTGAGAACTGCTAACTATTTTTCCACCTTAGATCTCACCAGTGGGTATTGGTAGGTTCCTGTAGCAGAGGCTGACAGAGAAAAGACTGACTTCACGACACCGATGGGCCTCTGTGAGTTTAACTGCATGCCGTTTGGACTCTGCAATGCACCAGGAACGTTCCAGAGGTTGATGGAGTGCTGCCTGGGGCACAGGATCTTTGAAACCGTGCTGCTGTCCCTAGACGACGTCATAATCTACTCGAGGACGTATGAAGATCACCTGAGACACTTGGCTGAAGTATTTGAAGCACTGTCCAAGATTGGCATGAAAGTGAAGCCGTCCAAGTGCCAGCTACTGAAGTCCAAGGTACAGTACCTAGGACATGTAGTCAGCGCTGAAAGTGTGGCCCCAGACCCTGACAAGGTCACTGCAATCAAAGACTGGCCAAGGCTCACCACCATCAAAGAGGTGCGACAGTTCATGGGGCTGGTGGGTTACTGCCGAAGGTTTATCAAGGGCTTCACGAAGATGGCCACGCCTTTGCAAGACCTCCTGGTAGGCCAGTCCAAGAAGGCAGAGGGCTCGGGTCCCCCATTGAAATGGGACGACACAGTGGAAGACTCTTTCAAGCAGTTGAAGTGGGCCCTGACGGGGGACGAGATCCTGGCCTACTTTGATTATGGCCAGCCGTTTGTGCTCTACACCGATGCAAGCAACGTGGGATTGGGAGCCGTGCTATCTTAGGTGCAAAGAGGCAAGGAGAGAGGGATTGCTTATGCTAGCAGGAAGCTCCATCCTACGGAGAGGAACCCCGACAACTACAGCTCCTTCAAGCTAGAGTTCCTAGCCGCAGTCTGGCCCATAACAGAACGCTTCAAGCACTACCTGGCTGCAGCAAAGTTCCACATATATACAGATAACAATCGACTAACCCATCTAGAAACTGTGAAGCTAGGTGCACTGGAGCAGCGCTGGATGGCCCGGTTATCCAACTACGACTTTATCAAGTATCGGGCAGGGCACAAGAATGCCAATGCTGATGTGCTGTCAAGGATGGCCCACTTGTCAGATGCGGGGGAAGACCCAGAGGAGCTGGAAGAGATACAGATACCGATTTTCCACCGCAACAGTGCATCCCAATGCTCCCATGAGGTGGGAAATAAGTGGCCTGTGATGCGAGAAGCCACATTCGACCCATTACCTCACCATGGGTGGAGACACAAGGCAGTGACCCAGTCATCAACCTAGTCAAAGAACTGCTTCAGCAAGCGGACGCGCGCCCTAGCCCAGATGCCAGAGGCGCAACAGCTGTGGAAAGAGAGAGCAAATTATTCAACTGTGTGGGTAAGCTGTGCAGGTGGCATATAAATTCATGAACCCATGAATTAGTGTGGCAGATAGTGGTCCTGAAGAGAGATTTCCAGATGTTTCTGGAAGTTTACCATGATGGAGCCGGGCACTTCGGGTGAAAGAAGCTGGAGGTGCTGCTACGTGAAAGATTCCACTGGGTTGGCATGAGGAAGGCCATTGAGAATTGGTGCAGAAACTGTGGCCCATGCAACCTTCGAAGAAGGGATCGTGACAGTCAGTGAGCCCCTCTCCAGCCCATTGTCACCAAGCAGCCACTTGAAATGGTAGCCTTGGACCATGTGACATTGACCCTGAGCCGGTCAGGCTATGTCTGCACCCTCACTATTGTGGACGTCTACTCACGTTTAACTCCAATTGCCCAAGGTGTTTGCAATCACAGGCAGACATTCCGCATATGCTTTGGCATTGTCCCAGATTGTCCTCCTTTTGGATCGTAGTGTTGAACCATATTGGAATGGTGTATAGGTGCATTGCCCTTAGGGACCCGCTGATATGTATATTACGGTATGTTGAGGAAATAAGAACAGACAACATGACCAAAATAGCAATTGCAAGGTTATTGTTCATTGCCAGAAAATTAATTGCAAAATATTGGATCAGAGAGGAGCCCCCGTCCAGACGCAAATTTATTGCCCAAACGAAATATATAATTCAACTTGAAAGAAGCATTTACACCAAGAGGAATAAACAGGAATATTTCCATAAATTAAGGCAGTCATGGTTGGATACAATTAATTAGAAGTAACACCTATATATACTTTTATAGTGTAAAACTCACAGTAAACTGTATGGCGGAGTGTAAATATTTATGACTTAAGGCAATAGGTAAATCTTGTTGGATATATTGTTAATAACGGACAAAGTGTTGATTGCATTGGGAAAGGTCTCCAATGGGAGGGAGGTAAAGGAAGGGGGAGAATTTACTGTAATATTGTAAAACAAGCATTGTCATGTAATATATGTTCTATGTTTTGCTATATTTATCTGATACAAAAGCTATTAAGAGCAGGCGACTTCCGGATGAAGTTACCTGAAGAATAAATACGATAATTCTTTTAACAACTTCACCGTTTTCAAACCCTGAAGTGGTAAAAAGAAGTAAGAAAAGACTGAACTTGTGCACAGCAATGTCATTTTTACCTTGCTGTGCTTTATTCTCATCCGCCTGAAAAACATGTGTAAACATACCCCTTAGGCCAGTTTCTCACATCCTTTTGTTTTCTCACATATGAATGTCGTACAGTATGGTAAGAGAGGACCAAACCATGAAATCATGGCTCATAATTGGGAAACGGAACAAGAGCTTGCACTCATACTAACACCATATGGCCCATGTTCAGCTAGGACCTCCTGGTGTGAACAAGTAATTGATCTGGTACATCTGCAGATGAAATACTTGGGTTCTGTATATACCATAGGGTGGAAGCGTCAAATGTATCACCTCTGGAGCCTCCTCCATCAATCATCAGTCAATTGGGTATTCTCCTGATGATTGGAGGCAGCAGATTGCTGTTTGTGACAATTGGTGGCAGCGGTGGTATACCTGCATGACCTCTTGGACTGTGAAATTTGACACTGAAAAACAATCTGTGTTTTCTTTGGTGTCCTGGCTCCATTTTGGTTTGTGTCTACAATCCTTGTTGCATCAGTTTTAATATATATATTTATATATACTGTATATATGCTGGTATATATAAAAATCCCAGCTTCTCCTTACAATTGGCCCGCAGACCAGGTAGATATGAAAAGGCACATTGTTAGTAATGGGTCCATGATCTATCTGTAAAAAGTCATAGCTAGCATATGCAACAAAAAAGTAATTGATGTGTGACGCCGGCCTTAGTATCAGTGGAATTTTCCTAAAATTTTAAATTATACATATATCTTCTAGAAAATAAAGTCTGCAAGTGGGAATATTTTGGTTGGCCCATAACCTATAACTAAACATTCCCTACCCTTCAGTCTGAGAAATCGTGAACATGTAAGTGATACTAAGAAGTATGATGTTTTTGGACCAATTAAAATGAAACATGGCAGTGTACAAGTGGATTAAAAGTCTTCAAAATATCAGTGCTTCATTGTTATTCAAAGGAGTCTTCTAATTGCTGATTTCCTTCCTCAACTTTAGTTTCTCAGAAGATGCCTCTGTGTAACCAGAAAATGGTGCTTACAACAGAAGAACACGGGCATCACAACGGAAGACGCAGGAATTCTTCTTAGTGTTGACAGAAAATGTGATGTGCTTTCCCATCCTGAATTATATACATTTAAAAAAATAAAAACCTCATGAATAGAAAACTGAAAATATCTGCAAACCTCTGAATTGACACAGAACAAAAATAGTAAAGTCATGTGAACAGAGCAAGTACAAGAAGTCACCGTCCTTGTGGCTCCATACTGTGGAGCTGTGGGCATTTCTATTTTGGGTATTTTTTTCTCTAGAAGAAATAGCTTTCCCTACCCCTTTCACTGCTGTCTGACTCTGCTGTTGCTGTCAGTGGGGGCTGGTGTGTGTATCGTAGACTATGTGGCCACACAAAAAAATGATCAGTTTCTGGTCAAGAAAATTCTGCATGAAAATCTTGACAGGTTTTAAAAAAATAAATAAAAGCAGCACAAACATATTGTTTTGTTCACAAGGCTGCCACTAGGAATTTCAGGGCCTGTCACTAGCAAAATTTTGGGGCCCCCTGAGACTCCTTCCCGCTTCGCCTCCACCTAGCTCTGCCTCCACCCCTCGAACCTTCCAAAGCTCCACCTCCCACTATTGGAAAAACTCCACTTTTGCACCGCGTCCTCATTAATCACGTATTAACAGTTCCCATCAAACACCAGATCACAAAGAAACACAGCTATCAGATTTTGTTTGGCCAAAACATAACTTTTTTTAAGCCTGCCTCCATGACAAGGTAGACTCTCTTGTCAGGGTCCTACTCTATTCTTTTTTTTCACACCATGATCAGAGTGCGCATTACCACCAAAAAAGTGACAGAATAATACCACATACAAGGAGAAATAGCGCCCCACTATGAACACATCAAGTCTGAGAGCCTCGTTCAGGCCTTGTTCTGGTTCACAGACTTTCATTTGAGGGCTTGTGAGAGAAGCTTCCGATTTCTCCCCCATGTGCGCTGTCTCTCCCCTGTGACTGTCTCCCCCACTGTGCTGGACCTTGTCTCTGTGCCCGTCTCCTACCAGTACACCATGTCTCCTCCCTCTCTTCGCCTGTCCCCCCTGTGCACTGTGTCTCCACTCTGTGCCTCTCCCCCCTTATTCGCTGTGCCTCTTCTCTGTGCCTGTCCCCTCTGTACGCTGTGCCTCCCCTCTCTTCCTGTCCACCCGTGCCTGTCCCCCACCTGTGCCTCCCCTATGTGCCTGCCCCCTCTTGCCTGTAATCCCCCTGTGCCTGTCCCCCACCTGTGACTCACTTCTGTGCATGCCACCCCCCTGTGCCCCCCTCTGTGCCTGTAATCCCCCTGTGCCTGTCCCCCACCTGTGCCTCCCCTTTGTGCCTGTAATCCCCCTGTGCCTGTCCCCCACCATTGCCTCAACCCTGTGCAATCTACCTCCCCCCCTTTCCCTCCTAACCTGTGCTATGCAGAAGGTGATGTGTGGCAGCATCAGGCTGTAGTGAGCTCCCCGGCAGCTGATCTCTATTTCCTGCATCGTGGTCCTCAGGAATAGAGTATACCGCGGCAGCCCCAGTGCAGGAAATAGAGATCTGCTGCTGGGGAGCTCGCTACATCAACTTCTGCACAGCACAGGTTAGGAAGCAGAAGGGAGGAAGCAAGGCAGGAAAGGCCCCCTCTCGATGCAGGAGTCCACAGAACTTGCCTCTGAGACTGAGTCCGCACACCGCTACACGCCTCCTGTCACCCGCACTTTCCGGTGCTGGTTCAAGCTTAATGAAGAAAGTGGGTGGGCCTGGCTGTGCTTTGAGGGGTGGGCTTGGCCATGCTATGGGGTAAACAGCCCCGCCCCCTTGCACATACAGCCAGGCCCCTGTCAACAACCGGGCCCCTGTCACGAGTCATTCCAGTCAGGCCCTGGTGGCAGCCCTGTTTGTGCACATTACAAACGCAGCACAAATAAGGGGACACATACAACCAGGCACACAGACACACAGATACACACTTTATTACCGTTCCTGGTGATCCCATGGTGACCGGTGATTTCTTCCTTTTGGGCATGGGTATGGTACTTCCAGGACCTGTGCCCCATGTGACTCAGACTGAGTCACATGAAGCGCAGGTCCTGGAAGTCATTTTGCGCTGGTCTTGCTGGTGCACAGAAGGAAGAAATTGCTGGAGCTCACCGTGAGTTGGGAGGGTGAGTATTGGAGCGGTTTTGCTCCAAAACAGGATCACTTATGTGACATGCTATTTCTTTTCCTAATCAGGTTGTTGCAACAAAACCTGATCAGGACAAAACGCAGACGTTGGCATAGCATTTCAGAAAACTCATAGACTTTGCTGGCATGACGAAAATTGATCTGTTTTTGTGCAAAAACGCAGCACAAAAAAATGAATGAAAAACGCAGTGTGCACATAACCTTAAGTGGTAGGTTGGCTGGAGTGACTGCTGATCTTGTTGGCCAACTAATCACAAGGGCCTGTTGACGGTCCACTCAGAAGGCAAATTTGGTCATCAATGGCAATTAAAGAGCACTTTTCTAACTTTCTTTGCTATCTATGACAGTCATTTTATTTACAGTACATTACCCAGGTACATTATTATTGGCTTGATATAATGCATTATGTGCTGTGGAATACGGTGCTGATTTATAAATAAGCATTATTATTATCATGTCCCTAAGAAAAAAATCCACCTTCTTCAAGACAAGGAAATAGTGACATTGACCAATGAATATTAATTAAAAAAAAACTATTCTTTATTAAATAAAAATATGTGTCAGAAATACCAAAAAGATCTCAAATAAGCTTCAAATGCAGGGAGGTTGCTGAGTACAATAAATAATTATACACTGAATATTACTAATAATGATGTTCACAGAAAAAAAATATACCCAAATATCAAGGTTTTTTACATACACTGAAGTTAGTTATATTTTTTTTATATCCCTAATCAAGTAAACTATCTATGTGCTGAAAATGTCAGTAATGAAGATAATACAAATCAAGTGCACTACAATTATAAGGAAAAAATCAATATAAAATTAAAGTTACAACATAAGATTATTAAAGGGAACCTGTCAGGTCATTTACTGTATGCCCCCAAACATAACACTACCTGTCCCTAAGGGTACCGTCACACGAGGCCATATCGGCGGCGATTTTATAGGCGACGCAGGGGCGTGGCCTATCACGGCCGACATGTCTTGTGCGTCGCCTAATGTAAATAGGGGATGACGACGCCTTTGAGTGGTCGCCTGGTTTTTCAGCAGTGCTCTGAAACCAGGCGAGCACTCTGGGACGATGTGCATACATCGCCCCATGTAACAGGGGGATGGCGATCTTACAGGCGTTGGGAGCCATAGGCTCCCATGTTGCAGAATCGCCGCTGGGGTTTGTGGACACCCCAGCGGCGATGGCGCCTGTAAGATCACCGGTGCGTCGGCATCGCCGCATTTAAACATGCCACGGCAACGCTGGCGGGCGCCAAAAATGTGCGCGCTCCCGCCCGTTGCCGCCGATATCTCCAGCGACGTCACCTCGTAGGCGACAGGTTCCTTTTAAATCACCAACCGGAAGGACACAGAGTTTACTACTGACACCACTGTTATATTTTACCTGACTTAATAATCTTATGCTGTTACTTTAATTTTATATAGAGTTTTTCCTTGTAATTGTAGTGCACTTGGTTTGTATTATCTTTAATTACAGGTTACTACCGTGTATTGTCCTTATTATCGTTATATGATTTAGGGTTTGTTGTCATATCTTCTATACTGACATTTTCAGCACCTAGCCACTTTACTTGATTAGGGATATAAAAAAAATATAACTAAGGGCGGCTTCACACCACGGTAAGATCCGATCCGGGGCTGTCCGGTGTAAACCAGACAGCCCTGGACCGGATTTTGGCCCCATAGTAGCCTATGGGGCCGGATGGAGGCAGATGGCATCTCTCTGCCATCCGGTTTCCATCTCTCCGGCAGAATCCGGGAGAAATCGGATTTTTCCCACCGTACACAAAAACGTTGCTTGCAACGTTTGTGTCCGGGGAGAAAAATCTCCCCAAAATGCTGTATCCCGGATTCTCCCGGATTCTCCCGGATCCTGTGTAATCCGGTGCTCCCTAACATGGGAGCCTATGGGGCTTGATTGCACCGGTCCGGGAGGATCCGGCAATTGCAAGCAACATTTTTGTGTCCATGAGAGAATACTCAATTCTCCCGGATTGTCCCGGACAGATAGAAATTGGATGGCAGAGAGCTGCCATCCGACTTTTATCCGGCCCCATAGTGTACTGTGGGGCCAAAATCCGGTCCGGGGCTGTCCGGTTTACACGGACAGCCTCGGATCGGATGAGACCCGCAATGTGAAGGCAGCCTTCGTGTTAATGTGACAGGACAAATTAAGAGATTTATGATGATAAATGATCATGATCCTGGATGTGTTCCTGATAATTACTCTGCTTAACCCCTGTATGTCCATTTAGATTGATTCTTGGAATGCCTGACCTCCTGGACTAAAACCTCTTTGACGTTTTTATAACTTCCGATTATGTCATTTGTCTCTTCCTGGTTCTGACCAGGGCTGTGCATATTTCCTTCAACCTTTTATACTGGTGAGCAGCTGCTCTGTGGACCCAAACAATGGGCCCTTGCAGCAAAAGCCAGGTACTTGCAAAGAATTGAAAACCAGATTGATTGGGTCCTTTGGGTCCCCAACCACCAGGCCGCGGACCGGGTCTGCGGGGGCCTGCGTGCCAGTCTGCGCCGCCTAAGAACAGCACTACACATAGTGTGCTCTGCGGCGGCCTCCCGGAGTGATGGCATTGCCCCCCCGCACCTGCTGCATTATGTCCCCTCTATGTTCTTTTTCTCAGCTGTGTGAATAGAAGTACATGAGAAGCCATTGGTAAATCATCAGTGCAGCAGCCGGGCCGTGATTGGCTAGTGGCTTTTGCACTGTGATTGGCCCTGCTGTTGCACTGGCTGATGGCTTCTCACATACTTCTATGCAGACAGCTGAGGAAAAGAACAGAGAGGGACAAAATGCTTCAGGTGCAGGGGGGGCGGTGTCCGAACTGAGGACTGGAAGAGGAGGCTGGGGGTTTGAAGATGAGAATGGGGGTTGGAAGAGGATGGGGGATAGAAGAGGAGGATAGGGTCAGGAAGACACCCCCTGAAAATAGGACATAACGCATCTGTCAGGGAAACAGGGTGCTAAACTCCACCCCTTCTCCATAGCCCCCCCTTATGACCAAAGCTCCACCCCCCGCCGGGCCACGGAAAAATGGTTTTGCTTGAAGCCAGTCCCTTGTGCAAAAAAGGTTGGGGACCACTGCGTTTTAGTCCTTTATACAATGCTTAACAGTGGGGAAAAATAAACATTTAATACACACGGCCAATTTTGCAGGTTTTTGCACCTACAAAGAATGGAGAGGTCTGTAATTTTTATTGTGATACTCTTCGACTGTGACAGTCAGTCCAAAACAAATTCCAGAAAATCACATTGTATGATTTTTAAATAGTTTATTGGCACCTTATTGCATGAAATAAGTATTTGATACAATAGAGAGACAGAACGTATTATTTGTTACAGAAACCTTTTTTTTGCAATTACAGAGGTCAGACGTTTCCTGTAGTTCTTGACAAAGTTTGCACACACTGCAGCGGGGATTTTGGCCTACTCCTCCATACAAATCTTCTCCAGATCTTGCAGGTTTCGCAGCTCTTGCTGGGCAACATTGAGTTTCCGCTCACTCCAAAGATATTCTATTGAGTTCAGGTCTGGAGACTAGCTAGGTCACTCCAGGACTTTGAAATGCTTCTTAAGGTATCGTCACACGCGGCAATATTGCTTGCAATTTCACTGGCAATTTGCTGGTTGCAGTGAAATCATGGACACATTGTTCTATTTTGTTGCCATGTACACATGGAACAATATGTCCATGATTTCACTGCAGCCAGCAAATTGCCAGTGAAATTGCAAGCAATATTGCCGCGTGTGACGGTACCTTTACAGATCCACTCCTTAGTTTCACCTCGCTGTGTGTTTTGGGTCATTGTCATACTGGAAGACCCAGCCACGACTCATCTTCAATGCTCTTATTGAGTGAATGAAGTAGCTGGATAAAATCTCTCAATACAGGACCGCATCCATTCTCCCTTTAATATGGTGCAGTCGTCCTGTCCCATTTAAAGAAAGCACCACCAAAGTATGAGGTTTCCATCCCCATGCTTCTCAGTTGGGATGGTGTTCTTGGGATTGTACTCCTCTTTCTTCTTCCTCCAAACACGTCGAGTGGAGTTGATATCAAAAAGTTCTACTTTGGTCTCATCTGACCACATGATGGTCGTTGGCAAACTTCAAGCAGGTCTGGACATGTGCTGGTGTGAGCAGGGGGACCTTGTGTGCTCTGCAGGATTTTAATCTATGACAGAGTAGTATGTTACTAACGGTAATCTTTGAGACAGTGGTCCCAGCTCTCTTTAGGTCATTGGCAATGTTCCCCATATAGTTCTGGGCTGATTTCTGACCTTTCCCAGAATCTTCCTTACCCTGTGACACAAGATTTTGCCTGGAGCACCAAACCAAGGAAGACTGACAGTCATCCTGTGTTTTTTTCCATTTTCTAGTGACTGCACTAACACTTGTTGCCTTCTCACCAAGCTGCTTGCCTATTGTTCTGTAGCCCATCCCAGCCTTGTGCAAGTGTACAATTTTGGCCCTGGTGTTCTTAGGCTGGCTTCACACTGTGGTCAGATCAGGTCAGATCAGGTCAGGTTTTGTGTGCCAAAACCAGGAGTGACTCCAAAACCTAGAACAGGTGTCAATCTTTCAATTACACTTTTTCTCTGCAAGTTCCTCTCCTGGTTTTGAAACACAAAACCTGACCTGATCTGACCTGACCGCAGTATGAAGCCAGCCTTAGGCTGGCTTCATACTGCAGTTTTGTCACTGATCAGTGTCCTTCCAGTTTGTGTGCCAAAACCCGAAGTGTCTCCAAAACTCAGAACAGTTCAATTATGGTTTTTCTCTGCAAGTTCTTCCCCCTGGTTCCCCTCTGGGTTTTGGCACACAAACTGGATGGACACTGATCAGTGAACAAACTGCAGTGTGAAGCCAGCCTTAGACGGCTCTTTGGTCTTGACCATGGTGGAAAGGTTGGAGTATGATTCATTGTGTGGACAGGAGTCTTTAAAGGCCACTTTACACACACCAACTTATCTGTCCAACTTCTGAACAACTTATGGTGGGTTTACACGTCCCGATATCGGGGCGATATCGCTATACAACAGCGCGGGAGCGCGCATTTTTAGTGCGCTTTTCCCAATATCGCATCGGCGGTTTACACGTTGCGATATCGGGAAACAACGTCCCTCCGATGTGTGCGCCCACCAACCCAGAAGCGACCATTTAACATGGGAGTTAATGGGTGAGGTGCGAGTACACATCGTAGTTGGATGTTTACACACAACGATCTGGCTCCAACAGGCATCCGATATCGGGCGGTTGAATAGCACGCTCATTCGACCCCCGATATCGGATTACCATCGTTCCTGCATCGTATTGTACCTTCAAACAGTACGATGCAGGAACGATATCGGCTCCAACTCCCGAACCACGTGACTTTTTGTCGGAGTTGGGTCGGAGTTGGACGCCGATATCGCGGCGTGTAAACCCACCATTACTGGTTGCAGTGAAATCATGGACACATTGCTCCATTTTGTGGCTGTGTACAAATGGAACTATGTGTCCATGATTTCACTGCAACCAGTAAGTTGTTCAGAAGTTGGACAGATAAGTTGGTGTGTGTAAAGTGGCCATAACAGGTTTGTGGGAGCCAGAAATCTTGCTGGTTGGCAGGTAATCAAATACTTTTTCATGCAATAAAATAAAAATTAATTATTTCAAAATCATGTAATTTTCTAGATTTTTTTTTATTATGCCTGTCACAGTTGACGTGTTCCTACGATAAAAATTACAGACCTCTTCATTCTTTGTAGGTGGAAAAACTTGCAAAATCGGCAATATATTAAATCTTATTTTCCTCACTGTACATTAAGATGTATGTAAAAAAATACATGTTGTGACAGTAGTTATGCAGGATATATAATGTGAGATATATGCAATACAACATGTGATCACACTACTGATTTTGTATGTATGCTTTACATTGTACTTATACAGGCTGAAGTATGATATTTGTTGTGACTTTATTGATGGTGGACTTATCTCTGCAGCCACATAGAGTGACATATACAATAATTGCAGACTCTACTCATACTTGTGGCACATCAGTCCTGACGTGGGTTTCACAGCACTGGCTTCGTCAAGGGACATGGCTATAGAGGTTTTCAGGTGGTCATTTATACCATCCCTAATAGGTCGTGATGCAATCATATCAATCGCAGGTGATGTAGCAGCGCACGTGTGCTGCGGTCCGCTGGCTTCTACACCCCCTATAGCCGTCATGAATACCCGACGCAAGCGCAGAAAACACCAAATATAGTGGTCTGATGCGCACTTGTGGCACTCAGATAGACGGCAGAGGGAAATGCAAGCGCCTCTCACCACCGCCAGAAAAAGTCACTAGTTTCAATGAGAATTACACAAAACATTCTCCTCAATAGTAAAAAAAAAAGGGATATTTACTTATAGCTGATTAATAATTGTATAGCAACATTAGAGTTTTTGAATCTACGTTTTAAGGGGAACAAAAGTGCATAAATTGAAAGCATATATGATACAACATAATTAATTTTTTAACATTATTAAATAAATATTGTTGATTTAGAAAATGTGTGGTACAGCATAATTTGCTGAAGAAACGTTATTTTACATACATGTACATTGCATTATTAAATAAATATGTTAGTATGGAGTATGCATTCTTGGGACCAGAAATTCTTGACAAAAAAATTTCTCTAAGAACCAAAGTCGTGAATAAATGTGGATATTTATTCTTAATTCTGGATGGTTCGATTGCTCATATGAGGGTCTATCAGCCATATCCTCCTTCTTCTCCTCTTGCTTCCTTAAACTAAACGTAGACAAAAACTGAATTCATCATCTTTCACCCATCTCGCGCACCTCCCTTACCTGATCTATCTATCACAATAAATGATATCACACTTTGACCTGACCTGAAGTCCGCTGCCTCGGAGTGATCCTCCACTCTGCCTTATCCTTTAGGCCACACATTCAAGCTCTCGCCACCTCATGCCGCCTCCATCTCAAAAATATTTCCAGAATCCATCCCTTCCTCAACCCTCAATCTACTAAACTACTAGTGCATGCCCTCATCATCTCCCATCTCGACTACTGCAACCTCCTCCTCTGTGGCCTCCCTGTTAACACTCTTGCACCTCTCCAATCTGTCCTTAACTCTGCTGCCCGACTAATCCAACTCTCTCCTCGCTATTCCTCTACTTCTACCCTCTGCAAATCCCTCCACTGACTCCCAATTCACCAGCATATCCAATTCAAACTACTAACATTGACTTACCAAGCCGTCCACAATCTGTCCCTTCCATATATCTCTGAACTAATCTCCCGATATCATCCAACTCATAATCTTTGATCCTCCCAAGACCTCCTCCTTTCCTCCACACTTGTAAGTTCCTCATCTAACTGCCTGCAAGATTTCGCCCCGAGCATCCCCCATTCTCTGGAATTCTACACCTCAAAACGTCCAACTGTCCCCTACACTCGAAACCTTCAAGCGGAACCTGAAAATCCATCTCTTCAGAACAGCCTACAACCTGCAAAGACCACAGTGCCACCTCACCACCACTGGACCCTGCGCTCCACCACCATTGGACCCGGCGAACCACCACCACCCAAACAGACCCAACCTACTGTCTCTCTCCCCATTGCCCTGTAGAATGTAAGCCTGGAAGGGCAGGGTCCTATCTCCCCTCTGTATCAGTCTGTCACTATTAGTTTATTCATTGTATTTTTAACTTGTCTGTATGTAACCCTTTCTCATGTACAGCATCATGGAATCAAGGGTGCTATATAAATAAATAATAATAATAATAATATGTTTACACTTAACATCATATTACTGTGCACCTGTTAATCCTTGTGCAACACCTGATCTTTTACTCAGTGATTTCACGCCATAGACATATGCATATACATATACACACATATACACACAGTATCACCTGTTAATCCTTGTGCAACACCTGATCTTTTGCTCGGTGATTTCACGCCATAGATATACACATATACACACAGTATCATACACATATAAATGCATACACACATATACACGTATACACACATATACACTTGTGGCAAATCATGTCATAGGCATACACATATACACACATATACACAAACGTGTATACACACGCGGGTCATGTGACGCAGCGAGTCACATCATACACATATACACACATATATACACACATATACACATGCAGCTGTTCACTTCATTGACATACACATATGCACGCATATATATACACATACACAAGTATATGTACACACACACGGTGGGTTGTGTGATGCAGCAGGTCACGTCATACACACATACACACATGTATACACGCCTATACGCATGCGGCAGTTCATGTCATACACATATCACACATACACATATATACACACACACATATTTACACTCGCGGTGGGTCATGTTACACACAAACCCATGCAGCGGGTTATGTGATGTTGTGGGGTCATACACATATACACATATGCATACAAACACATATATACACACGGGGATCAGGTGATGCAGTGGGTCCACATATACACACACACATATACACACGTATTGTATATACACATACATAAAACACGTATATACACACGCAGTGTATCATGTGAAGCAGCGGGGACACATATATTCACGCAACCACACACAAATATACACACATGCAGCGGGTCACATCATAGACAGACACATATACACGCATACAGTGCCTTGTGAAAGTATTTGGCCCCCTTGAACTTTTCAACCTTTTGCCACATTTCAGGCTTCAAACATAAAGATATAAAATTCAATTTTTTTTGTGACGAATCAACAACAAGTGGGACACAATCGTGAAGTGGAACGAAATTTATTGGATATTTTAAACTTTTTTAACAAATAAAAAACTGAACACTGGGGCATGCAATATTATTCGGCCTCTTTACTTTCAGTGCAGCAAACTCACTTCAGAAGTTCAGTGAGGATCTCTGAATGTTGTCCTAAATGACTGGTAATGATAAATAGAATCCACCTGTGTGAAATCAAGTCTCTGTATAAATGCACCTGCTCTGCGATAGTATCAGGGTTCTGTTTCAAGTGTAGAGAGCATCATGAAGACCAAGGAACACACCAGGCAGGTCCGAGATACTGTTGTGGTGAAGTTTAAAGCACTGTGCAAGTGATCATATTGAAATGGAAGGAGTATCAGACCACTGCAAATCTACCAAGACCCAGCCGTCCATCTAAACCTTCATCTCGAACAAGAAGAGGACTGATCAGAGATGCAGCCAAAAGGTCCATGATCACTATGGATGAACTGCAGAGATCTACAGCTGAGGTGGGAGAGTCTGTCCATAGGGCAACAATCAATCGTACACTGCACAAATCTGGCCTTTATGGAAGAGATATCTATAAAAAGTCTCATTTGAAGTTTGCCACAAGCCACCTGGGAGACACCAAACATGTGGAATAAGGTGCTCTGGTCAGATGAAACCAAAATCAAACTTTTTGGCCACAATGCTAAACGATATGTTTGGCATAAAAGCAACACAGCTCATCACCCTCAAAACACCATCCCCACTGTCAAACATGGTGGTGGCAGCATCATGGTTTGGGCCTGCTTTTCTTCAGCAGGGATAGGTAAGATGGTTAAAATTGATTGGAAGATGGACGTAGCCAAATACAGGACCATTCAGGCAGAAAATCTGTTGGAGTCTGCAAAAGACCTGAGACCAGGACAGTAGCTGGAAGAGTGGGGTAACCACCAGTTTTGGCATCTCTCATGGAGGCGCCAATTCTGGGGCGGCTGCTGGCTGCAATTTTCATTGTGGGGATCCCAGAATTCTTGGGCTTTACCATACTGAGGTTTTTAGCACCCAACTGCCTGGATTACCTTGGCTGGCAATAAAAAATACAGCAGCGCTCATGACAATTTTTTAAATTTTTTTTTATTTAAATATAATTAAAATAAAAGAATCTTCATTTTAAAGAGCTGGTTTTCCTAGGATGTTCAGAAGTAAAGGGAGAGACTGAACATCCCCAGGCCTGGATATAATGAGACTCCTGATGGATCTCATTACTGTGATGTAAGCAAGGTCCTTCACCCTTCCTGTCGGAACCACAATGCAATTAAGCAGACTGAGAGTGGAGGTGGATAGAGCTTTTGTAAGTCCTGGTGGTAAATGAGGCCCTGACGATCTGGACTCACGACAGGTGCCAAGACGGACCAAGTCCAAGAACCTTGTGAGTGATACCTGTGCGTTACCTCCTGGATGGCAAGACTGGCAGGAATCAGTCTGGATCCTGCTAAGCAGCAAGAGCAGGTAAAACTAAAGTGGAATGACTGTGTGCACTGACAAAGTTTCAGTAATTGAACTGTGCAGGTGTACCCGCTGAAGTGAAGGTCGATATGCTGTGTACACTTCCCTTTGTGAACTGTGGTGATAATTAACAGTTATATTGCCAGTGTAGTGGTTTATGACTTCAGCCAAACTGGATGGACTATCTTTTATAGAACTAGTGCCTTTTTTTCTGAATTATGCAGCTAAAGCAAATGTTCCCCAACGAGTACAGCAAGCGCTAACTTACGCTATATATATTGTGAGGCATGCCGGAACTATAGCATGTGGCCGGTATGACTCACATGGGCCTGCGGCAATCTGGGTGATTGCTGGACCTAGCAGTACACATAAGGTTAAGTGTGTGTTAGCTCTGTAGTAGTACACACGGGGTTAACTGCAGCTAGGTTTGCAGATGCTGATGCTGATGACTCACTGCTTCCCAGGTGGGTGTGGCTGGCAGGGATATTAGGCTGCCAGGGCTGAGAGAGAATCAGATCAGAATGAATCTTTGAGATGTGATTTTGTGGGTTAGAGGAGTCCCATCCCTTTGGGACGTGGAGTGAAGCCTGCCTTCTCCATGCGGGTGGCACCTGTCCCTCTGACGAGTGTGTGAGCCTGTGTCCAGACAGCGAGTTGAGATGGCTCCTGGAGTTGGCGGACCCTGGCCAAACCAGGAGGGTACTTGCTCGTTCGAGGGGGTGCAGCCATGGTCCTGGAGACCTTCCTGGTATGGAGGTTTAGAGGTGGCTGGCGATCTGGAAACACATGGTGAGGAGACCTTGGGGACGCCTGGTTTACCTGGTAACTTAGGTTTGCTAAACCCTTGTCTGAGCCCATATAGGCTGTAGTCCATGGATATCTTATGATGGACTGTGTGTGTGGATGTGTAAGAGGCTGCGCCTTGTAAGAATCACAGTTCATTGATGTTTTATGATGGACTGAGCGGGCAGGTGTATGGGCCTGAGCAGGCTGCATTCCATGGATGTTGTATGATGGACTAGATGTACACGTGTATGGGCCCGGTACTAGGCGCAAGTCCATGTAGCCTCATAATGGACGGTATGCATGGGTGAGACTGGGTGTGTCTCAAAGGCCTGGCGGCAGTAAACGCCATAGGGACTGACTGTCAGGTCGTGGTGGTCCTGTTGATCCATGTATGTGTATGGGACTGGATGTAATGGATGTGTCCCGGATCCCAGTGTATCTGTAAAGGTCTCGTATGTACTGGGCAGAAAGATTCCTGTTACTATGGTGGGCCCTGGAATAAAGATCCCTGTAGAGGTATTGGGTTCTGTAGATATGTAAATAATGCCAGACGGGCATATCCGTCATTAGAACCCGACCGGGTCTGTAAGGGGTGCCTTAAGGTTCTGTTGATAGGATAAATGTAAATACTGCTATGTATGTTGTTCAAATGTAAATACTGTATTGCAGGTTGTACAGAGTGTAGATACGGCTAGGTGGCCGGGACCGCCAGAGGAGCTATGGTTAGTGGTCCTGATAGTCAATGGAGCTGGTAGTAGTGCTCCGGTGTGTATAACACCTGTAATTATGTATTGTGCTGAACTGTGATTACTATTCGTGCAATATGTGAATCATGTATTATATGTGAGTTGTAATATGTGTTGTATGTTATAAGCAGTTTATGACAGTTATAATAAACTGCTGTATTGTGTTACTTTGAAAAAAACACGGTTGTTGGTGTCATTCCGTTGCCAAGTGAGTCCCCTAGGCGAGCGCTACCTCACAATATACATACCGTATATACTCGTGTATAAGCCGACTTTTTCAGCCAAAAAATTGGGCTGAAAAGTCCCCCCTCGGCTTATACACGAGTCATATACTTTTGTGTGAAGTGGGGGCTGTGTCCGGGAGCAGGAGGAGGTGGGGGAAGGCTGTAATATGAGCGGCTCGTGACGTGGAGCCACTCATAACTTATTCATGATATGCACTGCATCTTCCGCCCATCCGCGGGGGAAGCAGTGCATATCGCATTACAGGCTCTCCATCACAGTATGGCGCCCCCGCCACAGTAAGGCCTCCCGATGCTGCCGCTGCTCACTGTACAATAAATAGTGTTATTAGCTCTCACCCTCGCTCCGGGCTCAGTGCATCCCCCCTCCTCCCTCCTCCCTGCGAGTCATGTGACCGGCCGGTGACGTCATCACGGTGAGCCCCGATCACAGGACAAGAAGCAGGAAGGAGGGAAGATGCACAGCCAGGAGCGATCCCCCGGCGGGGTGAGCGCTAATAACACTGTATTTATTGTACAGTGAGCAGCGGCAGCATGGGGGGGGGCGGTACTGTGAGGGGGGCGCCATCCTGTGAGGGGGGGAGCTATACTGTGAGGGGGAACGCCATACTGTGAGGGGGGGCGCCATACTGTGAGGGGGGGCGCCATACTGTGAGGGGTAGCCTGTATACCAGGGATGGGGTCCGGTATACACTGTGCTGGGAGCTGTATACACTATGTTGAGGGCTGTATACCTGTGCTGAGGGCTGTATACCTGTGCTGAGGGCTGTATACACTGTGCTGAGGGCTGTATACACTGTGCTGAGGGCTGTATACACTGTGCTGAGGGCTGTATACACTGTGCTGAGGGCTGTATACCTGTGCTGAGGGCTGCATTGTATACACTGTGCTCGGGGCTGTATACACTATGCTGAGGGCTGTATACCTGTGCTGAGGGATGTATACACTGTGCTGAGGGCTGTATACACCATGCTGAGGGCTGTATACACTGTGCTGAGGGCTGTATACCACACTGCTGGGGGCTGTATACCTGTGCTAAGGGCTGTATACACTGTGCTGAGGGTTGTATACACTGTGCTGAGGGCTGTATACACTGTGCTGAGGGCTGTATACCTGTGCTGAGGGCTGTATACACTATGCTGAGGGCTGTATACCTGTGCTGAGGGCTGTATACACTGTGCTGAGGGCTGTATACACTGTGCTGAGGGCTGTATACCTGTGCTGAGGGCTGTATACCTGTGCTGAGGGCTGTATTGTATACACTGTGCTCGGGGCTGTATACACTATGCTGAGGGCTGTACACCTGTGCTGAGGGCTGTATACACTGTGCTGAGGGCTGTATTCACCATGCTGAGGGCTGTATACACTGTGCTGAGGGCTGTATACACCATGCTGAGAGCTGTATACACTGTGCTGAGGGCTGTATACCACACTGCTGGGGGCTGTATACCTGTGCTGAGGGCTGTATACACTGTGCTGAGGGCTGTATACACTGTGCTGAGGGCTGTATACACTGTGCTGAGGGCTGTATACCTGTGCTGAGGGCTGTATACACTATGCTGAGGGCTGTATACCCGTGCTGAGAGCTGTATACACTGTGCTGAGGGCTGTATACCTGTGCTGAGGGCTGTATACAATGTGCTGAGGGCTGTATACACCGTGCTGAGGGCTATATACACTGTGCTGAGGGCTGTATACACCATGCTGTGGGCTGTATACACTGTGCTGAGGGCTGTATACACCTATGCTGAGGGCTGTATACCTGTGCTGAGAGCTGTATACACTATGCTGAGGGCTGTATACCTGTGCTGAGGGCTGTATACAATGTGCTGAGGGCTGTTTACACCATGCTGAGGGCTGTATACACTGTGCTGAGGGCTGTATACACCATGCTGAGGGCTGTATACACTGTGCTGAGGGCTGTATACATCATGCTGAGGGCTGTATACACCATGCTGAGGGCTGTATACACTGTGCTGAGGGCTGTATACACCATGCTGAGGGCTGTATACACTGTGCTGAGGGCTGTATACACTATGCTGAGGGCTGTATACCTGTGCTGAGGGCTGTATACACTGTGCTGAGGGCTGTATACACTGTGCTGAGGGCTGTATACACCATGCTGAGGGCTGTATACACCATGCTGAGGGCTGTATACACTGTGCTGAGGGTTGTATACACCATGCTGAGGGCTGTATACACTGTGCTGAGGGCTGTATACACTGTGATGAGGGCTGTATACCACACTGCTAGGGGCTGTATACCTGTGCTGAAGGCTGTATACCACACTGCTGAGGACTGTATACCTGTGCTGGAGTCCACCCTCGGCTTATACGCGAGTCAATAAGTTTTCCCAGTTTTTAGGGGCAAAAATAGGGGGGTCGGCTTATACACGGGTCGGTTTATACACGAGTATATACGGTATATGAATTTATATATACAGTGGAACCTTGGATTACAAGTGAATTGGTCTGAGAGCGTTTTGCAACACAAGCTAACGTTTTTAATGAATTGCAACTTTATATATAAAATGCAGAAATCTAAAAAAGAAGCCAGGAGCTACCATAGCGCGTTACCAACACCAATGAAACTTTTTCCGTTTAAAGGAATATGCTCACCTGGTATGGTTGTGAAAGTCACAACCACTATAATCGTCAATACTTTTACTTTGGCTGCTACAGCCTGCCCTTTAATAAAACGATTTTCATAAAAATATAAAAAATAAAAGTTGGGGGTTTTAAACTGTGCTGCCAATCATTCCAATAATATTCAAATTCAAAGAGTTTTTGAGGAAGGAGCTGGGTGTTAGCTCCGAAACGCGTTGGAAAATAAAACTGAAGATATCTTGTTTCAAAGCACTCCAGTGTTTTTTGATACTCATTGGAGCAGCGGCGCGGACCGAAAGACACTTGGTCCCTGATAGATAAACAATCGAAAAGGGGATTCATCAGAGAAAATGACTTTACCCCAGTCCTCAGCAATCCACTCCCTGTACCTTTTGCAGAATATCAGTCGGTCCCTGATGTTTTTTCTGGAGAGAAGTGGCTTCTTTGTTGCCCTCCTTGAAACCAGGCTGTGCTCAAAGAGTCTCCGCCTCACAGTGCGTGCAGAAGCACTCACACCAGCCTGCTGCCATTCCTGAGCAAGCTCGGCACTGCTGGTAGTCCAATCCCGCAGCTGAAACAGTTTTAAGATACGGTCCTGGCGCTTGCTGGTCTTTCTTGGGCGCCCTGGAGCCTTTTTGACAACAATGGAAGCTCTCTCCTTGAAGTTCTTGATGATGCGATAGATTATTGACTGAGGTGCAATCTTTGTAGCTGCGATACTCTTCCCTGTTAGGCCATTTATGTGCAGTGCAATGATGGCTGCACGTGTTTCTTTAGAGATAACCATGGAAGAGAAACAATGATACCAAGCACCAGCCTCCTTTTAAAGTGTCCAGTGGTGTCATTCTTACTTAATCAAGACTGATTGATCGCCAGCCCTGTCCTCATCAACACCCACACCTGTGTTAATGGAACAATCACTAAAACGATGTTAGCTGCTTCTTTTAAGGCAGGACTGCAATGATGTTGAAATGTGTTTTGGGGGTTAAAGTTCATTTTCTAGGCAAATATTGACTTTGCAAGTAATTGCTGTTAAGCTGATCACTCTTTATGACATTCTGGAGTATTTGCAAATTGCCATCAGAAAAACTGAAGCAGTAGACTTTGTAAAAATTTATATTTGTATCATTCTCAAAATTTTTGGCCATGACTGTACAAAAAAATCAGTGGTTTTCCTGATGAAGAGATCTGTGAACCTTGAAACGCGTAGAATAGAAATCACCTTCATACCAACTCTTTGAATTTGAATATTATTGGAATGATTGTCAACGCGGTTTAAAAACCCCAACTTTTATATTTTTATATTTTTATGAAAATAACTTTGTATATAAGTAAGATTTGCAATAGAAGCAACATGTGAGCTTTACCCACCCCTATACTGTACTGTACCTCCTGTACTGTAGGTGTTGTGCAGACAATGAATATGTGGCATTTCCCACCAACCCTGGTTTTGCCTTACAAATACTGAGGTAAAAATCTCACCAAATACTCAACGTGTGCACAAGGCCTTAGAAAAGATAATTACTTGCTTTCTCTGGATAAACTCTGTAAGTGCATCTCTGCTGCTGCTGTGTAATAGTCACAGGACAGGGAGGGGTTAAACATCCAAGTATTAGTAATAAAGAATTTTTCCCTTACTGTTATCAGATAAAACAAATGACCAACCATGATCCACTATACCAAGACTAATAATACCACATAAAAGGGAGAAATACCACCACGCCGTAACCAGATCACATATTACTACCACATAGTGCCCGATTAATACTACATACAAGGCAGAAATACCGCCACACCATGACTAAAGCACATAACACCACCACATAGTGATCAAATACTACCTCGGACAAGGTATAAATACTGCCACACCATGACAAGACCACATATTACCACTACATAGTGACCGAATTATACCACATACAAGTGACAAATACCGCCACGTTATGAACAAAGCACATAATGCCGCCACGTAGTGACAAATAATACTAAAATAATAAAAATGTAAAAAAGCTCTCAATGTTGGGTCAGTGTACAGGTAACATAGTGATTATAAGTGAAATTATACACATGAGCTCTGTATATAGTGTTCATGTACAGGTAATACAGTGATTACAGGTGGCATACACAGGAGCTCTGTATATAGTATCAGTGTGCGTGTATAAGTAATACACATACTCACCAGTGATGTCTCTAGGTGAAGTCATTCATCTTCAGTTCTGTTCATCTGTTGCAGACCGATATCACGTCTTCTAGCCAGCACTAATCTCTGCAGAAAATAACACAGTTATCTATAACTGATTACTTCCAGAGCACATTCCCCACTTTTCCCAAGATTTCTATACTACATCAAACAACAAAAAAAGCGGCATGGTGCCGCCCCACACAGTAACAAGACCTCCCTTTTGTTCCCCTCATGGGAAACAGTATTTTCAAAAGTAAATTATATTATAGCAGTAATAATATCCCCTAATTGGTCCCCACAGTAAATATATCTCCACTTGCCACCATACACATATATGTATGTTCCTATATTCTGGCCCTCTTACATTAATAATGTCTCCCATCCTGGCCCCCTTTATTTAATAATGTCCACCATGCTGGGCCCCTATGTTCCTCCATTCTGGTCCTCTATGTTGCCCATTCTACTGAAGGTCCCCAGACCAACTTTAAGGGAACCTGTCACTAGGTTGTTGCAACCTAATCTAAGAATAACATAATATAGGACCCGAGATCCTGATTCTAGCAATGTGTCACTTACTGGGCTGCTCAGTGTAGTTTTGATAAAATCGCTGTTTAATCAGTTGAAGATTATCATTACCAGTCTACTTGGCCTGCTGCCAAGTAGTCTGGCATATTCACAGACTGCTAAATCTGCAACAGAGAAAACAGTAATTTTATCAAAATGATAGCAAGCAGCTCAGTAAATGACACATCGCTGGAATCAGGGTCTCTATTTCTACATTATGCTGCTGTCAGATGGAATGGCAAAAACCTGGTGACAGGTTCCTTTTAAGACATCTCCAGCCATCTAGATTCATTACCTCACATACACCTCTGATTTCTCAAATTTCCAGCCCCGTCCCTATGTATTCCCAAACTGACAAACTCCTCATCCTACTGATGCCCCAATGCTGAGCTGCTGCTGCCATATGTGTCCTTATTACTGCCCCAGCTGTATGATACAAAAACAGGGCTCCTCTTACTGTCCCACATAGTAATACCACCAGTGTGCTCCCACATAATAATACAAGTGCAAATGTTCCTTATCCTGGGCCCCTTACAGGTATATATTTCCCCATCCTGGACTATATGTCCCCCATCCTAGTATATATGTCCCCACCCTGGTACATGTGTCGCCATCCTGTTACATACTGTACCCTATCCTGTTATATATTGTATGTCCCCCATCCTGGTGTATACGTCCCTCATCCTGAGCCCATCCTAGCATATATGTCTCCTATCCTGGTAAATTCATGTCCCCATTCTGGTATATATGTCTCCATCCTCGTGAACACATGGCCCGTCATGGTATATAAGTCCCCCATCCTGATATATATGTCCTCATCCTGTGTCCTTCCTGGTATATACAGGGGTTGGACAAAATAATGGAAACACCTAACGTTTTGGCATCATAATCTTCGAACATGTTATAAACATGCAAACCGTGAGATATGTTAATGTTTTGTAGTTGATTACTTGTGTTAAGTGATATGTATGTAAATTAACTGTTTGTTTTGCCGAATAGTAAGAACATTGATGAGAACCTGATACCAATGGCAGACCTTTCGGATTTTCAAAAAGGCCAAATTGTTGGTGCTTGTTTGGCAGGCGCTGGTGTAACAGAAAGTGCCCGAATGCTTGGCGTGTCAAGTGGTTATGTCTCCAAAGTAATGACTGCGTTTGAAAGAGAAGGAAAAACGTCCGCAGCAAAGCACAGGTCCGGCCGAAAGTCGAAGGTGACTGAGAGAGACCGTCGGACTCAAAAGCGAATTGTGAGAGAGGATCGCAAGACCACGGCTCCGAACATCACTGCTGAGCTCAATGATCACCTACAGAACCCAGTTTCCACGAAAACTGTTTATCGGGAGCTGCACAAATGTGGATTCTATGGAAGATTAGAAAACCGCTGCTCTCAATGACAAATGTTTCCAAGCGTTTAGAGTGGTGTAGAAACCTCCAGAATTGGTCCCTCGAGCAGTGGAAACATGTGACAATCTCAGACCAATCATCATTTACCCCATTTTCCGACCTCTGTCCGAGTGTACGTTTGGAGACAGCCGAAAGAAGCATTCCATCCACACTGCCTTCTCCCAACCGTAACACATGGCGGAGGTTCTGTGATGATCTGGGGTGCTATTTCGTGAAGATCCGCCGGGCCAATGATATCACCTTGTATGAATCCATACCTCGGAGAATTGAGGCTGTAATCGCTGCAAAAGGTGGACCTACACCATATTAAACTAACTTTTGTTGATTTTTCCAGGTGTTTCCATTATTTTGTCCAACCCCTGTATGTCTCTTATAATGGTATATGTGTCCCCCATGCTGGTATATATATACAGTACAGACCAAAAGTTTGGGCACACATTCTCTTTCAAAGAGTTTTCTTTATTTTCATTACTATGAAAATTGTAGATTCACACTGAAGGCATCAAAACTGTGAATTAACACATGTGGAATTATATACTAACAAAAAAGTGTGAAACAACTGAAAATATGTCTTATATTCTAGGTTCTTCAAAGTAGCCACCTTTTGCTTTGATTACTGCTTTGCACACTTTTGGCATTTTCTTGATGAGCTTCAAGAGGTAGTCACCGGAAATGGTCTTCCAACAGTCTTAAAGGAATTCCCAGAGATGCTTAGCACTTGTTGGCCCTTTTGCCTTCACTCAGCTAACCCCAAACCATCTCAATTGTGTTCAGGTCTGATGACTGTGGAGGCCAGGTCATCTGGCGTAGCACCCCATCACTCTTCTTCTTGGTCAAATTGCCCTTACACAGCCTTGAGGTGTGTTTGGGGTCATTGTCTTGTTGAAAATGATGGTCCAACTAAACACAAACCGGATGGAATAGCATGCCACTGCAAGATGCTGTGGTAGCCATGCTGGTTCAGTATGCCTTCAGTTTTGAATAAATCCCCAACAGCGTCACCAGCAAAGCACCCCCACACCATCACACCTCCTCCTCCATGCTTCACGGTGGGAACCAGGCATGCAGAGTCCATCCGTTTACCTTTTCTGCATCGCACAAAGACACGGTGGTTGGAACCAAAGATCTCAAATTTGGACTCATCAGACCAAAGCACAGATTTCCACTGGTCTAATGTCCATTCCTTGTGTTCTTTAGCCCAAACAAGTCTCTTCTGCTTGTTGCCTGTCCTTAGCAGTGGTTTCCTAGCAGCTATTTTACCATGAAGGCCCGCTGCACAAAGTCTCCTCTTAACAGTTGTTGTAGAGATGTATCTGCTGCTAGAACTCTGTGTGGCATCGACCTGGTCTCTAATCTGAGCTGCTGTTAACCTGCGATCTCTGAGGCTGGTGACTCGGATGAACTTATCCTCCGCAGCAGAGGTGACTCTTGGTCTTCCTTTCCTGGGGCGCCCCTCATGTGAGACTGTTTCTTTGTAGCCCTTGATGGTTTTTGCAACTGCACTTAGGGACACTTTCAAAGTTTTCCCAATTTTTTGGACTGACTGACCTTCATTTCTTAAAGTAATGATGGCTACTAATTTTTCTTTACTTATCTGCTTTTTTCTTGCCATAATACAAATTCTAACAGTCTTTTCAGTAGGACTATTAGCTGTGTATCCACCAGACTTCTGCACAACATAACTGATTGGTTCCAACTCCATTTATAAGGCAAGAAATCCCACTTATTAAACCTGACAGGGCACACCTGTGAAGTGAAAACCATTTCCAGTGACTACCTCTTGAAGCTCATCAAGAGAATGCCAAGAGTGTGCAAAGCAGTAATCACAGTAAAAGGTGGCTATGTCGAGCCCACTGGGACGGGGGTACTCGGTACCGGACCGGGTTTGCTACTAGGGGATGTCACGGAGGTCCTGGTCCGGACCGTGTCCCAGGCCCTGGCAATAATAAGGGGAATATTTACAGGGGATAATAGTTTGCCGTGACGCCACCCACGGCTTGTGGTCAATAATGGGACCACCGCTGCTGCAGAACCTCCGGGGATGATGTTATAGCAGCTTTAGATGGATGTCATATATGATACAGTCTATATAGAGTCTAATGCATGGGTATAATGAGACACATGAGACATACGCTTCTTAAGCAGCTCTTGTATTGCTTCATACAAGTTAGTGCATCAGCAGGATAAAGTAAATGTAAGTTGCAGAGTGCAAGGCAAAACAACCAAGGACATCAGAGCATTAAAGCATAGTACAAGTCTCAAGGAAAGCATTCAGAGTTCATTACTTCCCTGTCAGATGTTGCTGGCAAACAGGATTCTGTGTTCATAAATGATTCCAGGCAGAGTGAATCCAGGCTTCAGAGAGCAAGTCACAGACAGATTGCAGACCTGATTCTGGAGCACAGGTTAATCATCTGAAACTGATTAAAAGGGCAATTGGCAAGAAACAGGGCAGGGACATCAAAGCTGAGGACCCCATATTGTTTGAGGGCAAAAGTCAATGCACAGGACAGGAAACAAGATGGCCGACGACAAGCTGAGAACTCCATATTGGTTGAGGGCAAAAGTCAATGCACATGACAGGAAACAAGATGGCCGACAAAATACACTAAATGCAAACATAACAACAGATATAGCAAAAAAGACTGAAAACCTTACATTACTCCCCCCTTAGGGACAGCCTCTGGATGGCCCCAGTCCAGGCTTTCCCGGGTACCTCCGATGGAACTGGCGGAGTAACCGAGGAGCATGGAGATTGGAGGCCGGCTCCCACGAGTTGTCCTCAGAAGAATAGCCCTGCCACTTTACCAGGTATTGCACCCCGTTTCTACGCAACCTGGAGCCCAGGATCCTTTCCACGACAAACTCCTCCTGGCCATCGATGAGTACCGGAGCAGGAGGGGAAGAAGAACGACCAGGGAATGAATTGGGAGTCACAGCCTTTAGTAGAGAAACGTGAAACACGGGGTGAATCCTCATAGATCTTGGAAGTTGAAGGCGACAGGCAACGTTACTGACGAGCTTATTAATCTTATAGGGCCCAACGTACTTATGACCCAATTTGGATGATGGTACTCTCAATTTAAGGTTCTTAGTTGACAGCCAGACCAAATCTCCTACCTTGAAGGTTGGTCCAGGTTTACGAAACCTATCTGCCGCTTTTTTATACCTGTCCTGAGCGGAGTCCAGATTCTCTTTAAGCAGATCGAGGTTCCGTTGTAGAGAGGTGATTCTGTCGGCTACAGCTGGGAGAGGTGAATCTATGGGAAGTCGAGGAAGGATGTTAGGATGATAACCCAAATTGGCATAAAAGGGTGACTGCTTGGTGGAAGCGCTCTGTGAGTTGTTATAAGAGAATTCAGCCAGTGGAAGCAAATCCACCCAGTCATCTTGTAGGTGGCAGATAAAACAGCGGAGATACTGTTCTAGGGTCTGATTAGTCCGCTCGGTTTGTCCATTTGTCTGAGGATGAAAGGCAGAAGACAGGTTAACTTTGATGTCCAACGCAGCACAGAAGTGCTGCCAAAACTTTGAAGTGAATTGCACCCATCGATCAGATACAACCTCATCCAGTACGCCATGCAGGCGAAACACATTTTGAATGATTAAGTCCGATGTGTGTTTCGCAGTGGGTAGACCAACACACAGAATAAAATGGGCTGCCTTTGTTAACCGATCCACCACCACCAGAACTGTGTTCTTCCCTTGAGAGGTTGGCAACTCCACAATGAAGTCCATAGATATGGATCCCCATGGACGGGATGGAACGGGTAGGGGTTGTAATAGACCCGTAGGCGAAGATCGTGGAGTCTTGCATCTGGCACAGACTTCGCAAGAAGTGACGTAACCTAGAACGTCTCTTCTGTATGTGGGCCACCAAAAGACGCGAGACAGGAATTCTTGAGTCTTCAGAACTCCTCTATGCCCCGCTATCTTAGAATCGTGGACGAGTTGCAGTACTCTCACCCTGACTGCTTCAGGAATATACAGGCGTTGCCCCTGAATCCACACACCGTTCTTATATACAAGACTTACTTCACATGACGGTTGTGCCAGCCAGGGATCCGTATGGTATGCTTCCTTGATGTCGTTAAGCAAGTCTTGATTATGAAGCACTCCCAGGAACCTGGAATCAGAGATAACAGTCTTACGAGACGTGAGTGGAATTGTCTCAGTTGAGTAGAGTCTAGACAACGCATCAGCCTTTCCATTACGCGATCCTGGCCTATAGGAGATAACAAAACTGAATTGGTTTAAGAAAAGACTCCAACGAGCCTGGCAAGGAGTCAAGCACTTAGCCGATCTGACAAACTCAAGATTGCGGTGGTCAGTCAACACGATTATCTGCTGTGCAGCTCCCTGAAGGTGGTGTCTCCATTCCTTGAAGGCTGCGATGATGGCCAACAATTCTCTATTACCCACATCATAGTTCCGTTCTGCAGGAGATAACTGCCGGGAAAAGAAAGCACAGGGATGTAAGACTTCTTTCTCACCTGTCCTCTGGGAGAGGATAGCTCCGATGGCACTGTCTGAGGCATCCACCTCTATTATGAAGGCAAGTTCAGGGTTAGGATGCACCAGAATAGGTGCCGTGGTGAATTTTTCTTTCAAACGGGAAAATGCTTCTTGAGCCTGGGGGGTCCAGGTAAAAGCAGAGTTCTTGCGGGTAAGCCGTGTAATGGGAGACACTACCTCAGAAAAGTTCCTGATAAAACGCCTGTAGAAATTAGCAAACCCTATAAAGCGCTGGACCTCCTTCACATTCTTGGGGACTGGCCAGTCTTTAATGGCTTGGATTTTACTCTCATCCATACTAATTCCTCGTGATGACATTACATACCCCAGAAATTGGATCTCCGTTCGATGGAATTCGCACTTCTCCAGTTTGATATACAGATGGTTTTGTCGAAGGCGTTCTAAAACCATCTTCACATGTCTGTGATGCTCCTCTGTGGAATTAGAAAAAATCAAAATATCATCCAAATAAATGACAATGAATGTATCCAGGAGGTCCCTAAAAATGTCATTCACCAAATGTTGGAAAGTTGCTGGAGCATTACATAAACCGAATGGCATTACTAGGTATTCAAAGTGTCCGTAGCGTGACCTGAAAGCTGTCTTCCATTCATCCCCAGGTCTAATGCGGACCAAGTTATAGGCCCCACGGAGATCCAACTTAGTAAAGAGTTTTGCATGCCGTACTCTCTCCAATAATTCGGGGATCAACGGTAGTGGGTAACGGTTTCTGATCGTGATTTTATTGAGCTCCCGATAGTCTATACAGGGCCTAAGAGATCCATCTTTCTTCTTCACAAAGAAGATTGGTGCACCAGCAGGAGATGAAGAGGGGCGTATGAAGCCCTTGGCTAGATGTTCGTCTATATAGTCTTTGAGAGCCTTTAGCTCAGGCCCTGCCAAAGAGTAAATCTTGCCAAAAGGTATTCCTGCACCTGGTAACAGGTCTATTGGACAGTCATATGGACGGTGAGGGGGTAGCAGGTCTGCGTTCCTTTTGTCACACACATCAGCATACTCACGGTATATTGCTGGTAGCTCAGAGACTGATGTTGGTCCTTTAGGAATGGAGCAGACTGAAGCTTCTGGACTTATCTGTTTCTCCGGAAAGTGCAGTTCTTTAGTTTCCCAGTTAATCGTAGGATTCTGAGCCTGCAGCCACGGCAGTCCTAGAGTAATAGGGAAATGAGGAGAAGAGATGAGCATAAATGACAGACTCTCTTGATGGCCATTACCCATGAGGACCTTCAAGGGCTCCGTCTCCTGATCCACTGGTCCAGAGGTTAACAGTGAGCCATCTACGGTCTCCATCTGTACAGGAGTAGCCTTCTTTACTGAACGTACTCTAAGTTTCTCAGCGAAGGAGATGTCCATAAAATTGCCGCTTGCCCCTGAATCAATCATAGCGGAGGTAGATACCCAGACAGAGTGAACCCTGAGCTTGAGGGGAATAAAGCAATGAGAATTGTTGTTCTTACAACTCAGCTGGGAAACCGCTGAAAAAACCTGAAAAACTGCTGCAGTAACACGTGCATCCGGCTCAGAGATAACAGAGTTCAAGTCTGAGTAATCAATGTCTGTATCCTCTACTCTCTCTGGGGTCTGTGGTTCGGACCTGACAGAACCCCTCTCACAGCACTCGCAGTGTATGATGGCTGCAGTTGTTTTACGAGAACGACTGGGGCAGTTTATAATGAAATGTCCTAACTTACCGCAATAGAAACACAGATTTTCCTTTACTCGATGTTCCTTACGTGCATCACTGACCCGTCTCTGTAAAGAGTCCACCTGCATAGGCTCAGGTTCGGGTTCTCGTATAATCCTGCTCAAGGACTCCTTAGCTGGAGAGGGAGGAAATAAATGATTAGTGCGCTTTATCTCCGACCATCTCTCCTGTCGGCGTTCAGTAAGCCGAGCATCGATCCGAATACAATAGTTGATAAAATCTCCTAATGCTGTAGGTGGGTCGGCACGAGCGAGTTCGTCCTTAATCACAGAGGATAATCCTTTCCGGAAAACCGACTTTTTAGCAGAGCTATTCCAAGTGGTGTCGAGAGCCCATCTCCGGAAATCCAAAGCATACTCCGCTACCGAGCGCTTACCTTGGCTTAAAGTTAACATGGCTGATTCCGCGGTAGCACCGCGGTTTGGATCATCGAATACCTGCCCCATAGCTGAAATGAAAGCATCGAGATAATTTAGACAGTCATCGTCAGTCTCAATTAGGGGTTTGCCCATGTGAGAGCTTTGTTGGAGAGCAACATAATTATTGTCAATACTTTAGATCGCTCAGTAAGGAACTGTGGCGCATGAGCCGCAAAAAACAGTTTGCATTGATTAATGAATCCCCTGAATTTTTCCCGTTCGCCGCCAAAACAGAATGGTGGTAGCTTGGGGATTCCAATAACCGGGGTTGAAGTTGGGATGTGGACTCGTCCCTCCAGAACCTCAATCTGGGTTCGGAAGTCCTGCGTGGTTTGTCCGAACACCTGCAGATTATGATCACCGCGATCCCGTAGGCTTGCAAAGCTGGCCTTCAATGCCTGTAGGTCAGCAAGGATTGAATCCGTCACGTCGCACAGATGTTTAACGGGGTCCTCCATATTCCCAGAAGCTGTACGGCAGAGAGACTGGAAAGGAAGAAAAGGAGCACAATAGTGTTTACCTGTGGTAACACTCCTGACTTAAAAGAAGGGAATGTGCTCACCTGGAAAGGTTGTGAGAAGCCACAACCACTATCATCACATATATCGATATCTCAGATCCACGGTCTGCAGCGGCTCTCCAATGGCAAAAGATCCAGAAATCTCTATACAGGTGGCAGCAGATGCAGCACTGTCCTAGACCCAGCAGACTCTATTATGGCTCCAGAATCTGTCATATATGATACAGTCTATATAGAGTCTAATGCATGGGTATAATGAGACACATGAGACATACGCTTCTTAAGCAGCTCTTGTATTGCTTCATACAAGTTAGTGCATCAGCAGGATAAAGTAAATGTAAGTTGCAGAGTGCAAGGCAAAACAACCAAGGACATCAGAGCATTAAAGCATAGCACAAGTCTCAAGGAAAGCATTCAGAGTTCATTACTTCCCTGTCAGATGTTGCGGGCAAACAGGATTCTGTGTTCATAAATGATTCCAGGCAGAGTGAATCCAGGCTTCAGAGAGCAAGTCACAGACAGATTGCAGACCTGATTCTGGAGCACAGGTTAATCATCTGAAACTGATTAAAAGGGCAATTGGCAAGAAACAGGGCAGGGACATCAAAGCTGAGGACCCCATATTGTTTGAGGGCAAAAGTCAATGCACAGGACAGGAAACAAGATGGCCGACAAAATACACTAAATGCAAACATAACAACAGATATAGCAAAAAAAGACTGAAAACCTTACAATGGAATAGTTCTCCGCGGGTAGAACATGGTTCCCCGGGGCAGTGATGAAGTTAGAGTCTATGGTGTAGTGTAAGCTTGTAGTGGATGCAATACACTTACTGTCCTGATGCTGCAGCTTTCCTTTCTCCAACGTACAGAGCTGACAGGCTGTGGCTCCCCAGGCTGGATCTCTCTGCAGTCCTGTTGGAGGGAATCATGTGCAGGCAACAGAGAATCATGCAAGGGAGTCAGAGGCAGGGTTCACTGTGTTTACTTAGCAAGTTGTTCAGCATAACAGCTCAGTTATAGTTCAAGGTACAGGTCTTTACACGGGTACAACTCTCCCCTCCGGGTTCCTTTACTCCCTGCAGCCAGGTTGTTCCTCTCTGTGACCCCTCACTCTTTCTCTGTCCTTTCCAGCTTTTACTCTCTATTTCTCACTTGGTGTGCGTCTCCAGACAGTATGGCGGTGGCTCGGGCCCCTGTGGGCCCTCGTGGTTGTCACTAAGCTGCCTGTCCTTTGGGGTAGGAATTCCAACGTGAAGCTGGAGTTCCCCATCGGTTAATCTGGGGAAACCGGGTAGATCGTCGGTCCCCTTCAGAGCCGACACTCTGCTACTAACCTAGCCTCCAATAGTCCTACTGTACTATGCTCTATCAGGCTCCTTCTAACCGTGACTCTGGTTCCATAGGAGGGCTACTCCGCCTGCAGTCGGTCGTCTCAGCCGTGTTACTAGGACCCAGTATCACTGGTCCTCTCTTCCCTCACACTCCTGGGGTGCTGGTTCCGGATGGGCTTTCTCTCTGTGGCTCGCACTGGCTCTCCAGATTCTGCACTCCTTACACCCCACTCCTCCAGGACGTGTGCTTCTTGTCTTTGCCTCTCAGCCTACCTCGACCTACTGACTCCTTCCTCCTCCCCTTCTCTATTTCTACCATCTATCACCTGACCTTCTTGCTGGCCCACCCACTGTCTCTAACCCACCACTCCTTGCCTGCCTAGAGTACCAGGCTCCGGGTTGGGTGCTGCCCTCTTGTGGTGTGTGGGCTGTCTGTGAGGGTGTTGTGGTGCAACTGTCTTCCCTATCTTACCTGGCTGCAGTTCCCTATGTGGCCTCCTGGTCGCAGGGGCGCCACAGCTACTTTAAAGAACCTAGATTATAAGACATATTTTCAGAGGTTTCACACATTTTTGTTAAGTATATAATTCCACATGTGTTAATTCATAGTTTTGATGCCTTCAGTGTGAATCTACAATTTTCACAGTCATGAAAATAAAGAAAACTCTTTTAATGAGAAGGTGTGTCCAAACATTTGGTCTGTACTGTATATATATATATATATATATATATATATATATATATATATGTGTCCCCATCCCAGGCCCCTTTCTTCCTGGTATATGTCCCCATCCTGAACCCCTGGCATATGTTCCCATCCTGGGCCCCTGGTGTATGCCCCATCCTGAGCCTCTGGTATATGTCCCCCATGCCCCATCCCGGGGCCCTGGTGTATGTCCCCCATTCTGGGCCCCTTGTATATGCCTCCATCCTGGACGTCCTTGTCCTGGGACTCAGAGCTCCTGTGCATGCGCCCGCAGCGTCCGCTGTGCTGCCATGTGCATAATAGGCAGCGGTTCAGCGGGACGATTGCTTCCAGCTGTACTGCACAGGGTAAAAGAGGCTAATCGTATCGGCGCGCTATGCACACTGATACTATTAGCGGTAGCTCCGAGGGGGTGGGGACCCGGGAGTCGGGACCCTCTCTGTGCAGCACAGGGGGGCAGGGAGGAGGGGGAGGAGCCATCGGGACCTGGGGTTCACCAGAGGATCTCCCGATCTCCCGGTAGGCCAGTCCGATCATGCTGGGCTGTCAGTAGACGCCAAGTATCACCCCATGGCAGTCCCTAAGACTGTAGCAGCATACCAGAGGGTGAGAGATTCAGGAACAAGGTACAGGAGGGGAAGAAAGAGGCGTAGTCAGATGGTCCAAGATCAGGGAAAACAGCCAGGATAGGAGTATAAAGCCAAGGTCAGGATCAGAGCGATCAGACAAGACGAGTAGCTAAGCAGGGTCAAATACAGTAGAATCAATACAACTAAATGCAAGAAAATAACTCCAGCAGACGAGCAACTTGGAACCAATGTTTGGGTAAGGAATGAAAGATGGAATCACCTGATTATATCACTGCTTACAGGTGATAGGCTGGGGAAGCAAATCTCTGCAGGACAGGGTAGATATAAATTCCTGAGTTTGGCTGGGCACCCCCTAAGGGCCCAGTTACATGTAGCAATGCACCAGCGATCCCGACAATGATCCGACCTGGCCGGGATCGCTGGTTCGTCACTACATGGTCGCTGGTGAGATGCCATACAGGCAGACTTACCAGCGATGACCCAGCGATGCGTCGACACCTGACAGTCGTTGGGATCTGTCAGGTTCTTGGCCGCAGAATGGGGATCGCTGGTCGTTGCTCCTGTCACACACAGCGATCCAGCTTGCCCAGCAGGAGATCGCCAATCAAAAAATAGTCCAGTCCGTTCATTAACGATCAGCGATCTCCCAGCTGGGGGCTGATCGCTGCTAAGTATCACACACAGCGATATTGTTGGTAAGGTCGCTGCTACGTCACAAAACCTATCGTTAGAGATATCGCTATTGTGGCGCCCTGCTCACGCAGGTAGCCATAGACTTCTCTAAAGCACAGTTGGGTTTCCACAGCAGGTACCTACTACATTCAACATCTTCCACCCTGGCACAGTAGGGGGAGCTCAACTTGCTGCCCTTAGGCAAGATCCCCTATAAATACTGCTGCTGGGGGAGGAGTTAGTCACAGTGTGCAGACGCAAGGAGAGCTGCGAACACTTCCTGGTGGTCGGTGCAGCGGTTAGGCCTGAGCCAGTGACCCGGAGTGGCCCTTCTGATGTCCCGCAAGCCTATGTGGGGACAGAGGGCAAGGAGCAGACAACCTAAAGGGAGTGAGAAACTAGTGAAAGTTCGCCCTAAGACGTACCGGACATCGGAGATCCGCACCTGTGGGATACTCCAGGACCACAGAGAACCCTGTCACACCGTGAAGGCTTCATCCACCTGGTCCCCCTGTGGGTCGAAGAGAGGGAGCCAGACACAGCAGTGCACCACCGCAGTGTTCAGAGAGGGTAACCCGTAGACCGCACAGGAGGAGAAGACAGATACCAGAGTCAGGAAGAGAAAGGAGGCTGGTCTGGCTGCATGCAGGCTGGGCTTCAATTACCAAGGAGGCCTTATACTCACTTGCTGTGGGGACCCACTGTTCAACCTGGTCACCTGTCAGTGCCCTGGACATCTTTACCTGCCGTAACACCAGTAAGAGGTAAAAGAGACTTCTGCAGTGTGCGTGTCTCATTCCTCTCCATTCCCAGTGCCCCTCATAGACTGCTCCAACACTCCCCATCCCATCTACAGCTCCACTACAAGGTGCCCCTTCACACTACGATGCCCCGGAGGTCCAGCCCTACCTGTAGAGGACTTTGCCAAACTAGCCGCATTACCATCTACCTGCGGCGGACTGTGGCGTCGCTGGTGATCCTCACCAGAAACTACAGGTGGCGTCACCACAAACTGTATATAAAAATCCCCTGTAAATATAACCCCCTTTTTGAAGATATACCCAGGACACGGGATCAGGCGCGGCCACCACTCCCCGTGACACAGGAGCGTTAACCCCTTGGGGCCTGACACCCGAGTACCCCAAAGCCTGGGCTCAACACTATGTGTAACGGGGCCTTAAGACTCACAACCAGCATAAGGCAATTATGAGCTATGGTCAGGTACTGGGTGGATCAGAGTGAGACACATGGTAACAAGAATGGAACTTGGAAGGAGTGTAAGTGGCCGACATAATGCAGGAGAACAAACCAGCACAATAAACATTTTTATCTTTACCTCACATTCCATCCACAAGTTCCTAAATCTTCTTGCAAGCACGCATAATTTTTAGCTGTTCAGACACCTGTTTAGGAAGGTTATCAAATACATTGTCTTCCTAACTTTTGCCTCATAACTGGCTATTTCTCTATTTTTTTTTTTAAATAATGGCTAGAAGACTGACCTGAGCAAGTTACGTATGCAGCCATAGGCTGTTTCTGTTCTTCATGCTTATGAATTGAAACATGTTATAAAGTATCAATTTACTATATCATTTCCCACCTATGCTATTGACGCGCCCCAGGGTTATGTGGACTCAGGTATCTGGGCTCTCAGCTGCGGTTGGGATGTCACTGGTGGCCGGCCCAGACCCATGGCCCTGTTGGTCAACTTTAAAAAAATGGGAAAATTAAATAGGTATAGTTATAGTTTGTTGTGATACCACCTGTGGTTTCTGGTGACTGCACCAGCAGTGTGTGGGGCCTCCAGGGATGATGGATGGGCAGCTAGGTTTTGAAGCTCCCCACTGGTGGAGCTGGATCCCTGGGGAGTTTGGTAATGATGATGAGGAATGGAGCAGGGATTTGGCCGGGCTTTTAGGTAATGGGACAATCTCTGTGGATGGCAGGGGCAAAGGTTGAGGAATTGACACATACCGTAAGTTGTTTCTTTACCTTTACTGATGGTATCGCTGGTAAGAGTCTGGTGTACTGTCGGGTGGTCAAGAAGCATTTCAGGATCTCCACAGTGAGGGGGTATAAGGCCTCCTTGTCTCTTTCCCCATGTGTGTGAAGCCCCTGCCCAATGTGAAACTTGGATGGCCTCCTCTGCTTTCCTATCACCTGTGCTGTTGTTGGGAAACCCACGATGGACTGCCGCTGTTCCTCTCTCTGCAGTGCCTGGATCCCTTGTTGGTGGCTGCACAGATGCCTGGGAGACTGAAGTCTCCACGGTAAACCAGTTGTCACGGGTGGCACGGATGACAGGGTAGAGGCCACGCGCAGACGGTCCCAGCGTTTGGCCAATCAGCCATAATGTTTGAGGACGGTCCGTCTTTCAGGGGCATTTACCTTCTGTGTAGATAGAGAGAAGGTATGATAAGATCTCCCTATCATGGGGAGACGGCTGGGAAGGTCTTGTGCTCGGTCTGGTTTCTACACCAGTATTCTGGGTCACTAGGACCCAGCAGGTTCTTCCCACCTTTATAAGGAGTTTCATTGCCCTCCCTCGGTGCAGGTGATATTTCCTTGAGCACTCATTATCCTTGCTCCAGCAGAAGCTGAGGTTGTGGAGGTTGCTGTGCTCTGCTGCAAGATAAGTGTTTTCTTTCCCCATTGTCTGTTTTTCCTTGTGTTTGTCTTTAGTTGTTAGTGGAGGGGTCTAGTGAACCTCTCCATCTGATCCTTAGATAAGGTAGTGCTAGGATCAGAGAGGGACGAGGTTCGTGGTCGGCGACAGTTGAGGAAACTGTATAGGGACGTCAGGGCAGACAGGGACAGCCCCAGTAAGACTAGGGGTCACCCTCTCCTTCTTGTGCCCATAGCTTTAGGGACTCCTTATTCCCCCCCCCGTCGTTGTCCTACGCTGAGTGTCTCTCCCGCTCCCAGCGTGACACCAGTATTCTCTGCTGGACTAGGTGCTCTCCGGCAGACTTGGACTCCGGTGTCCGGGATGCTTTCTGGAGTGAACCTATGATGGCTCCTCGGTCCCCAATTGGCTCTTCCCCTGTTCTCTCCTTGCCTTACGACCCCACTCTTGGGCCCTGCACGACTACTCTGAAGGCTGTACAGGGTCACTGGCTCGGCCTAGTCTGGCTCCGACCACCAGAACATCTTCACAGCTCTTTTAGCATCTGCACACTCTTTTGTGGGTGCAGTACCCCAACTGTGACGCCTGACCAGTGGGGCACCACACTATGATGCTAGCTTGAACAAAATGTATCTCTCAAGATTTAATTGAACCAACATTTTGTCTAGATGCAGTATATAATTCTAATAAGCAGTTGAGAAATAGAAAAATGGACCAAATCAAGAAATATGGGTACGGTAAATTGTGAAACTACAGCATTAATCTAACAACTTTGACCTGTTGTGTCTAGACGGACTTTTCACTAAAAATGTAATTGCACCATAGAAATATCTCAACAAATGAAACAACTGATAGCAATATTACAGAAGAATGAAAGTAACATCCGAGTCATGCAGTTCAGAAGTCGAAATGACTAATATACATTTGAATATCACTTTAATAACACCACACAAATCTGTGAATCATAAGTGTCACAATGCCTGGAATACAAGTATACCGTCATTTTATATAGTAACCTTTTTGTGTGTTAGACATGTTATAACATTGAGTTAATGTTTCCAACAATGCATTACTGTTCTGCTAGCCACATACTTTAATTGTAAGGCAAATGCTCTTTTATCCTCAGTTACAGAAGAAGTCTCCAGACTCCTCTCTTCTTGTCCTCTTACTACATGAACCACTGACCTCATTCCCTCACACCTACTCCAGTCTCTCTCTCACCAGTTGTCACTATTAACCAAAATCTTCAATCTCCTTTTTTCTGGCATTTCCCCCCCCCTTCCGTCAAACACTCTACCATTATACCATTATGCCACTATTAAAGAAAACGTCTTTTGACCAATCCCGCACAAATAACCACAGACCAGTCTCCAATCTCCTCTTCATTTCTAAACTATTTGAGCGCCTGTGTCATGGGTGTGTCAGGAGGTACGGATGAGACTGTAGAGGCCACTCGCAGAAGGTCTCAGTGTTTGGCCAAACCGTCAAAATCCTAAAAAAAAGTCTCTGTCGCTTTAAGAGGCATTTCCCTTTTTAGTGAAAGCTGGAGGTCACTAGGACCCAGCTGATCCCTTACCTTGAGCCATGTATATATTCCCCTTGACTGTCAGGAATTACTGCTGGTAATAGCTTGTCAGGTGTTTGGAGGAAGCTTCTCAGCTCTTGCAGTGTATCCTGGAGTTCTGTTGAATTGCTGTGGTGATCTTCTCAAGTTAAGTGTTTCTTCCCTTCCCTCCTTGTTTGTTTGTGTGTAACTTTATTTGGTAGCTGGGCTGACTAGTGTTCTGATCCTTATTTAGTAGTAGTTCAGGGTCAGTCATGGAATAGGTATCCTGCCGGCGACAGTTGCGGAAACTGTATAGGGACTTTAGGGAAGCTAGGTGCCAGCGCTAGTTTATCTAGGGCTCACCATCTCCCCTTTTGCCCTTAGCATCAGGGGCTTCTTTTCCTCCCCCTGTCATCATCTAGCACTAGGTGTCTTCCTACACCCAGCATGACAGGCTGGTCTACCCCGTCCTCACCCGTTACCTCTCCACTTACTCTCTTCTAGATGCTGTCTGGTTTCTGTCCCCTACACTCTACAGAAACTGCCCTCACCAAACTAACGAATGACCTTTGACAGCAAAACGTAATGGTGTCCACTCTCCCGTCTTTCTTCTTGACCTCTCTGCAGCTTTAGACAATGGTGACCACCATCTCCTACTTGCTACGCTCCACTCAACTGGCATAAAGGACACGGCTCACTCCTGGTTCTCCTCCTATGTGTCGCCCCAGGGTATGGGGTACTCGGGTATCAGGCGGCAGAAGGGGTTAATTGTGTCACGGGGAATGGCGGCCGCGCCTGATCCCGTATCCCGGGGGACGGTTCTCTTGAGAAGGGGATTTATGTACAGGGGATTATTTACAAGATTATAGTTGTTGTGAGGCACCTGCAGTTTCTGGTGAAGTAGCACCAGCACTGCCACAGTCCTCTGGAGGTCGGTGGTATTGCGGCTGAAATGGTGTTGTCCTCCGCAGGCAGGACTGAGACCTCTGGGCAGCGTAGTGAGGAGGGAACACATTTGAGTGGAGCTTGGGTTGAATGGGAGAGAGTTGGAGCAGTCTATGGAGAATGCTGGGATGTTGAGCAGGTAAAACGATCCAGGGCACTGACAGGTGGACAGGTTGCACAGTGGATCCCCACGGCAAGTGGGTATAAGGCCTCCTCTGTTCTGGAGTGAATGCTGAGGCACAGCCTGCTTGCATTCTGGCTTGCCTCTTCTCTTTCCCTGACTATAGTGCTCTCCTCTCCTCCTGTGCGGTCTCTGGGATACCTTCTCCTGATCACTGTTGCTTTTGCCTGGCGGTGTCTGATTCCCTCTAGTGACCCACAGAGGATACCGGGTAGCCAAGGCCTCCACGGTGCAACAGGGTTTTGTGCGGTTCTATAATGTCCCACAGGTGCGGATCCCCAATATCCGGTGTTTCTCCTGGGACGAACTCCTCAAGTTCCTCGCTCCCTTTTGCTGTTCTCTGCTCCTAGCCTTCAGTCCCACTTAGGCTGGCGGGACACTGAAGGGCCACTCCGGGTCACTGGCTCGGGATAATCGCAGCACCGACCACCAGGACGTTCATGCAGCTCTTCTAGTGTCTGCACACACTCTAACTAACTCCTCCCCCAGCAGCAGTATTTATAGGGGATCTTGCCTAAAGTCAGCAAGTGAAGCTCCCCCTACTGTGCCGGGGTGGAAGGTGTTGTATGAAGTAGGTACCTGCTGTGGAAACCCAGCTGTGCATTAGAGAGATCTGTGGTTACCTGCGTGAGCAGGGCGCCACACCTATCTTTCTGATCTCTCTTTCAGTTTATCATTCACTGGCTCCACTTCCTCTCCCTCTCACTATTTAGGTCCCCTAGGGTTCAGTTTTTGGCCCTCTTCTCTTTTCTCTTTACATGGTCCCAACTGGACTGACTATCAACAAACTTCAAGAAAAAGACCAGAGAGAGATTGTGCTTTAGTGATCCACGCTGCCGTCCCACCGTACCCGAATAAATGCCAGGGAAGCAAAGAGTATGTAAGCTGATTCTTTATTCCATTAGATGGAAATACTGATGGAGTAAAGAAGCAGCATGCATACTCTTGGCTTCCCTGGCATTTATTCAGGTACAGTGGGACGGCAGCGCAGATCACTAAAGCATGATCTCTCTCTGGTCTTTTTCTTGGATACATCACCACTGTTACGTGGGAGTGCGGATCCAGCATCAGCTGTCTGAGCTAATTTACCAGTTGTGGGGAAACACAACTGGATCAGGTGAGCACATACACCCATTTGCACCTCTTTGTCTTCCTTTTTTCTTTGTTTATGTGGCGCCCCTGCGTCCAGGAGGCCACAAAAGGGAACTGCAGCCAGGCAGGTAGGACACTTGTTGCACACAACAACACCCTCACAGCCCACACAACCCACGTACAGAAGGTAGCATCCAGCCCTGAGATTAGAGACTCTATGAGATTGAGGGGTAGTGGATTTGGAGGAGTGGGTTGGGCACACACGTAGTCAGGTGACTTGACAGTATATAGGAAGGGGAAGGAGGAAGGAAGTCAGTAGGCCACAGTGGGCTGAACAGCAAAGACCAGAAGCTGAGCAGACAGAAAGAATCACATGTTCTGTGAGTGTAAGGCCTAGGAGCGCAGAATCTGTGCCGAGCCAGTGTGAGCCGGAGGAGAGAGAAAGCCCGTCCGAAGCTGATACCACCAGGAGTGTGAGAGAACAGAGAGGGACGGTGTAACCGGGCCCTAGGAATGCAGCTGAAGCTACTGACTGCAGGCAGAGAAGTCCCTCCTATGATACCGAGAGGAACAGAGAGAAAGGAGCCTGGTAGAGCCTCAGACTTGAGGACTGCTGGAGGCTGGGCTGAAGTAGAGTGTCGGCTCTAGAGGGGACCGTAGTTTACCCGGCATCCCCAAACAACACGACGGGGGGTGTTAATCCCAGATTGGGATCCCTACCCTAAAGGACAGGCAGCTCAGTGACAAACTGAAGGACCCACAGGGGCCCGAGTCACCGCCATACTGTCCAGGGTTTCACACACACACCCGTGGAGACGGAGACCGTAATAGCCCGGAAAGGACACTAAAGACTGTGTGAGGGGTCACAGAGAGAGAGGCCTGGCTGCAGGGAGCAAAGGGAACCCGGAGAGGGAGAATGTGCCCGTGTATCAAGAACTGTACTTGAACTTTGTAAGAACTGTAAACGAGCTGTAAAGTGACTTGAAGAACTGAGAGTAAACACGGAAAACCCTGGAACTGCTTCCCTTGTGTTTCTGCATGAAAGCGATTCTCTCCATACAGGATACAGCCTGTCAGCACCAGCAAAGAGGAGAGACCCCTGCAACATCTGCAAAGTAAGTGTGCTACACACTCCACAATAGACTTAACCCTTACTGCCCCGGGGAACCCAGTTCTACCCACTGGAACTATACCACCTAAGCTTCTATCCCATCGTCCCTGGAGGTTCTGCAGCAGCAGCGGCCCCATCACTGGCCGCATATAGTGGGTGGTGTCACGACTGACAACCCCTGTAAATATCCCCTTTTATTGCCGAGCCCGGGACACGGACCGGACCAGGACCAACCGTGACTTCCCCAGCAGCAGACCGGTCCGGTACCGAGTACCTCCGTCCCAGTGGGCCCGACATTTAGATATCAACAAACTTGGCTTCCAGTGCCATCTTTATGCTGATGACACAGCTATACACTTTATCCACTGACCATACCCCCACTGTACTACAGAACACCAGTGACTGTCTGTCCACAGTTTCTGACATCATGTCCGCTCTCTATCTAAAACTCAACATTTACAAAACTGAACTTCTCCTGCTTCTACCATCCTATATCCCTAATTCTGACATCTCTCTCAGTGTGTGGCACCACGATAACACGTCAGCATCAGGCTCACTGTTTGTGTATTATGTTTGACACTCATCTTTCTTTCACATTCTATTTACAATTTCTTGCCCGCTCTTGTCGATTGCACCTGAAGAACATCTCTAGAATCTGCCCATTTCTCACCATGGAAGCAATAAAAATCCTTACTGTTGCCCTCATCCACTCCTGCTTTGATTATTGTACCTCTCTGTTAAAGGGTCAGTCATCTAGACATAGCATATCCGCTCCACCAGTCTCAAGTGGATCACAAATAATGTTTAGTGGCCACTTATACTGCTCTTTTCTGATCCCCATCTCCTTAAGTTGACTATACCATCACTGTAAATAAGCACCTGTACATTGTCACCCCCACCTCATTGTTAGATTGTAAGCTCTTATGAGCAGGACTGTCATTATTTTGCTCTAATTATTGTATTATGCATTGTATTGTATTTTTTTTTTGTATTGTATCATATTTTCTGACAACTATTTCTTATGATTGTTAAATATGATCTTCTGTATTGTAAAGCGCTGCAGAATATGTTGGCGCTATATAAATAAAAATTATTATTATTATGGGGTTTTCCCACGAATAAAGTTAATTTTAATCAATAGATCTTAGAATAATAATAACTTCCACAATTGGATGTGTGGAAAAAAATGTTCCTGTGCTGAGATAATTTGATATATGTGTCCCTGCTATGTACAGTTTAATCTTTGTTTCTGAAAATGGACGGAACACGGTCTGATTATACCACGTCTCCTGGGCAGGGGAGGAAGTAAAAGAGTATACAGATATTACAGCATGGGATCACAGATGATTCTTTTTATGAGGTAAAACATTTCTCTGCCTGTTTCTAGAAAATGTTTTACCTTAAAGAAACAATTATTTGTGATCCTGTGCTATAATGTCTGTATACTCTATTTCATCCTCCCCTGCCCACGATCAAACCAATGCTCCGCGCACTGTCAGAAACAAAATTATTTTATCTCAGCACAGGAGCATTTTTTTAAATCACATCTAATTGTGTAAATTGTTAGTATTACAAGATCTATTGATTAAAATGAACTTTTAAATTAGCTTTGTTTGTGGGAAAACCCCTTTAACTGGCCTCCCCCTCACTAGACTTTGCCCTCTTCAGTCCAGTCAGTACAGCAGCCAGGCAGCTCTGTGCCAGTCATTGCACTGACTGCCCTTACATTATAGGTTCCTATTTAAATTGCTTGTTCTGAACCACAAAGCTTTTTACAGCGCGGCACTTCCCTACCTCTCTACCTTCACCTCTATCAACCTACCTGTTCTCTACGCTCTACAAGCGACCTTCAACTATCATCTGCACTAATCAATACCTCCTATTCCCAGCCCCAAGACTTCTCCCGAGCTGCATCAATTCTCTGGAATGCTCTACCCCAAGAAATTAGGACTATCTACAATTTACACAGTTTTAGGTGCTACCTAAAGATACAACTTTTTAGGGTGGTCTATCACGCTACTTAATCGATGTCCTTTATAAATAGACCATTCACGATTTCTCTGAACATAATTCTTTGGCAAACTCCAGACTGGCTAGTGAAGGCTCATGCAGCTTTTATCTATCCCCCATTTCTTCTAGACGGCTGGACCATCATTGTAAATAAGCACCTGTACTCTGGGCCGGTTTTCGTCAAAGTGGGGCCCTGGGCAAAAGATTAAAGTGGGGCCCTGTATGCTCATATATTGCACCATTACACACAAACACGTTACATAAGTTCAGATCAATAAACGAGCTTGAGCAACAATATTGCAGTCGTTTGTCACTTGTTACTTTTACACAGGATGATGAAGTATGATAGGCACAGAACGATCACTAGTGCATCAATCTCCTACACTATCATGTTATCAGAAGCACATTTGAAGTATGCACTGGGCGATGTCGAGAACAATAATTTTTGTTCCGCTATAAACAATCCAATCAACTGATTAACCCACACATTCTGATGTCTTCACTAATATATACCACCAGGAGCCAATACATTCTGATGTCCTCACTATTATATACCAGCAAGAGTCCATACATTCTAATGTCCTCAGTAATATATACTACCAGGAGCCCATACATTCTGATGTCTTCACTAATATATACCAACAGGAGCCAATACATTCTGACGTCCTCCCTATATACCACCGGGAGCCCATACATTCTGATATCCTCACTGGTATATACCACCAGGAGCCCATGCATTCTGATATCCTCACTGATATATACCACCAGGAGTCCATACATTCAGATGTCCTCACTATATACCACCAAGAGCCCATACATTCTAATGCCCTCACTAATATATACCACCAGGAACCCATACCTTCCGATGTCCTCACTAATATATACCATCAGGTGTCCATATATTCTGATGTCCTCACTAATACATACTACCAGGAGCCTATACACTCTGATGTCCTCCCTAATATGTACCCACCAGGAGTTCATACAGTCTGGTATCCTCACTATATATACCACCAGGAGCCCATACATTCTAATGTTGTCACTAATATATACCACCGGTAGCCCATACATTCTGATGTCCTTGTTATAATCTTTCGCGATGCAGCAAAGTTCTGTGCTTTTGTTTTTTCCTCACTGTCTTCCCAGAGCCATAGCTTTTCTTTATTTTCTGTCCACATGGCCATATGATGGCTTATTATTTGCTGGACAAGTTGTACTTTTGAATGACACTTTTCATTTTACTGCATAGTGTACTAGAAAACGGGAACAAATTCCAAATGGGGAGAAATTGTGAAAAACAAACAATTCAGACTAATGTTACACTAATAACTAATGTTACGGTGTATATTTTGTGTAACAAATAGCCTCACAAAATAATTCTGATGATCAGTACAATTACGGTGATGACAAACATGTCCAGTTGTTTTTCATTATTTTAGTGGTAAAACATAAAGTAAAAGAAATTTGGGGTGTTGCATTGCCATTTTTCAAGACCCCTAACATTTAAATTGTTTGGTTGATAGAGCTGTGTGATGGTTATAGGGCGAGACAATGTTTTTATTGATTCCATGTTAGGATAGAGATGACGTTTTGATAATTTTGTTACAAATTTTTCTGTGTTATTACAGCAGCCAAAAAAAATTAATTTTAGCGTTCATTAATTTTTTTGTTTACCGATCGGGTTAATTATTTGTATATTTTGATAGCTTGGACTTTTCTGAACACGGCAATAACTTGTATGTGTCACATGTCCGATACAGTGACCGTGATGTCACCAAAGGTGCTCAAGCAGTCACCACATAGGAATCTACCCTGTGTACGCCGGCCCTGAGAATGTTGGAGGAAGAAGCAAACAGCACTCTGTTCACTCTTTCATCATTGCTTTCAAGTGTATCAGCATCTGCAATGCCAGGCGCAGGGAGGGGGTATTGGCAGTATGCCACTGATAATTTAATGCCTGGAGTCTTTTTTTCTTTTTTATATTTATTACCCTGGAGGCTAGTGTTGCTATGCAGTGTGTGACTGGTGTGTTGAGGTGCAGTAAAAGAAACCTCACCAGTGGCCAGTGCTGTATTGCCACCTATGGGAACACTTCTGAGAGTCCTGCTGTGCAACGTCAGTGATCAGGTGTCACTTTCTGGCTGTGCAGTAAAGTCCTGACTCTGAACAGCAGTGGTCAGGACACTGTATAGCTAATAATCCTGTCACTGAGAAAGGATGGGCCAGAGGTCAGACAAGAGAAGTAGTGATGGGCAGTCTGGTTCTTTTTGGTGATCCAGCTCCCATGGCTCTGCTCACCAAAAAGATATGGCTTTTTTGGGATCCTAAATGGCTCCCTATTAAATGTGTTCACCCCAGGTGAACACAGATTTAACATTATGCTGATCTCTTGCAATGGATGAAACCCCGCCCACTGAAAAATGGGCCAATTAAATTGAAGAGTGGGCGGGTTTTGTTACAAAGGGCGGGGATTCATCCCCGAGCACTGGAGTTTTATGCAAAGTGAGAGACATTAAAAAAAATTAGTGGTTCTTACTCGTGTGCTGTCTCGTGTCAGTCACAGCACGGAGCCGGCTCTTTGTGTTGGATCATTCACGAACGACACATTACTAATGAGAAGTTGCAGTGCGCAGGGCTGTATACACCATGACGGCTTCTGCCTCTGCGGTCACTGATGGAGCCATAAATAACATTGAGTAGCGCCAGGCAGGAGAACAGCAGGAGAACAGAACGTGGACTCATCTCCGCCTCTCCTCTCCTGCAGTGCTGAGCACGGCCTAGTGACATGATGAACTGTGAACGCCATCGCAGAGGCAAAGTCAAGCTGCTCGCTGGCTGCAGGAAAAGAAGGTAAATGCAGCCCAAAAGATTCCTTAGACTAAAATAGAGGGGATGAGCAGGGAGCCTCTCTGTGCCTGGGGGCCCTGGGCACTTGCCCAGTCTGTCCCCCCAGATAATGCCAGCCCTGCCAGTACTTTGTGTCAAGCCCACCTCATTTTAGATTGTAAGCTCTTACGAGTAGGGTCGTAATTATTTATGCTTTAATTAATATATTTTCTATAACTATGACACTTATGACTGTATATGAACCACTGAATCATAAAGCAATGCGGAATATGTTGGCGCTATATAAAGATTATTATTTTTATTTTGTCCGACAGCTATTCCTCTTTACCCTTCTTTCTACAAACACCTATATTTTCATCTTCCTGCCTTCAATAAGTTTTGTATGCTCAAAGATAATATAATATAGCAGTATATTGGTTGGAAGAAGAAATCACCTATCTAAAGGAATGGTAATTGGTAACTTCTAGAGCAGTAGTGGTCAGACTTCTGGAACCCCCACCAAAAGCAATAATGGGGTATTTTTAGCACATTATTTTGGAGTGGCAGTGCACATGCTTGACAAAATTTTTCCATTCATTCTTTATGTGACTTCTGAACTGCTGTCCTCATAATAAAAACTGGAGGGATAAAAAGTGCAATAGAGTCTTTTCCGATATAAACACTAATTAAGGTTTAGAATAGGCTCACGTTGTGTGATTGTGAGAGTCACAACCACTTTAGTCGCATACAACGACTGCAGAAGACCCATGAGTATACAGGAAATCGAGATAATTATAATAATAATAATTTTATTTATATAGCGCCAACATATTACGCAGCACTTTACAATTCGGAGGGGACATGTACAGAAAATATGAGACAATACAGAGTAACAAAAATTCAAAAACCATGAGAAGTGAGGTCCCTGCTCGCAAGAGCTTACAATCTAGAGGAAATAGTGGAGATACAAAAGGCAACAGTAACAAATGATGTCATATATGGTCCAGCCATCAATATAATAATTAGGGGATTCACGTAACGCTGCATGAATTGGTCATCGGTCGGGATCTGTACAAATTCAGATAAAGTGCTTTATTATGCATGGGGGACACACAGACAGTCTGCAGGTGCAGACAGATGACACAAGAGGCCAGATTTACAAAAGGGAAGATAGGAATAGTTAGACAAGTGAGGTGAGGTGATAGGCCAGTCTAAAGAGATGTGTTTTTAAGGCTCGCTTAAAACTATTAGTATTGGGAATTAATTGAATTGTTCTTGGTAATCCGTTCCAGAGAATTGGTGCAGCTTGTGAGAAGTCTTGGAGACGGGAGTGGGAGGTTCGGATTGTAGCTGATGTCCGGCTTACGTCACTTGGGGAGCGGAGGACACATGTAGGGTGATAGACAGAGATGAGGGAAGAGATGTAGGGCGGAGCAGAACTATCCCAAGACAGCGGGCGTGCTGTTGAGGAGTAACAATAGAACCACATACAGAAATGGCAACATTAGGTTTCGGAAGATTAGGAGAGGGAGGAAACACGAGAAGTCCAGTCTTTGACAGATTCAATTTAAGGTAGAGAGAAGACATGATGTTAGAGACAGCAGACAGACCATCACTGGTATTTTGTAGTAATGTGGAGGTGATGTCAGGACAAGAGGTGTATAACTGGGTGTCATCAGCATAGAGATGGTACTGAAAACCAAATCTACTGATGGTTTGTCCAATGGGGGCAGTGTATAGAGAGAAGAAAATGGAACCTAGGACTGAACCCTGAGGAACCCCAACCGTGAGGGGAAGAGGAGAGGAAGAGGAGCCGACGAAAGATACCGAGAAGGAGCCGTCAGAGAGGTAGGAGGAGAACCAGGAGAGAGTGGTGTCCTTAACCCCAATACAGCAGAGCATGGAGAGAAGGAGCTGGTAATCCACAGTATCGAATGCAGCGGAGAGATCCAGGAGGATCAACAGGGAGTAGTGACCATTAGATTTAGCTGTTAGTAGATCATTAGAGACTTTAGTAAGGGCAGTTTCAGTAGAATGTAAGGAGCGGAAGCCGGATTGTAGAGGGTCAAGAAGAGAATTGTCAGAGAGATAGCGGATCATACAGGCGTGGACCAAGCTTTCCAGGAGTTTAGAGATGACGGGGAGATTAGAGACAGGTCTGTAGTAAACAGCAGAGTTCTGGTCGAGGGATGTTTTTTTTTTAATAATGGATGTATACTGGCATGTTTGAAGGAGGAGGGGAAAACACCAGATGAGAGGGAAAGATTAAATATTTTAGTTAGGTGAGATGTGACAGCTGGGGAAAGGGATGGAAGGAGATGTGAGGGAATAGGGTCACTGGTTGGCGAGAAGATGCAAGAAGCCGGGTGACTTCTTCTTCTGTGACCGGATCAAAGACCGAAAGTGAGTTGGATGAAGTGCAGGAGGGAGAAGAATGAATGATGTTCTGAGTCTGTGAGGAAATTTCCTGTTGTGTGTTGTCAATTTTTTCCTTAAAATATTTGGCCAGATCATCAGCTGTGAGGCTGGTGGTTGGGGCCTGTACTCTTGGACTAAGGAGAGAATGGAAAGTGCTAAAGAGTTGTTTAGGATTGTTGGCTAGTGAAGTGATAAGGGTGTTGTAGTAAGCTTGTTTGGAGGGGTGAAGGGCAGTGTTGTATGTTTTTAGCATAAACTTATAATGGATGAAATCTTAGGCCAGGTTGGATTATGTCCACAGGCATTCTGCACACCTGGAGCACCACTGATGAAACCATGTTTACAGTGTGTGCCATGATTGCCGCTGTTGGTGCTGAGTTGTTTTAAGTGTAGAAGGTGCAGCTTCATCCAGGGCACTTTGCAGAGTTTCATAATAGAGTTTTAGAGCAGAGTCGGGACAAGAAAGGGAGGAGATTGGGGCGAGTGAAGACTGTAAATTCTTTATACGTTTCTGAGTGTCAATGGCATGTATATTCCTATAGGTGAACGAGTTGGGAGTGTCCTTGAAGGGTTGACAGTATTTGACTGAAAATAAAAGAAGGTTGTGGTCAGAGAGCGGAAGAGAGGAATTTGTAAAGTCATGCACTGAGCAGAGCTGGGAGAAGATCAGGTCCAATGTATTCCCATCTTCATGTGAGGCAGAGTTACAAAGTTGTGAAAGACCAAGAGAGGAGGCTAGGGTTAAAAGATGAGAGGCGGATATTTAGATGGGGTTGTCGATAGGAATGTTAAAGTCACCCATGATGAGAGTGGGAAGATTGCAGGCTAAAAAGTGGGGAAGCCAGGTAGCAATGTGATCAAGAAATTGACTTGGGGGGGCCCGGGGGTCGATAAACCACTGCCACTCGCAGGGAGAAGGGCCTGTAGAGTCTTACAGTGTATACCTCAAAAGAAGGGAAGATAAGTGAGGGGACAGGTGGGATAACCTGAAAAGCATAATTTGTTGACAGTAGAAGACCAACACCTCCGCCTGATCTGTTCTCAGTTCTAGGGGTATGAGAAAATTGGAGGCCACCATATGAGAGAGCAGCGACAGCGGTAGTGTCCGACTGCTGAATCCAGGTCTCTGTAAGAGATAGGGAGTCAATGTTTTGTGAAAGGAAAAAGTTATGGATGTAGGATAGTTTGTTGCATGCTGAGCGAGGGTTCCAAAGGGCACAGTTGAAAGATACAGATGGCATGCAGGGGATATTAATTAAATTCTTGGAGTTTCTGAGAGTAGTAGGGAAAGAATTAAGTTTACTAATATAAGAAGGGCCTGGATTTGGTTCAATATCCCCTGCAACTAGGAGTAGAAAAATAAAGAGAGTGAGTAGATGGTTAAGGGGTTTATGAAGCTGTCTCTTATATTGTATGGAGGGAATGGATAAGTCTGGGCTTATTAACATTTTAAAAAGAGCATGAGAGCTGTACATAGGAGAGGGGAACAGAGAGGGACTGATATGGATGGAATGAACCGAGTGTGTGAAAGAGCAGTAGATAATAGGCATGGAAGCAAAGATGATGCAAATACAAATAGTGAACACATTTTGCAGCACAAGTGAACAAGTTATATGTCTGTTTGTTTGTCTGGCATGACTTAGGGCCCTTTCACATCAGCTGTATTTTCAAATCGCGGCAGATGCGGTGAAAAAAACGCATCTGCCGCGATTACCGCATAACCGCGACACTTGCGGCACACTTGCGGCAAGCCCCATGCAATGTCTATGGGGCTTGCGGTAAGGGTGCGGCAGGTGCGGCCAGTGCGGTTTCGGCACTTGCAGCAGGTGCGGCCGCGAAAAAAAACGCTGCAGCGTTTTTTTTCACGGCCGCACCTGCCGCAAGTGCCGAAACCGCACTGGCCGCACCTGCCGCACCCTTACCACAAGCCCCATAGACATTGCATGGGGCTTGCCGCAAGTGTGCCGCAAGTGTCGCGGTTATGCGGTAATCGTGGCAGATGCGTTTTTTTCACCGCATCTGCCGCGATTTGAAAATACCGCTGATGTGAAAGGGCCCTTACCCGTTTCCTGCCCCGTTTAACTAAAAAGAAAGGGGTACTTTCATACGCTGCCGAAGTTATAGGAGGACATCAATGGATTGAATTATATTAATTTATTGTAAACATGTTTCAAAGCATTACAGCTTCTTCATCAGGACAAGTCAATATGGCACATATCAGATACATATCTGGTATATAGAGAGCAGGAGCGGCACTTACAGATTCAAAACATGCAGAAAACATGTGCATCAGATATAAATCAAAATTACAAGAAAACAGTGTATCCTTAACAAGAAAGACATGATCCTAAGTTGTCTCTAAGAATCGGTTCTAAAAAAAAAATGTTGACAGATATGTTATTTGTCTTGCAATTGCAAAAATTAAATTAAAAATTATTATTGTGTTTGCGAGATCGAACCTGCAAAGGAAGAGGAGACCCGATGCTGGACAACTGTCTGCACCACTGAGGAAGATTGAGAGAGAAAAATATGGCACTACAAAAAACTCAGAATATTAAAAAAGAAGAAGGACACAGAAAAATTCTTATAAGTGTACTGGAGAATTTATAGAAAGGATTGGATAGTGTATTTTTACACATCAGCGGTATGCGCTGATCGCGGCAGTTGCGGTGAAAAAAACGCAACTGCCGTGGTTACCGCATAACGGCCGCACCTGTGGCAAGCCCCATGCAATGTCTATGGGGCTTGCGGTAAGTGTGCGGCAGGTGCGGCAAGTGCGGTTTCGGCACTTGCGGCAGATGCGGCCGCGAAAAAAAACGCGGCTCACCGTATCCATAAGGGTGGCCATAAAGAGATTTGTATAGGCTGGTGCCACTTTCAAGATACAAAGGATTAAAAGAAGACACTTACCCGCATACACCACTTTATTCAAAACCCTCCCAAAAAAACCCAGCTGTTTCGATGTAGTCCAGAGCGCAAAGTGAGCAGGAACTTCTGAAGGCTGGCGCCATCGCTCGCAAGACCTGGCACCTCTGAACAGTTACATCTGTAACGTTACCACTATTCAGGTTCAAAGGGTCACCAGATCAATCCAGGTTACGCTGTGCATGAGACTCTGCAACTGTAATAAGCGATCAGGAACATCACTGCTCATCACTCTGATGAGCAATGATGTTCCTGACGTCACCGCTCATCACAGACAGCAGGTCTTATGCACAGTGCAGCAAATGGGAGGGAGGTGAGTATGTGGTGTTTTTTTAAATATATATGTGAGATTTGTGGCTGTACATATAAGAGCTGTGTGGGGGCTCATACTAAATATAGGGGCTATGTGGGGGCTTATAATGTATATAGGAGGCTATGGGAGCTCATAATGTATATAGGAGGGCAATGTGACAGTCCATACTGTATATAAGGAGATCATTTAGGTCCTCACATTGTATATAAGGAGACTATTTTTTTGGGGGGTTATACGGGTTCATACGGTGAATAAAGAAGATTTGTGGTGGCTCATACTATATATAGGATGACTCTGTTGGGACTTATACTGTATATAGAGGTCTATTTGGTGGTTCATTTTGTATGTAGGGGTTATGTGGGGATTCATACTGTATGTAGGGGATAGTACTGTACATACGGGACTATTTGAGGGCTCAAACTGTATATTGGGGGCTATGTAGGGGTCATATTGTGTATAAGGAGACTATTTGGGGACTAATACTGTTTATACAGGGATTGCATGGGGGTTCATACTATGTATAAGGAAGAACAAACAAAGGTGGCAGTACAGCCAACACTAAATAGGATAGTATGCAATAAAAAAAGTGCATTGCGCATATTTATTCCAAACTGTATGATAATATAAAATGAGATTTTTGGCAAATAATTGATCAATTTTCTAAGCCACCCTCCCACGTCAAGGCAAATCTCAATTGGGCGGTCCTATTTGCCAAAAATCTCAGTTTATAATATACACTGCCGATCAAAATTAAGTAACAACGCACAATTTCCTTAATGTTAAGGTCATTGTTTGTCCTATGTGGAAATATGCTAACATTAGTGAATTGCAGCATTTTAAACTTATTTCATAAATTGAATATATTCTAAAGCACAGAATAAAAATGTAAATAATGTAAATGAAAAAGAACACTGAACTGATCAAAATTAGAGAACACTTTCAGATACCTGCAAGTTATTGGTGTTAATCTGACAACTGGTGTTAATTTCCTTAATTATCTGACAACCCCTATTAAACTAACTTTCCAGTTTGCACTCACTTTGCAAAAACAGTGTGCTGTTCCAAAGTGACAAACTCTCTGGCAGCAGGTTATCCAGATAAAGGTAAAAGTGGTCACAGCAATAGCAACAGAAGTTGGTCAGTTCTAGTCAGTGATTTCTAGAATATTGCATCTTGACAACACCGCCAACCCTTTCAATTCCCAAGAAGGCTGGCCGCCCTTGAAAGACAAATGCAAGAGAGGACAGGATAATGCAGAGAATCTCAATTGGTAATCATTTCAACAATGCAATGGAATAGCTCGCCAGTTCAGCACTAAACAGGATCTGTCTCATCTTATAGTGTCACAATGTTTAAGAGCATTTGGACTGAAAGCCCAGTCTGGAGTGACCAAACCTCATTAGCAGAAAGAATCAAAAGGCTACACTCAACTTTGGTGAGGAGCACGTTGTTTGGACAGAGGAGAACTGGTCCATAGTTCATTTTAGTGATGAAAGCAAGTTTAATTTATTTGGGTCTGATGGGAAACATAATTCTTCAACAAACTGGGGATAGACTGAATACAAAGTGTGTAAAGAAGTCAGTGAAAGGTGGTGGAGGACATATCATGGCTTGGGGAATGTTTTCTGCTGCGGGGGTTGGACCTCTCATACAGCTACATGGCAGAGTGAATGCAAGTGGGTATCAGAACCTTCTTCAACAACACGTGGCTCCTTACCTGCATTCAGCACTCAATTAGCCAGCAATTTTCACACAGAAAAATGGGTAAAGCAGTTCCTTGAAACTGAAAAGATTGAAACAATGGAATGGCCACAGCACAGAATCCTGATCTAAACCTAATAGAAAACCTCTGGAAAATCCTTGGTGACAAGGTTATGATCAAGAAACCCACAACAGTCACAGAACTGTGGAAGAGACTGGAAGAAGAGTGGACCAAAATCCCTCCAAAGCAGTGTGAGAGACTAGTGGTGTCTTGTGGTCGCAGATGTGCTGAAGTCATTCAAAGCAAAGACCTGTACAAGCAAAGGCCTGTACACTTCCTACTGATTGGTGACTGTTGTAACCTTCACAACATTTAGATTTAATCTTTCTCTGTCTACAGTCATTGCTGTCCTCTAATTATGATCATCACGTTTTGTGTAAAATAAAGGTTTTAAGTTGATAAACTTTTGGTTATTTTGAGAAACCCTTGTCCTAGTGGCATGGTGCACCCCTTACACAAAACACCCCAAATGTTCATCAATGTAGATTATATTGTGTCTGAAAAAATCAAGTAATCATACATTGTTCCCTAATTATAATTGCCAGTGTAAATACAGTTTGGAATGAATATAAGCAGTGCACGTTTTACATTGCGTGTTATCCTCAGGTAGTACTGGCTCTCTAGTTTTTTTGTGTATAAGGAAACAATGTGGGGGCTCATACTATGTATAAAGAGGCTATGTTAGGGCTTATACTGTATGTAAGGGGACTGTATAGGGGCTCATTCTGTGTATAGGGGTGCTCATACTGTATATAATTGGGCTGTGTGGGGCTGATGCTGTGTATAGGGGACCTTTGTGGACTTATACTGTATGTAGGGTCCTGTGTGGGGGCTCAAACTGTATATAGAGAGCTGTATCAGGGCTTATACTGTATATAGGGGGATGTTAATAATGTATGCCTAATTCTGCTCAATATTAAATGATACAATTATTTTGATTATAAAATAATAATATAATCAATATGTTAATATTAATATTTAGCAAACTTAATTTCAGCCTATTGGTTTGGCCCTACACAAGTCACACTCTCTCATGTGACCCCTTGGGAAAATGAATTGCCCACCTCTGTAATAGACTATGAATCCATTTACACAGAGTGACTGGCTGCATAATATGACTGCCAATCAGTAAACTATTCTGATAGACCATCATTTAAATGCCTGTTTACAGGCAGAACAAAGTGAGGGTCACTAAGCAATCTATACTAGATCCCTGCACATAGGCTGCCATTGTTCTCAGCAGTGCAAGTCCTGTTTACACAGGAAGATGCACTGCCGAGAACAATGACTCTTTATGCTGCATAATAGAGCATTTTGCTTTTGTAACAATTAACCAGCATTTTTAACAATGCTCATTCACAATTATCTTGCAGTGTAAATGCCCATTAAGGCTGGCTTCACACTTGCAGATGCATCTGCAGCGTTTTGCAGATGCATCTGCAAGTATCAGCATGCAGACCACGGCCGTGGTGTGAATGCTCTCATTGATTCCTATATGTGAGCCGTAAGCAGGCGTATGCCTGCTTACAGATCACACTCTCCCGCCCGCACTATGGACGCGAGATGTTGCGTCCAAGGTGCGGGGCGGGAGTGTGTGATCTGTCAGCAGGCATACGCCTGCTTACGGCTCACATATAGGAATCAATGAGAGCATTCAGACCGCGGTGCGCCCTATTATAAACATAGGGACCGCGGTCTGCATGCTGATACTTGCAGATGCATCTGCAAAACGCTGCAGATGCATCTGCAAGTGTGAAGGCAGCCTAAATGAGATTTTCATGTGTTGTGCACTCCTTGAGCCCGAGTGTGCTTAGGCTGGGTTCACACTTGCGGACCCCTCTGCAGCGTTCTGCGGAGGGGATCCGCAAGCTGAGCGCAGCCACCGCAAGCCCCTATGTTTATAATGGGGACACACGGTGCTGCGCTTGACTGCGCATGACCATGCACTCCCATTCATTTGTCTGTGTGATTTGTACGCAGGCGGATCACACACTCTCATCCGCACCCTGAACGCGACATGTTGCATTCCTGGTGCGGACGAGAGTGTGTGATTTGTGCGCAGGCATTCGCCTGCGTACAAATCACACAGGCAAATGAATGGGAGTGCATGGTCATGCGCAGTCAAGCGCAGCACCGTGCGTCCCCATTATAAACATAGGGCCTTGCGATGGCTGCGCTCACATGACGGTTCCCCTCCGCAGAACGCTGCGGAGGGGTCCGGAAGTATGAACTCAGCCTTACTGTGTTGAGCCCACTAGGACGGGGTACTCAGTACCGGACCGGGTCTGCTACTGGGGAAGTCACGGGTGGTCCTGGTCCGAACCGTGTCCCGGGCCCTGGCAATAGTAAGGGGATATTCACAGGGGATAATGTCAGTCATGACGCCACCCACAGTGTGTGGCCAGTAGCGGAGCCACCGCTGCATCAGAACCTCCAGGGATGATGTGATGGCAGCTAAGATGGAATAGTTCTCCGTGGGCAGAACTGAGTTCCCCGGGGCAGTGTTGATAAAGTCTATTGTGTAAGTAGGTATGGTGCAGGCTTGTGCTGGGTGCAATGCACTTACTGTCCAGATGCTGCAGGAATCTTCCTTCAGTGTTGGAGCTGGCAAGCTGTGGCTCTCCAGGCGGGGATCTTCTGCAAACCTGTGTAGAGGGAGTCATATGCAGACAAAACATATGAGGGAGTCAGAGTCAGGGTTCACCGTGTTTACTTCTCAAACTTCTCAAGTACAGCTCACAGTTCCAGTTACAGTTCATAACTCAGGTCTTACAGTCTTTACACGGGCCCACTCTCCCCTCTGGGTTCCTTTACTCCCTGCAGCCAGGTTACTCCTTCTATGACCCTTCACTCTGTCTCTCTGTCCTTTCCATTCTTTCAGTTCTCTCTCTCGTGTTCACTTGGTTGTGTGTGACTCCAGACAGTATGACAGTGGCTCGGACTCCTGTGAGCCCTCCGGGTTGCCTCTGAGCTGCCTGTCCTTTGGAGTAGGGACCCTAAGGTGTAGCTGAGGTCCCCCGTCGGTTGTCTGGGGAAGCCGGGTAAACCTACGGTCCCCTCCAGAGCCGACACTCTGCTCCTAGCCTAGCCTCCAATAGTCCTCTGTAGTGAGGCTCTACCAGGCTCTCTCTACCGTGTCTTCGGGTTCAATAGGAGGGCTACTCCGCCTGCAGTCTGCCGTCTCAGCCGTGGTTCTAGGACCCAGTATCACTGGTCCTCTCATCCTTCACATTCCTGGGGTGCTGGCTCCGGACGTGCTTTCTCTCTGTGGCTCACACTGGCTCTCCAGATTCTGCGCTCCTTCCACCCCACTCTTCCAGGACGTGTGATCTCTGTCTTTGCTGCTCAGCCTACCTCGGCCTACTGACTCCTTTCTCCTCCCCCTGCTCTATATCTACCCTCTGTCACCTGACTTACGTGTTGGCCCACCCACTGTCTCTAAACCCACCACCCCTTGCCTGCCTAGAGTTCCCAGGCTCCGGGTTGGGTGCTGCCTTCTACTGCTACGTGGGTTGTGTGGGCTGTGAGGGTGTTGGTGTTCAACTGTCGCTCCCAACTGCCTGGCTGTAGTTCACTTTGTGGCCTCCTGGTCGCAGGGGTGCCACAACTGCTTCATAGGTGAGCTGTTGTCGCTTCCACTTCACAATGATACCACTAGATACAGTAGGTCAGGGCAGATCTGGTGGATTAAATTAATTATATCTGGTCCGCCACATAACCTTCCATATACTATAATTGGCCTTTAGTCCTCCATATAGTATAATGGGTCCAACATTGCCTTCCATATAGTAATTTATTGCACCCCGTAGTCCTCTATATTGTATAATAAGCTCCATATTGCCTTCCAAATAGTATAACACATGCTCCATAATCCTGCATATAGTATAATCGGCCTCACGTAGTCCAGTATAATGCACCCCACATAGTTCTTAATATAATGCACCTCATAGTCCTCCATATGGTATGATGGGCCCGACATTGCCTTCCATATGGTATTATAATGCACTTCCCATAATTCCCCAAATAGTATAATACACCCCATAAGTATTTAAAAAGGTCGGCACATCCGTGCAGATGAAAATTACCATATGACTAAGAATGACTTGTTCACCTGAAACGCATAAGATTTTCTACCTGTACATGCCTTGTTTTTAAAACTGCTGCAATAAAGAAAGAAGATTTTCATTTTCATCTACATGGATGTGCCGACCTTTTTCAATCCTTATGCAGTTTCACATGTCTCACAGGCAGACATGGTCTGAGCACACCATTAAATTTTGCTGGGATTATTTGGAATCCTAACACGTGCAGCTCTCCAAACTCACTTGCAACCATAATGCACTCCATAGTCCTCTACATTGTATAATGCACTCTATAGTCCTCCATATAGTATAATGCACCCTATTGTCCTCAATATATAATAATGCACTCCATAGTCCCACATATAGTATAATGCACCCCATAGTCCCACATATAGTATAATGCAACCCTATAGTCCTCCATATAGTATAATGCACCACCATAGTCCTCCATATAGTATAATGCACCACCATAGTCCTCTATATAGTGTAGTGCACCCCTGGTCCTCCATATAGTATAATACACTCTTTAATCCTCCATATATTATAATGCACCCCATAGTCCTCCATATAGTAAAATGCACCCCCATATATAGTATAATGCACACCTATGCACACCATATATTATAATGCAAACCTATAGTCCTCCATATGGAATAATGCACCCCCATAGTCCTCCATATAGTATAATGTGCCCCATAGTTCTCCATATATTATAATGCATCCCAATATTTCTCTATATATTAAATTGCATCCCCATAGTTCTCCAAATAGTATAAGGCAGCCTTATAGTCCTCCATATAGTATAATGTACACCCCATAGTCCTCTATACAGTATAATGCACCCTATGGTCCTCCATATAGCATAAACCTCCCCCATAGTCCTCCATATAGTGTTAAAAGTAAAAAGGCCCGATGCTATCGCATCGGGAGTGTAGTGTGGGGAGTGAGGGCATGTGGGGGGGGGGTAAGAAAGGTGAGCAGGGGCAGTGTGGGGAGGTGAAAGGGATAAAGAGCGGCAGTGTGGGGTGAGTGGGGGCATGAGGAGGGGCAGTGTGGGTGATTGGGGCAGGGGGTAAGCAGGGGCAGTGTGGGTGATTGTGGGCAGTTGGGGGGGGGTGTAGAGGGGTAAGGAGTGATGTGATAGGGGGGTAAGAGGAGTGATCAGGGTGAGTGTGGGGTAATCAGGGCAGTGTGTGATTGTGGGCAGTTGGGGGGGTGAGAGGGGTAAGGAGTGATGAGATGGGGGGGGTAAGAGGAGTGATCAGGGTGAGTGTGGGGTAATCAGGGGCAGTGTGTGATTGTGGGCAGTTGGGGGGGTGAGAGGGGTAAGGAGTGATGAGATGGGGGGGTAAGAGGAGTGAGGAGGGTCAGTGTGGGGTAATCAGGGGCAGTGTGTGTGATTGTGGGCAGTTTGGGGGGGGTGGGGGAGAGGGTAAGCAGGGTGTATGGGTGAGTGGTGGTCGGGGTAAGCTGGAGCAGTGTGGGTGAGTGTGGGCAGTGTGGGTGAGTAGGGGGTAATGAGGGGCAGTGTGAGGAGTGAGTGAGGGCAAGGGGGGGAAGAGGAGTGAGGAGGGGCAGTGTGGGTGAGTTTGGAGGGCTATGGAAGGTGAGTGTGGGTGAGCAGGGGCAGTGTGGGTGATTGGGGGGTAATGAGAGGCAGTGTGGCTGGCTGTGTAACGTTAGTTGAGGAGGGGGGGGTGGTGGTAGGAGACAGAAGGGCGGCGGCCCTGGAGGCTGCAAAGAGAGTGGGTCGGCGGTGGCATGAGAGGGAGGGCCGCAGTGGCGGGCAGCATGTATTATGAAGGGGTCCGCCGATGGTGGCGGCGGCCCTTTCAGTAACAGCGGTGCGCCTGGCTGCGGCGGGGGGCGGGGGGCCTGGAGGCGTTTCTGTAAGGCGCTTACCGTGTCAGCGGTGGGGCTGGAGGGTGGAAAGCGAGTGCGCCGGCGGCAGCATGAGAGCGTTGGAGGCAGGAGTGTGCGGCGACGGGAGGCCGGAGGGAGCCGCCGGCAGGCCGCGGCATGGGTGAAGTAATATGGCGGCGCTTCCGGGGTAGGCATAATCATCAGTTTAGCGCAGGCGCCCTTGCTCCATAGCGGCACAGTGGCCGGAAGCGCCAAACTAATGATTATGTATAAAGATGACCATTGGCCACAAGTGTACTCACCGATTTAAAAAAAAAAAAAATACTCACCTCTCCTCGTTTCAGCGCTGCACTGATCTCTGCAGTGGCATGTGTTCTGCAGTACTGCACATCTCGACTGAGCGGACGCGCAGTACTGATGTCATCACACCCACTGCGCTGAGACGTCAAATCTCAGGCGCCAAGGAAGAATGATGAAGGAGGGAGTGGAGCACTTCCTCTTTAATAACTAATTTCAACTGTATCGGCAATATACCGTAAGCTGTTTTAAATATTAGAAAAGTTGTGAAGGGGAAGAGGAAGAGGCCAATTATATTCTTTTCCTTCTCAAAATGGTGGCTCAGCAGATTTAGAAATGCATTTTCTATTCTTTAATCATTTCTATACAGTTGTAAAAACTTTGTGATGGAAACTGTTTAAGTCTATTTTTTTACAGGAAGGTAAAATCAGGCCTTGACTATGAGCTACTAAAGCCCAGATTAGTGTTTTCTAGATCTATTTGCCATATGGGATATTTAACTCAGTTTTACCCAAAACGTCAATTTTAGGTAATGATGTAAATAAAGTGTTCTTAAATGCTTGGTAGCACAAGCAACTCTCAGGACTATTCTACAGCACAACATAATGCATGAATAAAATACAAAAAGACTTATGCTTGCTTTTGTTGCACAGGCAAACCATAACTATAACTAGTGAACATAGTAAATGAGGAAGCAATTAAAGGAAATGTGGAAGTAGTTAAGATTTGTGCAAGATAATCTATCTACACATCGGAAATAAAAAGAAAGAACATTAAAGATGTGAGAAGTAAAGAAAGTCAGTCATAGTGGGAGGTAGATTAAAAGAACGACTAGAAAAACACAAACGCATTCAGAAGCTCGGGATGTAGCAGAGTCTTTTCTTGCCTAAAGTAGGGCATTTGAGTAATAACTTAAAAGGGGCTGTTCCAAGAACACAATACATTTTAATTAATAGTTCTTAAAATACTACAATTGGATATGTTAAAAAATGTTCCTGTGCTGAGATAATCTTATAAATGTGTCCCTGCTATGTACTGTGTAATGGATGTGTCTGACCACACAGGGACATGGTCTGATCATACGACATCTCCTGTGCTGAGATAATCTTATATATGTTCCCTGATATGTACTGTATAATGGCTGTGTCTGACCGTACAGGGACATGGTCTGATCATAACACATCTTCTGTGCTGAGATAATTTTATATATGTGTCCCTGCTGTGTACTGTATAGTGGATGTGTCTGACCGTACAGGAACATGGTCTCATCATACCACATCTCTTGTGCTGAGATAATCTTATATATGTGTCCTTGCTATGTTCTGTGTAATGGATGTGTCTGACTATACAGGGACATGGTCTGACTATACCACATCTCAGGTGCTGAGATAATATTATATATGTATCCCTGCTATGTCCTATTTATTGGCTGTGTCTGACCATACAGGAACATGGTCTGATCATACCACATCTCCTGTGGTGAGATAATCTTATATATGTATCCCTGCTATGTACTGTCTAATGGATGTGTCTGACCATACAGGAACATGGTCTGATCATACCACATCTCCTGTGCTGAGATAATCTTATATATGTGTCCCTGCTATGTACTGTGTAATTGATGTGTCTGACCGTACAGGGACATGGGCTGATCATACTACATCTCCTGTGCTGAGATAATCTTATATACAGTGCCTACAAGTAGTATTCAACCCCCTGCAGATTTAGCTGGTTGACACATGCGGAATTAACTTGGCATTGTGACATTTGGACTGTAGATCAGCCTGGAAGTGGGAAATGCACTGCAGCCACAAAAATTTTTTTTTTATTTGTTTTGTTTTGTTTTTTAAAGCGTTAAAAGTTAATTCAGAGGGTCATTTATTATTCAACCCCTCAAACCACCAGAATTCTGTTTGGTCCCCCTAAAGTATTAAGAAGTAGTTCAGGCACAAAGAACAATGAGCTTCACATGTGTGGATTAATTATCTCTTTTGCCAGCCTTTTCTGACTATTTAAGACCCTCCCCAAACTTGTGAACAGCACTCATATATGGTCAACATGGGAAAGACAAAGGAGCATTCCAAGGCCATCAGAGACAAGATCGTGGAGGGTCACAAGGCTGGCAAGGGGTACAAAACCCTTTCCAAGGAGTTGGCCCTACCTGTTCTCCACTGTTGGGAGCATCATCCGGAAGTGGAAGGCTTATAGAACTACTGATAGCCTTCCACGGCCTGGACAGCCTTTGAAAGTTTTCTCCCGTGCCGAGGCCACGCTTGTCCGAAGAGTCAAGGCTAACCCAAGGACAACAAGGAAGGAGCTCCGGGAAGATCTCATGGCAGTGGGGACATTGGTTTCAGTCAATACCATAAGTAACATACTCCACCGCAATGGTCTCCGTTCCAGACGAGCCCGTAAGGTTCCTTTACTTTCAAAGCGTCATGTCAAGGCTCGTCTACAGTTTGCTCATGATCACTTGGAGGACTCTGAGACAGACTGGTTCAAGGTTCTATGGTCTGATGAGACCAAGATCGAGATCTTTGGTGCCAACCACACACGTGACGTTTGGAGACTGGATGGCACTGCATACGACCCCAAGAATACCATCCCTACAGTCAAGCATGGTGGTGGCAGCATCATGCTGTGCGGCTGTTTCTCAGCCAAGGGGCCTGGCCATCTGGTCCGCATCCATGGGAAGATGGATAGCACGGTCTACCTGGAGATTTTGGCCAAGAACCTCCGCTCCTCCATCAAGGATCTTAAGATGGGTCGTAATTTCATCTTCCAACAAGACAACGACCCAAAGCACACAGCCAAGAAAACCAAGGCCTGGTTGAAGAGGGAAAAAATCAAGGTGTTGGAGTGGCCTAGTCAGTCTCCTGACCTTAACCCAATTGAAAACTTGTGGAAGGAGCTCAAGATTAAAGTCCACATGAGACACCCGAAGAACCTAGATAACTTGGAGAAGATCTGCATGGAGGAGTGGGCCAAGATAACTCCAGAGACCTGTGCCGGCCTGATCAGGTCTTATAAAAGACGATTATTAGCTGTAATTGCAAACAAGGGTTATTCCACAAAATATTAAACATAGGGTTGAATAATAATTGACCCACACTTTTATGTTTAAAATTTATAAAAATTCAACTGAGCAACATAACTTTTTGGTTTGTAAGATTTATGCTTCTGTTAATAAATCCTACTCTCGTTTGCAGTTTGAAGGCTCTAACTTATTTGCATCTTATCAAACCACCTAAATCTGCAGGGGTTGAATACTACTTGTAGGCACTGTATGTGTCCCTGCTATGTACTGTGTAATGGATGTGTCTTACCGTACAGGGACATGGTCTGATCATACCACATCTCCTGTGGTGAGATAATCTTATATAAGTATCCCTGCTATGTACTATGTATTGGCTGTGTCTGACCATGTAGAGCTGTTCTAGTTAATGGTCTGATGCCACCTCAGCTGCTGGCCACAGAAGCAGCATAAGTTACTTTATGATAAGTGTGTAGATAACACAGCAGGGGCTCACAGCTGCTATATTCTGAGGTAACACATTTACCTGCCTCAGGTAACACAAGAATTAGTGCTTTTGCCACAACACCAATACTGTGAGCTCATGACAAGTTAAGGACATGTAAGATCAGCAGCTGCTAGAGCTGCTACATAAATGGCTTGATTTATGATTAGCCCAGAGGACTGGAGACTTGGCAGGGACACCTGTGTTACCTCAGGCAGGAAAATCAGATACCTCAGGCGGGGAAATGTGTGACCTCAATAAGCAGCAGCTATGAAACCCTGCTGTTTCTTTTGTATACTCACATCATAAATTACTCATAGTTCGCTCCATGGACAGGAGCTGTGGTAAATGCTGACCATGAACTAGAGCACCTCTGCATGATTGGAGCATTGTTTTTACACATCCAATTGTGGAACTTATCATCATTCCAAGATCTGTTCATTAAAATGTACCTTGTTCATGGGAAAACCCATTCAAGACTTTAACCTTTAAGACCCATTTAAGACTTTAACTTCTGTAATCAGCAAAATTAAACACTCTGCATAGGTACCTACTGTATTTCTGGACTAAAATTGGGAGGAAAATTGGTGTGTTTTTTTTTTTTTTAAACATATTTTTTATTAGCATTTTCAATTTTCAACATTGGACACAATGAAGTCATCGTAACTGTGTAACCAATTACTATCTCACTAACAGTAAACAGGTTCTGGGAACTTGCTATCAACCTTATGGAGACAGCGAAGTAGGTGAGGAGATTGTAAGCCACTTCCCTCCTCTCAGATATATGCAAATATGCACTTCACCAAGGAAGTAGAGAAACTCCAGTGCCACATTTAAGCAGCTTCCTCTAAGTCATAATTGCTTTCCTACAAGCTTTTAATATGACAAAGGGATTTGTGCCAGATCAGAACCCCAAACTACAGACGCTGCGTTTCGGGGTACCTGCCCCTCATCAGTGTAGTGTGTGGGATATTCAGATCTGGCTGAGTGAGTCACAAATCCCTTTGTCATATTAAAAGCTTGTAGGAAAGCAATTATGACTTAGAGCAGGGGTCTCAAACTCGCGGCCCGCGGGCCGCATGCGGCCCCTGGGGCTTCCCTGTGTGGCCCCCGGCACCTTGGACAATTGACCATGCTGACGGCGGTCCAGTGCATGGGGCCGCGGCGGTCTCTGCTATAATATTACTTCCGGCTGCTGCCCGCTTCACTCCGACGCTCGCTCTGCCCCTCTGTAAGTTCAATGCAAGCCGTCAGCCAATGAGAGGCCCGCAGGTGACGTCATACACCGAAATCACCTGCGGGCCTCTCATTGGCTGACTGCGGCTTGCAATGAACTGGCACATCAGCAGAGCGAGCGGCAGAGTGAAGCGGCCGAAAGTAAGATTATAGCAGAGACCGCGGCGGCCCCATTCATGGGACCGCCGCCAGCATGGTTAGCATAGCAAAAGTGTGTGTGTGTTAATGTGTGTGTTAATGTGAGTGTTAATGTGAGTGTTAATGTGTGTGTTAATGTGAGTGTTAATGTGAGTGTTAATGTGAGTGCCTGTGAGCCTGCCTGTGTGCCTGCCTGTGTGCCTGCCTGTGAGCCTGCTTGTGAGCCTGCCTGTGTGCCAGCCTGTGTGCCAGCCTGTGTGCCTGCCTGTGTGCCAGCCTGTGTGCCTTCCTGTGTGCCTGCCTGTGTGCTTGCCTGTGAGAGTGCCTGTGTGCCTGCCTGTGTGCCTGCCTGTGAGAGTGCCTGTGTGCCTGCCTGCAAAATATAAAAAGGGGGGGGACAAGAGGCGCAATAGTGCCCTATCACTAGTGACACTGGTGTGCAAACAGTGGTGCTGTGTGGCCGCTCACCTGGTCCAGTTGTGGTCCCCACAACTGGTTTGAAGGCGTTTAGGAATCAATGTTCCAAGCTGCTGCAGGACCTCCACCTACCACTGGATAGTGGTATGTTCCAAGAGAAAATGATGGGAGTGATGGTGTGTCACGGTCCGCGCTGCTTCTGGGTTCAAATAACTCACCAAAGAGCCCAACAACTTTTCATCCTCTTTATTCTTTCTTCTCCTACGCGTTTCAACGCCACACCCGGCGCCTTCCTCAGGGAGGGTGCCTGAGGTGAAAAAAACCGCAACTGCCGCGATTACCGCATAACGGTCGTGGCACACTTGCGGCAAGCCCCATACAATGTCTATGGGGCTTGCGGTAAGTGTGCGGCAGGTGCGGTTTAGGCACTTGTGGCAGGTGCGGGCGCGAAAAAACCGCGGTATGCAGCATTTTTTTTTGCAGCCGCAAGTGCTGAAATCGTACTTGCAGCACACTTACCGCAAGCCCCATAGACATTGTATGGGGCTTGTCGCAAGTGTGCCACGATCGTGGCCGTTATGTGTATTTCACCGCAACTGCCGCGATCAGCATTTACCGCTGATGCGAAAGCACCCTTAGTCCTACAAGCAATGCGGCCCCCCGATATCAATATTTTTCTATGTGCGGCCCACCAACCCAGCCGAGTTTGAGACCCCTGACTTAGGGCCCTTTCACATCAGCGTTTTTTTAAATTTGCGGCAGATGCGGTGAAAAAACCGCATCTGCCGCAACTGCCGCATAACGGTTCCACTTGCGGCACGGTTGCGGTTTTTTCCATAGGAAGTATAGGGGGACTTGCGGCAGATGCGGCAAGTGCGGTATTGCACTTGCGGCAGGTGCGGCAGAGAAAAAAACCGCAGTAAGCCGCGGTTTTTTTCTCTGCCGCACCTGCCGCAAGTGCAATACCGCACTTGCCGCATCTGCCGCAAGTCCCCCTATACTTCCTATGGAAAAAACCGCAACCGTGCCGCAAGTGGAACCGTTATGCGGCAGTTGCGGCAGATGCGGTTTTTTCACCGCATCTGCCGCAAATTTAAAAAAACGCTGATGTGAAAGGGCCCTTAGAGGAAGCTGCTTAAATGTGGCACTGGAGTTTCTCTACTTCCTTAGTGAAGTGCAAATTTGCATATTAACAGTAAACAGTATATTCCCATCCCCCCCCCCCATTCACAACTGCGGAAAAAAAAGAAGAGAGGAAATAAAACATGGAAGAAATAAAGGTAAGGGTAAAAATTCGCCTAATCCAAATTTGCTTTAGCCTGCAACCCAACCCCTTCTCAGAGCCAAGTGTGATCTTACACTTTTAACTTTCCCAAGGAACCCTGTATGTCTGTCAGATTATACCAGGTTGAATTTCTGAATGGCTATACAATGCGTTTCATTTCCTCATCAGGGAGTTGTGTTGTAATGAATTTTCTCCAGTGTTTGAAGAACGTTTCCGTCTTGTTATCCATATCCCTCTCTGTCTCCAACCGCTCCCAATTCATCACCCTTGTCAATTCCGTCCCCACATCCTGTAGTTGCGGAGGAGATGGAACCAACCATCGTCTTAAGATCAATTTCTTGGTCATCATTGTCAGGAGGTGGAGTAGGTGTGTATCCTCTTTTTGCGTTTGTAGTTGATGCATATCATGAAAGATCCAGATATCTGGATGACGTGGGACGTCTAGGTCCAGGATATCCCCAGTCCGTTGTTGGACATGCCCCCACAGACGTTCTATCTTGTTACATTCCCATAACCCGTGGAATAAATCAGCTTTTGGTATCTGACATTTCGGGCAATGAGTCAATCTGTCTGGCCTGTCTTGTCGCGTTGGCAGAGTAAAACCCAGAATAGCTCTGTGTAAAATTCTGTACTGTGAGTCCCTCCATCTCTCATCCACTACGTTATCTCGAAATTGTTTCCAGTTTGTCAATATAGTGTCTTCTACTCTAGAATCTTGTATTCGCTTCTCCCATCCCTCAAATAATCTGTCCTTCTATCTCCGGAGTAGATGATTCCTTAGAGCCTGGTAGATTGATGATATTGTAGTGATTGACAAGTCAAACGACATTACAGAGTCCCATTCAGTCTTACTACATTCCGGTCCCAAATTATTTAAGAGGTTCATAATATGACTTCGTAATTGACAATATTGGAGCAATTGTGACTCAGGCAAGCTATACCTTTCCTTCAGCTCATGCCATGTCGACCACATCGCGTCCACGGTATGAAAAAGGTCTTTAGGATGACACACACCTCTCTACTTCCCTGCTAGGAAAAGTTGGTTCTCCCTACCCAAAGGGAACGATGGATGACTCCATAAATCTAGGTGTTTTGAGATTATCCATGATAGTCCCATCCTCTTTCGGTTGGCCTTCCAGGCGGCTACTGTGTCTTTGAACACCATTGCTGGCTTAAGAAATCGAGGCTTCTGCGGACCTGGCGTATGAAGCACCGAGACCAGGCTCCCCGGGTGGCTCACCTCCAGCATAACATCTGAGAATTTGCTCGTCCCTCTGATCCAATCCAGGATGTGTCTGCAGGGGGCAGCACCGTTCTCTATTTGAGGGGGGCCGCACCGTTCTCTATCTGCAGGGGCAGCTCCGTTCTATATCTGGGGGGCAGCACCGTTCTCTATTTACAGGGGGGCAGCACCTGTCTATCTACAGGGGGGCAGCACTGTTCTCTCTCTACAGGGGGCAGCACCATTGTCTATCTACAGGGGCAGCACCGTTCTCTATCTACAGGGGGCAGCACCGTTGTCTATCTACAGGGGGCAGCACCGTTGTCTATCTACAGGGGGGCAGCACCGTTGTCTATCTACAGGGGGGCAGCACCGTTCTCTATCTACAGGGGAGCAGTACCGTTCTCTATCTGAGGGGGGCAGCACTGTTCTCTATCTACAGGGGCAGCAACGTTCTCTATCTGAGGGGGGCAGCACTGTTCTCTATCTACAGGGGGCAGCAACGTTCTCTATCTGAGGGGGGCAGCACTGTTCTCTATCTACAGGGGGCAGCAACGTTCTCTATCTGAGGGGGGCAGCACCGTTCTCTATCTACAGGGGGCAGCCCCATTCTCTATCTGAGGGGGCAGCACCGTTCTCTATCTACAGGGGCAGCACTGTTCTCTATCTACAGGGGGCAGCACCGTTCTCTATCTATAGGGGGGCAGCACCGTTCTCTATCTACAGGGGCAGCACCGTTCTCTATCTGAGGGGGCAGCACCGTTCTCTATCTACAGGGGGCAGCACCGTTCTCTATCTACAGGGGGCAGCACCGTTCTCTATCTACAGGGGACTGCACCGTTCTCTATCTACAGGGGGCAGCACTGTTCTCTATCTACAGGGGGGGCAGCACCGTTCTCTATCTACAGGGGGCAGCACCGTTCTCTATCTACAGGGGACTGCACCGTTCTCTATCTACAGGGGGCAGCACTGTTCTCTATCTACAGGGGGCAGCACCATTCTCTATCTACAGGGGGCAGCACTGTTCTCTCTCTACAGGGGGGCAGCACCATTGTCTATCTACAGGGGGCAGCACCGTTGTCTCTCTACAGGGGGGCAGCACCGTTGTCTACCTACAGGGGGGCAGCACCGTTGTCTATCTACAGGGGGGCAGCACCGTTCTCTATCTACAGGGGGCAGCACCGTTGTCTATCTACAGGGGGCAGCACCGTTCTCTATCTACAGGGGGCAGCACCGTTCTCTATCTGAGGGGGGCAGCACCGTTCTCTATCTGAGGGGGGCAGCACCGTTCTCTATCTACAGGGGGCAGCACCGTTGTCTATCTACAGGGGGCAGCACCGTTCTCTATCTACAGGGGGCAGCACTGTTCTCTATCTACAGGGGGCAGCACCGTTGTCTATCTACAGGGGGGCAGCACCATTGTCTATCTACAGGGGGCAGCACTGTTCTCTATCTACAGGGGGGCAGCACCATTCTCTATCTGAGGGGGGCAGCACCGTTCTCTATCTACAGGGGGGCAGCACCGTTCTCTATCCACAGGGGGCAGCACCGTTCTCTATCTGAGGGGGGCAGCACCGTTCTTTATCTACAGGGGGCAGCACCGTTCTTTATCTACAGGGGGCAGCACCGTTCTCTATCTACAGGGGGCAGCACCGTTCTCTATCTATAGGGGGCAGCACCGTTCTCTATCTACAGGGGGCAGCACCATTCTCTATCTACAGGGGGCAGCACCGTTCTTTATCTACAGGGGGCAGCACCGTTCTCTATCTACAGGGGGCAGCACAGTTCTCTATCTGAGGGGGGGCAGCACCGTTCTCTATCCACAGGGGGCAGCACCGTTCTCTATCTGAGGGGGGCAGCACCGTTCTTTATCTACAGGGGGCAGCACCGTTCTTTATCTACAGGGGGCAGCACCGTTCTCTATCTAAAGGGGGCAGCACCGTTCTCTATCTATAGGGGGGCAGCACCGTTCTCTATCTACAGGGGGCAGCACCATTCTCTATCTACAGGGGGCAGCACCGTTCTTTATCTACAGGGGGCAGCACCGTTCTCTATCTACAGGGGGCAGCACAGTTCTCTATCTGAGGGGGGGCAGCACCGTTCTCTATCTACAGGGGGCAGCACCGTTCTTTATCTACAGGGGGCAGCACCGTTCTCTATCTACAGGGGGCAGCACAGTTCTCTATCTGAGGGGGGCAGCACCGTTCTCTATCTACAGGGGGCAGCACCGTTCTCTATCTACAGGGGGCAGCACCGTTCTTTATCTACAGGGGGCAGCACCGTTCTCTATCTACAGGGGGCAGCACCGTTCTCTATCTGAGGGGGGGCAGCACCATTCTCTATCCACAGGGGGCAGCACCGTTCTTTATCTACAGGGGGCAGCACCGTTCTCTATCTACAGGGGGCAGCACCGTTCTCTATCTGAGGGGGGGCAGCACCGTTCTCTATCCACAGGGGGCAGCACCGTTCTCTATCTGAGGGGGGCAGCACCGTTCTTTATCTACAGGGGCAGCACCGTTCTTTATCTACAGGGGGCAGCACCGTTCTCTATCTAAAGGGGGCAGCACCGTTCTCTATCTATAGGGGGGCAGCACCGTTCTCTATCTACAGGGGGCAGCACCATTCTCTATCTACAGGGGGCAGCACCGTTCTTTATCTACAGGGGGCAGCACCATTCTCTATCTACAGGGGCAGCACCGTTCTTTATCTACAGGGGGCAGCACCATTCTCTATCTACAGGGGGCAGCACCGTTCTTTATCTACAGGGGGCAGCACCGTTCTCTATCCACAGGGGCAGCACCGTTCTCTATCTGAGGGGGGCAGCACCGTTCTCTATCTACAGGGGGCAGCACCGTTCTCTATCTACAGGGGGCAGCACCGTTCTTTATCTACAGGGGGGCAGCACCGTTCTCTATCTACAGGGGGCAGCACCGTTCTTTATCTACAGGGGGGCAGCACCATTCTCTATCTACAGGGGGCAGCACCGTTCTTTATCTACAGGGGCAGCACCGTTCTCTATCTACAGGGGGCAGCACCGTTCTCTATCTACAGGGGGCAGCACCGTTCTTTATCTACAGGGGGCAGCACCGTTCTCTATCTACAGGGGGCAGCACCGTTCTCTATCTACAGGGGGCAGCACCGTTGTCTATCTACAGGGGGCAGCACTGTTCTATATCTACAGGGGGCAGCACCGTTCTCTATCTACAGGGGGCAGCACCGTTCTCTATCTATAGGGGGGCAGCACCGTTCTTTATCTACAGGGGGCAGCACCGTTCTCTATCTACAGGGGGCAGCACCGTTCTCTATCTACAGGGGGCAGCACAGTTCTCTATCTGAGGGGGGCAGGGCATCTGGCTGTGCTCTGATTGGCTGGTTTGGTGACAGTAATGATCTTCTATTTCGCCACCGTTTGACCACAAGGGCTTCTCAGCTAATCAGGTCTTCACCCATCTACCTATTTCCCATCCCGGGGGCATAGGCGTAATCCGCCACAGGCCGCACCGCAGCCGTTACAAGCTATTCTGCGCTAATGCCTGCAGAACTACACTTCCCACAGAGCTTTGCAGTTTGCGATTAGTTTAAAGGGCGGAGCTTAGAGCAATGGGTGGGGTAAAAAGCGATGGGCGGAGCAGAGAAACGATAGGCGGGGTCATCCGATAGTGGAAGATGGACAGTTCACTTTTATTGTAGAAGGGCGGGGTTAGGAAAATAGGGGGCGGGTTCAGAAAGGCAGCGGCCGGGAAAGGGCGGAGTCAGGGAAAAAAATTGCTGGGCGGAGTCTGACGTGGAGGGTGAACCGTTCCCGGTGATGACGTTGATGCTGTAGATGACGTCATCGAGCTGGAGGATTCTCAGGGAATGCGCGCACACACACGTCCGCGTTCACGACGCTTCCATCGGGCCTGGGGAAGGGGGGGTGTCTGCGCCGCCATTACTGCACAGAGCCGGAGCGGCGCGGAGGGATCGGCGGCTGCAGGGGGATAAGGAGCAGCGCGGGCCAGGAGAGGAGAGGATCAGTGCTGGGGACACGACATGACGGGGACATGAGGCCGCTGCACAGGTGAGAAGAAGGCGGGCATGGAGGGGGCAGGCCGGGGCTGTCAGGAGCTGCCGGGGCGGACATCACCGATCTGCGGCTGACCGTCCTGTCTGCACCGCGATCATCCAGCGCAGTTGGGGACGAGGTTATGATGGTCCAGGGGCCACATATCTCTCCCCACACCGCCCCCTGCTCCCCGGAGGACACTGCCCGGTGATGTGACCGCGGGGGGCAGTGACCGGTGTGATGGGCGATAGGGACACCGGGGGGCAGATATAGGTGGGCACATCTGTGCGGGAGGGGGGGGGGCAGTGATCGGTGCCGGTGTGCACAGCTGTGTAGGGGAGGGGGACACACTGGGGGCACTGATCGGTGCCGGTGTGCACAGCTGTGCGGGGGGGACACTGGGGGCAGTGATCGGTGCCGGTGTGCACAGCTGTGCGGGGGGGACACTGGGGGCAGTGATCGGTGCCGGTTTGCACAGCTGTGCGGGGGGGGGGGGCACACTGGGCGCAGTGATCGGTGCCGATATGCACAGCTATGGCGGGGGGACACTGGTGGGCAGTGATCAGAGCCTGTGTGCAAAGGGGGCCACTGGGGGGCAGGGATAAGTGCTGTTGTGCACATCTGTGCGGGGTGGGGGGGGTTAGGTATCAGTACAGGTGTGCACAACTGTACAAGGGCGACACTGGGGAGCAGGAATTGGGGTGACGTGAACAACAGTTGGGGGGGGGCTGCGGTTGGCAGTGACCAGTGTGATGTGCACATCTGTGAGGGGTGGGGGGCACACTGTGGGTCAGGGATTGGTGCCTGGTGTTCACAACTGTGCAAAGGAGACACTGGGGGGCAGGGATCTGTGTGATGTGCACATCTGTGCAGGGGGAACACCGCGGGTGCAAGTATCGGTGCTGGTGTGCACAACTGTGCGGTGGGGGACACTCGGGGCAGGGATCGTTGCCAGTGTGCACAGCTGTGCGATGGGGGACACCGGTAGGCAGCGATCGGTGCCACTGTGCACAACTGTGCAAAGGGGACATCGGGGGACAGGGATTGGTTCCAGTGTGCCCAACTGTGTGGGAGGTGACACGGGGGTGTGGGGGGGGGGTGTGTGCAGTAATTTGTGGCGGTGTGCACGGCAGTACGGGGGTACAACGGGGGGCAGTGATCGGTGCTGGTGTGCGCACAATTGTGCGGGTAGGACACTGGGGGGCAGTGATCAGTGCCGGTGTGCACATCTGTATGGGGCGGACATCGGGGGAGCGGCAGTGATCAATGCTAGTGTGCACAGCTGTGCGTGGGGGACACCGGGGGGGGCAGTGATCGATGCCAGGGTGCTGGAAGGATACTGGGGGGGGGGGGGGGGTCAGTGATTGGTGCTGGTGTGCAAGGAGGACACTAGGGCAGTGATCAATGCTGGTGTATACAGATGTGCGGGTCAGACATCGGGGGGCAGCAATCGGTGTATTGTGCACAACTGTGTTCGGCGGACACCGGAGGGCAGTAATCAGTGCTGGTGCGCACAACTGTGTTCGGCGGACATCGGGGGGCAGTGATCGGTGCTGGTGTGTACAGCTGTGCAGGGAGGACACCGGGGTTGGGTGGCAGCGATCAGTGTGATATGTACAGTTGTGCCGGGAGGATACCGGGGCAGCAATCAGTGTGATATGATCAGCTGTGTTAGGCGGATACCGGGTGCAGCAATTGGTGCCGATGTCCACAGCTGTTCGGGGCAGATACTGGGGTGCTGCAATCGGTGTGATGGTGCACAGTTGTGTGGGGGGGCAGCGATCGTTGCCAGTGTGCACAACTGTGTGTGGGGGACATCGGGAGTGCAGCGATCATTGTAATGTGACACCCAGGGGGCAGTAATCGGTGCCAGTGTGATGTCCGGAGTGTGACCAGCAGGGCAGCGTTTCCCCCAGCAGTGGTGCCAGGGATGAGGTGGTCAGCAGATTTGGCTATCCTGGGGAGGAGGTGCAGGCACCAGATGTGGCACTGCAGCCGGGGACCTATGTGATGTGCAGGGGTCACCTCTCTCTGTATACAGTGTAGGGCACTCACTATAGTGCTCCAGCATTGACGATAAGACAGCAGCTAGAAACCCACCGCACCGTGGAGGGCACCAGACGAGCCGCTTTAATCCCCTCTGCCAGATGGCTTTGTACAGCCGGTCATTGTATGTCCGTGAAGGAATTAGGCGGAATCTGTGGGACAGTAACCATTTCATGTCCGCTGACTGCAGGAGTACTTTATGGTTATGTCTATACACATGTGAGCCAAGGACATAGCTCTGGAGGGCGGACATTGTGGGCCCACCTTGCCTTTACTTCCCCCAGTGCATATTTGTAAAGGGAGGATGGGGATGTCTACTGTCCAAAAACCTGCAGAATGAAGGGCAGAGATGGCTTGTACCGCTGATGGCTTCATGTAATGGAGCACCAGTGATGGCAGGTCATGGGGTCATCGCCTAGAGGATGCTCACTTATTCCTTTCTCAACGTCTCATCTGGGCGGCACTGGTGTCTGTATTTCCCAGAGACCCCTATAAGTGTGTGGCTCATTGGTCTGCACAGAGTTTGTGTGTTCTCTCTTTACCAGGGGTAGTCTGGTGTCCTCCCACATTCCTAAAATGTACGGAGAGGCGTCCTATGAAATGAGCCCCCCTGTGTGTTTGAGATCAGGACGGATGTGAGCGGTGAGAATCTGTATGGTGCTGTGGAATATGTTGGGGCATTAGAAATGTGTGGAGGGACATGCCTCCTGATGGGTGTTCATGGACAGGGTTGATGCACGGTTATTCCCCAGATTGACACTTCTCACCCCAATAGGTCTTATCCATAGAGGCCGCACACACAGGTTTTTATGTGATCAGCTACTGGTCTACTCTACAGCCATAGAAGAGCAGGATGAGTGGACACAAGGTTTTCCCTACTTGCCCCATGACTGTAAATGCCCATTCATCTTTGGAAGGCCCTCCGAAGACTGCAGGAGATGTTTGTGATTGTCCCCGACAATCACTGAGGGATGTTTATTGGTAACTGTGACAATTTTCTTGCTGTTGTTGATGACTGTGGTCCCAGCCTCCCACATTGCATGCACACTGTAACTCCTGGGTTTGGATGTAATATTACGGTCCCATCCCTCGCATTGGGTGCACACCGGAGTCCAGGGTTTGGATGTGATGTTATGGTCCCGGCCCCCCACATTGGGTGCACACAGTAACTACTGGGTTTGGATGTGACATTATAGTCCCGATCCCCACATTGGGTACACACTGTAACTCCTGGGTTTGGATGTGATATTGCGGTCCTGACTATTGGGTTTGGATGTAACATTACGGTCCCGGTCCCCACATTGTGTGCACACTTTGACTCCTGGTAGGGATGTGAATTTACGATCCTGGCCCTCACATAGGGTGCAGACTGTGACTCCTGGGTTTGGATGTGACGTTACGGTCCCGGCTCCCACATTGAGTGCACACTGAGAGTCCTGGGTTTGGATTTGATGTGCTATGGTCCTGACTCCTGGGTTTGGATGCAATGTTATGGTCCTGGTCCCCACTGTGTGCACACTGTGACTCCTAGGTTTGAATGTAACGTTATGGACCCGGCCCTCACATTGTGTGCACACTGTGAGCCCTGGATTTCGATGTGATGTTATGGATTTGACTCCTGGGTTTGGATGTAACGTTACAGTCCTGACCCCCACATTGTGTGCACACTGTGATTCCTGGGTTTGGATGTGACTAGTGATGGGCAAACCTGATGATGATCGGGTTTGGTGGACTCGCCAGGACATTTTTTGTAAAGTTTGAGTTCGGCGCCGAACATGACTCGAACTTGAGTCCGAAGCCTGAACTCGGACTTTAAGGCTAGGTGCACACTGGCCGGGTTAGGGTCGGTTTAGCTGTGTAAACCGCCGGTCGGTTTACATAAATTTCATGTAAATTTATGTTAATCCAAACCGGCGTTTGGATTAACATAGAAACCTATGTAAACCGACACCCGGTGTGCAGACACCGGCGGTTTACACATGCTCATCCGTTGCTAACCCGCTGGGTTCCCAGCGGGTTAGCAAACAATGAGCATGTTCTATAAACCGGCCGGTTCTGCAGCGGCTGCAAGCAGAATCATGTACTGCTTCCAGCCGCTGCAGAACCGCCGGCGCTAACCCGCTGGCCACCCGCCCGGCACCCGCCCGTCACCCCGCCGCACATACCCGCCAGGAAGCCGGTGGACGGCTCCGGAGCTTCCTGGCGGGTCCGCCCAGCCGCCGCCGACCAACCTGCCGGCCAGTGTGCACCTAGCCTATAGTTATGGGATGGGGTGGGGAACAGGAAAAGAAAGCAGATGGGTGCTTAAACAGCATTATACTTACTGGATTCCACCGTCCCATCATCACGCCACATCTACTTCCATGGCCGCTCATTGATTTCTGGGATATTTACTGCAGGGGGACCCAACAGCCAATCACAGATGCTGTCCCTGAGAATGGGCATCTGTGATTGGCTGTTGGATTAATCTGGAATCAGCCCATACATTCTAGTAGGGTAGATGCTAGAATGTATGGGCTGTTTTCAGGTTACTCCAACATCCAATTACAGATGCCCATTCTCTGTGACCAGCGTCTGTAATTGGTTGTTGGGTCACCCTGCAGTGAATATCCCAGAAGTTAATGAGAGGCCCCTGAAATAGACGTGGCTGGACCCGGTAAGTATAATGCTGTTTAATAACTACTCTCTGCCCCTGAACCCAAACTAACACAAACTTCCAAGGAAGTCTGTGTTCGGGATCTGTGCCCGAAACAATAGGTGTTCAGTATGGACCCCGAACTTTACAGTTGGGGTTCGCCCATCACTAGATGTGACGTCACGGTCCCAGCCCCCGCATTATGTGCACACTGTGACTCCTGGGCTTGGATGTGACGTTACGTCTTGTTTTGCCATGACTGATTACTTCATGGTGAATCACTGGAAGTTATTGCTTTGATTGCGGTTTCTTCCTCTATTGCTGCAAAGCGAAAGCTGTGATGAGGTTACTGATTAGTATTTGCTTATAACGCTGTGGTCAGCAGGAAGATGCACGATCGCCCAGCACCGTTGGGGTTAACCCTAGTGGTCCCACAACCTGCTGTGGTCTGATACTAATTTTACTTGCAAAATGACAGTAGAAGAAGGTGTCAAAGTCCAGGAGAGGTCAGTGCTACAAGGGGAGAAAAAGTGGAAATCCCCTCCAGAATGACTCCTCACTAGGCCCTGTTATTGGACAGACATGGATTGTATGTATGGATATGGAGGCAGATAATCCGCAGCGTGTCGTAGCAGCAAAGTGGATGAGATTTTACCAAATCTAATCCTCACGCTGAGTAAAAAAAATCTGCATTGGAAATTGACTTGTGGATGTAAATCTGCAGTTTTTCCATTTAGATTGCAGGTTTTGCGGAATAAAGTGCAATGTGGTAAAATGTGCAGCACCATATCTGTAGGTATGAACGCACCCTTACACATTAGTAAGGCTAGGGATTCTTCTGGTACCTTGTTTAATACGCAATGTCCTGTTTATGTTCCTCTGGGCAGTGCTGTCACCAGGGCCAGCTTCTCGTTAGTTGCTTGTGTTTCTAAGCAGCTCCACACTCCCGTTCTGACAGGGGGGAGACTATTCCATGTTAATTATCCATGACACGTCCAACTTAGTTGCATATCTCGCGGACAGTGTGATTCCAGCCTAAAGCTATGTTCACACAGCACGTAATTTTTGCATGCGCTTTCCCACCAAAAGTGCGTTTGCATTTGTTGGCGAAGTGAATGGAAATTCACTTTTGCTGTGCAGACACAACGTAAATTTACGCCATGCTTTTATGGAAGAAAGCGCGCTTGTAAAAAGAATCAACATGTCAATTATTGGCGCTTTTTAGGCCCCATTATAACTGCTGGACTTGCGCATCGCGGTTCAGACAATGCACAATTCCAGCGCGTATAATAGTGGGCGCTGGGGTAAGTGATGTTACATGGGGAGGAAGAATCCTGTGTTCCTTACCCATCTGCCGGCTGTTCCCAATTACCGTGAACAGCTGGCAGATAGGTGAGTGTTCAATTTTTTTTATTTTTAATACCTTTTGATTACTTTTATTTAGCTTTCGCAGTGTATACTAATAAACTGCAAAAGACAAAAGGCCTGTCAAACATGTCACACGGGGGAGGAACACAGGATTCTTCCTCCCCCATGTGACATCACATCCCTTCTGTGCTTTTGGGGGAGAAATGCGGCCATAAAAAAAAAGCAGTGTGTGAATGCATCGGGTTTTCTTACCTGCGCTAAATAGCGCAGCCGCAAAACGCAGCAAAAACCGTGTGCCCCGAAAAGCGCAGTAAATATGCAGCGTGTGAACATAGCCTTAGGCTGGAAACACACTATCCGACGCACATGCGAGTCTCTCGGACAAGAATCGGATCAGTCACTCTGTACAGCCTCCCCCTGTCAGGACGGGAGTGTGATGCTGCACAAAAACAAAAGCAGCTGACGCTCCTGTCCAGAGAGGTGGGAGGCCGTTCATGGTGATCCAAGTCTTATCTGAGAAACTCGCATGTGAGTCGGATAGTTTATTTCCAGCCTTAATGGCCACTTTACACGTCCCAACATCGTTTCGATATTGGATACAACGGCACAGGAACGCGCACTTTTTTGGCTGAAATCCAAGACCGCATAGGAGCTATCACACAGAGAGATATCGGCAGGCAACACAACTGCGATGTATACGCCCCCTTGTACGCGCGAACCAGGGAACGAACATTTAACATTGGAGTGAATAGGAGAAGTTGCTCTTCAAGTCGGTGTTGTGCTGTCACACAGAACGATGCTGCCAGATCGTCCATCCAATATCGGGCAGTTGGAGAGCCTGCACAATTCTTCCCCGATATCGGTTTGGCATCGTTCTTGCATCGAACTGGTCATTTACACCACACGACGCACGAACAATATCGGCGCCAACGCACAAATTACCTGACTTTTTGTCGAAGTTGGACGACGATATCGGGACGTGTAAAGTGGCCATAACTTGCTTTACAGCTAATTAAGCAATTTGTCTTTAATAGGTAAAATTGCAAAGTGCCTGTATAAAATAACAAGCAGTTTTGCAGTTTCTCTCTTGTTAAATTCCTCTTCATTTTCAAGAGTAAAGGAATCTTAAACTTGAGAGTTTTCTGCTTATTGCCTCGGTTACTGGCCAACTCTGCAGTCTGTCAGTGGTGGTCGGAGCACAGCAATTCCAGGTTGTTTCTCACTTTGGTTGGCTGGATATCTGCCCTTTTCCTGTCCTCTGGGGAGCGTAAACATCAGGTCAGCAGCGCAAACATGCTGCTCGTTGCCTCGGTTATCGCCATCTCTGCAGTCTGTCGGTTGTAGGAGCGCAGCGCATGCAGACTGTTTGTGGCTATTGCTAGATGGGTATCTGCCCTCCTCCCGTCCTGTGGGGAGCATACACGGGCCACCAGTGCACACATGCTGCTCGTTCCAACTCCCAGGGAGCGCAGCATTCCCCCCCCACCTTGCTTCTACGCCTTGATAAGCAGGAAGCTAGGGGGCTGGGGACACCTGAAGGCACATCTTGTATAAAGTAGGCTGGTCATTTCATTTCTTTTTCACTTTCCATGGAATACAGCTGGTTAGTTATGCATTTTGCTATTTCAATGAGATAGCCAATGTATTTTTATTGTTTTCATATAAAAATCTTTATCTGTCGATTTATCATCTGAATGTGTATATATGCATCACATAATTTGGTACACTTGTATAGATTGACCTGTTGCTAAGCAACAGTAATGGTTGCCATAGGTAGAGGGTCGGTATGGCTTGTAGTATGAGCTGGAGTGTAAACTTGTGTGATTGCTCAGGGCTGTACACCGAGGGGCAGCTCCTGCTCTACACACCCATTTGTCTCTTGTAACATCTCTATTTTCATCCCAAAGTACAGTCCGTGCATTGATGGTACAGCAGTAGTGCGGTGCCAGTCACTACCACCGCCCACAGGCCGCCATGTGCATCAGATGGCTGGAGCCTGAACTTGGCTGACAGCCACCTTGGCCGTCTCTGCCATACACAGGAGGGCTCGTTCGGCCAAGCACTAACGTGTTCTATATGAGAGTCTTCATCAGACGTCTGGAGCTGCCTGGTGTCAGGAGACAGGCTGAAATGGGACATGTCAGATCAATGGTTCCCCTACTATAAATTGGCCGTAGCTCCCACACACATTAGATTGTCAGCTGAGCCCACCGATTTGTCCGTCTGAAATTGGCCATTTGGTGACTTTGATCAGTCGATATCAAGTTCTGTAATTTTATTGTTCCAATTAGGCTGAGAAACACAACCACACAGCCAGGCGTTGGAGCTGCATGGCATCATGGTCTCCATCACCTCAATGTCCTGCTCTTGCTGAGGGTGCCTCATTTTAAACTGTTGTTAAGCTGAATACAGTACTTTGAAAGCCTCTTCACTGACCGTTAATGGGACCCAAAATACTTTTACTAATGGGCCATTATGGTCCCAAAATAAAAACCCTATCCTCACCCTGTGGACCCATCATTCCCTGCTACCCATGTTTCCCGCCGGTCTCTTCACTTCCTTCTGCTAATTGTGGGAGTCACGTGATGTCTTCTGCTAATCAGCAGCCACTGGTTAGCTGCAGTGGTCAAGTGTTGTCGAAGCTAGAAGTAAAGCAAGTCTCCTAGCTGACATTTTCATCTCGGACAGAGGTGGGCCCTAACTGCTGTGATAATTGCATGAGGTCTTCTTCCAGGAGGGGAAGCTAGATGTGTTTTCTAATTTTAAGACTCTAAGAACTAATTGTTAAAATAGTGGAAAACCTCTTTAAATAAATGCCTTGGTTCCTCATTAGATCCTAAACCCTTCAGTGTTTTTGGTGTATTTGTAGGCTGTAGGTGGATGACCTTGTAACCATGGGCCTGTTAGTGGCGTGCAGTAACTGCAATGTGGGGTCTCCATGATGTTCTTCTGCTAACTCCTACACTGAATTGACTCCCATAGTTTTGTGTTTAAGTGAGACTCGCTATAATCTAGGTTTGTCCTGTGATATTAGATGGGGTGGCATATGCCCAGCTGGGTCACCCAGCAGAGAGGAGCATTGAAGGCCTGCCTGTGTTGAAACGGGCACGTGCAGGAACATTTCTAGTTTTCTCGTTGCACTTGTAACCAGGCCTGTGCAATTCAGTAAGCTAAACATCTGACTCCTCAATTTCCTGAATCTTACTCCTCCAAAATGGACACCGACTTCATGACTCCATCTCCACAAGCAGTGCTGTGAAGTCGGTAAGCCAAACATCCGACTCTGAATCCCTGAATCCCCACTCTACGACTCCAACTCCACAGCCCTGGAGGTCAGTAAGCCAAACATCGGACTCCAACAAAATGAACACCAACTTCACCACTACGACTCTACGGCCCTGCTTGTAATTACCGATGATCCTCCACAACATGAGGTCCCATGCTGAAATGTTTTTGTCATTAGTAGTGTGAAATCTTAGATTATCCCCAGAGCAGAACTGACTATTGTCCCTATAACAGCACACAGGATTGCATGCCAGGACGCCATCTTTTTTTCCCAGCATACGTATTCCAGCCCTGATAGATTTTGTGAGGTGAAATGCATAGCTGACACCTTTATCATTCGTATTCATAAAGGCAGAAGCATCAAGGATAGGACATGATGCAGTTGACATGCTGCAGATTACAGCTCCTGGGCTGCGTTCACATACTCATTGTGGAGGCTCATCATTGTTCGAGGGACGCCGTACAGCAGCAGGTGACCCCCGCTTCTACATCTGCAGCCAAATATTGACACGCTGCAGATCTCAGAACTGCAGCTCCTGTCAGTCTACGCTGCAGATATTTCTCAGCATTTCTATGAGATTCACTTTGCTGGTGCTGTAAAACACAGCCGACTTTCTGCAAGTGACTATGCTGTGATGATCACTGACAGAACGTCTCCTCATGCCCAGATTTCTTTATCCAGTAAAACAGTTGCGGGAAAATGGCAAAAACCTGAACCATTTTCTGACACCCATGTCTTTTTAATTTCTCTCACCAATGAAGCTGTATGAGGCTTTTTTTGGTGTGTTGTCACTATTATCGGAACCCTTTTGGAGTGTGTACAATATACTTCATTTTTTGGGTATACAATAGAAGATGCCCAAAACACCAAATCAGGGGTTTTATATTTTACTTTACTTTATGGATTAATTTGTCTTTTCACATATTTCACAGTATGTACCCAGAGATCCCAGATGTGTTATTTTTAACTTTTCTCTTTTTGGATTAGAAAAAGAGGGAGTGATGTCAATTAACTTTTACTTTAGTTTGCATTTTTTATTTTTGTTGAAGCCCTCCCCCTATGGGACTGTCTGCTATCAGTTGTATACTAGTACTATATACTGTAATTTTGCAGTATTGTGGTGTATAGTAAATATGACTCTCCGATGAATCCCAAGCCTCAGTAGGCCCCCAGTTGCCATGGTGACCATTGCTACCCCACCATTACATAATGTACAGTACTTGCATTAGGTGACGTTCGCTCATTGAGTATTTGAGTTTTTTTACCTCAGTATTTGTAGCCAAAACCAGGAGTGAAACAGTAAGAGGAAAAGTATATTAAAAACAGATCACCACTCTATTACCAACCATTGGTTTTGGCTACAAATAGGTAAAAAACTCAAATACTCAGCGTGTACAGGAGGCCTTAGGGTGCCTTCACATTTGCGTATGGGAAAGCAGCGTATGCTGCGTTCCCATACGCAGTCAAACGCATGCGCACTGCGGTTCCTATGTTTGACATAGGAACGCATAGTGCCTGCGTTTGCTGCGTTCGGGTGCGGATGCGGACGATATCTGCTCCTTCCGGTGTCCAGCATCCGCGCCCGGGACGCAGCATGTTGCATTTTTTGTGCGCTCGGGGAGCTTGGAAAATCGGCAAGCGTCCCCAAGCGCACAAAACATGCATTGTCTTCAATGGGTCCGCAGTGTTCAGCGCTTGACAGCGCTGGAGAACGCTGCGGACCCATTGAAAAATCTCCCGGTGGCCGCCGGTGATGTCACAGGAGCTCACCGACGGCCACCGGGAGATCAGCTGAGCCACTGCTGTCCTCCTCCTCCCCGCCGCCGGTAAGCACCGGGACCTGTCGGCGGGGAGAACAGCTGATTTGTCAGCTGTTTGAATCTTCCCGCGCGCCGACATCTCCTCTCGGTGTCGGCGCGGGAAGATTCAAACAGCTGTCAGATCAGCTGTACTCCCCGCCGACATGTCCCGGTGCTTACCGGCGGCCGGGAGGAGGAGATCTCCGGCGCTGAACTCCTCCTCCGGCCCGCCCCCGGACAGCGCCGATTGGCTGCCGGGCTCCCTAGTGATGTGTCCGCAGGCGGACATTATCCGCTGCGGACACATCATAAGACACTGCTTTTGACAGCGTTTGTGTCTGCATGCCATCAGCATGCAGACACAAACGCCAGTGTGAAGCCACCCTTACAAATACTGAGGTAAAATCTCACCAAATACCGTGTGCAAATGGCATTACAAATACTGAGGTAAAAATCTCACCAAATACTCAGCGTGTGCACGAGGCCTTAAGGTCCCGTCGCACCTTTCAACATCGTTTCCGACGTTCAAAAGTGACGTCAGGAACAATGTTGAAACAATATCGTTGTTGAGTCGTTGCGTGTAAACGCACGATTCAACAATGATAGTTGTTCAAGTCGGAGTTGACAGGTTTTCCTGCATGCAGGAAAACCTGTCAACCTCAACCTAAAGAACCTGCGGCATCGTTCGGTGTGACACCGCAATAGCGATATCATGGCCGATCCCGCCTATTTGCTGCATTGCAGCGGATCGCTTGCTGGGTTGATCCCAGCCCAGCGAGCGATCGGCGGCGTCAACATCGCAGCACCGTCACCGGCAATATCTTGCTGTGTGACAGCTAGGCCGCGATGTCGGAAGCGAGCATGCACCCGCGGCATCGCAGCCGATGTTGGATGGTGTGACGGTGCCTTTACAGATACAGAGGTAAAACTCACCAAATAGTCAGTGTGCACAAGACCTTACAAATACTGAGGTAAAATCTCACCAAATACTCACCGTGTGCACAAGACCTTACAAATACTGAGGTAAAATCTCACCAAATACTCACCGGGTGCACGAGGCCTTACAAATACTGAGGAAAAACAACTCACCAAATACTCGCCATGTGCACGAGGCCTTACAAACACTGAGTTAAAAACTCATTAAACACTGTGTGCATGAGGCCTTAAAGTTACTGAGTTAAAAAAACACCAAAAATACTGTGTGCACGTGGCCGTACAAATACTAAGGTAAAAAACGCACCAAATACTCAGTGTGCAGGAGGACTTACAAACACTGAGGTAAAAACTCACCAAATGCTCACTGTGTGCACGTGGCTGTACAAATTCTGAGGTAAAAAACGCACCAAATACTCACTGTGCATGAGGCCTTACAAACACGGAGGTAAAAACTCCACCAAATGCTCACTGTGTGCACGTGGTCTTAGAGCAATTGTCTGTCAGAGATTGACCGATGATTCAACATTAAATTCCTAGGTGTAAAAAAAAAAAAAAAAAATGTTTGATTTAATATGGTGTCCCTCTAGGTGATATTTCTCAAGACTCTAAATTTTAAAATGGGACTTCAATATACTCATAACAAGCATAAAATTCCCTTTCTTTTTCTGACCTCGGTAGAAATAACTACATAATTAGTAAAGATATATTGTGATATACCAGTGACTGGTTTATAGGGCCCCAATTACCTGACAGACCAAATAAATTGCGCCTAGGGTTATTGAGTCCCTATTGATACATTAAATGTATATCAACAGCAGCTTTACTTTTGGTGCCACAGTTTGTCACTGTTAAGTTTTGTTTCTTTTGGGTCTGTGCTTCTTACATCTGTTCCCCTAAAGGTACTGTCACACACGGCAATATTGCTAGGCAATTTCACTGGCAATTTGCTGGTTGCAGTGAAATCATGGACACATTGTTCCATTTGTACACAGCAACAAGATAGAACAATGTGTCCATGATTTCACTGCTACCAGCAAATTGCCAGTGACGTTGCCTAGCAATATTGCCGTGTGTACGTTAAGGGTATGTGCACAAGTTGAATATTTGGTTGCAGAAATTTCTGCATCTATTAGCGGAAAAAAAATGCAGTGGCAAAAATAATTGTTTTTGCATGCATTTTGTATGCATTTTTTTGGGGGGGCACCAATGAATGCTATATAACATCTTTGGTGCATTTTTTCCTGCCAAGAGGTGCAGAAATGGTGCAATAATTTCTGCATCAAATACTCAATGTATGCATAAAAGTCAAAAATTGACGTGCTTCTGATTATTTTCTGGACCAAATCTACCATTCACAAATAAGTAATATGTGCATGATACTGCAGGATTCTCATTGACTTTGCTGGCATCAGGATTCCCTTCAGGTTTTGTAACAAATCTGCAAACTCATAAAAAAAACAATAAAAACACAATGTGCGCACACAGCATAATAGTACAGGTGTTGATCAGTCTGCATATACACCCTAAACACTTGGGCCCAGTACCTCCCCTGTATCGGGGGGGAACATAGTATAACTGCAAACCTATTGGCATACTGAGTTATAATTTGTTAGTCAGATGTATGTTAGTAAAGAAACCTTCTAGTATCGGATAATATGGAATATACGGTATTGCATCCATTTTATATACAACTGATTTTTTTTGCCTGCCTTAGGTATTTGTTACTATTTTTTATTTCTAAACCGTAGCTTAAAAAAAATTAAATCCAATGCAAAAAAATCTGCAATACAAAGTACCGTATATACTCGTGTATAAGCCGACCCCCCTACTTTTGCCCCCAAAACCTGGGAAAACCTATTGACTCGTGTATAAGCCGAGGGTGGACCCCAACACAGGTATACAGGCCTCCCCAGTGGTAGTATACAGCAGCCTCCCCAGTGGTAGTATACAGCAGCCTCCCCAGTGGTAGTATACAGCAGCCTCCCCAGTGGTGTATACAGGCCCCAGCAGTATTACAGCAGCCTCCCCAGTGGTGTATACAGGCCCCAGCGGTATTACAGCAGCCTCCCCAGTGGTATACAGGCTTCCCCAGTGGTAGTATACAGCAGCCTCCCCAGTAGTGTATACAGGCCCCAGCAGTATTACAGCAGCCTCCCCAGTGGTGTATACAGGCCCCAGCGGTATTACAGCAGCCTCCCCAGTGGTGTATACAGGCCCCAGCGGTATTACAGCAGCCTCCCCAGTGGTGTATACAGGCCCCAGCGGTATTGCAGCAGCCTCCCCAGTGGTGTATACAGGCCCCAGCGGTATTACAGCAGCCTCCCCAGTGGTGTATACAGGCCCCAGCAGTATTACAGCAGCCTCCCCAGTGGTGTATACAGCAGCCTCCCCAGCGGTGTATACAGCAGCCTCCCCAGCGGTGTATACAGCAGCCTCCCCAGCGGTGTATACAGCAGCCTCCCCAGCGGTGTATACAGCAGCCTCCCCAGCGGTGTATACAGCAGCCTCCCCAGCGGTGTATATAGCAGCCTCCCCAGCGGTGTATATAGCAGCCCCAAATGCTGGCACTTGCCCCCCTCCATTGTAAGGACCCCCCCCCCGGCTGCTTAACTTACCATCCCTGGTCTTCTGCATCACGCAGGTCCCTCCGTGCTCCCGTCCTCCGTGCTCCCGACGTCAGCTGCATCCGGGGTCTCCGGCCGTCGCGTAGCGATGACGTCGTGCGACCGGCCGGTCACATGAGCCCGGATGCTGCCGAGGACGGGAACACGGAGGACGGGAGCACGGAGGGACCTGCGCGATGCAGAATACCAGGGATGGTAAGATAAGCAGCCGGGGGGGCCTTACAACGGAGGGGGGCAAGTGCCAGCATTTGGTGGCCATATATTTAGATATGCACTGCTTCTCCCTGCCGCTGATTGACAGGGGGAAGCAGTGCATATATAATGAGCGGCCCCACGTGACGGGGCGCTCATACAGCAGCCTCCCACCGCCTCCTCCAGCCTCCCCAGCCCCAGACACAGCCCCTACCACAGCAGCCTACCATATTGACCCGTGTATAAGCCGAGGGGGAAACTTTTCAGCCCAATTTTTGGGCTGAAAAACTCGACTTATACACGAGTATATACGGTACCGTTCATTTGAAAATGTACAGCATACCTTACAGTGTGTGCACTTATGCCATGTGTGATCTGTGCAGTCCCATTAAATCTATTTTAAAGGGTTTTTTCTATGAATAAAGTTCATGTTAATCAATAGATCTTGGAATAATATAATAATTTCCACAATTGGATGTGTTTAAAAAAATGTTTCTGTGCTGAGACAATCCTATAGCATATATCAGTACTGTGTAATGGATGTGTCTGACCGTACAGGGACCTGGTCTGATCATACCACATCTCCTGTGCTGAGATAATCTTATATATGTGTCCCTGCTATATACTGTGTAATGGATGTGTCTGACCGTACAGGGGCATAGACTGATCATACCACATCTCCTGTGCTGAGATAATCTTACATATGTGACCCTGCTGTGTACTGTGTAATGGATGTGTCTGACTGTACAGGGACATAGTCTGATCATACCACAAACCTTGTGCGGAGATAATTTCATATATGTTTCCCTGCTATGTACTGTGTAATGGATGAGTCTGACCGTACAGGGACATGGTCTGATCATACCACATCTCAAAAATACTACATACTAAAATTAACTTTGTTTGTGGGAACCCCTTTGAAGACAATCTGTCATCAGGTTTTTGCCAACTAATCTGAAAGAAGCATGATGTAGGGGCAGATACCCTGATTCCTGCGATGTTACTTGTCTGCTTGCGTAAAAATCACTATTTTGTCAGATGTTTATCGCTAGAGGACTAGTAAACCTGCTGCCACGAAGGTCTCCATATTCATGTGTTCTCTAGAAGTCAGCCCACACCACTGATTGGCAGCTTTCTGCCTATGCACTGTCTACACCAGGGGTCTCAAACTCAGCTGGGTTGGTGGGCCGCACATATAAAAAAATTGATATAGGGGGGCTGCATTGCTTGTAGGACTAAGTCATATTTTTAGTATTACCAGTACAAATCCTGATCCCTTTCTTGTAGTAATGTCCCCATCCTGTAGTAATGTCCTTTTCTACTGATGTCCCCCATCCTGATCCCCTTTTCTAGTGATGTCCCCCATCCTGATCCCCTTTTCTAGTGATGTCCTCCATCGATCATGATCCCCTTTTGTAGTGATATCCCCATACTGATCTCCTTTTGTAGTGATGTCCCCCTTCCTGATCTCCTTTTCTAGTGATGTCCCCCATCCCATTCCCCTTTAGTAGTGATGTCCCCCATCATGATCCCTTTAGTGATGATGTCCCCATCCCGATCCCCTTTTATAGTGATGTCCTCCATCCTGATCTACTTTTATAGTGATACCCCCATCCTGTTTAACCTTCTTTTTACACACTCAAATACACACTCTATCACACTCACACACAACCCCCCCCACACACATACTCTCACACACACTCACACATCCTCATACACACTCTTACACTCACACATCCTCATACACACACACCGAAACTCGCGCACACACTTTCTTATACACACATCCTCACTCACACACTCACCCTCACACACACACCTTCTCACACACACTCACACTTTTCTCACTTTAATGATGTATCGCTCCAGTGCAGGGGACCGCCGCGGTCCCCGCTGTACTGACTTCCGGCCTCCACTGTGCTATGACTTCATCCAGCCGCCGCTCAGACAAGCTCTGTTGCTCATCAAGATCAATGCAATCTGCCAGCCAAAGGCCTGCATGTGACGTCATATTCTGCCGTCAGCTGCGGGCCTCTCATTGGCTGGCAGCTTGCATTGATCTTGCTGAGTGGCAGAGCCTGTTAGTGCTGCAGACGGAAGTCATCCCACAGTGGGGACTGCAGCGATCCCCTGCACTGGGACGATGCATAATTAAGTTGTCCAAGGTGCTGCGGGCCGCATAGTGAAGCCCCAGGGGCCGCATGCGGCCCTCGGGCCATGAGTTTGAGACCCCTGGTCTACACAATGCTGCCAGTCAGTGTTGTGGTGACAGATTCCCTTTAATTTCAGAAAGTTCAGTGTTCTTTCTGCAATATTTCTCCTGGGATTATTCTGTTTGGAAGTATTTACCGGTAATTGAGTTTATAACTAACAAATGAATGAACTGGTTTCTTAGATCCAGTAATGCTTACATTATTCTTCTAGTACTTTCATGTATTGTTTTCTGTGTTGATAATTTTGGTTATTATTTAGCATGTTGGTAGTAGCAGAAAGTTTTTTGCTTGAAAGGAAGGTCGTCATTTACCCTAAAAATGTAATTTGTTAGTAGATTAGACTTCGTCGTCCTTTGTTCATTGCCTCTGAGGCTGGTTTATCATGTTAGTGTCATTCTGTATGTATGGGATGTGATTTCCAGCCTGGTTGTGGGTCGATTGACCCAAACTCAACAACCTCATATATGCCGAAGAGGCTGTTGAAATCGGGTCAGAACGAACCATGAAACTTAGATATGTGAAGAATGCAAAAGAAGAGCCCAGTGTGTATATTTTGGTTTCATGACATGTGTCAGACACTCATTCCCATCACAGAAAATTATATGGTGACACAGACCACACATTTCCCACATCCCCTGCTACATATGTTCTGTCTCCCCACTGGAGGGAACAGTCTGTAGGCTGCGGAACCTAAGGCTCAGTGCACACGATCCAGATTGCTAGCGCTTAGGACGCAGCATTTTACCGCTTCGTCCAAAATGCTGCATAGTACAGTAGCAGCACATTGGATGGGAATTCAAGAAATCTCATGCTCACTGTGCTACTCTCCGCAGCGTTATTTAACCTGTGGTGCAGGTTGCTGGACCTCCACATCTCCGTAGCATGTTAATTTCATGCTCCGCAGTCGGAAGCGATCTCGGCGGATGAATGCAGGGAGAAGCTGCTTTGCACAGAACGCAGATCATGGGTACAGGGAGACTGCGGTCTCCCCTGCATTCAGCCACGGGTTCCCTCAAGTCCGGATGCACTGTGTCCAATACGCAAACCCTAAAACAATGTTCCAAAGTAGCGTTTTTTTAATGTGTTTTTCCTTGCAGATTTTATCAAGTCTGCAAGGGAAAACACATGCCAGCAAAGTCAAGTTCTCTGCCATCCTTCAAGTTTTGTGTCTTGCAGATTTTGGTGCATAAAAAAAGTAACATGTTTTCTTTCTTTCTGCATTTTTCTCATAGACTATATAATAGAAACACATGGGAAAAAACGCACCTACAATTCTAAAAATGCAGTGTTTTTCCTCTGGAGCTAGGAGATGCAGATTTGATGCAGATGTAATCTTCTAGGTGGCCACGTACTGATGGCGTATGGGCACCCAGGGTCTATTTCTCCCGACTCCCTATACACGTGAATGTTTCCCATCACTTCTCATTGTTTGGTGCATCTTAGATTGCTTTCACACTGGTAATTTTGGAATCCGTGGGTGTACGGGAAAACCCTGTATGCCCACGGATTCCCACGCAAAAGGCAAACTGGTTTCTGCAAGCAGCATCCTTTTGCATACTTTTTATGGATCTATACTGACACTTCCCCTAAAGGGCATGTAATTAACAACTGCGTCATGGACATGTCCTGCACGTTCGCAGTTCATGCGTTACAGCCCGGAAGTACGGATCCATCAGGATCCTTACTGTCCATGGCTTTCCATACCCATTGGCACCCATTGTTATGTTTCACGTGGTGCCATGGCGTATCATGATACGTTTTTGGTCTCCGTGAAAAGTAACTTGATGCAAAGGATCTGCGGAAAAACGCTGACACCAGGATGCCCACGGATCAGTTTTCCATCCCCACTGAAAGACAGTAGGGCTGAAAACTGATCCGAGGGCATCCTGTTTGTTACAGATTCGCACTGATGCCAGTGTGAAAGCAGCTTGACTTACAGTTAGGGCCATAAATATTTGGACAGTGACACAATTTTGGCGAGTTGGGCTCTGCATGCCACCACATTGGATTTGAAATGAAACCTCTACAATAGAATTCAAGTGCAGATTGTAACGTTTAATTTGAAGGGTTGAACAAAAATATCTGATAGAAAATGTAGGAATTGTACACATTTCTTTACAAACACTCCATATTTTAGGAGGTCAAAAGTAATTGGACAAATAAACATAACCCAAACAAAATATTTTTATTTTCAATATTTTGTTGCGAATCCTTTGGAGGCAATCACTGCCTTAAGTCTGGAACCCATGGACATCACCAAACGCTGGGTTTCCTCCTTCTTAATGCTTTGCCAGGCCTTTACAGCCGCAGCCTTCAGGTCTTGCTTGTTTGTGGGTCTTTCCGTCTTAAGTCTGGATTTGAGCAAGTGAAATGCATGCTCAATTGGGTTAAGATCTGGTGATTGACTTGGCCATTGCAGAATGTTCCACTTTTTTGCACTCATGAACTCCTGGGTAGCTTTGGCTGTATGCTTGGGGTCATTGTCCATCTGTACTATGAAGCATTTGGCTGAATCTGGGCTGAAAGTATATCCCGGTACAATTCAGAATTAATCCGGCTACTCTTGTCTGCTGTTATGTCATCAATAAACACAAGTGACCCAGTGCCATTGAAAGCCATGCATGCCCATGCCATCACGTTGCCTCCACCATGTTTTACAGAGGATGTGGTGTGCCTTGTCTCATGTGCCGTTCCCTTTCTTCTCCAAACTTTTTTCTTCCCATCATTCTGGTACAGGTTGATCTTTGTCTCATCTGTCCATAGAATACTTTTCCAGAACTGAGCTGGCTTCTTGAGGTGTTTTTCAGCAAATTTAACTCTGGCCTGTCTATTTTTGGAATTGATGAATGGTTTGCATCTAGATGTGAACCCTTTGTATTTACTGTCATGGAGTCTTCTCTTTACTGTTGACTTAGAGACAGATGCACCTACTTCACTGAGAGTGTTCTGGACTTCAGTTGATGTTGTGAACGGGTTCTTCTTCACCAAATAAAGTATGCAACGATCATCCACCACTGTTGTCATCCGTGGACGCCCAAGCTTTTTAGAGTTCCCAAGCTCACCAGTCAATTCCTTTTTTCTCAGAATGTACCCAACTGTTGATTTTGCTACTCCAAGCATGTCTGCTATCTCTGTGATGGATTTTGTCTTTTTTTTCAGCCTCAGGATGTTCTGCTTCACCTCAATTGAGAGTTCCTTTGACCGCATGTTGTCTGGTCACAGCAACAGCTTCCAAATGCAAAACCACACACCTGGAATCCACCCCTGACCTTTTAACTACTTCATTGATTACAGGTTAACGAGGGAGACGCCTTCAGAGTTAATTGCAGCCCTTATGGTGGGTTTACACACACCAATCATTGTATCCAATCTCTGAACCAATCTCTGGTTGCAGTGAAATCATGGACACATAGTTCCATTTTGTGGCTGTGTACAACATGGAGCAATGTATCCATGATTTCACTGCAACCAGAGATTGGTTCAGAGATTGGATACAATGATTGGTGTGTGTAAACCCACCATTAGAGTCCATTGTCCAATTACTTTTGGTCCCTTGAAAAAGAGGAGGCTATGCATTACAGAGCTATAATTCCTAAACCCTTTCTCCGATTTGGATGTGGAAACTCTCATATTGCAGCTGGGAGTGTGCACTTTCAGCCCATATTATATATATAATTGTATTTCTGAACATGTTTTTGTAAACAGCTAAAATAACAAAACTTGTGTCACTGTCCAAATATTTCTGGCCCTAACTGTACGTAGACTCTTTTACCTGGCTTGGTGCATAAAAGGTCAGTGCCCCTTTGAACAGTTTTGCTATTGATCTCAATGGGAAAAAAATTCCTACAGCACATGGTGGAGTTGTTTTCCATTGGGGATGCAAAAAAAAATGCAAATTGTCGGTTGAAGTGTGTCTGCTACTAAAAATTCTTAAAATGTCACTGCTAGAGAAATTGAAGCTGAACAACCCATAGACTTAGGGCTACTTTACACACACCAACTTATCTGTCCAACTTCTGACCAACTTGCTGGTTGCAGTGAAATCATGGACACATTGTTCCATTGTACACAGTCACAAAATGGAGCAATGTGTCCATGATTTCATTGCAACCAGCAAGTTGGTCAGAAGTTGGACAGATAAGTTGGTGTGTGTAAAGTGGCCCTAATAAAAAGTCAAACCAATCCAAAATATTCGTTTTTTTTTCAAGAGGGTTTTTAGCCCAAAAAATCCAAGTAAGGCTGGTTTCACATCAGCGTCTTGCGCTGATCGCGGCAGTTGCGGTTAAAAAACCGCAACTGCCGCTATTACCGCATAACGTCCGCACTTGCGGTTCACTTGAGGCAAGCCCCATACAATGTCTATGGGGCTTGCGGCAAGTGCGGCCGTGAAAAAGCCGCGAAAAAACCGCGACATACCGTGGTTTTTTCACAGCCGCACCTGACGCAAGTGCCGAAACCACACTTGCTGCACCTGTCGCACACTTACCGCAAGCCCCATAGACCTGCCTAGACATGCTCTGCCTAGATACCCGCAGTTTACCTTGGAGACCAGCCTGCTCCAACATACCGCAGCCTGGCAGCTGGAGCAAGACATCGTGGAAATGATATTTAAATCGATTCCACGATGTCTCTGGTCCACTGATCGCTGGTGAGTCTGCCTGTGTGACAGCTCACCAGCGATCTGAACAATATTGTTAGCGATCTCACGTGCATGTGATCGCTAACAATATCGTTCATCGCATCGCTGCGTGTGACGGCACCCTAAGGCTAGGATCACATTGTGTTTGTGCTGTCCGTTTAACGGATCCGTTGGACAGCAGCACAAACGCAATGTAACGCATCCATAGGCCTCCATTCAACAAATGCATACTGATGTATATACAAACGCGGACTGCAGCGTTTTTCAGTCCATTAGAAAACAAATGCAATATAAAACAATGCTACAGGTTCGTGTAAATCTGCAGCATTGTTATGGTGCTGTCACACAGCACGATCTGGCCTGCGATGTCGGAAGCGATGTGCGGGTGCACGCTCGCTTCCGACATCGCAGGCCAGCTGTCACATGGCAGGACGTTGCCGGTGACGCCGCAGCGATGCGGGCGGAGCCATCGCTCGCTGGGCTGGGATCAACCCAGCGAGCGATCCGCAGCAATGCTGCGATATAGGCTGGATCGCCGCCAACATCGCTATGGCGGTGTCAGACGGCGCGATCCAGCCTAATCGCTGGTCGCAGGTTGACAGGTTTACGGTCCTCCTCGTAAACCTGTCAACCTGCGACCAGCGATAATTCGCGGTCGCGTCGCACAGCGCGACGTGGCTAGCGACATCGCTGATACGTCACTTTTTCGGCGATGTCGCTAGCGACGTTGCCAGGTGTGACACTACCATTATGTTGCATTTGTAATGGAGGATAGGATAGATAGATGCGAGAATAGCATTACCAACCTCCCTGTTCTATCTCCACGCTCTCTGCTGCTTCCAGTGCCGCTCATTAAGCTCATAAATATTCGTCCATCAACCCTGAAGCAGCAGAGATAGCGGGAAGAATGGTAATGCGATTCTCTTAACTATCTTTCTATCCTATCTATCTGTCTATCTACAATGTGAACCTGGCCTTAAAAAATACAAAACCTGCAATTTGAGCTGGTGTCTGGAAGGAGCAGAGAATGCAGAGCTCACTGCAATACTGTAATGTTGTGTGAAGGTGATTCAGGATTTATGCCTTACTACATGAGGACAGTTACTCTCTAAGGACATTTTTCCATGGCTGTATTTTGGGAAGTGCAGAAAGTGTAATGAAAAGATTTGTTTCTTGTTCTTTACCCACTTTTATAAAACCTGCTGTGCAAATTCTCTGCTATTACAAGGTTCTTTAAGGTTAAATGCAGGGATTTGCAGGCACAAAATACAATACCAAGAAAGTACATGACGCATTAAAAATCTCATCCACTCTATTGCAGACCTTTTTCCAGTTGAAGTTGTGATGAGGTAGGGGGAGCTTAGTTTTGTAATGTCAATTATTAGGACGAAGGTATTGCGGGTTTCACCTTTTACAAAGCTGTGGATACAACCCATGCAGTTAGTCTCTTTGCAGTTGCTGGTTTTGCAGTGTATTTGCTGCAGTGAGGGGTCTGACATTAAAGGGAATCTGTCACCCCCTTTGGGCATTTTAAACTATGCCCACCAGCATATACATGATGTAAATGGGGTTCTAGTAACCCCTATATGTGCCCAGACTGGCCCCTCATACCTGAAATATGAACTTTTATTATGTCCAGAGCTTGCCTCCTACTGAGACCGGGTGGATGGTGTTCTCGCTGCCCATCCAGGCTGCTAAACCCACCCTGCAGTTTTAAAATTTTCTGCCCCTCCTCTAGCCGGCGCTTGAGTGACAGCCTCACTCGCGCCTGTGCAGTGGAGCAGAGACCGCGGTGCAGTGAACAGTGCAGATGTCTTGCGAGACTTCACAAAGTTCAGTGCTCCACTGCGCCGGCGCAAGTGCAGCTGTCACCGCGCTAGCCAGAGGAGGGACATGAAATTTAAAAACTGCAGGGCTGGTTTTGCAGCCTGGAGGGGTGGCGAGGACATCATCCACCAGGTCTAAACAGCATCTTACCGGTCTCCGTAGGAGGCCAGTGCTGGACATAATAAAACTTCATATTTCAGGTATGAGGGGCCAGTCTGGGCCCATACAGGGGTTGCTAGGACCCCATTTACATCATGTAAATGCTGGTGGGCATAATTTAAAATGTCCAAAGGGGTGACCGGTTCCCTTTAAATAGGTTTTCCACTACTGGGTAACTGCTGCTTAATCAAATGAATAAAATATCTTGAAGCAACTCTATGCCAGCGATTTTGGTGCCTCTGTTCCCAGTGGGCAGCAATGACATTGTGTCGCCTGACCACTGCAGCAATTGAGTTTACAGTGGTGATTAAACATTTGTGACCCTTCAGAATCTTCAATATGTCTGTTTAAACCAAAAAGAAATTTACTGTAGTTTTTCCCAAAAGACCTAAAAGTATAGAAAGAGAACCAAGTGAGTTAACAATATTAGACTTTGGACTTGACCATTCCAAAACTTTATTTAGCTATTTCTTTGCGGAACGACTTGTGTTCTTCAAGTTGTTTCCCTGCTTCATAACCCACGTTATCTTAAAGGCCCCGTTAAACGGCACAACATAGTTAACGATATCACTTAAATGTCACGGGTCTGGAGTCGTTCAAGCGACATCATTAGGACTTCGTTGCGTGTGACACTGAGATTCAACTACGATAAATCGTTGGATTGATCACAGGTTTGAGATCCTGTTCTCAAATCACACGATCAACGATCAGCCAACCTGGTATATAGTTTTGTGTGACACCGCGATAACAATGTCGTTTACGACTTCGCTCATTCACAGCAATGAGCAGGTATCGTTCGCGGGGTTTGCGAATGATACCTGCTCACAACATCGTTAGTGCGTCGTCCACGATACCTAGACGTGTGACATCTCACCAATGATGTCAAAACGACCGTGCGCCCACAAGATCGTTGCCGACATCGTTCCAACGTCGTGCCGTGTAACAGTACCTTAAGTGTCAGCTTGTTGACATTTTCCTTTAGGGTACCGTCACACTTGGCAACGCTCCAGCGATCCCGACAACGATACAACCTGGTAGGGATCGCTGGTGCTTCGCTACATGGTCGCTTGTGAAATGTCAAACAGTCAGATCTCACCAGTGACGCAGCAACGATACGGCGGTCGTTGGGAGCCTATCACTCTCGGGCATAGTATTGAGGTCGTTGTCCCTGTCAAACACATCGATGCATGCTGCCCAGTGGGTGCACAACAACCGAAAAATAGTCCAGACGGTTTGTAACGATCTCACAGAATGGCCCTGGTCGCTGCTACGTGTCAGACATAGCAAGATCGCTGCTGAGGTTGCTGTTCCGTCACAAAACCTGTGACTCGGCAGCGATCTCGCTTAAGTCCCCGTTACAAGGCACAACATCGTCAACATCATCGCTGATACGTCACTGGTTTGGAGGCTTTCAGGACCTCGTTGCGTGTGACTCTGGCAAGTTGATACAATAAATCGTTGGATCGGAGTTGACAGGTTTACCAACATGTTGGAAAACCTGATAATCTCAACTTCAGCAACCTGCTGCTTCGCTCTGTGTGACACGCGAAAACTATGTCGTGGACGACTTCGCCCATTCACAGCAATGAGCAGGGACTGTTCGCGGGTTTGCGAACAATCCCTGCTCACAACTTTGTTGGCGAGTTGTCCACGATATCTGGAAGTGTGACATCTCACCAGCGATGTTGAAATGATGTCAAAAACGACTGCGCGTCCCCAGATCGTTGCCGACATCGTTTCAACGTCGTGCCATGTAACAGTACCTTTAGTGTGACGGGGGCTTTAGATATTAGAATCCCGATCCAAAATAATTGTTACCTTAATGACTGCAGCCGTCCGTGAGCCAAATGTAGCAAAACATGCCCAAACCATGATTAGCAACACCGTGTTTCATAGATGGTATGAGGACTTTATGTGTAATGCAGTATTTTTCATTCTTCAAACATATTTCCTTTTTTAAGGTAGGTTATTCTTGTCCGGCCCCCAAGCATGTTCTAGTAGCCTTCTGGCTTGTCTACGTGATTGTTGGTAAGCTGTAGATGGCCAGCAATGTTATATTTGGAGAGCAGTGGCTTTCTCCTAGCAATCCTGAACACCATTGTTTTTCATTGCACTCTGGCTGGGGGACTCACAAAATTAATATCTGCTAATATGAGAGAGGCCTTTAGTTGCTTGAGTTCTTGTGATCTTTGCTGGGCAAATGAAAGGATAATAATGGTCCTGAATTGGCTTCTATTGTTCACAATTTTTCTTACTGTAGATTGGTGCAGTTCAAACAATTTGGAGATGGTTTTGTAACCTTTCCAGCCTGATGAGCATCAATAACACTCTTCCCTGATGTCCTTGGATATCCCCTTTGCCATGAGACGCTTCTACAATCATGGGTCACAGAGATCAGACTTTGACAGATCCTCACACCTGATTGTTGTCCCATTGATTGAAAACAACATAGGTACTTTGATTTCTCCTTCAAATTAAGGTTCACATACTTTGACCAGTCATAGACGTGATATTGGATCATTTTTCTCATTGAAAGAGGTGGTTCACTATGCATAGTGACCATGTCACTTTAAAGCAGATTAATGTTTTCCCAAATACTTTGTGCTGTGAATTCTGCCTGTGAGTGGCGCTACTGCTGTCCCCTCAACCCCATTACATGACATCCCCTCCGCCAGCTGCAGCAGTCTCTGATGCCCGATGTCATGCCAACTCCTGGAATTAGATGTTGACCTGTCATCACGGAGGTGGGACCCATTGTTTGTGGGTCTCTGGGATGTGAGTGACGTTATACCGCATTTACGGCACTGTGTTAATGAAAGCAGGGAAGGAGACTGCACCACATTACTGGGCTATGACATACGGGGGAACATCTGCCCACAGCCTTGTCACTCAAAGATTGGTCCCATCTCTGTGATGCCAGGTCAGCTTATTTTATGCCTACCAGAACACAAGTGAAAACCCTATAAACCAGAATTCCTGAGTACTATCCATTTAAAATGTAGTAGGATTCCTTTTTACGATCCAGTTTTTGCTATCCATTTTGGAGTAGCATGACCTGAGGGCAGAGACTCTGATTCCAGCGATGTGTCCCTTACTGGGCTGCATTGGCAGTTTTGATAAAATCACTGTATTCACTACTGCAGATCTAGCAGTTCTCTGAATACTGAGCTCTGTATACCCCCCACACCACTGACTGGCAGCCTTCTTTGTACACTATGCATAGGCAGAAAAGCTATCAATAAGTGCTGGGGCCGGAATTATACAGGGCTCATGAAGGAGTACACACTAGTAGGTTTACTAGTCTGCGAGTGATAAAATCATTGATTTCTCAGCAGGAAGTTATCAAAACTAAATCAAGCAGCCCAGTAAATGATCACTGGAATCAGGATATGTGTCTCTACCTTATGTTAAGGCCCTGTCTCACATAACGACCGCTCCAGCGATCCCGACAGCGATAACGACCTTCCAGGATCGCTTGAGTGTCGTTACCTGATCGCTGGGGAGCTATCAAACAGGCAGATCTCCCCAGCGATCAGGGCCATGGGAGCCACCTCCCACATTGCTGAAGCCGACGTCAGCATCCTCCCTGCTTAGCGCTGCCAGGGAGAACGCTGGTAACTATGATAAACAGCGGGTATCCAGGCAGCGCGCCGCTGTCTAGATACCTGCTGTTTACCATAGTTACCAGGATCCTCCCTGCTTACAGGCAGCGCTAAGCAGGGAGGACGCTGTGTAACTATGATAAACACCGGGTATCCAGGCAGCGCGTGCTGCACCGATACCCGGTGTTTACCATGGTTACCAGCCCTGTGAGGTCACTGATCGCTGGTTTCTCGCGGTCACACGCAGCGATACGTGCTGACCAGCGGGAAATCAACGATCAGAAAATGACCCAGAGCAGAATGTAACGATCAGCGACCTCACAGCAGGGGCCTGATCGTTACTAAATGTCACACATAGCGACATCGCTGGAGAGATTGTTGTAATGTCACAGTTACAACCATCTCTCTAACGATATCGGTATGTGTGACAGGGCCCTTACTCTCCGTTTAGGTCTCAAAAATCTGATGATACATTGATAAACTTTGACCATGTACTATAACATCCAATATATTGGTTTCCATAATAATAGGTTGTTCCATTAGCTCAATTAAATTTTTTTTTTTCCATTAAAAATATCATAAAGATGAAAAAAACTATCACTAGTGAGAAGCTTACCAACTATTGCTATGATGGGGGAAATCGTGCCATGTTGGTGTATAGTAACAAATTGCGGATACCGTAGAGCAGAGGTCCCCAATGTCAGTCCTCGAGGGCCGAACCAGTGCAGGTTTTCAGGATCTCCTTAGTATTGCACAGCAGGCAATGATTCCAATCCCTGTGCAATAGTAAGGAAATCCTGAAAACATGCACTGGTTCGGCCCTCGAGGACTGACATTGGGGACCTCTGCCGTAGAGGATAGAAATCCTTAGCTCTTTAACCCTCTGTATGCCAGGGCTGGCTAGCTCTTTCCTGGCTATATGATCGATGCACTTAGTCTCACTAATCATGACCATTGTCCTGCTTAATATGCCAGGCAACCACCAAGAATTCATCAGGAGCCAGACTGCTTGGGTATAATGTTAGCCTTGTTCCTGCCATTCAGATTCCAGACATGCGCGGTGCTGTTGCAGGGCAGACTGTCAGCATTTTAATTGATGGTCTAACCTAAGATGTGAGGCAGAGGAAATCATGAAGACTGCTGTAGCTGAGCGGATTTATCTACGGAAGGTTGATGTATACTGACATCTAATGAATGCAGTCACCATTGTGCATGAGCCTTTTAGATCCAAATCTGAAATGCTGAGAAGTAACGCCATTCCTTATAACCACTGACAGGCTTCTTTGCAATGGTATTCATCTTTATTTTTATAGCCCTAACATATTACTCAGCACTTAACAAATCAGAGAACGACTGGGATGTCCTGGTTTGATCTAATTTTCCTCATTCATTGCACTTTACCAAATCCTAAGTGTAATACGCACACTGTTAAGATTTGATCCTGCTTACTGCATGTGATTTACATTCTTGCGGTCACACGCCGAATTGCTTATCTTCTGCTTCTATCAATGAAGCTAATCGTCATATCACCGCAACAATGCAAATCACATATGCAATTTTACATGACCGCTCGAATCGGCAAGCAGGGGACATCTTAATAGTGTGTTTAGTACACAACATTAGGATTTGGCAAGGTTGACCGAAATTGTTTCAATCCTTTAAAGTCTACCTATGTTTAATTGTGTTTTAATCTATATTGTCCTAAAATATCCTGCAGATCAGCAGGAGTCCTACTCTGTGATGCCCACCAATTGCTCCAAACACTACCCTGAAGGGCATGTCAGGAGGTAGAAGGCACAGTCTATGGGTCAAAAGAAAGGCTATAAGATAGTATACTGCGGTGTGCATGCACTCATGCCTGAGCTGGATGGATTGTGACACAAAACACCACGGCTGTGTAGTCAGTAAGACAAACATCCGACTCCTCAATTTCCCTGAATCCGACTCCACCAAAATGGACACTGACTCCACAACCATGGCTGTGAAGTCAGTAAGCCAAACATCAGACTGACTCTGACTCCTCAGTTTCCCTGAATTCAACTCCCGACTTCACCCAAAATGGGCACCAACTTCGACCCTAACCCCACAGCCCTGCAAAATACATACATGCAATAAAAGTGTAGGGGTACACAAAAGAAGTGAGGACCCTACTCACAGTAGCTTATAATCTGTGTGGAAATAGGGTGACACTGAAAGTGTAAATACTTCTTTTGTACAATGGTCTATCCTTCTTTTAAATAAAATAACTTTAGTTAGAAAGTTTTTTGGGCAGTCTCCCCAGGACCACTCTCCCCCCGCCTCACTGCTTCAGTCTCACCCCGGTGGGTGTGATCACTTATTCAGGAGCGCGCCCTGATTTCAAATTCCCTCCTCCTTCCGGGTATGACACGCTGCCGACCGCGGGTCTGGTGCATTGTGGGGGCTATTGGGCGTACAGGCTGGCTTCGGAATACACACTGCGCATGCTCTGGAGCCAGCCTGTACGCTAATGCACCCCCTACACTGCGCAGGACTGGAAATGACGCGCAGCGGCCGGAAGCATGTCATACCCGGAAGGAGGCGGGAATTTGAAATCAGGAGCGCTCTCCTGAGTGAATGATCACATAGACAGGGATGGTTAGTAATGTAGTAGGAAGCGGTCAGGGACAGGTAGTGATAGGTTAGGGGCTCTAAACTAGTAGACTGGTTCCCTTTAAGGATGTGTCTTTTTATACATTAACTAGCTGTAGTACCCGGCTACGCCCGGGTTAATATATAACTGATGTTAGCTATAACAAAATAGAATTTAAAACACAAGGAGAAAGAGGAAGGTGCACTACTTTCTGGGGGAACTCCAATTAGGAGGTGAGTAATAGATGCCACAGAGATCTCTTAGGGTGCCAGCCAAGCAAAACCAAAGTCCAAATAAAAATGAAGAAAAGCTGCACTCACCAGAGATGATGAAAAACGGTCCTTTATTGGGGTTGCCAAGACGTGATGCAGGGAGGGGGAGAGACCAGAGTGACCACGGCACCGTTTCGGGCTCTCGCCCTTCAACGTGTCACAGGTGACCCGTTGAAGGACGAGAGCCCGAAACAAACGGTGCCGTAGTCACTCTGGTCTCTCCCCCTCCCTGCATCATGTCTTGGCAACCCCAATAAAGGACCGTTTTTCATCATCTCTGGTGAGTGCAGCTTTTCTTCATTTTTATTTGGACAAAATAGAATTTAAATAGGTCATATTAATGACCTGTAAGAAAATAGAAGCTGAGCTGTGATTGGCTGCTATAGGCAGCCTAATGAATCTCCAGCCAACAGTAATCCCTCCCCCTGGCCGGGCAGTATATGTTACCTCACACATACACATAATAGACAGCTCATGTGACTGACATCTGCCTTAATTCCCTATATGGCACATGTGTTGCACATATTGGCTGTTTTTAATCAGATGTTTGTTTGGAAATTAAAGATAGCAGACGTATGAAGCGAGTTGTGTGAGGTGATTTGTGCACATCTGTGTCTGTCTGTGTGGTGTGTGTGTGTCCCTGGGGTGTGTGTGTCCCTGTGGGATGAGTGCATGTGTCCCTATAGGGTGTTGTGTCCCTGTGGGGGGGTCTGTGTGGTGTGTGTGTATCTGTGGTGTGTGTGTCTCTTTGTGGTGTGTGTGTGTCCCTGTGGGGTGAGTGCATGTGTCCCTATAGGGTGTGTGTGTGTGTGTCCCTATGGGGTGAGTACATGTGTCCCTATAGGGTGGCTATGTGTGTGTGTGTCCCTGTGTGTGGGGGGGTCTGTGTGGTGTGTGTGTCTGTGTTGTGTGTGTCCCTGTGGGGTGAGTGCATGTGTCGCTATAGGGTGTGTGTCCCCGTGGGGGTGTCTCTGTGTTGTGTGTGTCTCTTTGTGGTGTGTGTGTGTTTGGGTGCGTGGTGAGTATCCAATATTGGGGCTGCACCTTAGCGACTGTACACTTGCTGTTACTCTGTGTGCGTGTGGTGTGTATACATGTCCCCGTGCGTGGTGAATATCTCATGTTGGGGCCCCACCTTAGTGACTATATGCTGGTATGTGCTGTTAGTCTTTGGCGCTATCATTAAGCCCCTTTCATTCACATCTGTCAACTGGTAACTGTCACTTTTTCCCCATTATGTAGATAGGGGCAAAATTGTTTGGTGAATTGGAATGCGTGGGGTTAAAATTTCGCCTCACAACATAGCCTATGACGCTCCTGGGGTCCAGACGTGTGATTGTGCTAAATTTTGTGGCTATAGCTGACAGCTGTCGATTTTCCTCCAACACTTTTCCATTCACTTTTTCCCCATTATGTAGATAGGGGCAAAATTGTTTGGTGAACTGGAACGCGCAGGGTTAAAATTTCGCCTCACAACATAGCCTATGACGCTCTCTGGGTCCAAACGTGTGACTGTGCAAAATTTTGTGGCTGTAGTTGCGACGGTGTAGATACCAATCCCGGACATACATACATACACACATACACACATACATACATACATACACACACACACATTCAGCTTTATATATTAGATAAAGATTATTCATTTTAAAAATTTGGGAATTATTACAATTTTATGGGTGTTTGTTTTTTTTTTGGGGGGGGGGGGCATAAAGTAGCTGACAGGTTCCCTTTAAGCCTGATTGATAGCTCACTGTCTGTGTGATGCCAGGCAAGAAGATCGGGCAGTGAATGATCAATCTTGGTAAAGAGGCTGGATCTGGGCGAGGACACAACCTGGCGAGGCAAAGGATTGTTAATGGTGTTGTGTATATGACTTAAAACATACATTTCTTGGGCACGCACCAGATTGATATGTAAGGCCGGCTTCACATTTGTGTTCGAGATGCAGCGTCTCTGAACGCAGCCAAACGCATGCGCACTGTGTTCCTATGTTTAACATAGGAACGCATTGTGTCTGCGTTTGGCCACGTTTGCATGCGTTTGCGTAAAGATGAGTTTTTTGTAAGCGCCCTCCGAACGCAACGTGTTGAATTTTTTGTGCGTCTGAGGGTGCTCACTTCATACGCAAGCGTTCTGAAGCGCACAAAAAAATGAATGGAGGTCAATGGATCCACCGTGTCATCTGTATGACAGCGTAGGTGAACGCTGTGGATCCCATGGAAATCTCCATAGAGTCTCTCTCTCATCTTTAGTTCTCCCACCCTCCGCTAATTTCCCGGTAGCTGGTGGATCAGCGGCGGTGTCTGGGAGATCAGCTGTGGGCGGGAGAACTAAAGATGGAGAGAGAGAGATCGCTGATCTCCCAGAGGCCACCACTGATCTCCTGGCCGCCGAGACCGCTGATCTCCCGGTGGCCACCGAGACCACTGATTGGGTGTCCGGTAACATTTACAGTCACATACTATGTGAACGGATGCGGAGAATCACCGCTGCAGTCACATCAGTATAGACCGCATTCGGCGCTGCGTTTGTGTCTGCTTGTCAGACGAATGCAGACCAAACGCCGGTGTGAAGTTAGCCTAAGTGCATCCACAGCTTTCTGTCTTCTGACCTGTGTACTCATATGTGCGGTCTGGGGGGAGTGGGGTTGATATGACTGACAGATTCACTTAAAAATTGGATCCTGTGGTGTAGATGTTCTGAATACTGAAATATAAATCATTTTGTCAACTGCAGAGCTGAGCAGACCTGACTTTGATATTGGTCTGGACTTGAACAAAAAATGACATTTTTGGAAATCCCCTTGTAAATTGATTTGTTCTTCACTGGTTGAAATAAGTGACAGCAATCATAGCAATTCTAGGATCCAGGTAAAGTCTTTAAGTTATGAGAATGATCCAAATATTTATTAAACATTAATTTGTGAATTTCCATTCTGGAGCTGAGACAATTTTTATTTTAAGGTTTAAACGTTTGTAGGGAGTTTAAAGGGAAACGTGGAGGGATTGGATCTCATTCCCAGATGTCTATTCTGTCGTGGCCAGAAGACTGAGACGTATTGTGGTTTTCACATGCTTAGTTTGCTGCTTCAGTGATTTATTTTTTATCTTTTAGTCAATGTCTCTATGGTTACTGAAGTACAGCATTTCATAAGTTTTTACACTTTTATTGACCTATACATCAGGTTTGTACAAAGAATCAATATTTACAGTGCTGACCCTTCTTTTTACAGACTTTCTGCCTTTTGTCCTAGCAGCTGGATATCATTGTCTGGGCCAAATCCTGACTGATGACCTATTCTTATCTAATCCGTGCTTGGGGTTTATCACAATCTCTGTATTTGTCTCTCCACCCTCTTTGTGAGGATGGGATTGAGATCTGAGGTGTTTCTTGACCATGTATGCCTCTTTATGAATGAGCATCTGACTCTAGCACGCCCTTCATTGATACATGCATGAACAACATCAGTCTTGATGTATTGTGCCCAATGTGTCAAGATGAACAAAAGAAATATATTTTTGGGTCCACAGCCTGGAAATACATTAGATACTAATCCCATTGAGAACTTGTGAGCAATCCTCAAAAAGCGATCGGTCAAACAGATCCACATAGATTGTGATAAACCCCAAGCAAGCACTAATTAGACAAGAATGGGTCATCAGTCAGGATTTGGTCCAGAAGCTGATATCCAGGGCTAAAGGCAGAAGTCCTGAAGCTTAATGGCTTCGTGCCCACCATCAGGATTAGCAGTGATTTGGATGCTGCATGTTTTCGCTGTATGCACAACGCTGCTTCGTACAGTACAAGCACAGAGGATGGATATATAGAAATCTCATGTGCCGTCTGCTTCTTTTTAAATGCCCTGTAAACGAACATTCAACTCAGCTTTCAAGCTGTCAATATATTCTTGTGGAGATGCCAGTTTTGAATGGTAAAACACTTGGCAAATATGCTGCATCATTAATCTTGATTGTGGGCATGTCCAGCACAGGACACTAGAGTCTCCGCAAGAGAAAACATGCCGTGTCCAGAACGCTCCCTTCGTACCGATTGTGGGCACATACAGCGCATTCTACAGCACAGAACACTAGTGTCTTGGCAAAAGAAAACATGCTTCGTCCAGAACGCTCCCTCATCCCGATCGTGGACACATACAGCACATTCTCCAGCACAGGACACTAGTGTCTCCGCAAAAGAAAACATGCTTCGTCCAGAACGCTCCCTCATCCCGATCGTGGGCACATACAGTACATTCTCCAGCACAGGACACTAGTGTCTCCGCAAGAGAAAACAGGTCTCATCCAGAACGCTACCTCATCCCAATCATGGGCACATACAGCGCATTCTACAGCACAGAACACTAGTGTCTCCGCAAGAGAAAACACACATCATATAGAACGTTTCCTCATCCCAATCTGGGGCATGTACAGCGCATTCTACAGCATAGAACACTAGTGTCTCCGCAAGAGAGAACACGCCTCATCCAGAATGCTCCCTCATCCCGATCGTGGGCGCATACAGCGCATTCTACAGCACAGGACACTAGTGTCTCTGCAAGAGAAAACATGCTGCGTCCAGAACGCTCCCTCATCCCGATCGGGGGCACATACAGCGCATTCTACAGCACAGAACACTAGTGTCTCCGCAAGAGAAAACAGGTCTCATCCAGAATGCTCCCTCATCTTGATCGTGGACACATACAGTGCATTCTCCAGCACAGGACACTAGTGTCTCCGTAAGAGAAAACACACCTCTTCCAGAACGTTCCTTCATCCCGATCATGGGCACATACAGCGCATTCTACAGCACAGGACACTAGTGTCTCCGTAAGAGAAAACACACCTCTTCCAGAACGTTCCTTCATCATGATCAGGAGCACATACAGCGCATTCTCCAGCACAGAACACTAGTGTCTCCGTAAGAGAACACATGCCTCGTCTAGAACGCTCCCTCATCCCGATCGGGGGCAAATACAGCGCATTCTCCAGCACAGAACACTAGTGTCTCTGCAAGAAAACACCCATCTCGTTCAGATCGCTCCCTCATCCAGATCGGGGGCACGAAGCTTAAGGCTCTGTGCCCATGCTGCATATTTTGTTGCAGAAAATTCTGCATCAAATACTAGTGTGTATCCTGAGGCCAGCAAAGTCTGAGGGTTCAGAATGGTTGTGCACACGCTGCGTTTTTTTTCCCCTTGTGTTTGTGGTGCACAGTACGGATGCAGTATGTCAATTACGTTTCTGATGTGGGTTTTGCAAGACAATCTGGATGCAGAATTTTCTGCACCAAATACACAGCGTTGGCACAGGGACCATACATACTGAATCTTTGTATAAACTTGTTATATTTGTTAATAGAAGTGTAAAAACGTATGAGATGCTGATAATAATAATGCTGATCAAAAAACATGAGCGGCAAACTGTGAAACGCAATATTTAAGTCAGTGTTGTGAATGTAGTGCTCAGTGGTCGTCAATGTCATGTATGGAAAAGGATCGGATTGTAATCCAGGCCTGTGGAGTCGGAGTCGGTGTCCATTTTGGTTGAGTCAGATTTGGAGTTGGAGGTTTGGCTTACTGACTCCACAGCCCAGGTAATGAGCCTCATTATATGCTGTCCTAGGAGTGATTCATTTCTTCACTTTTGCCTTGATCCTAAAGGTTTAGGTAATAAATTTAGAGTTCGGCAGTTTTAATTTTTATTGTCCCATAAAGTTCTTCCTTGTTGCCGTCTTTCATGTAACCTTTAGATTCCTTATTATGAGCTCCTCTATGCTCTTTTAACTTCTACGGGTTTAGATGACTGGTCGATAATTTATCATCTCCGCTAAAAGAACTCACCAAACATTGACACACAAAAAACTTACTCTGGATTAATTGATAAAGTAAATAAGTTTGCTAGTATTCTGACTCTTTCTCAGAAGAGTGGTAAGATAATTGGCAGATACGCTTCTGTAATGGGAAGAAGCAAGAGATTATAACGGTTACACAAGCTGGGAATGAGCGTTCCTTGAAATGGCGGCTGGACACACAAGCAAAATGCAGGTGACATGATCAAGCTTCAATAGAAGATATTCTTGGCAGCATTTAACCCTGTGTAGCCAGTTGATATGCTGCCGAGAGCAGTGATATTCTGTGCGCCCCGTGTGCATGCAAGTGTCAGCCTCTTGTATATCGCAGATCTGTGGTCGTTGCATACATGATATTCGATCAATTGTCTAAGGCTGGTTTCACACTACGATTTTGTTAAATCCGATGCTGTCCGATTTTCATCAGACAGCATCGGATTTAACAAAATCGTAGTGTGAAACCAGCCTTAGACAATTGATCGAATATCATGTATGCAACGACCACAGATCTGCGATATACAAGAGGATGCAAACTGATCCCTACAATCGGATGCCAAATTGGCATCCGATTCAGCCATTTTGCAGGATGTTTGGTCTCCTGTCACCTCGCTCCCCCTCCTCTCTACCTCCTGTCATTTCGCTGTCCCCCTGTTCTCTCCCTGCTCTCCCCCCTACTGTCCCCCTGTTTTCCCCCTACTGTCCCCCTGCTCTCCCCTCCTGTCCTATTCTCCCTGCTCCTCCTGTCATTCCAACATAACAAATCTTTATTATCACCTTCCAGCACTCCCCCGGCGTCTCCATCAGCTTCCGATCGGGTGTACAGGACCTGTGATGACGTCAGAAGCGTTACCGCGGTGACCGCTCATGTGACCCAATCAGCTGATCGGTTTGTGACATCATCACAGGTCCTGTTACCGAGCAGCTGCAGATGGAGACGCCGGGGGAGCGCTGGAAGGTGCGAATAAAGATTTTTTTTTATTTTAAACACTTGATTTGACTTGTATTTAACTTCCGCAATGTATGCATATGCATTGCGGAAGTTAAATTAGGCAGCACACAATAGGTTTAGTGTACTGAGCATGTACTGAGCATGCTCAGTACACTAAAATCGGGTCCGAGGAGACATCAGATGTTTCCTTGGACCCTGCTCCATAGGGCCCCATGTTAAAGGAATCGGATCGGATCAGATTTGGCATAGTTGCCATCCGATTTATCAGATCCGATTCTATCTGATTTTTGATTCGGATGCAAAAATTGGAGCAGTCTCCGAATTTTGCACCGGAAAGAAATCGGATCGGACGCAAATCGGATGCCATGTAGTGCACATCCGATTCGGTCTGATCCCCATAGGGTTACATGGGGCAAATTCGGATCCGATGCTGTTCGATTTATATCGGGCAGCGTCGGATTTCACAAAATTGTAGTGTGAAATCAGCCTAAGTGCTTTGTGTGTTCAATTTTTTCTTATTTTTAGTATTTTTTGCTGAATTTTTGGGGACTTTTTACATCTACATGAGAGGTCTTCTACTAGAAAGCTCGGATAATATTGATAATTTTCACTTTTTTTTAGAAATATCATTCCTGATTGTTAGTCAGTTTATTTATCCATAAAATACCCCTAAGATACTAAGGTATTTCATCTGAAAAAGGCAACTTTACAAAAAAATTGAAAAAATACCCCTGGTTGTGAATAGGTAAAAGCTGTATATATAGTGTATAGTGCTGGCTGCAATGATGAAGCAGCAGCCAGTCAGCAAGAGTAATGGAGGAATGGGTGCCACTAATGAATAAGAAGCCATTACTGCCGGGAATATGTTGCTGACGAGATCTCTTCTTATTTTCTCTAGAAAACCAAGTAAGCAGCTAAAATAATCTGACATCTGCAATTCATGAATTTTGAGCTTTTCTTGGAAAATATTTTGTCCTCTGGTGACAGGTGCTGAGTGTTAGTGTGATACATTGGTCTCTGTGTATTAGAATGATCTCCTATAACAAGTCCTTGTCTGTTGTATCCGGACTCCATGATATGTCGTGATTGGTATTGAGGAGGGGGCAGTCGGCGATCTCCTATAACAAGTCCTTGTCTGTTGTGACCAGACTCCATGATATATCGTGATTGGTATTGAGGAGGGGGCAGCCGGCGATCTCCTATAACAAGTCCTTGTCTGTTGTGACCAGACTCCATGATATATCGTGATTGGTATTGAGGAGGGGGCAGCCGGCGATCTCCTATAACAAGTCCTTGTCTGTTGTGACCAGACTCCATGATATATCGTGATTGGTATTGAGGAGGGGCAGCCGGCGATCTCCTATAACAAGTCCTTGTCTGTTGTGACCAGACTCCATGATATATCGTGATTGGTATTGAGGAGGGGGCAGCCGGCGATCTCCTATAACAAGTCTTTGTCTGTTGTATCCAGACTCCATGATATGTCGTGATTGGTATTGAGGAGGGGGCAGCCGGCGATCTCCTATGACAAGTCCTTGTCTGTTGTATCCAGACTCCATGATATGTTGTGATTGGTATTGAGGAGGGGGCAGCCGGCGATCTCCTATGACAAGTCCTTGTCTGTTGTATCCAGACTCCATGATATATCGTGATTGGTAATGAGGAGGGGGCAGCCGGCGATCTCCTATAACAAGTCCTTGTCTGTTGTGACCAGACTCCATGATATATCGTGATTGGTATTGAGGAGGGGGCAGCCGGCGATCTTCTATAACAAGTCCTTGTCTGTTGTATCCAGACTCCATGATATATCGTGATTGGTATTGAGGAGGGGGTAGCCGGCGATCTCCTATGACAAGTCCTTGTCTGTTGTATCCAGACTCCATGATATATCGTGATTGGTAATGAGGAGGGTGCAGCCGAGCTCTTGCCATTGCCCCACTTTAGGCAGTAGAGAGGACTGTGTATGAAGAATGATCCTGGTTGGAGGTCCTGCCTCGCCCTCACTGGTTTTCGCACACTTATGCACATTGGCAGGAGTATGTGAAATTCTTCCCCAGTATGACTGCCGGCAGGCACAGCTAACTGCTCCATTATTGCTGGCACAGGATGACATACTTTTAACGGGTAATAAAGCTGTTTAGTGTACATCTGAATTAATGTTTTTTTCAGGTTCCTCAATAATCACTGGGGCAGAAATCTGCCCATAGCCAGAAATTAGTGTTCAGCTTTAAACTAGAGCAGTTTAAAGGGTTATTCCCATTTTCATAAATGGGTATTGTGGATAGTGCTTGTAGGTCAAGGCAATATAGCCATTTTCTGCTTACCGGTATTTATATTTTCTGCCATTCTTAAGATATCACTGGGAACCTGTCATGTCCCCAAACACTTATTAATCAGAGATATAGGGTTGATTTGGTTATAGTGTTGTCCGCTGCTACCATGGCTGAAATTAATTTCTCCCGGGAGCAAACAATCTGAGCGGTGGAGGTAAGCATACCCAGCATTTTGACCTCTTGCCCTGCACAGATTCACTGCAGAACTGGCTGTCAAAGTACAGGTGCGTGCTAACATCCGCAGCTCACTGTATTGAACTCTTGACTATAGCGGTGGTGAAGCGGGGTTACAGGAGACAGGAGTAGGGTGATTCTGTGGGCATTGCAGCTGGTGTGTCAGCTGTGCTGCAGGTGGTGTGAAGCAGGAGCCATCTCTGGTAGTTCTATGCAAGTAGATGTCTGTGGTACAGGTTTAGAAGAAATGGCGATCATATGTGGCATTCACAGATTGAGGTCTCAGCTCAGTGACGAGCAATGATCTCAATCTGTGCACCATTGATCTCCCAGCAGTGAATATGGCGCCCGGATGCGGCGCACATGCAAATTGAGGTCTCAGCTCAATGACGAGCAGTGATCTCAGTCTGCACATCATCAATTTCCAAGCAGTGTATATGGCGCCCGGAAGCGGTGTGTGCAGATTAAGGTCTTGGCTCATCTTTGAGCCTCCGAACACCATTTCTTTGAAGCCCTCACTGCTCACATTTACTAGCATGCAGCCATTGGGGGTGGCTACTGCCTCACGACGCCCACAGCATTGCCGTGATGGCTCTTGCATTGCTGGAACACCTGCCCGCAGCAATGCCCCATGCAGCGGGGACGCTGTCTCCTGTGTCCCTGGTCCACCGTGTGCCCCATCCCCAGTAACCTACACCCGGATTATAAAACACTCCCGCCATTTTCTTCCCAAATCTTTAAGAGGAAAAGTGGATCTTTAATCTGAAATATACAAATATCATGGATCCTGCCAATAAGGGTCCATGACTAGGAGGAACGAGGGTTCACTATGTGGGAGTTCAGATACCTGATAATTTGTTCTGCAGGAGGCTCCATCTCTTTCTATAGCCAGCTTTTGTCAGAGAGATATTAATAATGAATAATCTTTATTTATATAGCACCAACATATTCTGCAGCGCTTTACAATACAGTGGTTAATAAACGAAAAATACACAATACATTACTGTAATTCCAGTAGAGAAAGAATACAGAACAATAATAGGAAACAATACAATAAGCATAGAATCAATGTAAAAAATACAATAGATAAAGCAAAAATAAAGGTGACCCTGCTGAAAAGAGCTTACAATCTACAATGGGATAGGGGTTACACAATGTACAGGGACTTATTCCACTGATGGTCCAAGCATCTTGAGGAAATGGGGGATAGAAATAAGGTTAAATGAATGGTCACCAGACAATCTGTGTAGACCTTCTGGGTTTGGTGGAGTTTGAAGAAGAGTTATGTCAAGAGAGATAGTGAATGGGCTATGTACAGTACAAAGGAATTTTGTTAGGGAGCATGATAGGCCGCCTTGAAAAGATGTGTTTTTAGGGATCGTCTGAAGACATGCAAGTTGTGGATGGTCCTGATTTCTTGGGGTAGAGCATTCCAGAAAATTGATGCAGCTCGGGAGAGGTTTTGGAGGCGGGAGTGGGAGGATTGGAGTAATGCATTTGTTAGTCGAAGGTCATTTGTAGAAGGTAGAGAACAGGTAGGGTGATAGACAGAGATGAGGGAGGAGATGTAGGGAGGTGCTGCATTGTGAAGAGCTTTGTGGGGGAGAACAAGCAATCTGAACTTGATCCTGTAGTGTACAGGCAGCCAGTGCAATGACTGGCATAAAGCAGAGGCATCTGAGTAATGATTGCCCAGGTAGGTGATCCTGGCTGCTGCATTAAGGATGGACTGGAGAGGGGAAAGTTTAGAGAGGGGTAGGCCAATTAATAGAGAATTGCAATAATCTAGGCGGGAGTGGATAAAGGCCACGGTAAGGGTTTTAGTTGTTTCCATGGTGAGAAAGGGGCGGACTCTAGAGATGATCTTCATGTGTAGGTGACAAGAGCGGACGAGAGATTGTGTGTGTATGGGAGGTGAAGGAGAGATCGATGTCAAACATAACACCTAGACAGGGAGCCTGCTGCCTAGGTGCTATCGTGGTGCCGTACACTGACAGAGAGATGTCTGATTTAGGGAGGTTAGTGGAGGGTGGGAGCAAAAGAAGTTCAGTTTTGGAAAGGTTGAGTTTTAAATAGAGAGCAGACATGATGTTGGAAACTGCAGCTAGACAGTCATTGGTGTTCTTTAAAACCGCAGGGGTAAGGTCATTTGCCGAGGTGTATAATTGTGTGTCGTCAGCATAGAGATGGTACTAGAAGCCAAATCTGCTGATAGAGTGTCCAATCGGGGCCGTGTAGAGAGGGAAGAATAGGTCCAAGGACTGAACCCTGAGGCACCCCAATAGTGAGAGGAAGAGGGGGGGGGAGTAGAGCCTACAAATTATACACTGAAAGAGTGGTGAGAAAGATGGGAAGAGAACCAGGAGAGAGCAGCATAGAGAGCAGGAGATGGTGGTCAACAGTGTCAAAAGCTGCAGAGAGGTCAAGAAGAATAAGCAGAGAGTGGTCACCATTACGTTTTGCCGTCAGAAGGTCCATTGATCACTTTGAGGACAGTTTTTGTAGAATGTAGGGGGCGGAAGCCAGACTGTAATGGGTCTAGAAGAGAGTGAGTGGAGAGGTAACGGGTGAGACGGGAGTAGACCAGGCACTCCAGGAGTTTAAGGTGCAGTCACACATAACGATCGCTCCAACGATCCCGACAGCGATAACGACCTGCCGGGATCGCTGGAGTGTCGTTACCTGATCGCTGGGGAGCTGTCAAACAGGCAGATCTCCCCAGCGATCAGGCCCTGGGAGCCACCTCCCACATCGCTCCCTGCTTAGCGCTGTCTTGGCAGAGCAGGGAGAACGCTGGTAACTATGATAAACAGCGCGGTATCCGGGCAGCGCACGCTGCTTGGATACCCGCTGTTTATCATAGTTACCAGCGTTCTCCCTGCTTACAGGCAGTGCTAAGCAGGGAGGACGCTGGTAACCATGGTAAACGCCGGATATCTAGGCAGTGCGCGCTGCCTGGATACCCGGTGTTTACCATAGTAACCAGCCCTGTGAGGTCACAGATCGCTGGTTTCTCGCTGTCACACGCAGCGATGCGTGCTGACCAGCGGGAAACCAACGATCAAAAAATGACCCGCAGCACTTTGCAGCGATCAGCGACCTCACAGCAGGGGCCTGATCGCTGCAAAGTGTCACACAGAACGATATCGCTGGAGAGATCGTTGTAACGTCACAGTTACAACGATCTCGCTAGCGAAATCGTTATGTGTGACTGGGGCTTTAGAGATAAAGGGGAGATAGGAGACTGGTCTGTAGTTATTTGATTAGTAAGGCCTCCATGTACTTGACCACATTCGGCTCTGTCTTAATATATCACCTATAGAAATTTGTGCTGTGCTCCATTACGTGCTATACAGAAGTGTTACCAGGGGTGTATAAACCATTAGCATCATGGCCAGGATACTGGTTCTCTTACCTCTAGGAAGTGATGTATATAATGGACAGGCTGTGTCATGTAGTAAAGCTGACGTGATGGGTAATGTTTGCCTTGCAGCACGTCATGTTCTTATTTTCCTGAATTTGTGGGCGAGGAATTACATCACATTGCACTGATTATACCGACACAAAGCTGGTGAATTGCAGTCTGTAAGGTCATTTGAGTAGTCTGTGTGAACTGCCAAGTACAAAGAATGGCTCCTTTTGTAGCGGCTCTGCAGTTTTTTCTAGCTTGCTAAGACCAACGGCATCAAGTGCATTGTTCAAGCCCATAAAGACAAATAAGAAGCCTAGCAGGCGTGCTTGAAGAAATCCAGCAATGATACCTTAGACCTCATCAAAGGTATTACAGCGGGAGTGAAAGGGTTAAATGCTAGGCGCTAGCAGCTTGCATGCTGAACTCTATACAGCACCAGCGTATTCTGCAGCACTTCACTATTAAGTCTTAGGAAGTCGTTATTGGAGTAGCTGTGCCTGTTCATAAGGCAGTATGGCCCTAAGGGCATGTTCACACAACTCCAAAAATAATCCAAACTCCTAATCCTACATAAACCATACCCACCACATAGAATCCAATTATACTAAAATAGATTTTCTGATTTATCTAATTGGGTAAGAAATGAAATGACTTAGAACCATAAGACCCCTGAATGTTCCGCCATTGCTGTGCTTCCTACCGGTCTGTGTCAATGATGTCCCTATCTATGTTAATGGCTGCAGATGTCGCAGTCCTGGAAGTTGTCAATGCAGCACATAAACTGGTAGCACTAAGACCAGTGACATCATATAGTGGTCACAGGGTGTCATCGCTGCAGGGCATACCTGCGGAAAGCACCAGAGGGCATGGACTGGCATAGCAGTAGATTTATTAGGCATGTGCCATGCATTAGTTTATGCCAAATTCCCACTGTTAGGTTGTTTCCTCAATGAGTTTTTGATGTGTATTTTTTGATCAGGGTTGTGGAGTCGGAGTCAGTGGCCATTTTGGTGGAATTAGTATAAAATGAACCGACTCAGACTCCTAAAGTATATAATAAATTGTGTACAGTAGTTCAATGAAGAATGTGCTGATTATTATGTTCTATCTTAGTAGCTGATTATTATATCATAATAATGATTAAATCTTGATGTTCACATTGTACTACAATAAATGTATCACTTAAACATGAGCCATGTATGAAGGAGTCGGGGTTGTAGTTGTTGGTTTGGCTTATTACTCCACAGCCATGCTTTTACTGCACAAAAACGCAGCGTCCTCCAGTTCCAGCACAGCGGATGGATTGACGGGAATCTCCTGCCCTCGGCGCTACTTTCTTACACCATGTAAAATGACCTGCGGTGCGTTTCTCCAATCCGCTACGTCACTCCCTCTTGTCTGCAGTTTTCTGTGCAGATTGTCCCCATAGAATTCCATTAAACACAGAAAATCTAAGTGTTTTAATGTGTTTGCGCTGCAGACACAACAAAAATACGTAATCCACACATGACTGTATCACTAATGTTTTCTCAAATCAAAATACCAGGAAGTTTTAAAAGCAAAGCTGCTTTACCTGGGGTCCTGGGTGCAATTCCCACCAAAGACAACATCTGCAAGGAGTTTGTATGTTCTCCCCGTGTTTGCGTGGGTTTCCTCCTATATAATGATATACGGTAAATAATATCTCATAGATTACCTTCAAGGAAGGGACAAACAGTGCTAATAAAAAATATGATTAGAAGTACCCAGACTCACCAAATACTCATTGTGGGGACATAGTCTTACCCCATCCTGGAGTGACATCATTGCATTAATGATTAGTGGGACCATCTGCTTTCAGTTTTGGAATAAGACTGAAAACCCCTATGATGTTGCCCTTGGTGTAAGGGTATGCTTTTAAAAAAGGTAGGGCAAAACTTAATTTTTTCCTTGTGCACAATGAATCATGTATAAGCTGACCAATGTTCACCTGGGTTCTATAGCAATTGAGCGATTTTATGAAGTCCTTGTGGAAAAATGATTAGTGCCTGTATTGGTGGGCAGCCTCTGCACCGTATGAGAGCTGCATGTGGAGGCAGTCATCTGCGATTTGTGGACGTAGCTGCCTGGTCTGTGCGTGGCCCGCCTGGTCTGTGCGTGGCCCGCCTGGTCTGTGCGCGGCCCGCCTGGTCTGTGCGCGGCCCGCCTGGTCTGTGCGCGGCCCGCCTGGTCTGTGCGCGGCCCGCCTGGTGCTGATCTTGGCAAGAATCCTGCCTGGTGATTGGGCAGCTTCGAATTTTCCCAGAATAAATGAACAGCCAGAGAAATATGTCTGACCCCCTTCTGATGTACATATGTAGTGATAACCTATCTGAGAATGGTGCCCCTTGTGGGTGTGGGCTCTTCATGTTTCTTTATTTAGAGGCTAACTCTATTACCCCCTATCCTAGTGATGCCCAATCACAGAAGTAGAGAGCGCTGTAAACCTTCCCATCTCCAGGAGTGCTGTGAAGTTATGTATGCATCTTTCATATGTCTCATTAAGGGCCCCCCTTCTTCTCCCCCGAATTGTTGAATGGATCACGATACAGTCTCATTGTGTGAAAACAAACAAAATTGAAGCAACAGGTGATATTACTATTTTTGGACTCTTAATCGTATTTGTCTGCGAGGATTAGGAGGTTAATTAATTTACTCGTTAGAATCTTAGCCTGATTAGTAACACATGGCGTTCGTTGTCTGGACCACTCCAGATTATTTAATTTACTTGTGTAATTCCTGGCTGTTCAATACATACATTCTGGGTTACCTCGAAGCACTGCGTAAATTGCCTTATATGATATCTCCACCATTAGTCAGTACACCTTACATGTATATGTTCTCACATCATGTAGGGGATAAAGCGGACACCGATTGATTGTGTGTATAGATATCCAAATAGACGTACTTCTGGGGCCGCAATACTATGGCATTTGCGCTGTATTTTCCCCAGGTGGCCAAAGAGCCTGGCTGTCTTAAAATGTAGCGAATATAGTGAGGCTTGCTGCAGTCCTCTTGTATACCCAGGAAGTATTTTTTGGGGTCTGGGACACCTCTTGCTACAACTAAAATATATTCTACATGTTGAGCTTCTTGTTAAAAATTACACTGGTCAACAGCATTTTTGGTGCCAAAGATATTTCATTGAATTTAGGGTAACTTTGGGGTGCTGATTCTGAATATGTCATCAGTTTTGCCAGATTGGCTCAAGTTTTTGAGATTTTTCGTAAAATGTGTAAAAAAAAAAAGACGTTTTTTGCTACACGCGCATTAACTTTATTGATATTGTCATGAATACAATAAATTTAACAAAGTAAATGTTGATTTTAGTTTATTTTAACTAGTTTTAGAAAGTAATCTTCAAAAATGAACAAGACATGAAAGATAGACATTTAATCGCTGGAAAAGCGCTTTTATATGATTTCTTTCTATGTGAGCTATTGGGGAAGTCACGCTGTAGATTCCAGCAGTAATCAGCCATCATATGTCTGTCCCATCTGCCTTGGTACCTTTCCTCCATCACCATAATATCCTGATGAAATCTCTCCCCTTGTTCTTCGCTAAAATCTCCAAGGTTTTCTGGAAATCTGTCCAAGTGACTGTGAAGATAATGCAATTTAATGCTCATGTGTACACCCAGATTTCTAAATCTCAATAGCATGTTTTGTACCAGTTCTTCATAATTGTCTGCCTTTTGATTTCCCAAGAAGTTCTTCACTACCAACACAAAACTACACCATGCAGCAGCTTCAATGTCATTCATTTCCTTAGGAAAATTTGAATCTTTAATGAGTTTCCGAATTTGAGGACCATCAAAGATTCCTGCCTTCAGTTTTTCGCTACTAAGACCAGGGAAAGATCTGCAGATGTACATGAAGCAATTACCATCTTTGTCTAATGCCTTGACGAACTGCTTCATTAATCCTAACTTTATGTGAAGTGGTGGTAGAATGATTTTTTCCCTGTCCACCAAAGGTTCGTTCACTATGTTTGATGCTCCTACTGTCAAGGTGTCCCTTGGAGGCCAATTCAGTTTCTCCCAGTGCTGATGTTTTGCTCTACTATCCCACATGCAGATGAAGCAAGGATACTTTGTGTATCCACTTTGCTGTCCAAGTAAAAAGTTGACCATTTTTAAATCAACACATATCAGCCACGAATGTTCATGGTAGCACAGTTTCTCCAAGACCATTTTGACATTTTGGTATTGTTCTGCAAGTTTAGTTGAGTGAGCTACTGGAAGAGATGCACACTGATTGCCATTGTTCAACAAAACACATTTCAAACTCCTTTTAGAACTATCTATGAAAAGCCTCCAGTCTACAGGACGATATACTTGTAAACCCATTTGCAGCATCAGGCCAGGAATATCCTTACAATATACAAGTAGGTCATCTTCACAGAAAAATGGAAGAAGTGCTTCTTCTCTGGTCCTGTAAGATGTCATTTTAGTTCCAGGCGTCAGACAATTTTTTTCACTTAGCCTTGAAGCTAAAAGTTCGGATGCACTTTTTGAGAGGTTGAGGTCTCTTATTAGATCGTTGAGCTCTCCTTGGGTAAATTGCGTAGGTGTTCTGAAACTTCCTTCATATTCTAGTTCACTTCCAGAACTAATGCTTAGCTCCATACCCTGCATTTCATCATCATCATCAGGTGGGGGAAGGTCAGGTAACATGGTAAACACAGGTACAGGCACATCTTCACAATGAGGGACAGGCCTTCTTGCAGATTCCATGTTGGGATACTCCCATTTTCGTTTCTTATGCTTATTGAATCCTTGTACTTGCACTGCACAGAAATAACAGTCATCATGATGATTTTTTTGCTCTCTCCACACCATTGGAACACCAAATTTGAAGCTTGTTCTTTGTCCTTTGCTCCATTTTCGTAATAATTCGATACATGCTTTGCACACTATGTGTGGTGCCCAAAACTTGTCTTGGTCCCCAAGCATAACCCCAAAATAGGCAAAATACACTTTTTTAACGAAGTCTGTTATGTTTCTTCTATGTTTTGGCAGTGTATATTCACCACAAATGTAACAGAATGAGTCTGGATCGTTAAGACAACTTCTTCTTGATGAGTTCATGCTTTTCACTGGACAACAGACAACAACATAAAGTTAGTGCAAAAATCAAGCTATGAACAAACTTTTAGAACACTAATTAACACAAAACTTTATTGAGAACTGCTCAGTTCAAGTACTAATCCAAAGAAATTAATGAGATGATGCGTCGCATTTACCAACAAGTGCTATAAATAAGATACCAAAAATCTCAAAAACTTGAGCCAATCTGGCAAAACTGATAGCTTATTCAGAATCAGCACCCCAAAAATACCCCAAATTCATTAAAATATTTTGGGCACCAGAAAAAAAATTTTTTTTTGTTGACCTGTGTTATTGTAGATTAGTTTAAGCACGGTACGGTGGCTCAGTGGTTAGCACGGTACGGTGGCTCAGTGGTTAGCACGGTACGGTGGCTCAGTGGTTAGCACGGTACAGTGGCTCAGTGGTTAGCATGTTGCTTTGCAGCTCTGGGTTCAAATCCCACCTAGGGCGACATCTGTAAGTAGTTTGTATGTTCTCCCTATGTTTGTGGGGGTTTCCTCCAGGTTCTCCAGTTTCCTCCCGCATTCTTCCTCACAGATTGTGAGCCCCAGTGGGGACAGTGATGATCACAATTGTAAAGTGGTGTGAAATTAATCTATTATATAATCACGAATGGGTTTTTTGCCCCTTCTGAGTCCACTCGCAATGCGAGTCAGCGTGGTCATGTGGATACGCCCGAAGCATTGGCCGCGCAGCGGCCATTGCGAGCAGTTCTAAGGCGACTCGCTATGGCCGCGCAGCGGGCATGGCGAGTCGCCTTAGCAGCGCGAAGCATTGGCCGCGAAGCGGCCATTGCGAGTCAGAGACTCGCTCTTCTAGAATCCCGATGCATGTGCATCGGGCACCCAGCTAGTAATATATAAACAAGTACCGTATATACTCGTGTATAAGCCGACCCGTGTATAAGCTGACCACCCCTACGTTTGCCCCCAAAACCTGGGAAAACCTATTGACTCGTGTATAAGCCGAGGCCGAGGGTGGACCCCAGCACAGGTATACAACCCCCAGCAGTGTGGTATACAGGCCCCCCCAGTGGTAGTATACAGCAGCCTCCCCAGTGGTATACAGCAGCCTCCCCAGTGGTATATACAGACCCCACCAGTATATACAGCAGCCCCAGTGGTATATACAGACTCCACCAGTATATACAGCAGCCCCAGTGGTATATACAGACCTCACCAGTATATACAGCAGCCCCAGTGGTATACAGGCCCCATCAGTATATACAGCAGCCCCCAGGGGTACACAGCAGCCCCCAGGGGTACACAGCAGCCCCCAGGGGTACACAGCAGCCCCCAGGGGTATACAGCAGCCCCCAGGGGTATACAGCAGCCCCCAAATGCTGGCACTCGCCCCCCCTGCTGCTTAACTTACCATCCCCGGTCTTCTGCACAGCGCCGGTCTTCTGCACAGCGCCGGTCTTCTGTGCTCCGTCCTCCATGCTCCCGTCCTCGCTGCATCCGGGATCCCCGGCCGTCGCACGATGACATCATATGCTTGCAACGACCGGGGATCCCGGATGTAGCCGGATGGGAGCATGGAGGACGGAGCACCGAGGACCGGCGCTGTGCAGAAGACCGGGGATGGTAAGATAAGCAGCGGGGGGGGGGCCCTTACACAGAGGGGGGGGCGAGTGCCAGCATTTGGGGGCCAGATATGCACTGCTTCCCCCTGCCGCTGATTGACAGGGGGAAGCAGTGCATATATAATGAGCGGCCCCACGTGACGGGGCCGCTCATACAGCAGCCTCCTCCAGCCTCCCCAGCCCCGGACACAGCCCCCACCACAGCAGCCTACCGTATTGACCCGTGTATAAGCCGAGAGGGAGACTTTTCAGCCCAATTTTTGGGCTGAAAAACTCTGCTTATACACGAGTATATATGGTAAATGAAATAAAATCCAATACTGTTCATAAGGATCTGCAGCCAGAAGACCCTCCACCTGGTTGAATAGTGGCCGATTCTTGCTCTTTTTATTCTTGCTCCCAAGTATTTGTGTTAATTTCATGGTATGTACAAGGGTGAGGGTAATGATGCTGAGCAGCCTAAACACAATCCCCCACGAGAGGTCTGTGAGCCCCAGCCCTGGAAAGTGCATTAACAATCAGCACTAAATAAAAAAAGATATGCAAATCCCAGAATACTCAAGGAAGTTAAATGGACATAAAATCACAAAAACTGTTGACTTTTGAGCAGGTGACTGTTCTTCTTTAAGTTGTGTTTACACTTGATGACCAGCGGCATTAAATGTCCACCGATGCACAACTTGATCTCTGATTGGTGGTTGTCCCCCCCCACTTCTCATTAGCGATAACTGAATTTACTCATTACTATTCATTACTCGCACAGTACGGTATTCCTGTTACTCGGCGAGTATCGCAGGTGCTCCTGAGTGATGTGTCCATTGTTATTGATCTGACAAAAATTGAAGGCTTCCTTAACCTCCCTGGCGTTCTGTTTAGTTCTAGAATTTTTTGCTAAAAGCGGGCTACCCGCGTTCGCGGTAGATGCGGTTAAAAAACCGCATCTGCCGCACTTGCCGCATAGCTGCCGCACTTGCGGCGCGGTTGCGGTAATCTGCATAGGAACCAACCACCTCTGATGACCCTCATACATTGTTAATATGTGCCCCTGCAGCCTAGTAAACCATTAGCAGCACTGTTTTAGTGTGAAAAGTGGCTGCAGTAGAAGTGAGATAATGATTTTATACACTTACATGCCTGCGTACTTGAGGGCGTCTCCCTGTGTGTGCTGGCACTTGTGGGCTGTGCTCATCATGTCTGCTCTCCCCCTCCCTTATGCACGCCCCCTCTCAGCCTGCTATAGTGATGTGAGGCTGATTGCGTCATAAAGGGGCGGGGCTACCGGAATGCCGCGATTTAGCCCCACCCCTTTATGACGCAATCAGCCTCACAGCACTATAGCAGGCTGAGAGGGGGCGTGCATAAGGGAGGGGAGAGCAGACATGATGAGCACAGCCCACAAGTGCCAGCACACACAGGGAGACGCCCTCAAGTACGCAGGCATGTAAGTGTATAAAATCATTATCTCACTTCTACTGCAGCCACTTTGCACACAACAACAGTGCTGCTAATGGTTTACTAGGCTGCAGGGGCACATATTAACAGTGTATGAGGGTCATCAGAGGTGGTTGGTTCCTATGCAGATTACCGCAACCGCGCCGCAAGTGCGGCAAGTGCGGCAGATGCGGTTTTCTCACCGCATCTGCCGCGAACGCGGGTAAGCCCGAGCCTGACTCGGGGTTAACGCTTCTGGTAGTGAATGTTAACCCCGAGTCAGGCTCGGGAATAACGCTAGGAAGGTTAAGTAAATAATAGGAGTTGGCCCCCCAGTGAGAGCAGACCGAATGTTAGGGTCTCTCTGGGGGGCACAGCAAGGTTTTTATGCAGTGAAAACCCAAAAAAGCCCACCCTCCCGCTCTGTCCCGGAAAGACTTGTTTTAACGGCGGATGTGTGTGAGCGGAGCCTTAACATTGGACTCCCTATTTGGACGAGTACGCGAGTATTGATAACTACTGGTTAGAAGGATAGCAATTACGAATATTTCGCTACTCTCTCATCACTACTTCTGATGCCCTGATGGGTCTGTAGTGGATCATTTTGTATACTTCAATAGGTATTTTCTTCGTCAGCCCGAGTCTTGTTTACACAGGACATTATGCTGCCGAGAACGATGATTGTTTGGCAGCATGAAAGATCATTTCTACTAGACCAAGACGTGTGTTACTTGTTCTTCAGGTGCTCGGCAGCCTGTTTTACTCTTCTAGATGGTGGTGACACAAGCAATCTTGGGTCTCTTGTTTTCGATTAGTCAGTGTAAATGGACCTTTACACTACTGGTTTCCTATGAACATGGGAATAATTTAAATATAACTATCTTTAATATATTAATAACAAAGTTTTTTTATGCGGTCGTGAACATGGTATAATACTGGCAGGATTCAGATCCCCGTCATCTGACCCCACCCACTAGTTTCCGTTCCTATCTCCGATGATGTGCCATACATTTACCTTCTCAGTGATGGTGTCGTCATTATTTCCATCCTTTTCATTGTTCACCTCTTACCATTTTTCACAACATCTCAATTGCAGTATTACTTCACAAGCAGTTGTGATTCAGAATAAACACGTTAATTGTCGAAATGACCAAGCAAATAAATTGCGTATACAATGTATGGCACGCAGCTGCGGCAGTAATAAGTGAGCTGGGGAGTTTGTGACAGATTCACAATATCAGCACCATTAAACAATTTTGATTTGTGAATTAAAAAATTGCTTAGGATTGCATAGATATGCTTTTTTTACATGAAAGTTACCTCCAAGACACCCCATTAAGGCAGTTATTTATTTATTTTTTTATATATACTTTTGGGAGTCCTAGTATCATACAATGGCTACAGAGGGATAGTGGATGATGCTTAATATAAGGCACCCCCTGAAAATAAGACATGGTGCAACTTTTGGACCAAAAATTAATATAAGATGGTGTCTTATTTTCGGGGAAACATGGTATTATGTTTCTCCCAGAAGTTGTATCATTAAGCCTGAAGAAGAGGCTATAATGTCTTGAAAGCTTGCTTTGCTTTTTCTTACCGTTTTCAGTTAGCCATTAAAAGGTATCAACCACTGACGACTCTCAGATTCTAATATATTGCTATCTACTGGCTAACACGGTGCCAACATTTCTTACCTTGTAATTATCTGTAGATCATTTATATATGTGTGTGACATACAAGTAGACTACACTTCTAATATATTTCTGCTTTTCTTCTACAGAAACATCATGCGCCATCAAGTTTGAAATGATATCGTCTTGATGGAGAACAAAAGGAAGCGTTGAGCACCTTGCCCGTGTTTTCGAGAAAACCTGAAGACCTCACGTGGAATTAAGAATGAAAAGTATGCCCTGCTATCTGGATGTGCTGAAAAGGATGAGAGGGGAGTGATGATGGCAAAGAATAAGGAGCCGCGCCCCCCCTCGTATACCATTAGTGTGGTAGGATTGTCCGGAACTGAAAAGGATAAAGGCAACTGTGGTGTTGGAAAGTCGTGTTTATGTAATCGATATGTCCGCCCGAAAGCTGATGAATATTACCATGAACACACCTCTGTCCTTAGCACAATTGACTTTGGTGGCCGTGTTGTCAACAATGACCACTTTCTGTATTGGGGTGACGTAACGCAGGTAGGAGAGGATGGGATTGATTGCAAGCATCACATTATCGAACAGACAGAGTTCATAGATGATCAGACTTTCCTTCCACATCGCAGTACAAACCTTCAGCCCTATATAAAGAGAGCCGCAGCTTCAAAGATTCAATCAGCCGAGAAATTAATGTACATTTGCACGGACCAGCTTGGCCTGGAGCAGGACTTTGAGCAAAAGCAAATGCCCGAAGGAAAGCTGACTATAGATGGTTTTGTTCTATGCATTGACATTAGCCAAGGATGCAATCGAAAGTTCGATGATCAGTTAAAATTTATTAATAACCTCTATGCGCAAGTAGTAAAAGCCAAGAAGCCCATTATCATTGCCGCCACGAAGTGTGATGAGTGTGTTGACCACTATTTAAGAGAAGTCCAAGGATTTGCCTCGAATAAGAAAAATTTAATTGTTGTAGAAACCTCAGCCAGAAACAATATAAATGTTGATACATGTTTCACAGCGCTGATGCAAATGTTGGACAAAACACGAGGAAAACCCAAGATTATCCCTTACCTTGAGGCATTCAAAACACATAGACAAATTGTTGCATCTGCTACTGATAAGTTCGAGAAGCTTATTGTACAAACTGTGCGTGATTACCATGCGACTTGGAAAACGGTCAGTAATAAATTAAAAAACCACTCAGATTATGAAAATTACATAAATTTAGAGGGAACACTGAAGGCTAAAAATACATTCTCTAAACACATAGACCAGCTCAAACAGGAGCACATTCGAAAAAGAAAGGAAGAATACCTGAAAACACTACCGAGAGCACTCAATACATTACTGCCAAAGCTTGAAGAGGTGGAAAACTTAAGTTGGACAGAAGCTCTTCAGGTGCTAGAGAACAAGCCCGAATTCAGTCTATGGTTTGTATTGCTAGATAAAACGCCATGGGATCAGTCAGACCATATTGACAAAGTAACTGATCGACGGGTTCCTTTTGATCTCCTCTGCACGTTAGACTCTGAGAAAATCTATCAAAGCCATGTTCAACACTTGGTTTCTGAGAAAAGGAGACTGGAAATGAAAGCCAAGTTCAAAAAAATCCTTGAAAAAATACCATTCATTTCTCCTGGTCAACCTTGGGAAGAAGTGATGTGTTTTGTTCTGGAAGATGAGGCCTATAAATATATCAACGAGACCGACCGATACGAGGTCTATCGTAAACACCAGCAAGAGATCATTGAAAAAGCCAAAGAAGAATTTCAAGAGATGCTTTTCGAGCACTCTGAGCTATTCTATGACCTAGATCTTAATGCTACCCCGAGCACTGATAAAATGACTGAAATAAATGCCGTTCTTGGAGAAGAACCGAGATACAAAGCTTTACAGAAGCTTGCGACTGACAGAGAATCTCTTCTTCTGAAGCACATAGGGTTTGTTTATCATCCAACTAAGGAAACCTGTCTCAGTGTCCAAAGTTGTACCGACATAAAAGTGGAGCAAGTACTTGCCAACAGCCTCTTACAATCGAGCCTTAGCCGATTGAACTTGTATCAGGATGGAACTAATCTCGACAAGGTCAACCTTCTCATTCTTGGAAAGGACAACCTTCCTCAAGAAATGGCCAATGAGATTAGGACCCAGTCAACCGATGACGAGTTTGCCTTGGATGGCAAAATCTACGAGCTAGATCTAAGAGCAGTGGATGCCAATTCTCCATATCTTTTTAGCCAGTTGTGGACTCCTGGGTTTAAACCACACGGCTGTTTTTGTGTGTTTAGCTCAATCGAGTCACTTAATTTTATAGGTGACTGCATTGGGAAAATTAGATGTGAAGCTCAGGCAAGAAGAGATAAGGACATGGCAAACCTTCCATTTACATTAATTTTGGCCAACCAGAGAGACAATGTCAGTAAAAACATGCCCATATTACGGCACCAAGGGCAGCAATTGGCAAATAAGCTCCAGTGTCCTTTTGTGGATGTGCCAGCTGGCACATATCCTCGTAAATTTAATGAGGCCCAAATCAAGCAGGCGCTTAGAGGAGTGCTAGAGTCTGTCAAGCACAACTCTGATATTGCCAGTCCTGTTCCTGCAATTAAAGACCTTTCAGAAGCCGATTTGAGAATTGTAATGTGTGCCATGTGTGGGGATCCTTTTAGCGTTGATCTTATTCTTTCCCCCTTTCTGGAGTCCCGCACTTGCAGTGCTGCTCAGCCAGGCCAAAGTAACTCTTTAATGCTGGATAAAATAATAGGCGAGAAACGGAGGAGGATTCAGATAACCATTTTGTCCTACCACTCCTCCATTGGAGTTAGAAAAGATGAACTGGTTCATGGGTACATTCTTATTTATTCAGCCAAGCGAAAAGCCTCTATGGGAATGCTGCGAGCTTTTCTGTCTGAAATTCAGGACACTATCCCTGTTCAGCTGGTGGCGGTTACGGACAGCCAAGCCGACTTCTTTGAGAATGAAGCAATCAAAGAACTAATGACTGAAGGAGAGCACATTGCTACGGAAATTTCAGCAAAATTCACAGCTTTATACTCTCTTTCTCAATACCACCGACAGACAGAGGTCTTCACACCATTTTTCAGTGATGTTCTGGAAAAGAAAACCTCTATTGAGAATTCATATTTGGCAGAGAGTCGTAGAGAGGCAAGTCATCAATGTGAAGATGTTTTTCCGTATTCACCACGTGGAAACTCGTCAGCCTACAGCTGCTACCCTGATTCAGAGGATGATACAGAAGCTCCACCTCCTTATAGCCCCATCGGGATGACGTGCAACTGTTGCCAAAGTGTAATTTGGACAATGAAGGGAACGAATATCCTACACACAGTACTCCATTAAATTGCCATGATCATGAGCGCAACCATAAGGTGCCTCCACCAATTAGACCTAAACCAGGTGGACCCAAGTCTAAGGTGAATAGGCTAGACCCAAATCTTGTCAGAGCTATTGAAGCCGGCATTAGCAAAAACCCAAGGAAGCAATCCACCCGTTTCCCATTGGTACACCCCGAAGATGCCGATTCGTCTGATAACTACGCAGAGCCAGTAGACACACTACAAAGGTCCAAAGATTTCATTAATGACCTGTATGCAGATCCAGAAGATGGCCAGAACCACATTCATAAGTTGCATCACTTGTTTCCTAATGCACAAGGAGATGAAGAGAATGGTATCGCGGATAGGAATTCAAGACCGGGAGAGAGAAGGCCATCGAAGTACAAGTACAAGTCAAAAACGCTATTCAGCAAGCCAAAATCATACACGTATAGGCGAACCCATTCTGATGCCAGTGATGAAGAGGCTCTGACCATCCCTGGAAAGGATAGAAAAAGGAACCGAAACACAGGCCAAGTGAAGAAGACCCGCTTCTGTCTCCAGTTGACACTTGGAAGGATGGCATAGATAACCAGCTATCACCTCAGACCAGGAACAGAGGAAAAGAAAACCAAGAAGAAGCCGCCAAAAGTAAGGAAGATAAGAAGGTAGTTTGTTGGTTGTCTTTAGTTGCTGTGACTTGGATTGATGTTTAGATAGTCATATAGTTTTAATAGTAACCAAGGTATTCCTTTTTCTGCTGCAAAAGACTAGATTATTTCTTCTTTTCTAGAGCATCTGGCACCGTTTCACACCTGGATAAAAATCACTATAGTAATTATGTCTTTAGAACATTCAGTGATTTGCTGTCTCTTAGGGTACCTTTACACACGGCTACATTTGTAGCTTGTCACCAGTAACTTACTGGTTGCAGTGAAATCATGGATACATGATTCCATTTGTACACAGCAACAAGATAGAACCATGTATCCATGATTTCACTGCAACCTGTAAGTTACCTGGTGACAAGCTACAAATGTAGCCATGTGTAAAGGTACCTTTAGGGTGCTTTCACACAGCGTTTTTCTGCAATCCGAAGCTGTCCGTTGAAAATCGGACAGCATCGGATCCGATTTTGGCCCCATGTTCTCCTATGGGCACGGATCGGATCAGATTTGCCCTTAGTGGCATCCGATTTTTGTCGGATCTGATTCTGTCCGATTTTTTTCTGTGCCCAAAATCGCAGACTGCTGCGATTGTGGGCACTGGATCAAATCGGTCCGAATCCGCGCCAAATAACATGGGGCCTATAGAGCGCGGGTCCGAGGAAACAGTTGATCGTTCCTCGGACCTGATTTTAGTTTACTGAGCATGCTCAGTACACTAAAATCGCTCTGTGCCATCTAATATCACTTCTGCAATGTATATTTATACATTGCAGAAGTGACATTTAGTGAAAAGAAAGGGTTAAAAATAAAAAAAAAACTTTATTCTTACCTGTCGCGCGATCCAGCGATGCCTCCAGCGCTCGATGCTTATAGGACCTGGCGTGATGTCACAGTAACATGACCGATTACCGCGGTAACCGGTCATGTGACTGACATCACGCCAGCTCCTGTAAGAAGAGAAGCTGGAAGCACCAGGGACTTGTAGATAGATGAGAATAAAGATTTTTTTAATTTTTTTAAGGTCTGGAAAAGGGGAAGAAAGAGGGGGCAGAGAGAGGAGGGGAAAAGAGGAGGTGAAAGGGGGAGCAGAGAGAGGAGGGGAGAAAGAGGGGGCAGATAAAGGCAGAGAGGAGGGGGACGAGGTGACAGGAGGAGCGGGGAGAGGATCCAAACTGATCCTGCAAAATATCGGAATCGGATGCCTATTTGGCATCCGATTGCAGGCATCAGTTTGCTGTCCGAGGGGTCCTACAAAAAGTCAGATCCCCTCGGACAGCACAAAAACACTGTGTGAAAGCAGCCTTACCAATCTTGTGTCCCAATGATTGTCAATAGCAAACTATCCTAAAGTGAATGGATAGGATCAGTCACTGTGGGACAGAAGTGTAAAGGTACCGTCACACGCAGCAATTTTGCTACCAATTTCACTGGCAATTTGGTTGCAGTGAAATCATGGAGACATTGTTCCATTTGTACACAGCAACAAGATAGAACAATGTCTCCATGATTTCACTGCAACCAGCAAATTGCCAGTGAAATTGCTAGCAAAATTGCTGCGTGTGCCGGTACCTTAAGGTCTGTCAGTAAACTTTCAGCATGACACAGTTGTATTCTAAAGAGAGGGATGAAAAAGATGAGAGGATCCTGATCAAAGTCTAAAAATGGATATATTAAATCATTAAGGTGTAGGTAAACCTTTTTAATTGTTTTTTCATATTACATTGCCCTTAAGCAGATCTGCAGGGTCAAATCCAGAGACCCCCCACTGATCACTCAAAAAACCCCTCTGAGAGGTACGCACAGCTCCTGCCTGAACGCATGCATCCCAGAGTATAGATTATATAAAGAAAGCAAAGGTTGTAAAGACCATGCTTTCTATTAAAGGGACTCTTGTCAGGTCATTCTTCAGTATGATTCGAATAGTAATTTTGAATAGTTCCTGGGCAGCCCTTTTAAAACATGTGAAAATCATTATTGTACCCTCTATAGTTCTCCTGCTACCGTCATTTTCGCAGCCTGCTGGCAGCTGCTTCACTAGTCTGGCTCATTACTTTCACTCCCGAGTAGTCTGCAGTATGTAAATGTTATTTAAGTAACCATGCCTATCCAAGCTGTTATTCTGTCCCTCCCCTCTGTGCTGTAGTTACACTGAAATTCTTGGGCTTCTCCAGGCTCTTCGGGAAGGGAGGTGTTTTGTGCTACAGGGTACTGTCTATAAAAGATTACTAATAGTTTATATGAATGTTGGTTATCCTACATACATGTAATGTGTGTATCTGCTGATCAAATGTTCATATAAACACAAAGCAATATCTCAACGTACACACAATAAACATGTCAGAGGTGCATTTGTTAAGAGCACACACCTCCTCCCCCCTCCTTTCTCCTCTGCAGTGAGTGCCTGGAGAGCCGCACATACAACAGGATACATAGGCTCCCATGTGAATGATTTCTACTGCTTTTGTTGTGTGCTTATGAAGGAGGACAGTGCAGTGATGTCACTACATGAATATTCATTCACCGGGGAGTGGGCAGCAGAGAATTAAGTGATCACTCACTGTGATTGACAGATAGAATGAATCTCTTTATTTGCCGTTTACATAGGATAGGGGGAGTATTAATAAAATAAATACATGAATAGAAAGCACTTCACAAGAGGAATTAGAAAATATCAGTTACATATGGATTTTGGACCTGACAGATTCCCTTTAAGTTCATACCTTACCCTGAGTCTGTGCTCAGCAAGGTGCTGTACCTCCTGTTTCCTGAGCTGTGCACCTCTCTGGTGTCCAAGGCGTTTGACAAATTGGTGGACGTCTCAGGACTTGGATCCCCACAGATCTGCTTAACGGCGATATGTCAAAGAACATTGAAGCTTTATTTATGTTTTAAATAAAGACACAAATACATATGTTTAGCTGGATAATGTAGGCAAAATAGATATTTTAGTTGATGATCCAGGAGAAGGCAGTGGGATTGTCGTTTACACCACCGTTTTGCTGATTTTTTTTTTTTTTGTCTAATTTGTAGCAAAACAATTTAGTAATAAAATTTCCCAAAAATGATACATTATAGCATTGTTTTAGTGTGTAGACTAAAGGCCCCGTCACACATAAAGAGATCGCTAACGAGATCGCTGTTGCGTCACGAAATTCGTGACGCAACAGCGATGTCGTTCTGTGTGACACGTTCCAACGATCTGGCCCCTGCTGTGAGATCATTGATCGTTGCACACTGCTCTGGGTCATTCCTGCGTCTTTGGTCTCCCGCTGGGAACGCTACATCATTGTGTTTGACAAAGATAATGAGCAACGATCTCAATGCTACGCTATGGAGAGAAAATTCACAACGACCTCGGTATAATTCTGGATCGCTAGTGCGTCATTTTTCACATCGCTGGTAAGATGCCTGTTTGACATCTTACCAGCGATGTGTAAACGACGCACCAGCGATCTCTATATATCGAGATCGGGATCGCTGAAGCGTCGATATATGTGAGACTGGGCCTTGAATCCAAACATTTTGGTATTCTGTTTTGCGTTGTGTAGATTAGAAAGTTTTGTATGTTTTGTAATGCCCATAAAATACTGTATTTTGTGGAATATCAGATGCACTGGATTATAAAACTCATCCCAGAATTAGAGGAAGAAAATAGGAGGAAAAAAAATAATTTCTACATGTTAAAAGGGGGCCTGGTGAAGTGGGGTCACAAGGAAGAGTCACCGGTGGCATGTATGAGACAATTATGAGGGCTCAAAGATGGGGGTGAGAGAGGGTGTTGCGGCAGTGTGGGTGTCATTGATGTCCGATCAGTGTACGTAATGGACATAAGGAAAATGGCTCCAAATGCAGTGTATGCCCAGATTGAGATGTGAAAGAGCCGAGATCTCCATCTGCGCATGAGCAGCCTCCGCAGCCATTTTCCTGAAGTCCTCTGTTTCGAAAGCGGCGCACTTGCACATGGAGATCTCAATCTGCGCATTGACTGCATCTGCAGCTTATTATTTTCATGCCTATCACATACACTGCCTGGACATCAATGGCACCCACAACACGTCACCATGACACCTCCTCCTTCCATCCCTGGGCCCACAGCATTGTCCACACATGCTAACGACTGCTTTATTACCAGCAACCCTGCTTCCCGTGACCCTGCTCCACTACACCCCCTTAGTAAGATATATTCAGGGGGACGGGGGTGCGGTTCATAATCTGGTACGACTTTGCTTGTGTCTTGTGTAGAAGCACCAGTAGGCGTTGTATTACAGCCTGTTTACTCATAAACATTTGTGGATACATTGACATGTGCTGATTATTTTAGCCTTTCTTTGGAAAGTAACAGAACAGTTTGATTGATATAAATATGAGACGGTGTGAGTGAAAGGAGGATGAGTGTCAGGGAGAAAGTGGTATTTGTATGTGTATCTATTTGCTGATGCCTTACAGGATTCTGGCGGACCATATAGCAATGCTTCCTGGTAAATGTATGCAGGTGCCCTCTCTACAATACACACTTGTTGTTTTTTTTTCTTCAATATTGAGGAGAACATTTTGTAATTCAGCTCCAAAAGTATAAAGCCAATCCAAACCCTGCTAATTGTTCTTGTTGATATGTATTGTATGAGGAGTGGCATCTGCCATGGTCCACATCTGGTAGATAACTCTTTCCCCCAGTGTGGGTGGTGGTCCTCCATGCCTGTACTCCTATCTGTGTCTCCGGGGCATGGACCAGTCTGTACACAGCCGCTCTTCTTCCTGCACCGCTGCTCTTTTTTCTGCACCAGTCTGGTCACAGCCGCTCTTCTTTCTGCACCAGTCTGATCACGGCCGCTCTTCTTCCTGCACCAGTCTGATCACAGCCGCTCTTCTTCCTGCACCAGTCTGATCACGGCCGCTCTTCTTTCTGTACCAGTCTGATCACGGCCGCTCTTCTTTCTGTACCAGTCTGATCACGGCCGCTCTTCTTCCTGCACCAGTCTGATCACAGCCGCTCTTCTTTCTGTACCATTCTGATCACAGCCGCTCTTCTTCCTGCACCAGTCTGATCACAGCTGCTCTTCTTCCTGCACCAGTCTGATCACAGCCGCTCTTCTTTCTGTACCAGTCTGATCATGGCCGCTCTTCTTCCTGCACCAGTCTGATCACGGCCGCTCTTCTTTCTGCACCAGTCTGATCACAGTTGCTCTTCTTCCTGCACCAGTCTGATCACGGCCGCTCTTCTTCCTGCACCAGTCTGGTCACGGCCGCTGTTCTTCCTGTACCAGTCTGGTCACGGCCGCTCTTCTTTCTGTACCAGTCTGGTCACAGCCGCTCTTCTTTCTGTACCAGTATGATCACAGCCGCTCTTCTTCCTGCACCAGTCTGGTCACAGCCGCTCTTCTTTCTTTACCAGTATGATCACAGCCGCTCTTCTTCCTGCACCAGTCTGATCACAGCCGCTCTTCTTCTGTACTCAGTCTGGTCACAGCCCGCTCTTTTCCATGCACCAGTCTGATCACAGCGCTCTTCTTCCTGCACCAGTCTGATTCAAGCCGCTCTTCTTTCTGCACAGTCTGATCACAGCCGCTCTTCTTCCTGCACCAGCTTGATCACAGCCGTCATCTTCCTGCACCAGTCTGATCATCAGTTGCTCTTCTTCCTGCACCAGTCTGATCATCAGCCACTCTTCTTCCTGTACCAGTCTGATCACAGCCGCTCTTCTTCTGTACCTGTCTGATCACAGCGCTCTTTGTTCCTGCACCAGTCTGATCAAGCCTCAACCTCTTTTTCCTGCATCCAGTCTGATCACAGCCGCTCTCTTCCTGCACCAGTTGATCACAGCCACTTTCTTCCTGCACCAGTCTGATCACAGTTGCTCTCTTCCTGCACCAGTCTGATCACAGCCCTCTTCTTCCTTACACAGTCTGATCACGGCCGCTCTTCTTTCCTGCACCAGTCTGATCACAGCCACTCTTCTTCCTGCACCAGTCTGATCACAGTTGCTCTTCTTCCTGCACGAGCCGCTCTTCTTCCTGCACCAGTCTGATCACAGCCACTCTTCTTCCTGCACCAGTCTGATCACAGTGCTCTTCTTCCTGCACCAGCCCTCTTCTTCCTGCACCAGTCTGATCACAGCCACTCTTCTTCCTGCACCAGTCTGATCACAGTTGCTCTTCTTCCTGCACCAGTCTGATCACAGCCCTCTTCTTCCTGTACCAGTCTGATCACAGCCGCTCTTCTTTCTGTACCAGTCTGATCACAGCCGCTCTTCTTCCTGCACCAGTCTGATCACGGCCGCTCTTCTTCCTGTACCAGTCTGATCACAGCCGCTCTTCTTCCTGTACCAGTCTGATCACAGCCGCTCTTCTTCCTGCACCAGTCTGATCACAGGCCGCTCTTCTTCCTGCACCAGTCTGATCACAGCCGCTCTTCTTCCTGCACCAGTCTGATCACAGACGCTCTTCTTTCTGTACCAGTCTGATCACAGCCGCTCTTCTTCCTGCACCAGTCTGATCACGGCTGCTCTTCTTCCTGCACCAGTCTGATCACAGTTGCTCTTCTTCCTGCACCAGTCTGATCACAGCCACTCTTCTTCCTGCACCAGTCTGATCACAGCCGCTCTTCTTCCTGCACCAGTCTGATCACGGCCGCTCTTCTTCCTGCACCAGTCTGATCACAGCCGCTCTTCTTCCTGTACAGTCTGTCACAGGCCGCTCTTCTTTCTGTCACCAGTCTGGTCACGAGCCGCTCTTCTTTCTGTACCAGTCTGGTCACAGTCCGCTCTTCTTTCTGTACCAGTATGATCACAGCCCTCTTCTTCCTGCACCAGTCTGATCACAGCCGCTCTTCTTTCTGTACCAGTCTGGTCACAGCCGCTCTTCTTCCCGCACCAGTCTGGTCACGGCCGCTCTTCTTTCTGACCAGTCTGTCACAGCCGCTCTTCTTTCTGTACCAGTCTGGTCACAGCCGCTCTTCTTCCTGACCAGTCTGGTCACAGCCGCTCTTCTTTCCTGTACCAGTCTGGTCACAGCCGCTCTTCTTCCCGCACCAGTCTGATCACAGCCGCTCTTCTTCCTGCACCAGTCTGGTCACAGCCACTCTTCTTCCTGCACCAGTCTGATCACGGCCGCTCTTCTTCCTGCACCAGTCTGATCACGGCCGCTCTTCTTCCTGCACCAGTCTGGATCACAGCCGCTCTTCTTTCTGCACAGTCTGATCACAGCCGCTCTTCTTCCTGCACCAGTCTGATCACAGCCGCTCTTCTTTCTGCACAGTCTGATCACAGCCGCTCTTCTTCCTGCACCAGTCTGATCACAGCCGCTCTTCTTCCTGACCAGTCTGATCACGGCCGCTCTTCTTCTGTACCAGTCTGGTCACAGCCGCTCTTCTTTCTGTACCAGTCTGATCACGGCCGCTCTTCTTCCTGCACCAGTCTGATCACAGCCGCTCTTCTTTCTGTACCAGTCTGATCACAGCCGCTCTTCTTTCTGTACCAGTTGATCACAGCCGCTCTTCTTTCTGCACAGTCTGATCACAGCCGCTCTTCTTTCTGTACCAGTATGATCACAGCCGCTCTTCTTCCTGCACCAGTCTGTCACAGCCGCTCTTCTTTCTGCAGCAGTCTGATCACAGCCGCTTTTCTTTCTGTACCAGTATGATCACAGCCGCTCTTCTTCCTGCACCAGTCTGGTCACAGCCGCTCTTCTTTCTGTACCAGTCTGATCACGGCCGCTCTTTCTTTCTGTACCAGTATGATCACAGCGCCCCGCTCTTCTTCCTGCACCAGTCTGATCACAGCCGCTCTTCTTTCTGTACCAGTCTGGTCACGGCCGCTCTTCTTTCTGTACCAGTCTGTCACGGCCGCTCTTCTTTCTGCACCAGTCTGATCACGGCCGCTCTTCTTTCTGTACCAGTCTGATCACGGCCGCTCTTTTTTCTGTACCAGTATGATCACGGCCGCTCTTCTTTCTGCACAGTCTGACGCATCTTCTCGACGGTCCGGCCGCTCTTTTTCTGTCCTTGTACGCCTTTCTTTCGCAGCATTTGATCACAGCGCTATTCTTTTGTACCATTTGAACACTATATTGATTTGTTCAGTGATTTGCCTCTAGTGTATTAGATGTGCTATATATGGCAAGTATTATTTCTGGATTGAAATTACTATCAGTATCTCTATCTCCATGGAAATATGTTCTAGGTAACTAGCTGTACATAAAAATGTCTTAAATGTGTGAGCGCTGAAACGTCAACTGCTCAGGCAGTGACTGCTGTAAATGTCATTATTGCAGATCTATTGTTAATGAGGAGTCTAGGTTTCTACTGTATATAGGATCAGAATTTCTGCGATGTTACAAAATGTCATTAAAGTGTTATTTCTGTAATGTCTGGTAGACATAAATAGGCAGATCCCTGCTTTATGTAATGTTTCATCTATATCATTTTAGTTTGTTAAAGAAGCAGTCCAACAAAAAGGTTTTTGTTTCTTCCATCTCTGCCCCCCACCTTGACTGTCTTATCACACTATGCACTTCTCTTCCACATGGTGTACCTAAATCCATGTAGGTCAGCCACCTCTGCTTTCCTTCACCCTACATCTCTATAAGTCCCAAGATGTTTCAGAACAGAATTGCAGGCAGCTAGAGAAGTACCAACTCTGCCTGCTGTGGGAAATTGTGAATCATCTTCTCTGTTGTCTCCTGGATAAAGTATAAGATTATAAATGTAGTGTCCAGGAGGCTGACCTGTGGCTGCCTTCATTATAATTGTGTTACAGGTGCTGACTAGTCATCATCAGTAATTGTGATAGCAGTTTTGTGTCACAGTCCATGCAATCTCTTCATATAAGCAGGCCTGGACACAGAGGGTGACCACGTTAAGAGAACATAAAGCCATGTCGTTCCCAGGTGGTCACCATGAGAATTACACCATACATTTTCAGAAACAAAGGAACAATTAAGTAATTTAATGGCAAAATGTATATTTTATATATATATATATATATTGTGGGGGCAAGTGACAGGATGAATTAGAAGAGGAAAATTGCTGGACTACAATTTTGTATGCGAAAAGTCTGCTTATATCTCCACTTACTATCCTCTTCTTCCCCTCCCCCGGCCTCCTGAACTTGTTTCCATTCTGAAAAAAAACTGCTCAAGACAAGTTAGACTGACAGCACAATGAGGAGTCCAATTATACAACCTATTATTTTCTGTGGTGAGATGGGTGAGGAGCAGAGTGAGATATCAGGCAGAGGGAGACACAGAAAGACTGTGCTGAGCTCTCTAACAAGTCTTTTGCCTCACTCCAGAGCTGGATTCACATATTCATTACTCAGCACTGCTGTAAAACATCCCTATACGGGTCATTCCATATCAAGTGATCTAAATATGAATATTTTTTTTTTACCTGGTGTCTTAAGATTTTTTTTCTATTTTTTTTCTATATGAAGTACAACTTAAGCTAATTACAAATTAAAGGTTTTGAATTATTTTCTTAATCAGTTAATTTATTACAGATTTTTAAAGTTTTAAAAAAGTGTGAATTTTGGCCTGGTATGGCTTTAAATTGTGTATCATATCTCGGGCTAGAGTTAAGATAAAGAGGTGGGAGAGCCATCATTTGTCTCAGAACGGTATGGGCTTTCTTTTGTTATGTCACAAGACTATGTTTCCTTATATTTTATTTTGGAGAAATCAAATTCAAAAGTTTGATGCACAATTGTGAAAAAAAATGCCTGTGTGTTACTTGTGTTCTTGGTTATATTTGTGCAGGGATTCAACTTGGGACCTATCAAATTTATATATATTTTTTTTATTTAATGTTTGTGTGAGTTTCTTCCGTTTTTCCTTTTCCCGTATCATGGGTGGATTTACATTTATCTTTAACTAGCTGGGAGCCCGATGCACATGCATCGGGATTCTAGAAGGGCGAGTCTCTGACTCGCAATGGCCGCTTCGCGGCCAATGCTTCGCGCTGCTAAGTTGACTCGCCATGCCCGCTCAAGAGTGAACATGTCCAGGTATGTCAGGACTCTGAAGCTCTGTCTTACTTCCTGACTCTGCGGTGGGCAGATGATTGACAGAGCTGCTGGCCTGTCATCTGCTCTGCATTCAATGTCTACCCCTGTTCTTTCTCAGGTTGAGGCCTAACAAACCTTTCTCCTCTGTCCTCTGATCTAAGCTGTAACAAAATAAAATAATATCTTAAAATCATTGATTATTTGGTAAATATAGACCCCACACTTTTAGACCACAGGCTGAACAGATTCATGATTTTTGAATTGACACTGTAATATTTATATATTTTTAAATATGATCCCATCACGATCCCAACTTGAATTTTGGTACAGATGTGGCTAGGAGCAAAGCAGGCACATGCATTTTTGGAAAATTTTTAATTAACCGCTTTTTTCGGAAATGCGTTTTAAAATTTTGCGCTTGCGTACGCATGGGTAAAATATTAACAAAGATACTGTTGTGCCATATCTGGTGAAAGCCTGGACAGTTCTGAGTAGAATGGTGTTTATTTTGTTTCTCTCATCTTATTTCTAGCCTGAGTTCTAAGGAGAAATGTAAAGGCAGCAACACCCAAATTCACACTTTTTCCGAACTTTGAAAATCAATTAAAAAAAATTTCTTGAATTGTCTAACACACTATTATCAAATAACACAATCTCAAAAGACTTCTAAATCTAGAGGTAATAATCATTAGTTCACTTGACATGGGATCACCCATACACTGCAGCTTTTTTTTGTTTGTTAGTTAATAAAGAACAGGAATCCCTCAGTGTCCTGTGTATGGGAGACATCATACTATCTAGTCATCACCAGCTCTGTGTCTATGGCAGGTTGAGATCGAGCCTGCAGAGGGAAAACCGGTGAAAATTGAGGACACAAGTCGTGTAATGGCCAACACCATGGTCATACATCTTCCCCGACTGTCTGTATGGGCAGGGAGGCCGTGGACGTGGTATACGATTTAGGGGTAATTGAGAAATGAGTACAGCATAATAGTCTGTTTTTCAGTAAATGTTGTGATATTCGCCATACTTGATATCTCGGCTTCTTCATAACTTCCAGATTGTTTTGACGTTCCTGTCTTGTAGATGTTGTCAGCAGGTCTTCGTTTGCAGATAGTCAGGGAGGCATCTGGTGTCCTGGGCTCATTTTTTGATGCTTGTTTTCTTTTTATTTGCAGAACAGCTAATTACTTAGGATTTTCTATAAACGACATCATCTCCATACATAATAAATGCAGTGATACTCGAGCACTTGTGATTGCTCATTTCTGAGTTCTCCCTGTGGATGTGTGGTGCTGTTTATGTTATTTATATGCATTTGCTTTTTCTTTATTATGTTAGGGCTTTTTTTTCCATATAGTCTTTCTGAGGTTTTGTCTGTAGTAGTGGCCAATGTGACCAGGCTGTGTGACGCCCTTCTGTGCCCAGCATGTTAGTGAGTTTTTAGGGACATTCTTATAAAAACATGTCCTAATTTTTATCCAATACAGAATACAACAGTTTGTAACTACAGACGTCCGGCCGTACCTTTTACTTCTTACTTGAGATACCGGGGACAAGTGGGTTGAGATGACCAAAAGTAGATTTCTGCAATAACCTGATTTATTATACCGTAGGCACCGATTAAGTAGTAGTGCGTAACCCGTAGAGCAGGGTGGGCAATCTGTGGCACTATAACTCCCACCAATGTGTGTTGACTACAGGCAGTAGGGTGGCTGTGCGGACATGTTGGGAGTTATATAGTGTGTGAGGTTACTAATCCTGGAGTGGAGTGATAGTGGGATGTGAGCGGAGTGATGGTACAGGACTGGCATAATGTGCCCAGTCATGTCACATTTGGATGTAGTGGGCTAACCTCTAGCGGCACATGGTCAGTGGTGAAACATAAATCTTGTGGTCGCAACGCATCCTTGGTCTACTCATATGAGTCAAAAAGCTTTTGGGCCACCCCAAGCATCAGGACCTTGTAGTGACTGCAACTCTTGTACCCACTATACTCACACCCATGGATGTAGTAACACTGGGGTAATGCATCTCACCATATACACTGCTTGTCATTCAAACAGTGCTAATGAACATACTTGTTATGAAATCTCTGTCTTCATCTACAGTGTAAAAAATTTAATCAATTTGTGCTTTGCTCACTTAGGGTCAAGGCTTTAAAGCTGTTGTTCAGGACTTTAATATTGTCTTATCCTTAAGGGCCTGTCACACGTGTCAATGTCGCCCGCGATATCGCTCATGCGTCACATATTATTAATCGCCTGAGCGATGTGAAATTATCGCAGGTAAGATGTCACACGCGTCAATATGACCCAGCGATGCGGTGATGTCGCCATCTTGCGAGCGATTTTATTTAGTCGCTTGTACGTTGTCAAAATAGAAAATATGTCGCTGAGTTTAGTGTCACACACACCGATGCACAAGGTCTACTAAGCGATGAGCGACAGGTTTTACGTCTGGCAGTGAAACCTGGGATCGGCGATCAGCGACATGTCGCTGGTTGCATCGCTTGGTCACACGCTTCAATGTCGCTCCTGCGTCACTTTTATGTCGCTCGAGCGACTGAAAATCCGTGACGTACGAGCGACATTGACAGCGATATTGACGCGTGTGACATCCCCTTCAGGATAGTTCATCAATGTCTGATCAGTAAGGTTGCAATGACCCGCCAATCAGCTGTTCCTGATGCTGCCTCTGCCGCCCAGAACTACTCCGTTGTGGTGCTGCACAGCTCTGTCCACAGATTAGAGACCGGGCCTGGGTACGGCACACCCGCGCACTATTAATTTGAATAGAGTTGACTAAAAAAAAAGTACCTGGCTGTGGCCACTATACAGTTTTTGAAGGTGTTCAGGTCCACAGTTGAGTAGCTCCCAGCGCCATGAAGCATCTGATCGGCTGGGGTGCTGGGTTTCACACCTTCTCCAATAGGACATTAATGAGCTATCCTATAGATAGGTCATCAGGATTAAAGGGAACCTGTCAGCTCGTTCTACCCCCCTAACCTACCAGTCCCTGCACCTTGTGAGCTGATCCCTAACCATCCTTCTCTGAGCTAAACATGCCCAAAAGGTTTAAGAAAAATGCTTTATAACTTACAAGCAGTCTCCATCCAGAGACTGGAAAGGCGGGCTCCGGAGCTGCATTCTCCCCTCCTCGCTGGCTCTCAGCACGCTCCGCTGGGCTTCATCAGTTTTTCTGTTTTCCACCTCTTTTAGAATTTCCCACCTCCTCTGCTGCGATCATGAGCTTGCCACAACATCATATCCGGCCCAATGCATTTTGGGGACTGATCACGTGTGCGGCCTGGCTCCGGTGCATGCGCAGTGCGCATGTTGAAGCCGGACCATACACGTCATAAGCCCACACAATGCTTTGGTCTGGATATGACGTTATGGCTGGCTCATGATCGCAGCAGAGGAGGCTGGAATTTCAAAAAGAGGTGGAACAACAGAAAGACTGACGCCCAGCGGAGCGTGCTGAGAGCCAGCGAGGAGGGGAGAATGGAGCCCGGGAGCCCGCCTTTCCAGTCTCCGGATGAAGACTGCTTGTAAGTTATAAAGCATTTTTCTTAAACTGACACTGGGCATGTGTCAGTTTAAGGGCACGTTTAGCTCAGAGAGGGATGGTTAGGGATCAGCTAGCAAGGTGCAGGAACAGCTAGTGATAGTTAAGGGGGTAGAACGAGCTGACAGGTTCCCTTTAAAGTCCTGATCAACCTCTTTAAGCCAATGTTTCCAGTGTCTTTACTTGTCTGCAACCAAGAAGTCACGTCAATAGCGCTGCAGCCAATCGGTGAGCTCTGCTGTTCATTCTGTGATTCCAAGAAGAGCCAATAAGCACACTGTCTGCAGCACTGTTGATGTGATCTTAGCACTGCAGCCAATCGGTGAGCTCTGTTGCTCTTGCTGTGATTTCTGGCAAGGTCAATGAGCACACTGACTGCAGCGCTTTCGCACTGGAGCCAAGAACAGAGACCATCAGCTGTGGTGTCTGTGCCCGAGGGACAGGGGGTTTCTGAAAATGGAAAACCCCTTTAATTGTGAGTTGGCTTCTAACCTGCTCTTGGTGCCCGTGTATATACAAGGCCTGTGTGTTCTGCTGCTCGATATGTCCCATTCTATCTGCTATAATAATTATATTGTATTTTTTACATTTCATTCATAAAAGCAGCTAAGAATACTCGATTAGTCGGCCTCTTCCAGCCATCTTGTGGTGGACTATCTTCATTGGTAGTTCAGAGGCTGATGGTGATTACTGTGTGGTGGGCGACCCTTGGTCAGGTTCACTGTGAGCACGGTCCCGCTCCCCAGAGAATATACAATATACATTACTGCTCCTGTATATATTCACATGGCGCTAGGATTGAGAATGACAGAGAAGTGAAATAAAGCCAAAATGTGCTGCTTAAAATGAGCTGGCCTCAGAGACCTTTAAAATCAGGTCTTCATGTTACATCTTAGTAGTGATTTTTATTACAGATCACAATCTGATATTGAAATGTTGCATTTCTCACACTATCCATCAGGGCTTTTTTATTTTGTTTTACTCTTCTTCTTGTTTCCGGAAACAGTACGTACATTAGCCACAATGGTCACTCTCTAACCCTATCTTTGGTATGGTGGTGTGTAATGAGCGTGTGCAGAGATCACATGAATTGTGATTGGTGGATCCTGTGTAATCAGCTGTATTGTAACCCTGACTCTGATTATTTGGATCCTGATGATAACCCATCCTAAAAGGAGACAAAGTAGGAGTCTAAAAAAAGCTCTGGTGTCTGATATAAAAATTGCAAAAAATGTTTATTTTATTTTTAGTTTATTTTTCTAAGGATCTTGATATGAAAAAAAAAACTATTATTGACAAATTTATTTTAAAAATACATATATATATATATATATATATATATATATAACACAAAAACCAGATCTAAACATTGGGTTATTTTCTAATGATTATTATGCATTGCTTATATAGCATCATCATATTCCATAGCACTTTATAGATATCATCCTCACTGTCCCCATCGGGGCTCAGAATCTGCATTCCCTATCAGAATGTCTTTGGATGATGCTCTCCCTTGAAAGGAGATATATCCAACCAGCGTGTGCTACCTGTCCACTAATGGTGATGTGATGGTGCTGAGAGCAGGAGTAAAACATGCAGACTTGGTCACACGTCCGATCTACCGCTCCATGCACCCAAGGGACGTGAGATCCTCATTCTTGAGATTGATCTAGGGGTCCCAGGCAGTATGGGATCCATAGGGAAATGCACCCGTATAGTATTTGGGACAGAAATCTCTGCACTATTTCTCCACCTCTTGGCAAGTGCAGATTTGGTGTAGTTTTTTCCCATTCATTGTTATGGATGAAATCAGCAGCAAAAATATATTGAAAGAATTGACATGGAGCAGATTTATATATCTGCACCAAATACTCAATGTGTGCAGACTTCAGGATAGTCGCAAAACCAAATGAATTAACAAAGTTGTGCTGAAAAATGCATCAAAAACTCAACAAACTGCAACGTGTGCACACAGCCTTATTACTGTGCATTTATCACCCGTCTGGTTTCTAGCTTACAGATGCTAAAAATGCCATTGTTACTGCTGTCTCTTCCTGTTCCATTCATGGCAATGTGATTAAATCTATGCCCCAAAACCCATCTCCCCTCAACTAACAAATAACAATTGTGAAGATTACAAGCTGCCTGTGATCTGCATAGGAGATTTAAAGAAGGGCTTAAAGGGAACCAACCACCCCCAATGACCCCCCCGGACTATTAATATTGGTCCCTACACACAGCACATACATGTGCTGCAATGATTTTTGCTAAAAAAAACGGTTTTTAAAACTTGAGATAATGCTTTTGAAAGTTTAACACGAATGGACGGATGGGCGGTACTTATCTGTTTGAAAAGCCGGGTTGCAGCTGTCAGTCATCCACCCCGTGTCCCGCAGCAGCAGTAACGTCCAGCCCTTTGCAGCGTCACAGCCCTGTGCACGGGCTCGCATGCCCGTGCACACGTCATCATCTGCAGCCGGGAAGCGAGCGCGCGCTCTGACTTCCACAGCCGAGCGCAGGAAGTCAGAGCGCGCGCTCGCTTCCCGGCTGCAGATGATGACGTGTGCACGGGCATGCGAGCCCGTGCACAGGGCTGTGACGCTGCAAAGGGCTGGACGTTACTGCTGCTGCGGGACACGGGGGGGATGACTGACAGCTGCAACCCGGCTTTTCAAACAGATAAGTACCGCCCATCCGTCCATTCGTGTTAAACTTTCAAAAGCATTATCTCAAGTTTTAAAAACCGGTTTTTTTAGCAAAAATCATTGCAGCACATGTATGTGCTGTGTGTAGGGACCAATATTAATAGTCCGGGGGGGTCATTGGGGGTGGTTGGTTCCCTTTAAGTGCAACCTGTTGTACTGTTCTGTAGGCCCCCATTTCTGTAGGACAAATGCCACATGTGACATCCTTAACTATTGGACAATGATGGAACCACTGTGCGTGCCATGTTCGTCGATTTCTCCAGTGCATTCAATAACTTTCAGCCACTATTATTACGTAAGAAGCTGGTTGAAATGGCGGTTGATGAGGGATTAATGAATTGGATCATTGATTACCTGTCGGACAGGCCACAGTTCGTAAGGTTGGGGGCGGCCGTATCGGATAGTGTTCGGAGCAGTGTTTGAGCCCCTCAGGGAACGGTGCTGTCGCCATTCCTTTTTACGTTATACACAGCTGATTTTCAGTATAAATCAGACCTTTGTCACCTTCAGAAGTACTCTGATGACTCAGTGATAGTCGGAGGTATTGAGAGAGGCCGGGGGAAGGAGGAATACAGAAGGGTGGTTTTGGACTTTGTTGACTGGTGTCAGGCTAACCATTTAGAACTCAACGTAAAGAAAACCAGGGAGTTGGTGTTGAGTTATGGAAGGTGCATGAAGGATTGCTTACCTATCACTATTGATGGTCAGGATGTGGAGATGGTGGAGAATTTCAAATATTTGGGGGTTCACCTGGACAGCAAGCTTGATTGGAGGTGCCATATGGAGAAGGTTTGCAAGAAAGGGATGAGTAGACTTTACTTCCTAAGGAAGTTAAGGTCGTTTAATGTGTGTAGCAAAATGCTTGAAATGTTCTACCAATCTATTGTGGCGAGTGCAATCTTTGCTGCAATAATATGCTGGGGTAGTAGTGTGCGCACAGCTGACTCTAATAAGCTGAATAAACTTATCAAGAAGGCTAGTGCGGCGGTGGGTCTACAACTTAGGACTTTCGAGGAGGTATTAGAGGATAGAATTAATAAGAAATGCAAGGCTATAATGAGCAACAATACACACCCGCTCTCTGAACTGTTTGCGAAGCAGAAGAGCACATTCAGCAAGCGTCTAATCCAACTAATGTGTAAAAAGGAAAGATACAGAAAATCGTTTGTTCCGACAGCTGTGGGGATGTTTAACAAATGTATAAGTGTAAAGCATCCCAAGACTAAGTGAAGTTCTAAGTGTATGGGGGGAATAGGTGAGGTACATGTACCAGTCTACCCGCATCTGCTGTCCATATAGACTTATTTTGTAAAGTGTGTAATGTTCTTGATCTTTGTTCTGCTGCTGTAATACTGTAATTTCCTCCGGGATCAATAAAGTTTATCTTATCTTATCTTAAACACCTTGTACATAAAGCTATATCCCCCTCTCCTGTGTACAGAACCTTCACCAATCACCACCTGGATGGATAAACTCTTGACCATGGCCCTTTCTCATTGATGTGATGGCTGTGTCCCTGGTGAGTGATGGGACATCTCGCATCGCTCTCCATCATACGCTGCTTTCATTGCATTGCTCAGCTCTGCTCCATCAGCCTGGCTCCTCTGCAGCACCCAGCACAAGTCCTGTACTAAACCATCTGACTTTGTTTTGTTAGAACATTTACAAATTCCTTTTTACACCTCAGGCACTTCTCTACTACGTCTTTAATATTAACAGCATTTCATTTTCCTGTGGTGACGAACCAAGGCTTGATAAAGTTCAGAAAAAAATCTAAAGTCTAGTAGAATTCAACTCCATGTAATGAAAAATGAGAAGTGTCCAGAGAGATTAACCTCTTGAAAAGCCAGTCCAAAGAGGAGGCAGATAAAAACCGTTTTCTCCAAAATTTGTCATCAAATCTGCTATATTGTTGGGTAGGGGGATTCTGTTATTTTCACAAGATTGTCCACATGAAAAAGGTCTTCAAACAAAACCGGCCCCCTAGGGATCCGCAGTTTTTGGCTCCAGTGATGTCAACACTGAACAAAAGCTATACAGCCACAACTCCACTGAATTTGTATCGTCTGCTGCTGGGCGCTGCAGAACAGCTTGTGTTCCTTTGAATAAAAACTGATCGTTGGTGCTGGTTGTTGGTTCGCTTCAAGTGAACCTGTTATCCCTTTTCTGCTTTTTAAACTGAAAGTGCCACCGTCAGAAGTGCCTATGCTGCATTTTATTAAGGTGGCTATAATCCCCCTAACTTCCCCGATTATTTACACCTAAATAATGACTTTATCAACTTTCCTGCCCTGTATGGAAATTCATACTTACGGATCAGATGGGTCTTCATTTTGTTAATTCCTCACCAACTTTCTGGTCTTCCTCCACCTCTTCATTCTTCTGGGTGCCTGCTCTTCTCTCCTCCCATTCTTGTTTTCGGAACATGCGCAGATTCCTCTCTATTTGCACTCTAGCAGTAATGCATTACGCAGTAATGCTGTTTACTTTGCCTTTATTATGGCAGAGCTAGTGCGCAGGTGCTAGATTCCCACCTTGGCGTCCTGTATAGGGCAGAACACAAAACAGGGTGGGATCTGACACCTGCGTCTCACGCAGGCGCACTACAGTCAGACGCCCTGCTCGCAGTAGGACAGAGCTCAGGGGCACCTGTACAAAGAGGGAGGAATCTAAAACGAGAATGGGATGAGGGAAGAAGAGACACCCAGAAGAATGAAGAGGCATAGAAAGACAGAGAGGTGGTGAGAACTGGACGTGTAAGTATAACTTTAAATACAGGGCGGTTAAGTTTATAAAGTATTTAGGTGTATGGGGGTGTGTGGTAAGGCGACTATAGCCATGCAGCATAGGCGCTGCTAAAGGTGGCACTTTTAGTTTTAAAAGCAGAAAAAGGGTGACAGGTTCACTTTAATGTGACGAGTGAGCACTAAGATGCTCGGGTGCTCAGTACTGGAAATGAGCACGTTGGATGCTCAGATCAATGTGACTTGAGGTCCCAACTATAATGGCAGTCGATGAGGAATCATAAAACCAAGAAAAAAGGTTGCCTTATCTTTTTTTCCCCAAAAAACTTGTATACATGAAAACCATTGGCCAATCTAATCCTGCAATGCACAAGCTGGGTGCAAGGATCTTCCCCAAGTAGGAGTTGGTGACAGCTCTGGTGAATCATGCAGATGGACCAACCGCTCAAACCTTTTAATAGAGAGGAGGAGCTGCTTACACAATGCACTCTAATGAAGCTGCATAGAGAGTTTGACGTATAGATAAGTGAAATACACACATAGTATCTGAACAGGAGCCTCTTAGGCTGGCTTCACACTTGCAGATGCATCTGCAGCGTTTTGCAGATGCATCTGCAAGTATCAGCATGCAGACCGCGGCCGTGGTGTGAATGCTCTCATTCATTCCTATATGTGAGCCGTAAGCAGGCGTATGCCTGCTTACAGATCACACTCTCCCGCCCGCACTATGGACGCGAGATGTTGCGTCCAAGGTGCGGGCGGGAGAGTGTGATCTGTCAGCAGGCATACGCCTGCTTACGGCTCACATATAGGAATGAATGAGAGCATTCAGACCGCGGTGCGCCCTATTATAAACATAGGGACCGCGGTCTGCATGCTGATACTTGCAGATGCATCTGCAAAACGCTGCAGATGCATCTGCAAGTGTGAAGGCAGCCTTAGTGGTACCAGGTGCAGCAGGTCAGTTAACACTGCATGATTATATACACCGTGTCTGAACAAAGGCCAATTAGTTCCACTGTATATAGCAGACAGGTCAAACACTACATGAGTGTGTACCCCACATGACACTCTCCAATTTACCAACCAAAGTCAGGGAGCTCCAATACACCCTGCAAAAATGATAAAAAAAATGCATAAAAATGTGAGGTATTAGTTGGTATTTTGGCCAGAATACGGAAGACTGCAACCCAATGCATCAAGGGTACTCACTTTTGTCTACATTTGCAATAGTAAAGCCAAGAAAAAAAAATACTTATGTAAGCAGCTGCTCCCCTCTATTGAAAGGTTGTGAGCTGTTGGTCCATCTGCATGATTCGCCAGCGCTACCCCCACCTCTACTTGTGGAAGTTCCTTGCATCCAGCTTGTGCATTTTAGGATTAGATTGGCCATTGGTTTTTGACAGTCAATAAGGTACTCAAGCATTTTTCCAGAAAGATCTGGAAAAATGCTAGACTTCCCCATTGACATCTGTTATAGTTGGGTACTCAACTTGCGCCTATCTGAGTATCAACTGCTTGTTAAGAGTACCTAGTACCCAAACACGATAGTGCTTGCTCACCAGTAATCTCTTCCAATCTTATATGGATAGAGATCTGAAGGTTGGTGCTTCTACGATCCGCGCTCTTGTAAAGAAAGTGAACCACACAGGGTCCAGGTGCAATGGTGTTTCATTCCAACGCATTTCAGTGCTGGGACAGCACCAAAACGCGTCGGAATAAAACGTCATTGCACCTACAACCTGTGTGGTTCACTTTCTTTACCAACAGTGCGGATCGAAGAAGCGCAATCCTTCAGATCTCCTCTGTACGTCACTTTTTACGTGAAAGTGCTGATCCAGTGGTAGCTGTACAGGCGCTTATAATAGTTGTGGGTTATCACAACTAGCCTAGGTGAGAGGATATAATCATAAATGCTTGTTCATCTTTGGAGATCAGACCCATTGCGCTTTTTTTGTCTCTTATGGGCCTGTCACACTTGGAACGTCGCTACGTGGTCGCTGGTGAGATGTCAAACAGTCAGATCTACTCAACGACGCAGCGACGATACGGTGACCCGTATAATGACGTCGGCGGTCGTTGAGACCCTGTCACACAGCAGCTAGAGACCTACGTGGCTGAGTTCTGAGTCACCAGCAAGGTCATTGTTAAGGCGTCAAACACCGATGCATGCTGCCCAGTGGGAACCCGACAATTAAAAAATGGTCCAGGCAATTTCGACATGATCGGCGATGTCACTGCGGTGGCCCGGTCACTGCTACGTGTCAAACATAGCGAGAACGCTGGCGACGTCGCTGTTGCGTCACAAAACCTGTGACACAAAAGCATTCTCGCTATGTTTGACGGGGGCTTTAATCCTCCAAAAATCTTATATTGATGACCTATACCACAGATAGGTGATCAATATCCTGTGTGTGGACTACGCTTTAAGACCTACAGATACCTGTGACCTGCTCTTGTGTGAGCATGTATTTCTGGCACAAAATTAAGACTATCTGTATTCCAATCCATGGATCAGGCATTTGACTGTTGATAAAAAGTGTGAATAAGGGTCAGGTAATGTTTGCATGTAGCTCAAGAGTAGACCCCATAATCAATGGGCACCAACATGGAATACGTTTGTAGAACACTTAGTTCCTGTAAATTGCTGTTCTCCGAGGTACTGTTGCTGGTGCTACTGGTGATCAGAAGAACCAGACAGCCAGTGTTCATATCTTGGCTGCACAGAGAATGAATCAATGTAATAACTAGGCCGTCCATGTCAGGTATTCGGAGTTCTGAAAGCGAGACCATTATTGTTGATATCTACCCGCACTTATTGGAGATAGTCCCTAATGAGACTCGCATCTGTAGTAATGCCGAATTCCCTAGTAGGGTACTTCACAATGGGCTTTCAATGGGTTTTCACTTTCCTGATCAAGGCAAATTGTTGTATCTCTGACACGTCACTTGATGCTCTAATAACGTCAGATGGCTCCAACACATCCCACTGATTTTGAGACTGTTTTATTCGTGACACATTGTACTTCATAGTAATGTTAAGTCAAAATGACTTATGTTTATGAAAAGACCTGATATTTGCTAAAAATGTTGAAATATGTACATTTACCATTTTACTTTTTTGCACCACCATCATTTTCAAGCCAGTTTTCAGGCAGGTGGCTTTATAAGTAGTGAAAATTTTTTTCTTTCCACCAAAATGTTTAATTAGCCCCAAATTTATCATTTTGACAAGAGGTAATTGGAGAACATAGACCCTTACCGTAATTGTTTTACAATGTTTTTCCAATGTAGCAATACCACGTATGTAGTCGGGAACTAATGTTTGGGTGTAGGAAAGGCTCGGAAGGGAAAGCGCCACTTGTCTTTAGGATGAAATGTTGCATGCTTCAGATTGTGGGTGTCATTTCGCATTTACACTACACCTGAGATGCCCTAGGGAGGGTTTTGTATCCACGGGGGTTTACACAGAATTTTATAACATTGGAATGTGAAACTGAAGAATTTTTTCCTACTAATATATTGCTTTAGCCCAAATTGTTTCTCTTTCACAGTCAGTAATAGAAAATGGACCCTCAGTTTGTAACAAATTTCTCCTGGGAACAAAGACCCCATATGTGGTCAGAAGTTGCTATTTGTTCCCCCAACAAAGCTGGAATATAGTAAGGAGCTGAGGTGCCAGAACAGCCCCTACCCCCCTCCAAAAACTGACCACAGTTTACTAATTGCATTCCTCAATTCATTTACTTAGGGGTGTAAGTGAGTGTTTCACATAATTTTAATACTTTGGGCCATGAAGAACATAAAATATTTTTTACCACTAAAATGTTTAACCCCAGATTTTTCATTGAAAATGGACTACATAACTTGTTCAATTTCTCTCGAATGTATTGATACCCCCATATGTGCTCTGCAATACACGGAAGGGCACCAATTAAGGAGCACTATCTGAATTATAGAGCAACGATATTCCTGGAATAGTTGAAGAGCGCTCAAGGAGCCAGAACAGCAGGATCCCCCCACTCTACTGGCTCTATTTTGGAAATTACAGCCTCTAGGGAATTGAAAAGTCCTCTAAAGGTGCAGTGACTAATTTATGGGTGTTTTCAAGAAATAAGGAGGGGATGAGGCAGAGTGAAGATTGCAAATAGGTCACTTTATTACCCATATGTTGTGCCCGGCTTGTGTTTCTGGAGACACGCACCCTATAATTCTAAGGTGGGCGCTCACCAATAAACTAATGCCCATTGTGGGCTCAGGAGGAAGGGGACAGCCATTTTGATTTTGCAATTCAGATTTCTATAACATTGAACATGTTGCTTTTTCAAAGCCTTAATGTTATGTATTATTATGGAATCCTCCTTATATTTCAAGTCCCTTTAAAGGGGGGACTTTTTTGTGAGTTATCGTAAGTTGGTTTTAACTACAGTGAAGTGTAGAGGTCCTTTTTAGAAAAACTTATCCCACATACCGAGATAGTTATGCAACACTGGCTGAGTATCACTAACCCTCCCTGTGTCCAGCGCATGTTCTCTTCTTCATTGCTGCCCGTGACATAATATTTCAAAGAGGAGACAACCCCTTAAAGCAGTTTTCCTATCTCCAAGATCTTATCTGAATATGTAGTAGGCATAATAATATTAGCAAATCCCTCCAATTAGAAATGTAGTATAGTTCTCCTGATTAGCTGTCACTTAGTGCTTAGCATTACAATAGCTTAGGTATCTATGGTTACAACCACTAGTGACCGTCACTGTATGAGTGGTCGTAACCATGGATACCTAAGCTGCAATGCCCTGCACATGAGGTGAGTGACAGCTAATCAGGACTATACTGCATTTCTAATTGGAGGGATTTGCTAATATTATTATTACACCTACTACATATTGGTAAGGATCTTAGAAAAGGGAATACCTCTTTTAGGCTAAGTTCACATTTAGGCTCTTAACTGAGCCCTTACATGAAGGCTTCTGGGTATATCTTTATGAACGATGACTTGGACTAAACTGTTGTGATGATGATCATTTTTAGAGCAGCACAAACGTGTGGTTGACCTGCATGTATGTGTGTGTATATGTACATCTCCATACCCTCCCCAATTGCCCATGGTGTCTTTCAGGTCCCAATTTAAGACACTTGAAGCTGACACTAAGGCTGTTGCTTTCTAAGACCAGATCTCCCTTTACTTTTACTACCCTAGCTTCACGCCTTTTGAACTTTAGGATTTTCAATATACCTTCGGCTTAAAGGGAACCTGTCATGTCCCCAATGCTACTAATTGGAGAGAAGGGGTTAATCTGCAGGTTAATAGTGTTGTAAAGCAGTGTGGCCGCCACACTGAGAACCTGACTACGGAGAGGATATGACCTTTATTTCTCCCAGCAACCTTGGGCTTTCAATCACAGAGGCGCGTCCAGCACACCGATCAGTAATTAGTGAGTTGCCGCTGTAACTGCATCCCGGCACTGAGTAACAGAGTAACAGCCGCTTCTGTACTGATACACTGCTGAGCTAGCTGTCAGTTAGTGCTGGGGTGGTGGTTACATCAACTAAGCAGTGACTAAAGCCACGCCTCTACGACTGAAAGCCGCATTCTGCCGGGAGGAATAATGTTCCTTTTCTCCAGCAGTGGGGCCACCGGCAGAATGCTAATCCCACATCTACAGGTTAATAGTGTTCAGGGACATGACAGGTTCCCTTTAACAGCACCATACCCCATCTTGAAGGTGTAGTGACACAGATTGTGGCAGTATAATACCTTTTTCTGTATCTTATGCCTTCTAAACTTGCCATCCTATTGGGCTGATGTCTCTCCAGTAAGTGGCTTCACATTGTGGACATCAAGGCGTTTTCTCATTGTAAATCTGTAGTTCTGAGCTGGCGATCCGCCCAAGAATGTTCCCACCACTAATGTGATCTTATACAGTGTTCAACACTTGGAAGGAGAAATTCAGGGTAGTCACAACCTGATCATCTAAGTTACGTGGTCCTCTCTTGCATCAGTGACGGCAGCTTTTCAGCGAATGTTCCTGCCTAAGACAATGGGCTTCTGATTGAAATTGTTCCTGACATCATCGCTGTATTTTCCTCCTATTGCAGAGAAGAGTTTAATTTGACCTAAATTTTCTATTCAGCTTTTTTTGGGGAAAAAGGAAACTGTCAGTGATAAGATTCTGAAGAACATTGTGTTAGAAGTCAGTTATAGATGGCTTGAAGCCTGAAAAGCATCTGTTTTTTTTTTTTTTTGTACATGGCTATTTAGAATATATTTAGCATTTATGTTCTATAAGTAATGAATGGATTGAGCCCTGTCCAGCCCTTTTAGTGATGCCTACACATAAGCCTACATGGTGACTAGACGGGCGACATTGAGATCCCAAGGAGACATTACGGATGTGCTCTGACCCGCGACATTACACCGGGATGATGTGATCGTTAACATAAGTGAAAACCTGCTATACATTTGATGCATTTGACTCCCTTGAGTCGTCTATACCCTTTTTATTTTCTGAATGTGTAGCCGCTATTAAAAAAACCAAATCGCCTGTGTTTCACCAGAACTCGCTATAGCTTGCACATATTTTTCGGATGTCGATGAGTTACCTTGTAGCCCTTGCCTAATTATTCTTTTCCGGGTGAAAACCCACCATCTCACTATTTCAAGCCTTGCCCATTCTAACCCTGGGAATTTTGGTAAACTTTATTATTTTTTCTCTTGTTTATGGTGGAAGAGAAAACATGATTCTACACCTACATGCTCAAATTTATTGGACTTCTACAAATCCTGCCCTTTCCTGTTGGCCAGTCATCTTGTTTTCTTTTTAAGTGTGAAAATAATCCAACAGATTGACCATGTCAATTACAAAGAACTTTGTCGGCAACTGCTGTAAAACTGTAAATGTTCTAAAATTGTTTTGATATTTCTTTCTTGTAGAAGAAAAAAAACAAGCCGTTTAACCCACCCACCCGGCGGAACTGGGAAAGCAACTACTTTGGCAAACCACTACAAGAACTTGTGAGCCTGGAGAAGCCGATACCAGTGTTTGTGAAGAAATGTGTGGACTTCATCGAGGAGTCAGGTAAGGAGTTATTGTTATTGGCATTTCTGAATTGGCACCTATAATCTTAGGCCACATAATGGCTGCACTGATTAGGCTCATTATTTCCCCAACTCTAAGATGATATCTCGCAGCAAAAGAAAGCAACACTACCAATATTGTAGAGATTGGAAGCAGGAAACCTTGACATTGAAGGGCAAAATCTAGAGGGATGAGTAGTAATGTGCATAATGGTTCTTGCCTGTCTTGGACTTGGTAGTTTATACTTTCTTGGTTATGAAATGGAAAATATTTTGGTTGCAAAACGGGCCACTGCTTGCCTATGATACCCCTTTTATTGTCTTTGGAAATGCAAGAGCTTCTTGAATTTATGAGAGCCATCTCTGTTATAGCAAAAAAGAGTCTGTGGAGCCCCGTTTAGGAGTCTCAACACAGGACTAGCCAGATCTTCCTCTAGTGAAGGACCTAGCCATGATAATCACCATATTAAGTGGCCCTTTGAGTCAATATCCAGCTCTTTACAAGCTTAAAGACATGACAAGGGAATACCAAGCCAGGTATCCATCCACAGACAGCTTTTCAGGGTGTTGCCCCTCATCAGTGTGGAGTAGGATTCTGGCTAGGTGGGAGCAATGCCTAGTAGACCAACAAAACAAAGTATTCAAAATTCCCAGGGGGCAATGGGCCTAGGAATTCACTGTGTTGATCGCTTTAGCCGCTGCCCGCAGTGTTTTCTTGAACTGGTCTCCCTGAGATCAGTGAATACTTTGTTTTGTTGGTCTACTAGGCATTGCTCCCACCTAGCCAGAATCCTACTCCACACTGATGAGGGGCAACACCCTGAAACAGCTGTCTTTGGATGGATACCTGGCCTTGGTATTCCCTTGTCATGTCTTTAAGCTTGTAAAGAGCTGGATATTGACTCAAAGGGCCACTTAATATGGTGGTTATCATGGCTAGGTCCTTCACTAGAGGAAGATCTGGCTAGTCCTGTGTTGAGACTCCTAACCGAGGCTCCACAGACTCTATTTGCATATTCAAAATTCCCAGGGGGCAATGGGCCTAGGAATTCACTGTGTTGAGCGCTTTAGCCGGCTGCCCGCAGTGTTTTCTTGAACTGGCTCTCCCTGAGATCAGTGAATACTTTGTTTTATCTCCGTTATAGCGGCACGTCATCAGGACAGTGTAGCTTCTGAAGTAGACAAATTTCTGATTCACTGACGGTAAACAGACATATACAATGAAACTTCTTTGGGACCAGAACCCAAAAATACTGCTAAGCTTTCGTGAATTGAGCACCACCACTGCTTCCATAATTTGCAATCCTGTTCTCAGAGGATCAGTGGTGAGATGCTCAGAAATGTGATATGATGACTGGCTGCCCTTATTGTACATCACACAACCTATGCTAGTATCCCTTCTCATTCTCTCCATCTTGCTTTTCGGATTGCATAGCTGTTGGGTCTCATTTTGACATCTGCGTTATTACAGAGGACACATGTAGCCATTATGATCAATGGGACTACTTGTCTGTGTGCTTTCACATCTTTTTCACATTTCTGTTTTTGATCCGTCACAAATCTATATCACCCATATCCGTAACAATCACAGACCACACATGGATGCTATTTCAATGTTCTGTTTTGTTTTTTGCCGACATAAAGGATCTAATACCTGACAAACAAACATTTCGTTAGTTTCAGTGATTGCAAAATTACACAAGATTATTAGGGAAAAGTGTTATGAATGCTTGTTCACTGATTCTAAATGCACCTTTACACATCTATGATCAGTGAAATATATTTGTCGATGAATTAAATTCCGCTTCCATTCCTTAGTCCGCCGCAGCAACACCAGCCCCCCCTACCTTGCACCAGACTCCCCCCATCACTGTGTTCACATATCTGATCTGTCAGCAGAGCACATGGAGATGATCACTGCCGTGCGTTGGCGACTGTTGGAGTAAAGTTTTCCTTTTACCACGTTTGTGAGATTTCTGTATTCAGTCTGCATTACAGCTTCTCCCATAGTGAGGAAGGTGTTAAGAAGTTGTTGGTTCTATGTGAGGAGGGTGGTAGGCAACACAAACTCTGTGATTCCTAGCCAGCCACACGCCGCCGCTCCAAACAAGCGGGAAGACGAGCAGATGCTGTCAAAATCACCCACTTACAGAAACAGAAGGATTAATTGTAACACACATTCCCTGGCTATGCTTTGGCCTGATGCTAATAAATACGGCTTGGAGGATACTGCTAAATGCCTTTTAATGTAATGAATTATGCATCATTACCATTGCTCTTAGCTGTGTTATACATGGCAGGATGGTGGCTTCATCTTTTATTTTTAATATTTTAGAATACTGATACAGTATTGGTTATTATTGTACCGAATGTGTAATTCTCAAAACTGCAGACTTTTCTTCGGCTTTGGTTGCACTATGTCTTGACTTAAAAAACATTAAACCACAAAAAAAAGAAAAACCTGCCCATAGTAATTGTCATAAAGTATGATTCAAGTGGACTCTGCTAGAACCCTAGTGATAACCCCACTTCAGGCATGTTGATGTCTTTCTTGAGTCTTTCTGTTTTCATACTTTTATCAAGGGGACACCTGTTGATTAGGTAATGGAAGTGCTTGTAAATTCTGGTAGTGGTGGGGCCCATACACCTTACATTACTTTCAACCCAAAACCTATTAGACCAATGCCTATCTCTCCTCACTCCCCATACACAAATCTCCAATTCTGACTTGTCAGAAAGTACAATACACTGATGTATTTTCCAGTCCATGTGTTGCTTAGCCCAACCAAATCTGTTCCAGTTTGCAATCCTCACTAATGTTTTTTTTTGCAGCAATTTGACAAGGCTTGCTTCTCGCAGTCTCTCAACATTAACTGTCCAAATGTTTCTGGTACTTGATGTCTTTTTCATGTATGAAGGCTGTTATCTGAGGTGCTGATAATTTGTATTTTCTGAGGCTGTTAAATCTGATGAACTTATCCTCTGCAGCAGAGAGCCAGTTTCATAGTAATTGATTATTTTATTCACTGCATGTGAGGATACCTTCAAGTGTCTGGCGATTTTGCAGGTTGACTGACCTTCTTGTCTTTATGTAATGATGGGGTGTCATGGCTTAGTTGAGCGGTTCTTGCCATGTTCGATTAATAGTTGTGGAATAGGACTCAGTGTAGTATGATACTGTGTACCAATACTGCCTCTGACAAATACTATCTAAAGGATGGTGAATACACCATTTGACTTTTGACAAGGCATATCTGTTCATTGGAAACCATTCCAGATGATGACCTGATGAAGTTGCTTAAGTGAATGGTGGAGTAAATCTTCATCGTAGTAACAAGGAGGTACATCGAGCAATCTACTAAGGTTTAACAACATTCTGGTTTATTTAGCTGTTTCCATGTGTTTTTCTTTCTGGTCTGCTGCTTTGTCTGTTTTTATAGGAATGTGTACATTGTAGATTTAATCAATACTTATCAAGCCAGTCAACTGGACCAACTACTATCATACCACCTCTGATCCACCCACCTTGAGTGTCACCCACTAACCTATAACGCCTTACTATAGCTCCTCTCAAACCAACCCTAACTACACCCCCTTTACCTCTCCACCACTACATCTCCAGGCTTTCCCCAATTATGAATCCCCTCAATAAATGATCAATCAAAAGATACATTTGGCCTTCCCCACATTCTTCATCTCCCTTCTCATCTCTTTCCGCCCCCCATCTTATTAGTTAGTTTTTCTTATTGTTTTCTCTTTCATGGTTTCAACTTGATGAATATTTCTGTCCTTTAACCTTCAATAAAAATTTTCAGTTTGAAAAAAAAAAAAAAAAAAAAGGGGAATCACTGCATGAACAGGTCTCCAAACCTTTGCCCAATAATGTATATGTTATGGTGGGTTTACACACACCAATTTATCTGTTCAATCTCTGACCAATCTCTGGTTGCAGTAAAATCATGGATTACATAGTTCCATTTTGTGGCTGTGTACAACATGGACAATGTATCCATGATTTCACTGCAACCAGAGATTGGGTCAGAGATTGAACAGATATGGTGGGTTTACACACACCAATTTGAGGCCCCTTTCACATCAGCGTTTTTTTGCGGCCGCACCTGCCGCAAGTGCCGAAACCGCTCTTGCCGCACCTGCCACACACTTACCCCAAGCCCCATAGACATTGCATGGGGCTTGCCGCAACTGTGCCGCAAGTGTTGCGGTAATCGCGGCAGATGCGGTTTTTTTCACCGCATCTGCCGCGATTTCAAAAAAACGCTGATGTGAAAGGGTCCTTATATAATATATATTTGAGAAGTTTTATATTTTGATCTTTTTACTTCATCAAGTTTTAAAGGAGAAGGAATAATGAATGTCAATCAAAAATTATCGAAAGTAATACAGCATTCTGTTTTATGCGCCAAGTTATATGGATATACCTTCATAAAAAAGTAATTCTATCAATTTTAGACAACTGTAGTGCTCCTATGATAACTTTGGGTTGATAACTTACCTATGCAAACATTTTAGGCAGTTGTGGAAGAAAGTGCTGAAAAGTAAAGGCCCCTTTACACACTGAGACTTTCCAGCGATCTCACCATTGATGCGACCTGGCTGGGATCGCAGGAAAGTCTCTCAGCAGTCGCTGGTGAGCTGTCAAACAGGCAGTCTCACCAGCGACCAGCCAGCAGCAACAACATCGCTGGTAACCAAGGTAAACACCAGGTATCTAGGCAGCGCGCTCTGCTTAACTACCCGGTGTTTACCCTGGTTACCAGTGCCCAGCGTCTAATGGTGAGGCGTTGGGAACTGGCTGTGAGGTCGCTGATCGTTGGTCTCTCGCTGTCACACACAGCGATACATGCTGACCAGCAGGAGACCAAGGACCAAAAAAATGGTCCTGAACAATGTGCAGTGATCAGCGACCTCACAGCAGGGGCCTGATCGCTGCTACATGTCACACACTGTGACGTGGCTGGAGAGGTCGCTGTTATGTCACAAAACCTTTGACGTTTTAGTGACCTCGCTAGCGATGTTGCAGTGTGTGAAGTACCCTTTCGAATGCCCTGAGAAATTGAAATGTTAATAGCTTACTTTTATCAATTAGAAAAATGGGCAAAAAAACAAAATAGTCAATACTTTGTGTGAGCACCGATTGCCTTCAAACAACATCCATTTGAGGCATACTTATAAGTTTTGAAGGAAGTCCCTGGGGAGGCTATTCCCAACGTCTTGGACAACTAACCACAGATCCTCTGTAGGTGTAGACTTATGCAAATTGTTCTGTCTCTTCTGTAATACTACACACGCTCAATATTGAGATCAGGGATCTGTCGGGGCCGTATCATCACTTTGGTCGTCTTTACACTGAAGATATCTCTTATTGACATCAGCTATATGTTTGCTGCAGAATAAATTTGGAGACAGACGCCTCCCTGACCATATTACATGATGGCTAAGTATTTTCCTGTATTTCTCATTATTGAAAGCACCATTATTACTGACTAAATCTCCAACTCCATTTGCTGAAATGCAGCTAAAAGCTTGCAGGTGACTCCCTCATGCTTAAATGCTGCCTGCAGACCCAGTACTTAGGTGAACAATCTCTTGTCTTATATCTCAATATTTCTATTATTTTCACTCGTCTGTCCAGAGCACGCACTGCCAGTATTCTGCACCCCAGTGCCTATATTTCGTACATGGTTGAATCGCTTGTCTTTGTTTTCATGTAGAAGTTAGGCCTTTTTGACTGCAGTTTTTCCATAAAGCCCACTTGTGGCCAGACTTCTCCAGACAGCAGATGATTGAAGCTAGCTCCCACTTGTAGCGGACAGTTATGAGCTGATGATACTGCTGGACATCTCGTTTCAAAGGAAAGTAAGCATGATGTCTTTCACCTGTTGCTCTAAGTTTCCTTCGTTGATTACTTCATCTACAGTTCTCAATATTGCCCATATTTTACTGCTCCTTCAAAAGAGCTTTACCACCACATGTTACAACCACAGGATGATGTGAAATCTTTGCCTGGAGACACCTTGTTGATGCAGTATAACTGCCTTGTCTCTTGTTGCTCTGTCTTGCCCATGGTTTATGCAATAAAGAAAAGAACAGTGAGCACACATGAGCAGGACCTGGTGGTCTAGGGGTTAAGATTATGTTTGAGCCAGAGGGCCACTCACCTCTTGGGGTTGTGCACCCCTGCACAACCCCAGTTTGAGTGTGGAGGTGAGGAGATTCGGAGATTTGTGCCGTGTGGCTCTTCCTGGTGTGATCACTGGCCCCGATCACGTGACCACGGGAAGGCGTCACCGGATCTCACGTCACCACAGATCCTTTAGCCAGATAGGAGATGTTGCTGTACCCAGAGCTACTCCAGCCGTGCACCCATAAGGGGGACGTGTATAAGGAAGCAAAAAAAGACTGCGGTCTTTGGAAGCACTGAGGCAAAGGGAAATGTATTATAAAATATTAAAGGCACAAACCTTTATTCAAAGTTCTTTGGGGTGTCCTAGTGGTTAGCACTGCATCCTTGCAGCGCTGAGGTCTTGGATTCAATTACCACCAAGGAGTTTGTATGTTCTCCCTGTGTTTGCATGGGTTTCCTCTGGGCATTCCGGTTTCCTCCCACACTTGAAAGACTGATAGGATGTTTAGATTGTGAGCCTCAATGGGGACAGTGTTTCAAAGTATGTAAAGTGCTATAAAATTATTAGCACTATATAAATGAATAAATATTATTTGCACTCCACAACGTTTCAATAGCGGCATGCTATCTTCTCCAGGTGGTGCCACCTGGGGGAGTCGGCATGTCTCTATCGAAATGTGGATTTAAGAAAGGTTTGTGCCTTTAATCATTTATAATACATATCCTTTTGCCTCAACACCCCTAAAGGCTGTCTTTTTTTCCTTCCTTGCCCATGGTTTATGACCTGTGTCAGGAAACTGTCTTCCACAACCTCACCTTTGCAGCAGAGTTTGGCTGTTCCTCATTGCATTTTTTGTTTCATACACAGCCATTTCTGTGTGTTAATTGCAGCGTTTTAAACTCCATATGAAAATGCTGATTACTATCACCTATTTGGTATAATTGATTGCTCATAAACCTCAGTATAATCCTACAAAAATCCCTGACTGTGCAAGTATACGTAGAAGAATTGATGCTGCTTTGCAGGCAAATGGTGGGTACTCTATATATTGATTCAAAGGGAACCTGTAATTTATTAACAAACCAATCAATTGTAGGAAAGAATAACTTATACAGGAATGAATTTGTGAATTTTATATTTAATAATAATTTAATTTAAATTATATAGGAATGAATATAGGTGAATTACAAAGGCAGTGTATGTGGCTATAGCCCATGGGAATCAGGATACAAAGTGGTATAAAAAAAATGTCAAATGGTAAATATATCAAAGATGCTTCTATAGTGGTCTTAGAAATCTATTCAATAAACATAGATCCAGAATCATAAAGTGGCAGATGAAATATATTGAAGTATGATGTAGAGCAGGGGTGGGCAATTAATTACTTCTGCTCACTATTAATAATTAACCAATTGTTATTTTGTAGTAATATTAATTGTTTTAATATTGAGCAGAATTAAGTATTCTGACACCCCTATATATACTGTATGAGCCCACACACAGTCCCCCTAAATACAGTATGAGCCCTCACATAATCTGTAATATACAGTGTGAGCCCCCCACACAGCCCACCCTATAGAACGCATTAGCCCACACACAGCCCCATATACATTTATGAGTTGTACACAGCATCCTAAATACAACATTAGCCCCTACACACCCTCCTATCTAAATTGAGCCCCACATAACCTCTTAAATGCATTATGGACCCCACATAGCCTCATGCACATTGAGCCCCATATAGTCTCCTAAATACATTATGAACCCCACATAGCCTTAGAAATACATTGAGCCCCACATAGCCTCCTATATGCAAGTTGCCTATTTAGAATGGAAGATGACTTGTACTCTAGCACCACTTATTGGAAGTACTAATCATAAGAGTCAATATTACCCGTTAATGAGCCTTGTCATATGGCTTGGGATATAAGCTAGACGATGTTCTCAATTTGCAGACAGTGTTTAGGGCTCTTGCCCCTTTGTCAGTGCAAAGTATGAGATCTGATTTAACTGTATGAGAGGCTAAGACGGGATCTAAGGGATAAGGTTTTTCCTTATTGAGAGTGACATACAGGAAAGGAATGCAAGGCAATTGTCTCCTCATACTGGCATTCCAAACCTGGCATGTCATGCTCCACTAGGGGAAATGTTAACCCATAGATCCCAGTCTAAAGGCCCTGTCTCACATAACGATATCGATAGAGCCCCTGCTGTGAGGTCGCTGATCGCTGCAAAGTGCTGCAGGTCATTTTCTAATAGTTGGTTTCCCGCTGGTCAGCACACATTGCTGCGTGTGACAGTGAGAAACCAGTGATCAGTGACCTCACAGGCTGGTAACCATGGTAAACACCGGGTTTCTAGGCAGTGCGCGCTGCCTGGATACCCTCTGTTTATCATAGTTACCAGCGTTCTCCCTGCTTAGCGCTGCCTGTCAGTCAGCGCTAAGCAGGGAGGACGCTGACATTGCCTTCAGCGATGTGGGAGATCGCTGGAGAGATCTGCATGTTTGACAGCTCCCCAGCGATCAGGTAACGACGCTCAAGCGATCCTGGCAGGTCGTTATCGCTGTCCGGATCGCTGGAGCCGTCGATATGTGAGACAGGGCCTTTAGCCTCTTGCCTTGCTAAACCAGATCTCATAATTTGCACTGATGAGGGGCAAACACGCCGAAACATCATGTCTGCAAACTGAGATTCTAAAGTAGCTTATATCTTATGTCATATGGTAAAGGCCCAGTCACACATAATGATATCGTTAGAGAGATGGTTGTAACTGTGACGTTACAACGATTTCTCCAGCGATGTCACTGTGTGTGACATCTAGTAACGATCAGGCCCCTGCTGTGAGGTCGCTGATTGTTACATTCTGCTCTGGGTCATTTTTTGATTGTTGATTTCCCGCTGGTCAGCACGTATCGCTGCGTGTGGCCGTGAGAATCCAGCGATCAGTGACCTCACGGGGCTGGTAACCGTGGTAAACACCGGGTATCCAGGCAGCGCACACTGCCTGGATATCCGGTGTTTACCATAGTTACCAGCGTTCTACCTGCTTAGCGCTGCCTGTAAGGCAGCGCTAAGCAGGGAGGACGCTTATATCGCCTTCAGCGATGTGGGAGGTGGCTCCCAGGTCCCTGATCGCTGGGGAGATCTGCCTGTTTAACAGCTCCCCAGCAATCAGGTAACGACGCTCCAGCGATCCCGGCAGGTCGTTATCGCTGTCGGGATCACTGGAGCGGTCGTTATGCGAGACAGGGCCTTAAGGCTTGTTAAAGGGTCAATATTGACTTTAGGATTGCTACAGTTGGTGGCACTTGAGTTCTAGTCCTCCAATTTGCATATTAATTTCCCAGGGAGCATGCAAAGCCTTTGTCTCCTCATACTGGCTAGCCAGACCTTGCATGTCACTCTCCAGAAGGAGAGACCATATCCGATAACCTCCTATATACATTATGAGCTGCACTTAGCCCTCTATATACAGTAGGCTCATACACCAATGGGAAAAAACACCATATACTCAACTTGCTCCTGTTCCCCTGGTGCTCTGTTGCACTGATCCTTCACACATCAGACACGCTGATGTGATGTCATCATGTCTGCTGTCTGACATGTTGGATGGTAGAAGGAGGAGATAGCAGCCTACCCTCCACCAGGTTATACACAGCTATCTGCATCCTAAGGATGCAGATAGTGGTGATGGACCACTGGCTTCAGCCCTTTGGGTGTCTCAGTCAGCGGGCCAGACTGGAGCAGCCAGAGGGCCAAATTTGGCCCACAGCCATGGTTTGCCCAGCTCTGATCTAGAGTGAATAGTAACCATTCATAGTGGAGATAAGCAGAGTGTAACATACAGTAATAACGGTCAGATATATAAGACCCATTACCTCAGCACAAAATTCTATAGATAACACTGCACCATCAATACCCTGCAGAGGATTTTGTTACTTTTACTTTAAACATGTCTTTGTCAGGAGATAGTAATAATTAAAAATGAGGGCTGAATAATGGCAAACTTGCCATCACCTGCATGTGGTATGCCTGCAGCGGGATCCATTTCTGATGCAGACGGCTCCCTGGTCTTGAGTGTCCGGCAAGTGAGTGTGACAGAAAGTGACGTTATCAGGCACCCCGCTGCAGCGGCCAGGAACCATTATGGGAGTCCCAGCATCTGGAAGGGGAACAGCACTCGTGTGGAGCGCGAACTCAGCTGATGATATAGAGCCACCAACAGAGTAAAAAGATACGGTAGGAAAAATTCAAGCCTGATAGGAGAGCCGGGGAACCAGGGCTGTGGAGTCGGTAGAAAATGTTCCGACTACTAAAAAATATAATAAATTAGTTCCGGTAGTTCAATGCAGAATGTGCTGAATATTATTAATATGAATTATGTTCTACCTGAATATCTTGATTATTATGTCATTATAATGAATAAAGCCTAATGTTACCATTGACCTACAATACATTTATCGCTTAAACAAGCCATGAATGAAGGAGTCAGAATCAAAGGAGTTGTAGTTGGAGCCAGGGAAATTCAGGAGTTCGGAGTCGGTGGTTTGATTTTCCGACTCCACAGTCCTGGGGAGAACTGAAAGAATAAAGAAGTTTAAAACAAATAAGACACACAATTTTTTCACAATATATTCATTATTCACTTAAGAACACCATGTAAATTGTGTGTGTCAATCAATATTTAACATAATATATGTATTTTTGCATACAGGCAAGTGGCTTTTAATGAATTCCAATCATCTTATCCCTGGCATCATTAAGGCCTCATACAAACGTCCATTCTTTTCTGTGTACGTGTAAAACAGACCTTGCATCACCAGTGATTTTCATCAGTTTCGGTCAGAGTTTTCATTTTTTTCACTGTTAAGAAAATATAAGAAAGATTTTCCTCCGCCTTTTGGTCAGTGAAGAACAGATGACCTCTGAATGCTGTCATGTTTTTTCACTCCCCCATAGACTTACATTGCAGATTTTGATCTGACACTTTGATAGATATTGGACGTGTCTATGTGATTTTGCATGGAAAACACTTTGTCCAGTCCGCCTGCAAATTGGCGCATGTTTTCAACCACGCTTCGCTGATTGGTTGCGCCCGGCCAGTTTGTCAGCAATCAGCGATATTGGCGCGGGATTATAAACCCAGCTTCACTTTGCATTAATTCTTAAAATCTTCATAAATAAACTACATACATATTCTAGAATACCTGCATTAGAATCGGGGCCACCCATCTAGTACAGAATAATAGGCCCCCCCATAGTCCTCCTACAGAATGAGTCCCATATAGCCCTCCATACAGAATACTGGGCCCCACACAGTCCTCCATACAGAATAATGGGCCCCACATTCTACTCCATACATAATAATGGGCCCCACATAGTCCTCCTACAGAATAATGGGCCCCACATAGTCCTTCACACAGAATAATGGGCCCCACATAGTCCTTCACACAGAATAAGGGCCCCACAGAGTCCTTCACACAGAATAAGGGCGCCCCACATAGTCCTCCATACAGAATAATGGGCCCCACATTGTACTCCATGCAGGATAATAGCGCCACATAGTCCTCCATAAGCTCCTCTTTTACCCCTTACTTTCGGTCCCCGTTAGTGAGCGAGTCTCTGTGAAGCTTTTCACTGCTCAGCACATTGGACTCGAAATGGAAGACTGCACAGTCAGTGCCCGATGTCCGGGGGGCCAAAAAAAAAAAAAATCACCCCTGCGGGACAAATTTGTCCCTAAGGCCAGAGTTTGATCTGTGTTGTAGAGGATTTTCATGAATCTGCCCCAGTATTTAAGCCGCCACATACACATCAGACTAACATGGCCGAACCTGCCGATATGGATGGATTCAGCTGACAGTGTAAAGTTTATCGGAGCCCTGCACAATGGTTCGTCAGAGGAGTGAAGCATCCGGCATGCGTGATTACAGACTACCGGTCATATCGTCTCCTTTAGGTAACATGTCTTTGGCTGCACTCTCGTAGATGACCGAGCCCTCCTGTGTATTGGAGACATGGCTGACAGCCAAGCCATTGTTGGGCCATCTGTGTGTAACGCAAATGATTTTGGCTGGTTTTGAGTTGACGCCTTTTCTGAGTTTCTCCACCTACAGTAGACATTGATGAATTGTGCCCATCACATAGGTAATAATGGCTACATCACAACCTTCATTGAGGCTCTCTTATGTGAGGCTGACTATATAAAGGCTTTCGGCAGTGCCAGTTTTGGAGCTTAGGTCTCATTTTGTGCCTCACAGACCCGGCCATGTGCTCACCTCCAGCCATACTTTAGATGTTATTGTAGCTCCCTCCTTTCCTTCTCCGTTATTAATCTGCGCAGTATTTTGTTCGGCTTCTACTGCTTTTTAATACTTTTTTGCTATAGTAAACCGTAACTCTACAGTTGAAGGGAGGGTGAGGAGATTGTAAATGTTCCATTAACGTTTCTGGACATCTCCGCTCCATAGCTTGGGGTTAACATTTTCGGCAGAGCTTATTTAAAGATGGCTGGTTTAATACAACATGCTTCCATTGTGTCACTGCCCCAGGAATCAAATTCAAGTCGTGTCTTGCTTTCTTAAAGCATGTAGAAAATGTATGTCATCTCATCAAACATTTCGCCTGCAACGTAACCATTTACATTTGCATTGATAGGTTTCTCTGGAATCAGCAGATCTAAGTACTTTTTTTTCACTTTGAGTACATAAACTAATGGATAATGTTACACTCTTAAATGGGTATTCCCAAATGAAACATTCCATAATCACAAAGCGGGTTATAATTTATTGATCTCAGGTGTTAGGAGTACATCAGCAGGATTTTGCTACCTGAAGTGACAACATACCGTAATATGGTCAAAGGCATCCTGAATCCAATGATGTATCACATGGAATACTGCCTTAAGACGTTCTCAAACAATCGAAGAAGAATTTAGTTTTAGAGACACAGCAGAGTTAAGAGCTGCTCCCGCCCACACCAGGCTCTATAGAGATTGTGTTGAGACTGTGAGATGCCAATCACAGCAGGAAGGCGTGTCTTAATTGCCATGTGCGTGACATTGTAGTCCAGTAACAATAATCACATAAACAATAGAACACATTGATAAAAAAAAGCACAGTTGCTTTTTGTTTTTTAGCCCCTACAGCAAGCTGTCCTCAGCTTTAAAGGTAATCTGTCACCAGGTTTTTACCGCCTAATCTGAGAGGAGCATAAGGTGGGGCCAGAGATCCTGATTCCAGCGATGTGTCACTTACTGGGCTGCTCAGTGTAATTTTAATGAAGTCACTGTTTAATCAGCTGGACGACTACTTAGTATGTTACCAGGTAGTCCTCTATGTTCATGAACTGCTAAATCTGCAGCAGAGAAAATAGTAATTTTATCAAAATGACAGCAAGCAGCTCAGTAAGGCTGGTTTCACACTGGCGTTTGCAAACGCCGCGTACCGAACGCAGCCAAACACTTGCGCACTGGGTTCCTATGTTTAACATGGGAACAGATGTGCCTGCGTTTGGCTGCATTCGGTTGCATTTGCGTTCGGATGCGCATAATTTGTGCCTCCTCCGAGCGCACTCTGGACGCAGCATGTTGCATTTTTTTTTTCGGTCGCGGGCGCTTGATTTATCTGCAAGTGTCTGCAAGCGCACAAACCATGCATTGAAGTCAATGGATCCGCAGTGCCCTCCGCATGACAGCGCAGCAGAACGCTGCGGATCTCATTGAAATCTCTCCCGGTGGCTGCCATGATCAGCGGCGGCCACCGGCAGATCAGCTAGAGCCTCCACTGATCTCCCACTGGTGACGGCGGGGAGAAACAGCTGATCTTACAGATGTTTAAATCTCCCGCGCCGACACCGAATAGGTGAGGTCGGTGCGGGACATTTGAAGCACCAATCAGCTGTTTCTTTTCTCCTGCACCGATATCACCCTATTCGGTGTCAGCGCGGGAGATTTAAACAGCTGTCAGATCAGCTGTGTCTTCAAATTTCCCATGCTGACACCGGCGGGAGATCAGCTGTGGCCGGGAGGAGGAGATCTCCACCTCTGATCCTCTTCCCGGCCGCCCCCGAGACAGCTGATTGGCTGGCTGGGGTGCATACTAATGTGAACGCATGCAGAGATTTTCCGCTGCATTCACATCAGTATGGGCTGTGTTTGCGTCTGCATGCCATACGCATGCAGACACAAACGCCAGTGTGAAACCACCCTAAGGGATACATCGCTGGAATCAGGGGTTCTATCTATATATCTCAGATTGGATGGCAAAAACCTGGTGACAGATTCCCTTTAATTTGTAGTCCACTGTACTTTGTCTCTTCTAATCCATACTACGTAAAGGTATCATCGACAAGCTGGCAAGTGAAGAAAGAAGGTTTGGGTACCTATAGTGGTGGAACTTTTTTCTTTGTGCAGTTTTCCTAGCTTCATGGGGAATAAGATTTTTAAAGCCTCATTCACCTGTATGTATGTATGGTAACAGGTTGCAGGAACATTTTTAGCAGTTTTTGCAGCTATTTTTGCTACTGGCAACTGCAGTCAAAAACAATTAAATATGTATTGTAATGCATTTGCAAAAAAAAGTCTTAAAGGGAACCTGTCAGCTACTTTTAGCCCCCCAGCTATCACTGTATGTCCCTGTAGCTTCATAATACTAGTCTAAGTATCCCTGTCTGAGCCCATAGTGTAATGTAACAGAATAAGAGGTAATTAGCGGTTGAGGAGGGCGCTACAAAAGGATGGAGGAGCATAAATGGTTTTTAGTATATCTTACTTTGTTTATTCAAGCATATCACAACATGTTTCAGCAGATACTTCATAAGGCAGAGTATCTGCTGAAACATGTTGTGATATGCTTGAATAAACAAAGTAAGATGTACTAAAAAACATTTGTGCTCCTCCATCCTTTTGTAGCACCCTCCTCAACCGCTAATTACCTCTTATTCTGTTGTCTACACGCCGGCATGGCGAGCCGTGAGGTGCAGCACTGAAGGATTGGAGACTGTAAGGGTATGTGCCCACAGGACGTTTTTGCTGCAGTCCTGAACGCAGGAAAACCTGAGGATCCTAGAGTCCTTGACAGGAGAAATGCTATGATCTTGTCTGCGTTTTTTGCGCGTTTTTGGTGCGTTTTTACTGCGTTTTTGATGCTGCGTTTTTCCAGCGTTTTTCCCATTGACTGCACCAAAAACGCAAAAAATAATTGACATGTCCATTCTTTGCTATCCGCACCAAAAACGCAGGTATTTGACAGTTCTTGACACTTGCAAAACCAATGTGTGGGCACAGCGTTTCTGAAAACACATTGGTTTTGCTGGGAAACCCAACCACAGGAATAGATTAGCATACATTAACATAAAACCAATGGTTTTCTGCATGCGAAAACCGCAGGAAAACCGTGGCAAAAACGCCCTGTGGGCACATACCCTTATTGCCTGTAGGGAAGAGAGAAAAAGACCTGGCAAAGACCAAAGAACCTGCGGTGACATCAGCGGCACATGATACCCCATGTGAATAGTCTTCCCGGCAACCAGGAAGCTACAACACAGCGCGCGGTGCGCACAGAGCACCGGAGGTCTGATAACCGGGTTATACAGGCTGCATAACCCACTCAGGTTAGTTCAAAACCCCCCAACTAGCCTGTCAAAACTGCCCCCAGATATAATCCTAGGAGCGCCTTCTCTCTTGTTGTTTTTTTACATAGTGTAATATAAGGGTGTGTGCACACGATCAGTATGCACAGTGTTTTGGACGCAGAGTCTTGCCGCTGCGTCCAAAACGCTGCGTAGTACAGTATCGGCATAGTGGATGGGATTTCAAGAAATCCAATCCCTACTATGCTTAACCCGACCACAGTGATCTGACAGCTGACGTGGGGGTTGCCGTCATTCCGCTCCTCCGCAGCATGTTCATTTCATTGGGTGGCCACAGGGAGAAGTCACCCTGCACCCGCCGAACATGGTGAGTACAGGGCGGCTGCAGTCTCCCTGCGGGCACCTGCGGCTTCACTCCGGGTCGGAGGAGCTGCGTCCAACACACAGCTCCTCCGGACCATGAGCACATAGCTTTAAAGGGGGGGAAAAAAAGCAATTACCGTATATACTCGTGTATAAGCCGACCCGTGTATAAGCCGACCCCCCTACTTTTGCCCCCAAAACCTGGGAAAACCTATTGACTCGTGTATAAGCCGAGGGTGGACCCCAGCACAGGTATACAGCCCCCAGCAGTGTGGTATACAGCAGCCCCAGAGGTATATACAGCAGCCCCAGTGGTAGTATACAGCAGCAGCCCCAGTGGTATATACAGCAGCAGCCCCAGTGGTATATACAGCAGCAGCCCCAGTGGTTAGTATACAGCAGCCCCAGTGGTAGTATACAGCAGCCCCAGAGGTATATACAGCCCCAGTGGTAGTATACAGCAGCCCCAGTGGTAGTATACAGCAGCCCCAGTGGTAGTATACAGCAGCCCCAGTGGTAGTATACAGCAGCCCCAGTGGTAGTATACAGCAGCCCCAGTGGTAGTATACAGCAGCCCCAGTGGTAGTATACAGCAGCCCCAGTGGTAGTATACAGCAGCCCCAGTGGTAGTATACAGCAGCCCCAGTGGTAGTATACAGCAGCCCCAGTGGTAGTATACAGCAGCCCCAGTGGTAGTATACAGCAGCCCCAGTGGTACTATACAGCAGCCCCAGTGGTACTATACAGCAGCCCCAGAGGTATATACAGCAGCCCCAGTGGTAGTATACAGCAGCAGCAGCCCCAGGGGTGTATACATCAGCAGCCCCAGGGCTGTATACACCAGCAGCCCCAGGGCTGTATACACCAGCAGCCCCAGGGCTGTATACACCAGCAGCCCCAGGGCTGTATACACCAGCAGCCCCAGGGCTGTATACAGCAGCAGCCCCAGGGCTGTATACAGCAGCAGCCCCAGGGCTGTATACACCAGCAGCCCCAGGGCTGTATACAGCAGCAGCCCCGGAGGTATACAGGTACCCCCATCAAGCTTGCGCGGCAGCCTGTAAAGGAAAATCATACTTATCGCTGTCCCGCGCTGTCCCGCCGCTTGCCGACACACGATCCCGGGCTTCAATCCGCGTCTTCTGGCTTCCGGGTTCCTGTGGTCGCGCGCAATGACGTCATTGCCCGCGACCACAGAAGACGCGGATTGAAGCCCGGGATCGTGATGGCAGCGGCGGGACAGCGATAAGTATGATTTTCCTTTACAGGCTGCCGCGCAAGGGGGGGGGGGGCCTGGAGCTTGATGGGGGGGCCTGTATACCTCCGGGGCTGCTGCTGTGTATATATACGGATTACCGTATATACTCGCGTATAAGCCGAGGGGGGACTTTTCAGCCCAAATTTTGGGCTGAAAAACTCGGCTTATACGCGAGTATATACGGTATACACTTAATTTTCTTATGTGATAAATAGCGAATGATCCAATGCTATGGTGGGTGGCCGCACTCCCCGTGCTAATGATTTTAAGAACTTCTTGTCCCCAAATAAAATTTATTGCTCAAACATACGAAAATATTAAAAACGGATACGTGTGTCAGCGGGTATCTGAATAAAAATACATATGACTCTTTGCTTTATAGGTAAAAGATAATTATAGCTTGCTAGGTATTCAAATGAGGGTGTGGGTATAGCCATACCTCTCTAATCAGTCTCATTATCTGCTTAATCTATAGTGTTTCATTAAATGATAAAAACTAACATCCCCAAACAGCAAATCACTATACTAAAAACCACTAAGAACATTTATTAATAAAATTACTATTCACAAAGAATCTCCAATTACATAAAAATTAAAAATTAACAAAAAATAGTTTTGTATTAAAAAAAAAAAAAAATCCTAATTTTTTTCTTCTGTTTTTTTGTTTTAAAAGGAAATATGTATGTATACTAAATTCTTTCAACAATATCATTGAGGCCATTGGGATGCAATGTCTGAAGGCGATAAATTCAATATGTCTCTTTGCGATTAAGCAGAGAATATCTATTGATAGTTTCCACAGGTATTTGTTTTAGAGGTGTCACCATTTATATTAAAATTCTACGTTTTCTTATGTGAATGAGGCAGTGACTACACATTGGAGGATGTAGTCACTCTGGCAGGTTAATAGTTAACTCACTGAAAACTTCTCTGTATAAAGAACCTGTGTGATGTAACGATCATGTGACCATAGTGGGTGGAGCTAAGCAAGCAGGCTTATGAGCTATGGCAACTCACGGGCAAATGATTGTGACATCACACAGGTCCCGCAGCATTTTCTGACATTCGTCAGAAATGTTAATTATTAACCTGGCAGAGTGACTAAACACTGCCTAATTTACATAAGAAAATGTAAGTGTATAAATACTTTTTTTTCACCTTTTAACATTACACTTCGAGCTCAGTCAGGGATGATTAGAATAGTACTATGAAGCTACAGTGATAGCTAGAGGGGATAAACGACCTTACGGGTTCTCTTTGAAAGATAACTGTTTTAACAATGTTTAATATAAATACCATATTTTCTTAATCACTTCATTGGGGGACACAGGAAGACCTTGGTTGTATGCTTGCTGCCATCAGGAGGCTGACATTATGCAAATAAGTAGAAAGGCAACTCCTCCCCAGCAGTATACACCCACCTACTGGCACAAATTCAACTCCGTTTTAGTTTTGTGTCATAGGAGGCAGACACGGCTCTCTCTGAGCCCGTATGTACCAGAATTTATTTTTTTTTAGTTAGAATTTTTTCATTTCTTTTTCTTCTATGAAGATTCATCAGTGAATACTTAGCAGCTTGGCCAATCCTTCACCCCAAAAGAGATCGGGAGTCCAGTGTACGCTGGTTGCACTGTTAACTCTTCCTCTCTGGGCCAGGGCCCCCCATCCTCTCCTACACAGATGCATATTCTGGGGAACCCTGAGGCTGGACGCTTGTGCCTTCCCTGGCCCATATGCTCCCCTACCCGCTCGCCCACCAGAGCCAGTCGGTAGGGTCATCGGACGCCCGGATCTCTGAGAAATAGTTTCTGCATCTGGAGCTCTGCACAGGACAAGGTAGTGATCTGCATCCGTGGCTCAGTTACCTGCATGAGCTTGTGACGGCATCTTTGCCAAGAAATGGCAGCACCCAGAGAAGCGCTTTCAATCCAGAAAGCGCCTAGAGGCTCTTTATCCTTTCTCTCAAAAGGTTTGCCAAAAATGGACCACCTCACCAGCAGTGGATTCCCCCAGTTTTGCGACTCTCTACAAACCCCATTCTACCCCTAGCAGATGGCACCTTCCTTAAGGAAGACCTAGACAGACATAGAGGCCGTGGCGAAATCCGCCTTTGAAGCCTCCAGCGCATCCCTGTGCCCTTCTTTCGCAGCCATCTTGGTGTCCCTAGCCGTATCTTCTTGAGCTAAAACCCTCCGAAGAGGCATCCTGACCCAAGCACATCCTTAGGAACTTGTGGGCCTGGCAGACCAGATCGCCCAAGCGTGTAAATAGATTGCCACCGCTTGCATAGACTCCACCTCCTGCATAGCGCAGGCTTCAGGCAACATGATCTCCATTCGCATGTTCCTATGGTTGAAAGCCTGGAATGCGGCGCAGCCTCTAAAAAATGGCTCGCAAATCTATCATTCCGGGGTTTACACCAGGGCTGTGGAATCGGAGTCGTGGAGTCGGAGTCTCAGTCGCTGCCCATTTTGGTGGAGTCGGAGTTGGACTCGGTAGAAAATGTTCCGACTCCTAAAATATATAATGAATTGGGTCTAGTAGTTCAATGCAGAATGTACTGAATATTATTATGAATTATTATTATGTTCAATCCAAATATCTTTATTATTATGTCATTATAATGATTAAAGCCTAATGTTACCATTGACCTACAATAATTTTATCACTTAAAAACGAGCCATGAATGAAGGAGTCGGAGTCAAAGGAGTCGGAGTTGGAGTCGGTGGTTTGATTTACCGACTCCACAGCCCTGGTTTACACCTGTTCGGCGATAAACTTGATAAGATCATCTCGGATGCCACTGGCGGGAAAAGTACTTCCCTACCACAAGCAAGGCACAAACAGTCAGCTCCTAAGAAGCGCAATTTGCAATTTTGCTCCTTTCAATCCACAGCTTCCAGACCCCCCAATCGGCAAGACCGCTTCCCCGCTCGTCAAGATAGGGAGAGGACTTCCTACAAACCGCCCCTCCTGGCGCCCACCCAACACCCACCAGCAGCCCTCTATTTCCCGTTCAAACTGCTCATGATACTACCACCAGCCTCGTAGGGTCGCCCTCTGGCCTTCCACTTACCTTGGCTTTCTGTAATAGATGATGCTTGGGTCCAAGACATGGTAGGGTACAACATCGAATTCGCTTCCTTTTCCCAGGACTGGTTTTTCCTATCCTGGCCACCAAAAGACCTGGACCTCATCTCCGCTTTCCACAAAGGAATCTCTTTTCTCCTGGGGGCAGATGTTATCATTTCCGTCCCTAAACACCAACACTTTTTGGGGTTCTACTCCAATCTCTTTGTATTCCCAAAAAAGGGAGACTCCATTTGCCCCATTTTGGATCTGAAACTTCTCAACACCAAACTCTGGTTGAGACACTTCAGAATGGTGTCCCTTCAGTCAGTAATTGCATCTATGGAGCCAGGAAATTCCTGGCTTCCATAGACATCCAGGACACCTACCTCTATGCCCTCATCCTTCGTCTCTCACCAACACTTCCTACGCTTCGCCGTGGGGTCCCAACATTATCAGTTCACCACCCTTCCATTTGGCCTAGCCACAGGCCCCTGGGTCTTTACAAAAATCATGGCATCAGTAGTAGCCATTCTTCGGTCCAAGGGAATTTTAGCAATACCCTACTTGGACGACATTCTGGTAAAGGCCCCCTCACGTGGAGTGCTGCGACGGTCTGCAGATCTCTCTGGACTCCCTCCGGCGCTTAGGTTGGATCATCAATGCCAAGAAGTCTTGTCTTCTCCCAACCCAGCGGATCACCTTTCTGGGCATGATATTCGACACAGCCCAGTCCCGCTTTTTTCTCCTCTCCAGACAAAAATGCCGCCCTGCTGTCCGGGATTCACCGTCTCAGACAACCCTCTTCCCCCTCACTCCGCCTATCCATGAGTGTGCTGGGCCATTCCTTTCACCCCATTCCACACCCTACCTCTCCAATGCTTCCTTCAAGCGAAATGGGATTGCTCTCTCAGCAGTCTTGACCTCCCAGTCCACCTCTCCAGATCAGCGAGACAGTCACTGGGGCGCGACCTTCCACAGCTGCACAGCCCAGGACAGATGGAACCCTCAAAAAACCTCCATGTCCATAAACATCCTAGAACTCAGGGCGATTCTCCGAGCCCTTATTTACTGGCAGGACATCCTAGCGGGCTGCCATGTCCGTATTCAGACGGACAACGCAATGGTGGTGACGTTCATAAATCGCCAGGGTGGGACTCTAAGTCGCTCAGCCATGTCGAAATTGGCCCAAATCCTTCAATGGGCTGAGCTAAACGTTCTGGCAATATCAGCAATCCACATTCCCGGAGTAGACAACTGGGCAGCTGACTATCTCAGTCGAGGGGGGTTAGGTCAGGGAGAGTGGTCCTTCAACCTGGCGGTATTACATCAGATTTGCCTCAGAAGGCCACTTCACACACACAGATATCTGAGTCCAATATCTGAACAGATCTCTGGTTGCAGTGAAATCATGGATACATTGCTCCATATTGTGGCTGTGTACAACATGGAGCAATGTATCCATGATTTCACTGCAACCAGAGATCTGTTCAGATATTGGACTCAGATATCTGTGTGTGTGAAGTGGCCTAGATGGGGATTTCCAGATGTAGACCTGATGGCCTCCAGGGACAATTACAAGCTTAGTCCCTTCGTGGCCAGGTCCAGAGACTCCCTGGCCCTTGACATGGACGCTCTTGCGATTCCATGGACCCAGTACTCCCTTTCTTATCACAAACCCCCCACCCCCCCATTGCTCTCATTCCCAGGATTCTCAAGAAAATCTGAGCGGAATGGGTAACCGTGGTCCTCGTAGCTCCGGATTGGCCCAGATGCCTCTGGTACGCAGAGGTTATCAACCTTCTAGCATGGCTGCTCCTGATCTCCCATATCTCTTGACTCGGGTCCTTTTCAGCACCCGAATTCTCAGTCACTCAGTTTAACGACATGGCTGATGAAGCCATGATACTGAGATCATCAGGTTTCTCGGAACAGGTCATCCAGACCATGATTAAAGCAAGGAAACCGTCCTCATCACAAGAGTATCACCGCACCTGGAAGGCTTTCTTCTGCTGGTGCGAAGAGCGCAATCATTCCCCAATGGTTTTTTTGTCTCCCTTCTCTCCTGGCTTTTCTCTAGTCTGGCCTGGATGCAGGACTATTCCTCAGTTCTCTGAAGAGCTAGGTATCTGCCCTTTTGGTTCTTTTCTGTTTTATAATACAAATCTACTATGTGCTGTACTGTACTGTAGTGGGGTGGCTCCGGAGCGGGCTGCAGGCAGCAGAGGGAGGTCATGTGCTCCCACTAATTAGCCTCATATAATATTCACTGCACACGCTGTCCATCACCTCAGTGCTGAAATGTGCTGAGAGGGACGGTGGAGCAGCGCATTTTATATGTACCTTTACTAACACTCCCCCCCCACTCCTGGATATGGCCCCCCTCATCACTGTATATGTCCCTCCTCATCACTATACATGCCCCCCTGCTGGTGCGCACACTGTGAAATAGCAAACGCTGTTACTCACCTCTCTATTGCTCTCAGGTCAGTGTCTTCCTGTCTCTGTGCCAATCATCTGACCTAGGGCGTACAGTGATATCATCACTGTGCGCCTTGTTCACATAATCAGATGCCCGTAGAGATGCAGAAAGTCACCGCTGAGCTAGGAGCACGGAGCGAGCGACGGAGAGGTGAGTAACCAGCAGGGGGGCATGTATAGTGATGAGGGGGACTACCAGCACAGTGGGGGCTGTGTGTGCCAGCACAGGGGCGCCATATATATACCAGGATGAGGGATATATACTGATAGTAAAACGGACACTGGCATCAGAAGACGGACCCAATTTAACATTAAAAATAATTTTTTTCTCTTTCATTTACCAAATTTGAGGGTGCGTCTTCTAAAGCGAAAAATACGGTATATGTAATATAGTTGGAAATGTCCTGTTTATTAAAGGGTAATAAGACGATGAAGCTTTAGCAGCTGCACGTCAGAGCTTAATACCCTAAATGTCAGTGATTATTACTGCTGTAGGTGGCACAGTAAAGCGGGGAGGGAAGTGCTAATTGCTTTCTATTAGTACGGCTCATTATCTCTGCACGCTCATTAGCTGCCTTTGTGCTGGGGGCAGCCACGTTGACAAGTCTGGTTACAGGATCATCGGGCTGGGTGTTTTACTGTAGTTAGTGTTTTTGGTTCTTACATTGGGTGTATGGCTGAATAGATGTCTACAGCCGCAGAACAAGGATAACTGCCCCCATCCAGCATCTGAACATTGTGTTGGGGATCTTTGTAGGATTGACTGTTTTTACTGTCGATTGAAAAACCTAAGTGAGCAATATTTATAGGCATGGAAACATGTCCAGCTCCAGCATCCCATATTTTGATATTGATCCCCAGGGTCCAATTAGTTCAGTACAGTTGGCCAACAGAAAAAAAAATGTTTCCTTGTGTAAGTGCATGTGCTATGGCGGCCTCTGCCTCCCAGCAATGTGCATCATTACAGAACAGGCTGCATTATGTTTGGACATTTTATTTGTTGTCAATCCCTATATGATGAGCGAAAATCATGGGAATGAAGATGGTAGCACTCACCGCTTAATGAAATCATCTTTACTGATCCATTACCTGCAAAATAAAATCAAGCAGATGACATAGCAGGCAACGGCCGATTTGCATCCACTGACACTACAGGTCCCAGGAGGCAAAAACAGCCATTGCCTGCTATGTGATTTGCTTGTATGTGGCATGTGCCTCCATCTTCACTCCTGTCATTTTGGATTTTCAGACTATTGCCTATGCCTGAGCACCTCTGCTTACACCGGCGGCTATTTATCTGTGTATGCCACCCTTGTGCATGGCGGCATGGTCTATAATTTGTCATCCACTCATTTCTACTGGACAGTTGCTTTTCATCAGTGTTCTGCCAGCACTATAGGTGTTGAAGTTTCCTTTTCCTTACTTGAGTGTGCATTATATCAGCTGTTGTCTATTCTACATACCAGTGCAGTCCTCTCTTATGTCTTGATGCAGAGAGACAAAGACCTGTCTTCCTAACTGTAGTCCATTTTTGGTGATTGAGACTGATGACACTTGACAACAGGCAGGGAGGACAAACAAATCACACAGAATAAAGTCTGCCAATGTCTGACACTTTACTGTGACTTTAATGTTCTTTTGGGGATATAGTGTAACTTTTAAACTAAGCAATTTGCAGATTGACAAGTTAGTAAATTAAAGTGTGAAAGTGCAGGGACCATTTAAATATACAGTTGTATTAGAGACTTTTACACAGTATACAACATTATAATGTGTACATACATACAAGCCTATATTATTTTGTCTCTCACCATGCTAAATAGTGGGTGGCTAGTTCCACCATTGTCTTGTCTCATTTTTTCACCTGGTATTTACATTTATCTGATTATTATAAAAATTAAATGTATACCTATTTATTTTCATGACTCCTTTGGTATCATGCGTCCTTGTCTTAGGGGGTCTTTCTATATAAGTTTATGTTGCAGTCTTTCTATGTAAGTTTATAGTTGTTTATGATGGCTTCATAAGAAAAAACTTAATGGTTGCATTTAATTAGCATTTTGTTCCCAAGAAAATCCCAAGGATTTGAGAACTTTATCTTTAAAGGGGATCTGTCAGCAGGTTTTTGCTATCTAATCTAAGATCAGCATAATATAGGGCAAGAAATCCTGACTCCTGCGATACCTCTAAAGGGGGTGTCACACGCGTCAATATCGCCTGCACGATATCGACTGCACGTGACGTTGCAGCGATATTGACGCGTGTGACATACTGCATCAACCAGCGATAAATCGCTGGTTGATGATCGCCAGGTTTCAGAACCAGCTCAGAAACCTGGCGATTGTCGCCCGGTGGACACGCAGCATCGCTGCGTGTGACACCGGGACTAGCGATATTCCAGCTCCCAGCGCCTGTCACAAGCGCTGGGAGCTGGTATCCAAGGTACACTGCGGGTAACTAGGCAGCGCGCGCTGCCTAGACACCCGACGTGTACCTTAGTTACCAGCCTCCTCCGCTCACCCAGTGAGCGGAGGAGGCTGGTAACTAAGGTACACGTCGGGTATCTAGGCAGCGCGCGCTGCCTAGTTACCCACAGTGTACCTTGGAGACCAGGCTGCTCCCGCTTCCAGCAGGCTGGCAGCGGGAGCAGGACATCGTGGAAACGATATTTAAATCGTTTCCATGATGTCACTGGTCAATTGATCGCTGGTGAGTCTGCCTGTGTGACAGCTCACCAGCGATCAGCCGTCAATGTCGTCAGCGATCAGATCGCTGACGACATTGACGCGTGTGACACCCCCTTTACTGGATTCTGCTTGGTGTAGTTTTAATAGAATCCCTGTCTTGATGCAGATATAGGAGAGCTAAGATTTCAGCGCTGTGCATAGCCCCGGACTGGCGGCTTGCTGAAGTTATACAGATTAGTCTGTCTGCTCTGCACTGAGATGTCCTGTAGTGATAATCTTTTGCTGATAAAACACTGATTGTATTGAAACCACAGCACACAGCCTGAATGACACATCACTGAAATCAAGTTCTTGTGCTGTACACTATACTGCTCTCAGATTAAACAGCAAAATCCTGCAGACAGATTCCTTATAATTTGACAATATCCCGGAGCTTGTGTCCAGTGTGCCACAAGATTTCCTACCAAGATTTGACAGAGTTGTCTCGCTCATGATTAGGAGTCCTGTCTGTATGAATGCCAGGGAAAGGGGACGTTCCCACTCCCCTTTCTTCCAAATAATTGGCTTTTGCTCTAGTAGGGAAGAGACTACATTTTCAGTGTTCAGTCAATGTGTTCTGTAGACATGAGAACCAAGCAAAAACAAAAAAGCAAAACCTGCTATTGCAATTATTTCTAATAAAATACCTCAGGAGTAAGGCCAATTCACAATTCAATTGATTAATATTGTTTTTTAATTTTAAACACCAAACACAATTCAATATGACGGATGTTATCCAGAACACAGAATAGGTGACCACATGATTCCATAACAATATACTCCACAATCGTATCATTAACTATAATGTACAGCCAAAGATATTCAGGTAGATATACATCAAAACCATGTATCCCATTTTGGGTACATCTAAAGGCTCCCAGTACAAAAACAATATACCGTATACACAAGTGTCACCTCATGGGTCAAAAAGGTTGTTCACCTGTCTGTGACCAACCCCTAACGCATGTTTCGCTTAGGCTTCTTCTTCTGAGGAAGAAGCCTAAGTGAAACGTGCGTTGGGGGCACAGAATTTCACCGGTGTATCCAATTTATCTACTAACATTGACTTACAAAGCCATCCACAATCTGTCAACCCCCGCCCACCCCCACCTCCATATATCTCTGAACTAATCTCCCGATATCATCCAACTCATAATCTTCGATCCTCCCAAGACCTCCTTCTTTCCTCCTCACTTGTACGTTCCTCATCTAACCGCCTGCAAGATTTTGCCTGAGCATACCCCATCCTCTGGAACTCTGCACCCTAAAAAGTCTGACTGTCCCCTACGCCCGGAACCTTCAAGCGGAACCTGAACACCCATCTCTTCAGAGCAGCCTACACCCTGCAATGACCACATTGCCGCCCCACCACCACTGGACCTGGTGCTCCGCCACCACTGGACCTGGCACTCCAGCACCACCCAAGCAGACCCAACCTACTGTTTCCCTCCCCATTGCCCTGTAGAATGTAAGCCTGCACGGGAGGGTCCTCTCTCCCCTCTGTATCAGTCTGTCACTTTGTTCATTATATTTGTAACTTGTTTGTATGTAACCCTTTCTCATGTACAGCACCATGGAATCAATGCTGCTCCATAAATAATAATAATAACAATATACTCCACATTCATATTATTATGGAATTATGTGGTCACCTGTTCTGTGTTCCGGATAACATCTGTCATTTTTAGTGTGTTTGGTGTTTAGAATTAAAAACCAATATTAATCAATTGAATTGTGAATTGGCCTTACTCCTGAGGTATTTTATTGGAAGTATATAGTGGCTTGGAGGGCCTTGTTGAAAGAAGGGTTTTATTCTGAATTATGCAATTATTTCTACTTTATACAACATATTTTTCTATTCTCAAAGTATTTTGTGTCTCCAGCCCCCATGCGAGTCTATGCATCGCCATGGTAACAGACTACAAACTCCACTTACTCTGATTTTGCAGCCATACTCTCTAACATTCTCTTCCTTTTTGCTTTGTATTTGTACCCCCAGGATCGGACCATCCAGAATTTGTTGTCCATTACCATTTAGGTGCTTGGACATTTGTATTCAGTATACAACATATAATATCATTGGTTTGTTGGAAATATAAACCATTGATTCGCCCAATTACAAGCCATGGAAGAGTAGAGTGATGTTTCCATTCTTGCACAAATTGTGACACTATTAGTACAATCAGTGTAGTATTATAATGTGATTCCTGCCATATGAGCTTGTTTCCTTTAAACCAGTGGGAGATGGAGTAATTACCAGTGGAATTTTTAATCTTTCAATTAACATTACTGATCTCGCCCATTAGTGTGCTTTTTCAGATCAGCTAATCTTGTAGTGTAATTTATATGGAGGTGGGTGAGTGGGTGTATGTCAGACCCCTCTAGAAATGCTTATTGTATATCATGTTCTGGAAAAAGTAGCAAAGTATCTTGCTACCTGACAACCACCATCTTGAGGTTGTCAGCGGCCCCTGCAGCTTCAGTGTGTGCAATAAAACCCAATTACCAGCTACAGTGCCTACAAGTAGTATTCAACCCCCTGCTGATTTAGGTGGTTTGATAAGATGCAAATAAGTTAGAGCCTTCAAACTGCAAACGAGAATAGGATTTATTAACAGAAGCATAAATCTTACAAACCAAAAAGTTATGTTGCTCAGTTGAATTTTAATAAATTTTAAACATAAAAGTGTGGGTCAATTATTATTCAACCCCTAGGTGTAATATTTTGTGGAATAACCCTTGTTTGCAATTACAGCTAATAATCGTCTTTTATAAGACCTGATTAGGCCGGCACAGGTCTCTGGAGTTATCTTGGCCCACTCCTCCATGCAGATCTTCTCCAAGTTATCTAGGTTCTTTGGGTGTCTCATGTGGACTTTAATCTTGAGCTCCTTCCACAAGTTTTCAATTGGGTTAAGGTCAGGAGACTGACTAAGGCTGCCTTCACATTTGCGTATGTGAACGCAGCTTATGCTGCGTTCCCATACGCATTAAAACGCATGCGCACTGCGTTCCCATGTTTAACATAGGAACGCATAGTGCCTGCGTTTGGCAGCGTTTGCTGCGTTCAGGTGCGGATGCGGACCATATCTGCTCCTTCCGGTGTCCCGCGTCCGCACCCGGGACGCAGCATGTCGCGTCCCTGGGGCGGACGAGAGTGTGTGATCTGTACGCAGGCATCCGCCTGCGCACAGATCACATATAGGAGTGAATGGGTGCGCACGGCGGTCCGCAAGCATCTGCAGACCGCCGTGCGCACCATTATAAACATAGGGGCCGCGGTCTGCATGCAGATGCTTGCAGATGCATCTGCAAAACGCTGCAGATGCATCTGCAAGTCTGAAGGCAGCCTAAGCCACTCCATCACCTTGATTTTTTCCCTCTTGAACCAGGCCTTGGTTTTCTTGGCTGTGTGCTTTGGGTCGTTGTCTTGTTGGAAGATGAAATTACGACCCATCTTAAGATCCTTGATGGAGGAGCGGAGGTTCTTGGCCAAAATCTCCAGGTAGGCCGTGCTATCCATCTTCCCATGTATGCGGACCAGATGGCCAGGCCCCTTGGCTGAGAAACAGCCCCACAGCATGATGCTGCCACCACCATGCTTGACTGTAGGGATGGTATTCTTGGGGTCGTATGCAATGCCATCCATTCTCCAAACGTCACGTGTGTGGTTGGCACCAAAGATCTCGATCTTGGTCTCATCAGACCATAGAACCTTGAACCAGTCTGTCTCAGAGTCCTCCAAGTGATCATGAGCAAACTGTAGACGAGCCTTCACATGATGCTTTGAAAGTAAAGGTACCTTACGGGCTCGTCTGGAACGGAGACCATTGCGGTGGAGTACGTTACTTATGGTATTGACTGAAACCAATGTCCCCACTGCCATGAGATCTTCCCGGAGCTCCTTCCTTGTTGTCCATGGGTTAGCCTTGACTCTTCGGACAAGCCCGGCCTCGGCATGGGAGGGAACTTTCAAAGGCTGTCCAGGCCGTGGAAGGCTAACAGTAGTTCCATAAGCCTTCCACTTCCGGATGATGCTCCCAACAGTGGAGACAGGTAGGCCCAACTCCTTGGAAAGGGTTTTGTACCCCTTGCCAGCCTTGTGACCCTCCACGATCTTGTCTCTGATGGCCTTGGAATGCTCCTTTGTCTTTCCCATGTTGACCATGTATGCGTGCTGTTCACAAGTTTGGGGAGGGTCTTAAAGCGAACCTGTCACCCCCCGTGGACATCAAAAGCTATAATAGCCACCTTCTGCAGCACTAAGGCTGCATTCAGGGAAGGTGGCTATATGCTTTTGATGCCCTATATTCAGTCAAATATGAAGTTAGATAAAGCCTTACACTTAAGACCGGGAGGCGGGGTTTCGCGCTCCTCCGACCCGCCTCCTCTTGTCAATCAGTCAGTTCGCCTGCTGCTGCCTCCCCTCATGAACGCGCGGCTCCGTTCTCGTCTATGGAGCCGCGCATGCGCTGTGTGCCGGGTGTCCAGGAAGTCGTCGGGCTGCGCGCGCAGCCCGACGACTTCCTGGACACCCGGTGCACAGCGCATGCGCGGCTCCATAGAGGAGAACGGAGCCGCGCGTTCATGAGGGGAGGCAGCAGCAGGCGAACTGACTGATTGACAAGAGGAGGCGGGTCGGAGGAGCGCGAAACCCCGCCTCCCGGTCTTAAGTGTAAGGCTTTATCTAACTTCATATTTGACTGAATATAGGGCATCAAAAGCATATAGCCACCTTCCCTGAATGCAGCCTTAGTGCTGCAGAAGGTGGCTATTATAGCTTTTGATGTCCACGGGGGGTGACAGGTTAGCTTTAAATAGTCAGAAAAGGCTGGCAAAAGAGATAATTAATCCACACATGTGAAGCTCATTGTTCTTTGTGCCTGAACTACTTCTTAATACTTTAGGGGGACCAAACAGAATGCTGGTGGTTTGAGGGGTTGAATAATAATTGACCCACACTTTTATGTTTAAAATTTATTAAAATGCAACTGAGCAACATAACTTTTTGGTTTGTAAGATTTATGCTTCTGTTAATAAATCCTACTCTCGTTTGCAGTTTGAAGGCTCTAACTTATTTGCATCTTATCAAACCACCTAAATCTGCAGGGGGTTGAATACTACTCGTAGGCACTGTATCATTTTTCCACCTCATTTCACTGTTTCCAATTTCTGTGGTTTATTATTATTATCATTATTATTATTATTTATATAGCGCAATTAGATTCCATGGCACTTTACACATGGAAAGGGTAGACGAGGACAGGTACAACATATATGGATAATTAAGTCATACAGGTACAGGAGGGGAGAGGAACCTGTCCGCAAAGGCTCACAGTCTACGCGGGAAGGGTGGGGATACAGTAGGAGGAGGCGGTGCCTATCATGAGATGGTGCGGTGGATCTGGTCTCATTGTAGGGTGCAGGCTTGACGGAAGAGACGTGTCTTTAGGCTTCAGTTCAATAACAGGGGGGAGGGGCGGGGGGGGAAATATCAGGGATGGGTTTACAGCAGGACCTTCTGTGACATCACGCCCACGTGATTGGAATGAGGAAGTGTTGGTTATCAGACTCACTGATGAGCACTGCACTGGGAGCTGCACAATCAAGCGTAATGTAAAGGGTGAAGAGCAGCTAGTAAATAAGTGATTTACAAGTGTTTTAAATAATATACAAGTATAGTAGGCATCTCAGCATTATAGTATAGGAGTGCAGGGACCAAACAAGAAAAACATCTCCCCGGAGGTCCCTTTTCACTTTTCAGTGATGTAGTATTTGACATATTTCAGGCGTAAAAGTGCTTGAAAATGTTTCAAAACTTTGTGATTCCAACTTTTTTATATTTTTACGTGAGAGCTGCAAACGTTTTGACAACTGTGGAGCTTTGCTTGCGGGACTACTGCGGTCAGGAAACTCTGCATACATTTTGCCACAAAAGTGGTGCAAATGACGTCACCGCTCCCTGATTTCCCATGGTTCGCTAATGTATTTACAAATGCTGATTTATTGACCTTATCTACCTCCTTCACCCAACTGGCCTTTCCCAACTTTACCTTTATATTGCTGTTTATTTCTTTGTTTATGACGACCTATGATCAAGGTTTACTTTTTCCCTTCTGTAATATGTTATATCTTTCCAGGTATAGAAAACAACAAGGCGGCACTCACCGTTTGTTCACAGGTGCTTTCTTTATTGCAGAGGTGCGGGGAGGGGGTGCATGAAGGTACAGACAAGTCCTGTTTCGCGGTTTGCCCGCTTGTACAGGTCTGGGGGAGGTGACGTCATGGCAGAATTTATAGGGAAACTCCCTTAAACGTCAACTCCTCCTTAATACAGGTGTGCAATTAAAAACACTAGAATGAAGTAAAAACATGCTTACAAAAATGTCACCATAGTATATACATGAATAAGTCACAGTAATTACAATTTCATGCAGAAATGCAGCCTAATGCTGCACAGAGAGGACACTGCCATTTCTGTCAGCGCCATGACACGGGCAACGCTGAGGTATACTTTATGGCGGAAATGTCGCCTATTGACTGACGACAGGTGTTATCAGGCAATCAGCTGCAGACTACCAGTGTCTAACAGCTGTGTTTTGCAGTAAGGTTATCGCCCCCTGATGCCAGGCGTTGTTCAGGCAACCAAACGTGAAGCGCCAGTGTCGTGCAGTAAGAAAGGCAAGAGTGTGTGGGTCTGTGGGAATTAATCCTAGAGGTGGAATTCACCTATTAAGTCCAGACCTTTACTTCCACAATAAGCAAGAACTTGAACTAGTTTAAGGGAGTTTCCCTATAAATTCTGCCATGACGTCACCTCTCCCAGACCTGTAGAAGCAGGCAAACCGCAAAACAGGACCTGTCGTCTGTACCTTCATGCACCCCCTCCCCGCACCTCTGCAATAAAGAAAGCACCTGTGAACAAACGGTGAGTGCCGCCTTGTTGTTTTCTATACCTGGACTGTATATGCTTGACCGGCTTATGTAGGCGCTGCACCACCAGGTGGCTGGGGGAAAGACAGCGGTCTGTCTCTATGGAGCAATAGGAAGGACCATTAGCCCTGTTGGTGCCCGGTGCCCCTACTTTTCTTTACATATGTTATATCTTCACTTTTTTGAAAACTCAATAAAAATCTATTGGTTAAAAAAAAAAAAAGATTGTTTATGGTGGCACACGGCTGCAGCATTCATTAGTAGGTGCACCTTCATCTCGTTCCTCTCTCTACTTGGTGGTTACTATATAGGGATGTGAAGTGGAAACTCCATTAACATAGTAGAATCACAACATATTCATCTTTGAGTTCCGCTTCTTCATTTAGAAAATGTGCATTCACCAGAAGTACAAACATCTGTTACCAAAATAGCACCAGCAGTAAATGCAGCTTTATCAGGAGCTTTTCATGATTCCTCTTCAGTCCTTATCTGGCGTTTCCAGGTCCTTGAATGTAGAGTCGTTTTTAGGTCAGAATGTCTCCAGATCGTGGAGCCGTGTAGACCACAGCCTAACGTGACCGGACAACGTCTCACAAATCTATTACGAAGATAAGAATCTGTTCCTTTTTTGGCCGGTTCCTGCACATCTTAAAGCAGCAGTAGCACGGTGGTGTGCCTGCTATTACGCTTTTCATGTGAAGGTTTAAGAGCGCGCACAAATCTGTGTTCACTTAACTGGCCATCTGCTCCGAAAAGGAAGTTCTGGAAGTGATCCCCAGCGGATCAGCACAACGCGAACTAGTAAAAGTAAAACGCGGCTTGTCATCCAGTCCTACAGCGGAAATAACTGCATGATGATATATAATAACCAGGCAATGTGTAGAGTCTGGCTGGATCATGTGTTTCCCACTGTGGATCTTTTGTCTTTACCATAAACTACTCCATATTACCCACAAATATTGCTGAACCTCGTATTTTGAAAGGGGCTAAATGTAAACTTCATATGCTGTCTAAAAAAACAAAAGTGTTTAGTGATCCTAATATAAGTCAAAATACTGTGTTCTTCATTATCCAGTTCAACATTTAATTATTGACTTCTAATCTTGATACAATCCCATTAGAAATGGGACTGTGCCACCCTCATATCATTTTAATGGGCGAGTGTGTTTCTACAAAACATCCAATCATATAGGATTCTACCTGCAAACATTTTCTTACAGGTCACCAGTAATACTCTTCTTGTGCTGTAAGTAATGATACTATGGGGTGCAAAGCTACCTTGCACTGATCTCTGCACATTGCTTGGCTCATTAAAGGGTATCTCTTAGCAGATTTTTGCTACCTCATCTGAGAGCATCGTGATGTAGACAAAGAGATCCTGAATCCAACCATATATGACTTTGATTACTGGCTGCAGCAGGTCTGACACAATCAAAGCATTTAGTTTTAGAAACCTTGCAGAGCTGAGAAAGCTGCCCCGCCCACACCAGACTCCATATGGACAGTGAGGTGCCAATCACAGCAGGGGGCATGTCAGACTTCCATGCACGTGACCGTGTTTCAGTAATCGCCAGGTGATGAAGCTTTTAGTATAAGTAAATAATAGCACACAGCCTGATGAGAGGCACAGTTGCTCTTTGTTTTTAACCCCTTCAGCATGCTGTTGTCAGCTTACATTGCAAAAACCTGATGACAGGTTTCTTTAAATCTTGCCTAATAAACGTCTAAGGAATCTTTTACTACCAAAAACATTTACCTTCAGATATAGGGGTAATCTGCGTATAAAAGGTGTTTAAATCATGTCTGGCAGATATACCATAGGCAGGACTACAGGGAGAAAATGAAGTTCTATTCTCCCTGCAGCCACTCACTTCCAGTCATCAGAACGCTGCAGGAGCTGTTAGTCGCCACGGTTACCACTCCCCTGCACCTTGAGTAACAGCCTGTTCCCCAGTGTGAGTGCAGAGCATGCTGTAAGGCTGGCTTCACAATAACGGTTTTCAGTTTCCATGTGAATCCATCTGAAATTGGATGCACCTACATCAGTTTTCGGCCCCTTTGACTTTTAATGGGATCGTGGTGCATCCAGTTCTTTATGGTTCCCACTGATCCGGGTGCCACTGTTTTTGCAGTAAGACCAAACACACATTTTGGAGTGAGCACCCAGATCCAGGGCAATGTCGGTTATATTACAATTGAGCTTTATTGAACCCGGATGCGGCAGAGTCCGTATCCCACTGGCTCCGGGTTTTTGGTCTGAGCATGCTCAGAGCTAAGCTTGAAATGAACGTCTCCTAGGGGGGTGTTATTTTCCACCGGATGCAGCCAATAAAGGTACACATCCGGATGTAACTGTCCGCTCCCTCACTGGTATTATCACTGATCCATAAGACAGATCAGTGATAATACTGTTGCATCCAGTTTGTCATCATTGTGGGGGAATGCAGGGGGGGGATGCAGCTTTGTCTGCATCTTTCCAGTTTCCAAAAAATGGTAGTCCAAAAAATCGTATTGTGAATCCAGCCTAAGTGGGGGTAGCTCACTGCCACCTGCACCACCCTGATGACTGCAAGGGACTATTGGCACTGAGAATATAACTTCTTTCTCTCCCTTCTGCTTTTACAATTTGCTTGAACCCTTTACATATTACTCAACAAAAGAATTACCGTTTCTGATTGTCTGCTTTCTGATTCATTTTAGGACTTTGCACTGAAGGTTTATATCGCGTGTGCGGATACAAAACTGACCAGGATAATATTCAGAAGCTGTTTGACCAGAGTGAGTAGTCCCTGATATTAGATATCATCACCAGACTATTTTTGTTGTTTACTAGTAATCCATTTGATAAGTTGAATATAATGTTTACTCTTAATGTCTGTGATCCGATGTCTTCCTGAGTAATCCACATTATTCTTATACGTAAATGAGCTGTTAAAGGGGTGGCAGCCTTCGAGTCCTCGCAGTACTCTGTCCAGGACTCTCTGCTACCGGCAACAAGAACGCGCCGTCCTGTGACTGCATTTTTGCAATTTGCGTAATTTCAGCCATTTTCTCAATAGATCTGCGGCCTCGCTCAATATAAATTAATTTGATGAGGTCACGCAAATCTAGACAGTGCTTGATCACAGTTGTTGTCTTATGATTGCGTGCTCTTGCCAACATCATCTGAGAATCCTGACAACATGCAGTACCCAGGCTGTGAGGATTTAAGACTTCAGTCACAAAAAGGGACTGCAGACTTTCACTCCACACATAAATATCCCCTTTAGGACCTATAAGTCAGACTCCGATCTTCCCAAGGACCTCCCTCTAGAGCTTATTTTAAATAACAGGGGGTGTTACCAGTGTGAACAATGAAAAACCTGACTCTTGGCTCCCCAGATCTCACTGAAGAGCTGTGTTTGGTTATAACACAGTACAGCAGAGCTTTGCTTTGTTGAATTACAGACACATCTATATCTGCAGGTTCCTCTCTGTGTTTCATCTTCCATCTCACAAGCATCTATTGTGTAGGGAGGATCATCACCGCAGAACTGAACACCTAAGGCTGTGTTCACACTGGGCGTTTTTGGGCTGTTTTGCTCAACAGTTTTGTAGCCAAAACCAGCAGTGGGTGATTAAATCCAGAGTGGTGACGTGTTTCTATTAGACTTTTCCTCTGATTGCTCTACTCCTGGTTTTGGCTACAAAAACTGATGAGCAAAAACAGCCCAAAAACGCCCAGTGTGAACACAGCCTTAAAGAACAACTTAAAAATCTGTTTGTAATGAAACAAAAGGTTTAGCTCTGCTGTACTGTTGCAGTAATCAGGCTTCGATTGCAGCAGAGCTGATGAAAACGGGTATACATAAGCCATATACAAGGGCCTTACATTATTCTTTAAAAATTACCCATGTTTCACCATTAAAGACAACAAGAAATTTTGTTGTGTGGACCTAGCACAGTTATTGTATTGCTTGCATAGTGAATGCATGAGAGATGAGTATCTGCTGCTCCCTCCCGTAATATCTGAGAGCTTATCTACCAATTGGCATGTCATGTTCAGTAAGGCTACGTTCACACATTGCGTATTTTTGAGCGCTTTTTTACGTGCGCTTTTCAAAATGCGCAATGTTCCTTTTGTCTGCGGCAAAGTGAATGTGAAATTCACTGCCATACAGACACTGTGTAATTTTACGCAGCGCTTTTATGGGAAAAAGCGCCGGCATAAAAAGAGTGACCATGTCAATTCTTTACGCAGCAGCACCAGCACTTTTTCCCATAGGGGGCGGCACTGCTGGATCTGATGTCACAGAGGGGGACGAAGAATCCTGTTCCTCCTACCCTCTGTGACATGTGTGACCGCCCCCATTTGATTTTGCAGTATGTTAATATACACTGCGAAATCTAAATGAAACAAAGTCAGAGGTATTAAAAATAATAAAGAATTAATACTTACCTATCCGTCGACTTGTTTGTGCTATTGGGGAGCCAGGCACCGATGTGAGAAGACCTTGTGTGACGTCATGGGCGCTGATATGCCACTCTCGGTCATGTGATACGTGACGCGCATATCACATGACCGCGAGAGGCCAATCACAGCGCCCAATCTCATTATGACATCATGCAAAGCCTTGGTAGGACGATACCTGCAGAAGATCTCCCGAACACCCGCTGGAGGGTAAGTATATAAATCTTTATTATTTTTAATACATTTGACTGAATTTTACATTTGATTTTGCAGTGTATAATGCACTGTGAAATCAAACGGGCTGTGACAGATGTGACACAGGGGAGGATGAACAGGATTCTTCCTCCCCTCTGTGAGATCACTGAAGAAGTAGCCCCGTAAAAACACGCAGTGTGTAAATGCACTGCGTTTTTTTACGGGCTTTTTTGCGGGGTTACAAAACGCTGGTAAAAGTGCCCGCACAAAAAAGCGCTATGTGTGAACGTAGCCTAAATGTATCTCTTGTACTGGTGTGCTGCTAGTCTTTCCAGTTCCATTTATTTCATCCCCAGAACCGTACTGTAAGATGTTTTTTGGGGGCTTTTTTGCAGGGTAAGCTGAAATATCTATTAATAAAACTTTCTGATCCATTTCTTGGGTGGTGATGTGACCAATACAGCCAATACATCATTTTATTTAGTTTTTAATCTTTTTGCGCTTGATATTTGAAATAAACAACACATCATTTTTAAAGGGAACCGGTTAACTTCTTTTTTGGTTCCCTATTCTATTACTATCTGGCCTGCACTTTGCTTGCTCATCCCTAACCATCCCTCTCTGACCTAAAACTGCTCTATAAAGCTTGGGAAAAATGATTTAATAACTTACATGCAGTCTACATCCATAGACTGGAATGGGTGGTCTCCATTCTCCCTCCTCGCAGGCTTTTATCAAGCCCCGCTGGGCGTCATCATTTCGTCCCCTGGTTGTCCTCTTTTGAAATTCTCCCTCCTCCTCATAGTATGACACGGAGCCGGATGTCAGTTTCGGGTCCATTGTTGGGGCTTATCAGGCTGTGCGGTCTGGCATCAATATGTGCACTGCGCATGCGCCGGAGCCGGACTGTACAGCCTGATAAGCCCCGACAATGGACCGAAACTGACATCCGGCTCCATGTCATACTATGAGGAGGAGGTGAGAATTTCAAAAGAGGACGACCAGGAGACGAAATGATGACGCCCAGCGGGGCGTGACAAGAGCCTGCGAGGAGGGAGAATGGAGACCACCCATTCCAGTCTATGGATGTAGACTGCATGTAAGTTATTAAATCATTTTTCCCAAGCTTTATAGAGCAGTTTTAGGTCAGAGAGGGATGGTTAGGGATGAGCAAGCAAGGTGCAGGGACAGGTAGTGATAGAATAGGGGCCTACATCGAGCTGACAGGTTCCCTTTAAGCAGCTGAAGCCTGATATATTGCAGTATTTGTGTCAGCGATCTTGTTTATAGCTGACTACTGCATATATGTGTTGGGATGTTTGGAGAATTCGTCAGGAATATATTTGCCATCTAAGACTACTCTATAATGAACAGCTGCTCCTGTGCCTCAGGGTTTATTGCCTCGAGGGGGTTGTCCAAGCAAAACAAAACTGCCCGCGGAAATATATAGCAAAACAAAATAATTTTGCTATATTATAATAACCTCCTGACACCCCCCTGGATCCAGTGCAGCCCGCTCTAGTTTGCATAAAGTGAGATAGTGGCTATGTAAATGTTCCATCAGTCGCCAGACCGCTGCAGACAATCTGGATCCAGGTGTGCGCTGCTAGATGAGTGTGACTTTGTTTTACACACCCAATCCCTGGGGTATACTTTGTTTTGGCCGTACCTCCCCTTTAATTGATTGTTCTTGTTGTGAGGACATGTTCTGCTGTCTTCTCATCTTCTGACCGATCTGTTCATATATCCCTGGTTGGTGAGAGCACAGGTGTCCCGATTATGTCAGACGCTTTGCTCTTCGATCTTTCTATGCTCAGTCCCGTGATCGTTCCTGTGTTCACACACGTGTGCTGTGTACATTGTGTATTGCAGATAACAGTCTGAACCTGGCGTCCATGGAGGTTAATGTCAATGCAGTGGCTGGTGCTCTGAAGGCTTTCTTTGCTGACCTGCCAGCCCCTCTAATACCATACAACCATCACCCCGAACTTCTGGATGCTTCCAGTAAGTATACTAGTCATTTATAGACACACCGATCAAGGAACAGTCCACTAATCCGGCATCTGACTCCTGATAGAGCTGCCGTCAGTTATTCTTCACTATCAGGCGTTACATAATCATACTATCAAGAGGGGCCGATACAAATTGTTAATCGTTCAAGGGGAAATGTCATCAGAATAAGAGCCAGGGATTATGCGAAATACATTTTTTTTTTTTTTTTTTTTAATAAAAGTTTTAAAAATATGTTTTTCTGTTACTCAGGTCTTTAAAGGCCTCAATAACACATCGGACTGAACCCACTGATTTTGCTGGGATAGGATGGCCATCTATTGTGTATTGGGCTCAGTGGGGGGGGGCGAGGGGACGGGTCCAAATTTCACCCAGGGGCCCATCAGACTCCAGTTACGCCACTGCCTTTAAGGTGCACATGGTTTTCTTTCCCTCTAGAAATCCAGGACCGGATGGAGAGGCTTCATGTCTTGAAAACTATCTTACGGACGTTTCCTTCTGTTAACTATGAAGTCTTGAAATACATCATATCTCATTTGAACAGGTGAGTGTGTTTGCAAATGATAACAAATTGTACTGGAATCCCCCAGACTTTGACTTTAAACAGCAAGGGATCTAAACAGAAGACTGCATGGACACTCATAAGAAAAACTAAGTACACCCTCTTGAATGCTATGGATTTCTATATTGGAACATAATGAAAAAAATATCTGGCTCTTAGAAGGTCTTAAAGTGTAATAAATGCAATGTTATATAAACAACAACACATGACAAATTACACCGTGTCATTATGTAACAAAAACTAGACCAAAACACAGAAGTCGTTTGTGGAAAATGAAGTACACCCCATGAATCACTAGCTTGTAGAACAACCTTTCGCACCAATAACTTGAAGTATTTGTGTCTTATGACTCTAGTCTTCAGGGATTTTGGCCACTCTTCTTCACAATGTTGCTGAAGGTCATTGCGGTCTGTGGGCATTCGTTTATGCATAGTTCTTAACCTTTCTCCAAATTCTTCATGTTGAACTGGACACGGGATGTGATGGTGACTGCAGTGTGGACTAAAAGCTGTTTTTTTTGTTATAATTATTTTGACTCATTGCAGGAATATTGAAATTCAAAGTATATGGCGTCTAAACAGTTAAGCATTTTAAAATAGATGTTATCAGACCGTTATCACTGGGGCATGCTGATCCATCAAAAGCAGGTAGCAACACACAGCAGAAGAAAAACACCCCATCAGAGCTTCCATCACATTTCTCAGTGTGTGATGTAATGATAGCGCCCAGATCTGCTCTCACCTCCTGAGCCAGTGCAGCAGAGTTTAGTTGTGTCACATTACAAATCCTTCTGTCATCCTCTGTTGATTGTTGAGTGTGTCAGTATCACACTTCTGTCTGCTCTGCTGTGACATCTTGGACCTGCCGTGCAGTGAAGTCAGGGCCGTCAGTACATTTCAGGAGTAACCTGCACTGATCTTGTGTGAGATGTAATGACAGCCCAATCTGATCACACTGCAGAGCCGTACACAATGAGCACAACAGACAGAAGTGTGATGGTGACACAGTGAGATCTCCTCTCCGGAGGAGCAGTACAGCAGAGCACACTGCATATTTTTTGGCTTCGTGGCTGTCCGTTGTAAAACGGACAGTCCACGGATCCGATTTGGCCGCATGTATCCCTATGGGCCACGATCGATCGGATTTGGCCTAATTGCCATCCAATTTGTGTTGGATCCGTTTTGGTCCAATTTTTTGCTGTACCCAAAATCGGAGACTGCTCCGATTTTGGACACACCGGACCGAATTGGATCCAACCCGATTCGCGGCTGTTAACATGATGGCTTATGGAGAACTGGTCGGAGGAAACAGCTGATCGTTCCTCGGACCCGGTGTTAGTGTACTGAGCATGCTCAGTACACTAACATTGCTCCTTACCATCTAATTTCACTTCCGCAATGTTAAATGAGTTAAAAATAAAACATTTATATTCTCACCTTTCCAGCGATCCCCCGACGCCTCCAGCAAGCTCCGGATGCTTACAGGACCTGCGGTTACATCACAACCCGATAAGCTGATCGGGTCAGATGACTGGTTACCGCGGTTTGACCCGATAACGCTGCTTGTTGTGACAGAACCGCAGGTCCTGTAAGCATCCGGAGCTTGCTGGAGGCGTTGGGGGACTCACTGGACAGGTGAGCATACATATTTTTTTTATTTTTAACCCTTTCTTTGACTAATTTCCTTTCGCAATGTATGTATATACATTGCGGAAGTGAAAGTGCCCCGCTGCCTCCTTTAATCTCTTTCTGTGTCCGGATAGGGCCTCGGACACAGAAATACGTCACCTCCTGTGGTGTTCGTTCCTGTCCGTGGGGTCCTGCAAAAAGTAGGATCCCACAGACAGGAAAAAATATGCTATGTGAAACAAGCCTTATAGAGGAGAGCTGATAAAAGGGTTTGTAAGCTCAGTTGCACCCCCTTCTCTGGGATATTTCTGGAAAAGATATGTGTTATCATGCAGGAGGTTAGACCAGGAGATCAGTGCTGCTCTAAGCTATTGTGGGGGGGGGGGGTGTTCTTCCTGTGTGTGTTGCTGCCTGCTTATAATTGGTCAGTGTAGTACAGGGAGAAGTAGTCCACTCCCTAGTGAAAACTGTCTGATAACGCCCACTGGGACTAACTGTTTTTTAACACTTCTGATGCCATATACTTTGCCAATATCTCTGTTTGATAAAATAACAAATAAACATTTTATTCGGCTCTGCAGACGCTTTTCCAGCTTGTGTCCTGTTCAACATGAAGAATGTAGTGAACACTTCTCTTTCCATCATAGCATTTTACTATTTTGAGGTCTGGATTATAACTGGGCAATTGCAAAACTTTGAATCTTCACTTTTTCAGCCATTCTGATGTATATTTTCAGGTGGGCTCAGGATCCTTGTCCCGTGGGATAAAGCAGCTTCAGCTAAGCTTTAGCTATTGGACAGATGACTGCTTCATATTTGACTTTATAATACCTTGATATACAGAGGAGTTTGTTTATAGCCAACTCAATGTCTGCAGGGTGCCCAGGTCCAATAGCTCCAAATCATCCCACTCCACCATTGTGCCTGATTGGTATGAGTTGTTTGTACTAATAACGCTGGGGGAGGGGTTCACCATATGTGATGGAGGCCATTATGGCCAAACATCTCCACTTTGGTCTCTTCCATCATGTCAGAATTAATTTGCTAGGACGCCACTCCTGGGAAGATTGGAATGTTTTCCACGTGAGAATCACTTTTCTCCCTGTAGATGATGGACTCCACTCACTGATGAATAATTAACTAAGGGCATTGATTAGTAGAACATAGCTGCTACTTCCGCATTTAATTCCTATGGAAGCAGTAAGGGTGCACTTAATTTTTCACACACAGCTACTGTATTTTGGTCTGGGTTTTAATAAAAAATTAAACTGAACTTTTCATGTGTTGTTCTTCTGAGGATGTGTTGACGTAATTAAGACCTTCTAAGAGCCAGGTGGTTTTCATACTTTTTTAAAGTCCACATATGTAAAACCATAGAGTTCAAAGAGGCTGTACATACTTTTTTTTTCTCATTGGTGTAAGATTTAGAAGGATTTTCTTTTATTAGAAAAGTTGTCCAAAAGAAGAGGGTATGCCCTTAAATAAAGAGATGACCGATGCGCCCCTATCCCCAAAGTGCTGCCACACTTGCGTGTAAAGCATTTGATTGCTGGGGACAGTGAGTGCTTGTAGCAGTAATGTGAATGATGGACAGGACATTACACCTTCACGACTGTCAGGAAGCAATGGAGCTAGTAGGCTTGGCATCCAACGGATTAGTGATTAATTTTCTATTTTATAACATTCTTACTCTTTTACAACTTTCTAGTAAAATGCTTTAATATCCCCCACCATAACAATACCATAATGGACCACTTCACCGCATGTAGACCACTTCACTAAGTGACTATTCTTATGGAACATGTGAAATGTCTACACTGGATAGGTCTACGCTTACCGCAGAATTTATCTTTGAGTACAAACAGGTTTTCAGATAGTGACTGAAATATGATTTGTGCCACACCCAGATAAACATGGTGACACAGAAGTATTCGTGTAAATGGTAAATGACATTCATGACTAGTAAAGATTGCTACACACAGCCCAGTCATATAATCATTCAAAGTAGTGAAGAACGTTTTCAGACAATTAGTCATCTGATAAGTATTTTATTGGAAATTACAAAAGCCTATGTGAATTAACCGAATTTTTTTTTTTTTTGGACTACTTGTATAACATGTATTTATATTTTTAAGGCGGGGGGGGGGTAGTGTTGGTGGGGTGGGGTTACAGTAGCAGGAGCAGGGTAAACTAAAAGAAGCTGTGGTTGTGGTGAACATGTTCGCCCTCTGTTAAAGAATTTAAATATTCACTGCTCCCCACGTCCATAATGCTATTCACCTCTTGGCACTGAAGCCGGCTCTTGAGTGGTGTGCAGGATTATGGGTGTGGGGAGCAGTGAATATTCATTTTTTATTATAGCTGGCACACTTTTTCTCCCCTGCCTTGATGCAGCAGTCGGGTTGATTGTGTGTCAGCTGTTAAAGAAATGTAATATGTGTTGCTCCCCATGCCCGTAATCTCGTTTATGGGGAGCAGTGAATATTCATTTTGAATTAACCGGCAGCTGACGTCAACATGTGACTGGGGGCACATGGCAGTGATGATATGTGCTGCCCCAGTTACATGCCAAAGTCAGGTGCTGGCATCAGAAGTTTGCCATGCATCGGGGGATGGGGGGTTGCTGGGTAGGGTTTGGAGCAGAGAGAAGTTGAGTTGAATAGAACAGTTTTTTTTTTTTTCTGTTTTATGGTTGTGGTATAACTGGAGCCATATATACCAGGATGAACCCATGATGAGGATGATATATACCTGCATAGGGATCATATATACCAGGATGGACCCATCATGAGGATCATATATACCAGGATGGGGGGATATATACCAGGATGGGGAACATTATATACCTGGGATGGGCCCAGTTTGGGGGACATTAGTACAGGAATGGGGACATTACCCACATAACAATGTCAGCAGCAGATTGACTGCCATAAGTGCGTCATGACCATATTTTTTTTTCTCAATTTTTTTCCCCTACTTTCATCCTCTAAAACCAGGTAAAATATGGTAGTTAAAAAGGTGATCCAACCTGTGTGGGTGCAGGTACATTCGAAGCCTCTTTACCTCTGTCTAATCACTTAGATGCCACAGTGGCATCTAATGGATTAAACCCCCAGGGTTGGTTCTTATTCTGATCCCGGCCACTGCAGCGGCAGTCTGGCTGTATAATATAACAGCCTCCACTGCTGATGGCGCACACCTGTCTCCTGAGCCCGCATTGTCAGCGTAAGTCAAAATGTGTCAATTTATGGTTAGTGCTTTCTGCTGCAGAGGAAGAGGTTAACAATAGGTTTTAAAAAAAATGAATATTTAATGATGAATGTCTTTTTCATTACTTTTAGGGTCAGTCAACACAACAAGACAAACCTGATGACTGCAGATAACCTTTCCATTTGCTTCTGGCCAACTCTTATGCGCCCAGATTTTGAGAACAAGGAATTTTTTTCTACCACTAAGAACCACCAATCCGTCATCGAAAACTTCATTCAGCAGTGCCAGTTCTTCTTCTACGAGGGTGAAATTGTGGACTCTCCCAGCGTCACCAGCTCCCCTTCAGCACAGCACTCCAGTCCGGGTCAGCTCGCTCCACCCTTAGTCCCTCTGCAGTTACCTCCTCCTCTCCAGCCACAACTACTACAACCCGCACTGCAAGCCGATCCCCTGGGGATCATATAACGGGGCTCAGCTTTGTACTGGTTTATTTAATATCCCCAGGTCCTTACTGGAAAACTGTTATACAGGAAAAAAAATAAATAAACTAACTTCACCTGTAGTAAGATGTTAATGACACAGACGGATCTGACTACTTTTAGTTCTCAATCTTTTGTTTGTATTTTTTTAAACCCTTTGGAGCGTCTAGAAAGAGATGGATCTGTGGCAGGCCTTGTTTGTGAATTTTGCTGCTGCATGGAACTTCTATATAAATACTATACACTTCTTCAGGTGTCATAAAGATACTTATAGAAGAGAAGATTAAACAAAATGGTCCTTTTCTATAGAAAATCTAATTAAATTTACAGAAATAAATCATTTATGAAGCATTAGTGCTTTCACAGCCCGTCTGACGGCTGAGATTTATTTTGGTGTCAAAGCATCCGTGGTGTGCAGACGTGGGCATGTGTGGGTGCGTGTGGGAGCCTGGCAGTGGGGTGGGTTATGGATTCTTTGTTGGCGGTGCTTGGAATGGAGCTTATCTTGTAAATGATACAAAGTAATAATTGTATGTACATATATAAATGTTTACATATTTGAGGAATAAACATCCATCCATTGAAGCAATGTTTTGGTCTACATGAGGGAGCGGGTCTGCATGAACGCTAGTATTCCTTAATTGGGCGCTGTTGACATTCCAATGTGTAGTTTTCATAAGAAATGTAATTTTTCTTTTTCCTATGTAAGGTGCGATATAAACTAAAAAAAATCAAATTGCACCAGGATACTTGTGCATAGTAAGGCCAAAATCACACATCTGACATCCGAGGTCCCAATACGGGCTCCAATGTCTGGAGACCATATATGTTGACCAACGTGAGCTCAACAGCCTCATATAGGACTATGGAACTGTTTGGTTGGGGCAAGGAGACCCCTGGAATGGTCTGTATACAGAAACGTGAAATCAACCAAAATATGTGAGGTCTTTTTCTCATACTTTAAGCATTTCTTATTACAGAATTGTCTATCTCCCTGTTGAAAACCCTGCAGCCTGGTTAACCATTTCATATTGCAGTCAAGCTTTATTATATCTGCATCGTTTCCAGGACTTTACTTGCCTTTATCCCTCTCAGTGAGTGATTGCCAACATTCCCCCTCCATGCCATGTCTACTCTCTGACTGGTCCACGTTTTGGGCCGTGAGACTCATACAGCTTATATACAGTGGTATGCAAAACATTAGGCACCCCTGGTCAATATTACTCTTATTGTGAACAGTGAAGCAAGTTGAAGATGAAATGATCTCTAAAAGGCATACAGATGCCACTTTTCCTTTCTATTTTTGGCAAAAAAAAATATTTTCAGCTGTTACATTTTAAAAATTACGAAAATGATACTTGGCCGATGCAAAAGTTTGGGCACCCTTGGAGATTTATATTCTCAGATAACATTGACCAAGGTTTCAGACTTTAATTAGCCTGTTAAGGTTATGATTGTTCACTATCATTGTTGGGAAAGGTCATGGGATGCAAATTTCACAGCTTTATAAATCCCAGCCTTCTCTAACGTTTGCAAAAATACAACAGCTGTGGGTTGTTCTAAGCAGCTGCCTAGCACTCTGAAAATGACAATGGTAGAAGCCCACAAAGCAGGTGATGGCTATAAGAAAATAGAGTGGTTTCAAGTTGCCTTTTCTTCAATTCAAAATGTAATTAAGAAATGGCAGTTACCAGTAACAGTGGAGGTCAAGATGAGGTCTGGAAGACCAAACAAGATTTCTGTAAGGGGTACTTCACACACTGAGACTTTCCAGCGATCCAAACTGGCTGGGATCACTGGAAAGTCTCTCTGCAGTCGCTAGTGAGCTGTCAAACAGGCAGACTTGCCAGAAACAAGTCAGCGATGTGCTGGTAACCATGATAAACACTGGGTAACTAAGCAGCATGCGCTGCCTAGATACCCGGTGTTTATCATGGTTACCTGCGTCCTCCGGCTTACAGGCTGTGCTAAGCGGGAGGACGCTGGGAACCATGATAAACACCTGGTAACTAAGCAGCGCGCGCTGCTTAGTTACCCGGTGTTTATCATGGTTACCAGCCTGTGAGGTCGCTGATCGCTGTTCTCTTGCTGTCACATGCAGCGATGCGTCCTGACCAGCGGGAGACCAAGGACCAAAAAATGGTCCTGAACGACGTGCAGCGATCAGCGACCTCACAGCAGGGGCCTGATCGCTGCTACATGTCACACACTGCAACATTGCTAGGGAGGTCACTGTTACGTCACAAAACCTGTGACATTTTAGCGACATCGCTAGCGATGTTGCAGTGTGTGAAGTACCCCTAAGAGCTGCCTGTAAGATTGCTAGAGAGACAAATCAGAACCCCCTGCTTGACTGCAAAAGACCTTCAGGAAGATTTATCAGACTCTGGAGTTGTGGTACATTGTTTTTACTGTTTAGAGATACTTGCACAAATATGGTCTTCATGTAAGAGTTATCAGAAGAAAGTCTCTCCTGCATCCTCACTACAAAATTTAGCATCTGAAGTGTGAAAAAGAACATCTATACAAGTCTGATGCATTTTGCAAACAAGTCCTGTGGACTGATAAGGTTACAACAGAAATCTCTGACCACAATGATAAAGGGTATGTGCAGAGAACAAAATGGTACAAAATTTAAGGAAAAGAACATCTTGCCAACCATTAAGCATAGGGGTGGATCAATCATGCTCTGTGGTTGTATTGCAGCCAATGGAACGGGGAATTGTTTCATGGGTGGAGGGAAGAATGGATTCAATGACATTTTAATAAATTCTGGGTGCAACATAACGCCATCTGTAAAAAAAAAAAAAGCTGAAGTTGAAAAAATGATGACTTCTACGAATGGATAATGATCTCAAATACACGTCAAAATCTACAATAGACGACCTCAAAAGGCACAAGCTGCAGGTTTAACAATGGCCTCAGTCCCCTGATCTGAACATCAATGAAAATCTGTGTCTAGACCTTACAAGAGCAGAGCATGCAGGACGAGCCAGAAATCTCACAGAACTGAAAGATGAGCCAGGAATCTCACAGAACTGACAGATGAGCCAGGAATCTCGCAGAACTGAAAGATGAGCCAGGAATCTCACAGAACTGAAAGACGAGCCAGGAATCTCACAGAACTGAAAGACGAGCCATGAATCTCACAGAACTGAAAGACGAGCCATGAATCTCACAGAACTGAAAGACGAGCCATGAATCTCACGGAACTGAAAGACGAGCCATGAATCTCACGGAACTGAAAGACGAGCCATGAATCTCACGGAACTGAAAGACGAGCCATGAATCTCACGGAACTGAAAGACGAGCCAGGAATCTCACGGAACTGAAAGACGAGCCAGGAATCTCACGGAACTGAAAGACGAGCCAGGAATCTCACGGAACTGAAAGACGAGCCAGGAATCTCACGGAACTGAAAGACGAGCCATGAATCTCACGGAACTGAAAGGCGAGCCATGAATCTCACAGAACTGAAAGACGAGCCATGAATCTCACAGAACTGAAAGACGAGCCATGAATCTCACAGAACTGAAAGACGAGCCATGAATCTCACAGAACTGAAAGACGAGCCATGAATCTCACAGAACTGAAAGACGAGCCAGGAATCTCACAGAACTGAAAGACGAGCCAGGAATCTCACAGAACTGGAAGACATTTCTAAGGAAGAATGGATGAAAATCTCTTAAACAAAAATGTAAGGCTGGTTTCACACCACAGTTTTTTCCCTGATCAGGTTCCATCAGGTTTGTGTGCCAAAACCAAGAGTGTCTCCAAAACTCAGAACAGGTGTCAATCTTTCAATTACAGTTTTTCTCTGCAAGTTCCTCTCCTGGTTTTGGCACACAAACTGGATGGAGCCTGATCAGGCAAAAAACTGCAGTGTGAAACCAGCCTAAGACTTTTGGCTTAATTGTAAAAAAGCATTTTACAAGCTGTAATACCTGCAGAAGGGGGTGCTACTAGGTACTAACCATGCAGGGTGTCCAAATATTTGCATCGGCCCAGTTTACTTAATATTTTTGAAATGTTAAAAATAACCCTTTTTGCCTAAAATACAAAGGCTGTCCTCTAACTGTATGCCTTTTAGAGATCATTTAGTCTTCAACTTGCTTACTGTTCAGACTAACAGTCATTTTGACTAAAGCTATCCAAACTTTAACATGCCACTGTATGTTTGTACAGAGGAGCAGAACCATCCCTGGTCTATAATGGATATGCAATCACATCAAGAAAAGAATTGTAGTTGTTTGTGAGGAAGGTATTGACATATTGTTACTTGGAGAATTTTTTTATTGTAAGGTTTGTAAAAATCAAAGTTCTCCTCCCAGAACAGAATTGCACCTTGCACCCTTGTTATTGATGTTTGCCAGTTATAATGCAGCACTTAAAGTGCCTGTTGAGGGTTTTGCACTCACCCATTAGAGATGTGAAAAGGAAACTAAATCCCATCATTCTCAGCCAAGAGTTTGCTGATGAAGAACTACTAGGATCCTGTAGGGTTAAGGAGTTTCCCACTAAATATTAATATTATGTCTAATCTCTGAAAATCTGACCACTGACTCCCCCATCTGTCCTGAACGGGATCCGATCCAAACTCTACACTGATCCACATGGAATTGTAGTGTGTGGTGTCAGCAGAGAGGAGAGAGGGAGGGAAATGTGCCCAGACACTGTAATCTCACATCTGGACACACACCAGCTGACTTTACGCATTTAGAAATTGGGGAAGACCCCAACATCTAAAATGATGGAGCGTAAAGGTCTTTCAAACTCTTGTCCCCGCCATGGGCGCAGCGAAGCCCTTTCATTTGCATATGATTCAGTTATTTTCTCAGGCAATGTATCACTACTGTACAGTGCTAGTCGGATTTTTATAGGGGTTAAGTCCCCAATATCATAGATCATGTAAATGCATTATGGGGGAGACAGACTTCTTTTAAGTTGAAGGGATAAAGAGCACAATAAGCGGGTTGGGGAGTTTGTGACTATATTGTCTAATAAAAGAAAGCCAAGAAGACAGCGCTACCTGTGTTTAGCACACAATACAAAAAGTGCATATGCACATATTAATTTCTAACTGTACTTTAAACTGAGACATTTAGCAAACAATTCATCAATTCTTTGAGCTACCCGCCATGCCACGGCATTCTTAGATGGGCAGTCCTACTCTACGTTTTTTATATACGCTGTGCCATTACGGCCTCCTGAATGCATTAAAAGCAGGACCACATTAAATACTTATCTGAAGCATCTCTGAACTACTCCGACGGCGCCAGAAGGGCAAGCATAGCTAAAGGCAGACCATGTCCGGACATGACATCCGGACATGATCAGATCTGACCCCCACACTGCTAGACCAGCAATCATGCATGAGGGTAGAACAGGCACAAACACATGTGCAACAATTAAGCAGAGTGTATAGGCAGGCTGTGGCCGCTGTATGTGTGTACAGCGGCCTAGATCAATCAATAAAGACAGATAGAATGGCAGCATAACCAAGTGCGCACGGCAAAAACTGGTGGTCAACCACAAACCATTAACAATAAAAAAGCCAAGAAGCTAGCGCTGCCTGTGGTTAGCACGCAATACCCAATATCATTGCTCATCTAATTGCATTGTGGGGGTGATACTCCCTTTAAGTCGAAGGTTTAAAGAGCATGATAAGGGGGGTTGGGGAGTTCGTGAATATATTTATTGCCTCCTTTTAACCTATACGTTGGCACAAGTACCGTACATACAACAGCCCTTCAAGGTTGCAGCGTCAGTTGATTTATGCTGCAGACTTTAATTTTGTCTTTGCAAACTGAATATTTTACCATGCTGCTATTGTCATACACAGTATTCTGCAAGTAATTCTGAATATATGTAAATGTATCCTAAACCCGACCTTATAGCCAAGTATAAAAGTCAGCCGGGAAGAGCTGAAGGGACAGGTTATTTCTCAACAAGAGGAGGTATAAAGGAGATTAAAACCTAACTGAGCTGAGAGATTAATGCTGTTATAGGATGATTGTTACCAAGATGTACAGAACAGTCTAACATGACTCCCAACCGAAGCCAATCAAATAGAAAAGTCTATCTCATGATAGACCGTGTGACTTACAATAGATCTAGTCACCATGATGGTTTTAATTTATTAGACTCCTTTTTAAATTTATATTATAAAATTCTCAAACCGCTTATATTCTAAATGTGTGACTGGGACAACATTTTCAGGATATGTTCATATGCTTTATGGTTTGCTGTCTTCTTTTTTTAAATGGATCTGCACTAAAATGTACATCAAAATTGCTTCAAATTCTCTGAATATGCTTTTATTGTTTTCAAAGAGAAATCCATCATGCTTATACAGTAAATTTGCTTTTGACAGAGGTCTTGAATACCTTGCCATGAAAATAATAATACCTTGACTTACGAGTTTGTTTCATGACCGAGCTCTTAACTCAATTTGCTCTTATGTCAAATTAAATTTCCCCATTAAAATTAATTGAATGCTATTAATCCGTCCCAGACCCTACTTATGTACCCCCCCATCATGTATATGACCTCCATCCTGATACTGTATGTATAAACCCCCATGCTGTACATGGACTTCCCCCCCTGTCTGTACATGCCCACCTCCATCCTTGCATATTATGGGCCCCTCTCCATCCTGGTGCATGGCTCACCACCTGCATCCTGGTACATTGCCCCCATCACATTTCATGCAGGGTATGTGGGAGCACAGTGATCACTTGCAGATTAGCTGATGCTCACTTACATGCTGATCAGCTGGCATGCTCCTACACGCCGTCAGCTGCTGGGATACTGTACCTTCTGCACCCCAATTTCTTAATGAGCTGGCACAAATGATCAGCTGCTTGTAAATCACAAATAGGTGCTCACATCATGAAGCAAAAGATACAGTGACTGCTCGTATCTTGATAAATTTGTAAGTTGGTGCACTCATTAGTCAGGGTATTACTGTACTCACCGAAGTTTGGACACTTTTTCTACCCTTGCATCTAGCAGATGGCTGCAGATTCTAGATGCATGTGTCACCTCCTGGGGGAATCTGCAGCCATCTGCTAGATGCAAGGGGTAGAAAAAAGTGTCCAAACTTCGGTGAGTTTTCTATATATTCTTAGTACCAATTCGGTGATTTTTTGCTTAAAGCTAAATTATACGTGTTATACATGTGGCTAGGTACTCGTGAGTGTAAGGGCCCTTGACGATGGTCACGAGCTTACGATATTTTTAGTATCAATTCGATGATGGTATTACTGTACACTCCAAACGTAGCTTGCTGAAGGTAAAGTGCTACCAATCCACATGGAAAAAGTCTGAAATAATTGCCTTTGGTCTGTAAATCTCTCAAACTGTTTGGGTATTCCACTTCCCCAGAAAGAGTATGTCTGCAATATATATAATGCATCTCAATAAATTAGAATATCATCCAAAAGTTAATTTATTTCAGTAATTCAATACATGTGATCCGTGATCTTTTTCAAGTGTTTATTTCTGCTAATGTTGATGATTACGGCTTACAGCCAATGAAAACCCATACTTTATTATCTCAGAAAATTAGAATAATTAACACAACACCTGCAAAGACTTACTAGCATTTAAAATGTCCCTTAGTCTGGTTCATAGCCAAACAATCATTGGGAAGACTGCTGACTTGCGGATGTCCAGAAGGCATCATTGACACACTCCACAAGGAGGGTAAGCCAAAAAAGGTCATTGCTAAAGAAGCTGGCTGCTCAGAGTGCTATATCCAAGCATATTAATGGAAAGTTGAGTGGAAGGAAAATGTGAGGTAGAAAAAGGTGCACAAGCAACGAGATATCTGCAGCCTTGAAAGGATTGTTAAGAAAAGGCTATTCAAAAATTTTGGGAGGATTCACACGGAATCGACGGCTGCTGGAGTCAGTGCTTCTAGAGCCACCACACACAGACGTATCCAGGACATGGGCTACAACTGTCACATTCCTTGTGTCAAGCCATTTAGGACAAATGGACAACGCAAGAAATGTCTTACCTGGGCCAAGGAGAAAAGAACTGGACTGCTGCTCAGTGGTCCAAGATGTTGTTTTCAAGTTAAGGTAAATTTTGTATTTCATTTGGAAATCGCAGTCCCAGAGTCTGGAGGAATAGCGGAGAGGCCACAATCCAAGAGTCTGGTGGAAAGAGTGGAGAGGCCACAATCCAAGAGTCTGGAGGAAGAGTGGAGAGGCCCCAATCCAAGAGTCTGGAGGAAGAGTGGAGAGGTCACAATCCAAGAGTCTGGTGGAATAGTGCAGATGCCCCAACCCAAGCGTCTAGAGGAAACGTGGAGAGGCCACAATCCAAGAGTCTGGCGGAAGAGTGGAGAGGCCACAATCCAAGAGTCTGGTGGAATAGTGCAGAGGCCCCAATCCAAGAGTCTGGAGGAAACGTGGAGAGGCCACAATCCAAGAGTCTGGCGGAAGAGTGGAGAGGCCACAATCCAAGCTGCTTGAGGTCTAGTGTGAAGTTTCCACAATCAGCGATGATTTGGGGAGCCATGTCATCAGCTGGTATAGGTCCAGTGTTTTATCAAGACCAAAGTCAGCACTGCCATCTACAAGGAAATTTTAGAGCACTTCATGCTTCCCTCTGCCGACAAGCTTTTTGGAGTTGGAGATTTCATTTTCCAGCAGGACTTGGCACCTGTCCACACTGCTAAAAGTACCAAGACCTGCATTACTAACCACAGTATCACTGTGCTTGATTGGCCAGAAAACTCACCTGACTTAAACCCATAGAGAATCTGTGGTATTGTCAAGAGGAAGAAGAGAGATACCAGACCCAACAATGCAGACAATCTGAAGGCTGTTATCAAAGCAACCTGGGCTTCCATAACACCTCAGTAGTGCCACAGGCTGATCGCCTCCATGCTACGCTGCATTGATGCAGTGATTCATATAAAAGGAACCTCGACCAAGTATTGAACGCATTTACAGTACATACTTTTCATTAGGCCAACATTTATGATTTAAAAATTATTATTTCACTTGGTCTTATATAATATTCTAATTTTCTGAGAATCAATTTTGGGTTTTCATTGGCTGTAAGCCATAATCATCAACATTTCCAGAAATATACAGTTGAAATAGATCACTCTGTAATGACTATACAATATGCAACCTTTGGCAAAAATTATGGAATCACCCGGCTCGGATGATGTTCATTAGGGATGGGCGAATCCTAAAATACTCGGAATCGCTAGACTCTAACGAGTCCGAGTCGGAAACTCGCTACTTGTTGCGAGTCTAGCGAGTCCAATGTAAATGAATGGGGAAGCGAGTAATTGCGAGTAATTCCTCTGCTGCTGGACCCTATAAGGTCTGGCAGCAGAGGAAAAACCTGCAATTCCCCATTTTATTCTTTAAAAGCCAGCGCAAAAAACCGCCGGCTTTTAAAGAATATTGAAAAAAAAATTAAATTTTCTTTTATAAAAACGGACTGCTGTCCTCGCTTGGTAATCTCCAGATCCTGCAGCAGAGATTCAATATGTGAATTCAATTTGCACGGTCTCGTGCTGAGCGCTCCAAAACAAAGCTGAGGACTCTGCTGACTGGAAAGTCCTTTTATTGAAAATCCTCCATCCGCCACGACATGTTTCGACTACACCGTCGAAACATGTCGTGGCGGATGGAGGATTTTCAATAAAAGGACTTTCCAGTCAGCAGAGTCCTCAGCTTTGTTTTGGAGCGCTCAGCACGAGACTGTGCAAATTGAATTCACATATCCTATCTTATTGAAGTGCACGGCTGGAGCAGCTTGCAGAGACTTGAGGACCTGCAGACTTAGAACTTGAACCAGGAGAAAGGAGACCCCGACCACTTTCTAAATCTACACCATTGTTGTGCAGGGATTGCACAACAGGAATAGGTTAGTGATTACTTAATTGAATCTTCCCACTTGATAATAATGGTAATGCACTAGTGCGCCCCCTATATTTCTTTTGTCTTTCACATGCAGCAGAGATTCAGGCTTTGACAGCAAGGTTCACCTGAGGTGAACCCAAGGACATTTCTCAGCCTGCTGTCCCTCTGGATAGACATGTGTGTCTATGTAGAGGGATGTAGCAGAGCTGACACCGTGTTTGGGACTACGTCGGACGGAAGAGGATTTTTTTATTAAAGATGGAGTCCCTAATGGCTTTTTGTTTTATTACTAATAAAACATTTTTTTCTGTGTTGTGTTTTTTTTAAACAATTTAATAGAAATTCATGGCGGTCATGTGTAATATTGGCGTGACCGCCATAAATTTTGGGCTTAGGGTCAGCTGATAACACAAAGCTGGCCCTAACCTCTTTATTACCCAGTGAGCCACCCCACCAAGGCCCTGGAAGAGCGGGGTTCAGCGCCAGAAGATGGCGCTTCAATGAACGCGCCATCTTCTGGGGCGGCTGCGGGCTGCAATTTGCAGCGGGGGGGGGGAGGGCCGAGAAAGCTTGGGCCTCCCTGCGCTGCGGATTCCAGCCCCCAGCTGCTTAGCTGTACCTGGCTAGACATAAAAATAGCGCGGAGCCCCACACATTTTTTTTTTTTCATGAAATTCAAGAAATAATAAAAAAAAAGGAGGCTCCCCTATATTCTTGTGTCCAGCTAGGTACAAATAGGCACCTGGGGGTTGGGGGCAGCCCGTCGCTGCCTGCTGGATCAGGCTGGTTACAAAAATACGGCGAAGCCTACGTCTTTTTTTTTCTTTTTTTTGTAAAATACATATCACTTAGCAGAGAAGCAACGCACTCTCCCTTGAAAAATTAGTTAGTTTGCACAAGCAGTCGCACAAGCAGGTGGCGTGCGCGCTATTAGCTGGTAGGAGAGCAGCAACGCACTGGTCTGCCACAGAAAAAATAACGCTGATGGGGTAAATATGAACCCAAAAATATCTTGTCGAAAAAAAAATGAAATATTAGCTCATCTAAGCCTCTGATTTCAGCTCTGAGGAAAGCTGAGTGACTAAGCTAAGCTCTGAGGTCGGTGCTGTATGCGTAAGGCTGCTCCTGCCTGCCTGTCTCCCTGCCTACAGTCCTGTACACAGCACTCCTCCGTCCTGGTAGCTCTCAGAAGAGCTGTTTGGGTTAAATGTGAGGAATCTTGAGGTGGGTTTCCTACACTCACTGACACTCCCTAGCTAGGATCTGCTCCAAGTCTCCCTACTCGCCCTCCACTAGCTCAGATCGTCACAGGAATGTGCCCAAAATGGTGGGGGCAAGCCTTATATACAGCCTTGCCTATCATACATGACATGGGCATCACGATGGACAGCAGCCAATCATAGTAATGCCACAACCATCAGTGCTATGGCATTACTGAATATGATTGGCTAACATGCTTGTCCATCTTCACAGTTTTCTGACCTAACATGCTAAGCTGTCTCAGAACATTAACATATTCTGTATTCAGCGAGTCCCGAATACAGTATACAGGAGCGTAGACTCGCTCATCCTAAGACTCGTTGCTGACAGCGGGTATCCGTGAACCGGTGCTATTGTTTAAACGATTTGGGGACAATCCAGCTACATAGACAGCGATGTGATAGCGAGTTTAGCACTAAGAAAAATACTGAATGCAAACTCTGACAAAACTAGGATTGCCATTGATTTGCATTGGACTCGTTACTGTGCGAGTAATTGCTTGGAAACTCGCAGAGTACCGACTCCTGCGAGTTCCTTACTACTCGCAGAATAACGAGTCCTAACAAGTAGATTCGCCCATCCCTAATGTTCATGCAGTTGTTTAATTATGTAAAAAAAAAAAAGCAGATCACAGACATGGCACAAATCTAAAGTAATTTCAAATAGCAACTTTATGGCATTAAGAAACACTAAAAGAAATCAAGATAGAAATGTGGTAGTCAGTAAGTGTAACTTTTTTCAGACCAAGCAGAGGGAAAAAATTGTAGAATCACTCATTCTGAGAAAAATATGGAATCACAACACACAAAAGAACACTCCAATACATCACTAGTATTTTGTTGACGACCTCTGGCTTTAATAACAGCTTGCAGTCTCTGAGGCATGGACTTAATGAATGACAAACAGTACTCATCATCAATCTGGCTCCAACTTTCTCTGATTGCTGTTGCCAGATCAACTTTGCACGTTGGAGCCTTGTCATGGACCATTTTCTTCAACTTCCACCAAAGATTTTCAATTGGATTAAGATCTGGACTATTTGCAGGCCATGACATTGACCTTTTGTGTCTTCTTTCAAGGAATGTTTTCACAGTATTTGCTGTATGGCAGGATGCATTAATCATGTTGATAAATGATTTCATCGTCACCAAACATCCTTTCAATTGATGGGATAAGAAAAGTGTCCAAAATATCAATGTAAACATGGGCATTTATTGAAGATGTAATGACAGCTATCTCCCCAGTGCCTTTGCCTGACATGCAGCCCCATATCATCAATGACTGTGGAAATTTGCATGTTCTATTCATGCAGCCATCTTTATAAATCTCATTGGAACGTCACCAAACAAAAGTTCCAGCATCATCACCTTGCCCAATGCAGATTCGTGATTCATTACTGAACATGACTTTCATCCAGTCATCCACAGTTCACGATTGCTTTTCCTTAGCCCATTGTAACCTTGTTTTTTTCTGTTTTGGTGTTAATGATGGCTTTTGTTTAGCTTTTCTGTATGAAAATCCCATTTCCTTTAGGCGGTTTCTTACAGTTGGTCACAGACATTGACTCCAGTTTCCTCCCATTGGTTCCTCATTTGTTTTGTTGTGCGTTTCCTGTTTTGGAGACATATTGCTTTGTTTCCGGTCTTGGCGCTTTGATGTCTTCCTTGATCTACCAGTATGTTTCCCTTTAACAACCTTCCCATGTTGTTTGTATTTTGTCCAGATTTTAGACACAGCTGACTGTGAACAACCAACATCTTTTGCAACATTGCGTGATGATTTATCCTCTTTTAAGAGTTTGATAATCCTCTTCTTTGTTTCAATTGACATCTCTCGTATTGGAGCCATGATTCATGTCAGTCCACTTGGTGCAGCAGCTCTCCAAGGTGTGATCACTCCTTTTTAGATGCAGACTAGCGAGCAGATCTAATTTGATGCAGGTGTTAGTTTTGGGAATGAAAATTTACAGGGTGTTTCCATAATTTTTTCCTCAGAACTGAGTGATTCCATAATTTTTCCCTCTGCTTGGTCTACAAAATTAACAGTACCACATTTTTTTTTCATGATTTCTTTTAGTGTTTCTTCAAGGCAGAGAGTTGCCATTTGAAACTACTTTAGCTTTGTGACATGTCTGTGATCTGCTTTTTTCTACAAAATTAGAAAACTGAATGGACATCCTCCGAGCCAGGTGTTCCCAGAGGTTTATGCATTTCACTTTATGTATTGTTACTGAAAAAATATGAACATTTTGATGATATTTTAATTTGAGTTGCATATGTGTGTGTATATAATACGTGCATACATATATATAGTTTTTGTCAGAATCCACAGGCTAAGTGAAATTTTGAAAATCCTGTGGAACGATAGGGCGCAATAGGGTGTAATCTGATAGAGATGAAAAGGATAATTCCAATGTTGCTCTCACCTTAGTAGGTTGTTCCACACAACAGGTTAGTCACTTAGACATGTATGACTGCAGGTGCACAGTGTACAGCGTGGAACAGGAGCATAGAGAAAGTCCTCGGTCTGCATTGCCCTGGAGAGCTTTTGCTGGGAAAATCTAGGATACATCAAAAGGTGCAATGTGGTTTTATTCAACGTGTTTCAAAGTTACTTTCTTTATGAAGAAGCGAGGTTATTTTTCCTGATAAATAAGCGAGGCAGCTTCGAAAAACATTGAATAAAACCACATTGCACCTTTTTATGTGTCCTGGATCTTCCTGGTAAAAGCTCTAAAGGGCAGCGCCAACTGAGCATGTTTGCTACTCTCCAAAGCTATTACAGACATATAAGGAGGGCGAGTACCAAAAATTAATTCTGACATTGACTGTCCCCCTAGGAGTCCATGGACATGTTAAGTGTATGTGCCGAACATCCAGAGGGATTTGAGTGCCCTATGGAGCCCTTTGAGTGAATCATTGTCCTTTATGCATCTGCCTTATCAGAAGATCACTTTTTCCGTTTTTAGGTGAGCCATTATGGTAATGAGCTGTATAGGGTGGAACTTACGCTACAAACATCCCGTGATTGTACCATGTGGCAGTAATGATGGAATAACATAAATGTATTGGCTGCATTGCCATCAGACTTACTCATAGTTTTATAACATCTCTTTATATAGTGATTCTGCCTCTACCGTTATCAGATTCATGAGTCACACTGACCGGTATTTGAGGCTGCAGCCATCCATGATTGGCATGACCTTGTATTCTACATGGGAGTGATGTCTGTAGTGTTTCCTTCTCTACAAATGTAACTTGTTGTGCAAGAACAGTTCTAGTTAAAAGCAATCCGATTTGTAATCGTTGATGAAAGTGTTTGAGATTCTACACAGATCAAAGCAGAATATTTAAACCACTTTCATGTGAAATAATATTGCTTATCTAGTTACCGTGCTACCTGGAAGGGTGGGATATATCAGGTAGGAAAGAAGCAGACAGTCCTTGAAGCTAAGGAAGGTAGGAACAATGGAAAGAGGTTAAACAGGTCCGCCACTTTATGGTTGAGCAGATTTTTGAGGAACAGTATTTTATGACACTATTGTATAGGTTCTCCTCCTTCCTCCCAGATTGCTCCACTATCCTGTCCCCACAATGTCTGCTGATGGAGGAGCACGGACCAGACCTCTCCATCAGCCGACTGCTGAGAAAACATCTACAGAGAAAGCTGCTGTCTAGTCGGAGGCTTGATGGACAGGTCTGGTCCCATTCAGAACTATTTTTTGGACAGGAAATCAGTGCAATATACCATGAAATGACGGCATCACCTGGACATGAAAAGGTGCTGGTAAAAAATACACATGAATTAAGGGGTTAATTGCCACGACACTTATCATGATGTATAAGAACTAGCATATGGCTATGTTCAAGGCTATGTACAGCTAAGATGGCATATATGATATGAACTGGGAACGCAGTAATTATGCTAGCTAGTTAGAATCATAAAAGTAAAAAATAGAATGTTCCTTCACTCAACAAATGGCCAATAGGGGTAAAGGGCCCATGCTGTAACTACGCAAAGAGGTCTTCTTCAACAACCATGGGGGCCTAATGGCAATTCTCTTCTTCTATGACAGGAAAAATCAGTGCAAACTGGAAATAAGGCTGTACGACCAAGTGCAGGACTAGAACCTCTAAAGCCCCCGTCACACGGGCCACATTCATAGGCATCATCGCCCCTACGTCGCCTCATCTACAGGGGGATGTCGGCGGAGCCGGGCGGTCCCTGGTTTCAGAGCAGTGCTCTGAAACCAGGCGACCATCATGGGGCGATGTGTACACATCACCCCATGTAACCGGGCGATGGCGACCTGTCAGGCATGGGAGCCATAGGCTCCCATTGTCCTGCATCGCCGCTGGGGTTTTCAGACACCCCAGCGGAGATGCCGCCTGACTGGTCGCCGGTGCGGGGATGGAGGTGTCGGCCTGTGTAAGCGGGGGACGCTGGCGGGGCGCCAAAAATGTGCGCGCACCCGCCAGTTGCCGCCGACATCCCGCCCCGCCCCTGGTGTGACGGGAGCTTAATGGTACCTTTAACACACGGCAATTTTGCTAGGCAATTTCCTGGCAATTTGCTGGTTGCAGTGAAATCATGGACACATTGTTCTATTTTGTTGCTGTGTACAAATGGAACAATGTGTCCATGATTTCACTGCAACCAGCAAATTGCCAGTGAAATTGCTGTGTGTGTGAAGGTACCTTAATACTTATAATAGTAGATGTATCAAAATCATGTCTCCACTCAAACACATTAGTTAAAAGGTAAAGTGGCCAACACATTTACCAAAAAAGAGAGCTGTGTTCACATGTCAATAAAACCTGTAGCATTCTGATCTTTTAATACCCAGAGCAACTAGCTGGACTTTGTCTACCTTCAACCTTAAAAACTGAATCTGTGTCTCCTGACTTCAGCTAACTGCCTTATAGACATATATGAGGTGGTTTTCTCAGGTCAGGGACTCTGGCAACTGGCCCTATATTGTAATCTAAGCTTGGTTCGTGTTTCTTGGACATATGAAACCAGCCTGATGAGGACAAAATTCTTATAACATCAGAGCATCTGGCGGAAAAACTATTTTGTGGGGTATTCTTTGTTATACACTAGTACCGGCTGCCAAAGTGATGCAAGGAAGAACAAGTGGTGCAACAACATAAAAAAAATTAATTAAAAAAAAATTATCCACTGTAGTACAAATTGCAAAAAGGGTTTATTGATAGTTGTAGTAGGTTTGCATGCATCACAATTTTATCTTTGCATGGTGCTTAGACCCAGACCGGTCAGTCTGGGTCTGTCCACCATTGGAAACAACTACAATGGGTCAATAGGCAGAGAAAGAAGGTTGTCTTATTTCATGAACAACAGGCAAGCTGGATGAATGGATCGGACATTTTGAATTCTGGCATACCCAATCCTTCCTCATCTGCCATCTGGGCAAAGTCTTGTGATTTGAAGTTACATCTCAAGCATTTATTGATCAGATTATGTACCTACCCTGGTCCATATTAGTACCAGGACAACATGAGTACGTTGTGATGCCGTTGGCCCACCACCCACATGTACTAGATTGTCAGCATACTTCTGGACTAGTGCTCTCCTAAAGTGAGGAGCTCATGTCTGGTGTGGAGCACGTTAGAGATATACCATCAAACCTGTCTACGTTCAGGGCAGAGGGACAGAACAAGTACTTCTTTTATTCTTTGTTTGTGTTAGCAAGTTTCGTTTCCGGTCAGATCAATATCGGAATAGTTTTTTGTTTATAACATTGTGAGTAATTCGTACAGGAAACCTCTGTGATGCGAACAAATTTTTGTTGTATACATTAAAAAGAATCTGTCAGCAGGTTTTTGCTACCTCATCTGATAGTAACATAATGTAGGGAAAGAAACTCTGAATCCAACAATGTATCACATAGATTACTGGCTGAATCCTTTCTGACACAATCAAAGAATTTAGGTTCAGGAACATGGCAGAGCTGGGAAAGCTGCCTCTGCCCACACCAGGCTCTCAATAGAGATTGTATATTTACAGTGAGGTGTAATTGATAGCAGGGGGCGTGTCGGACTGCCCTGCAGATGACAAAGTCCTCTCATGGTAATCACAGGGTAATAAAGCCATTAGTTTACATAAAAAATAGCACACACTCTGATAAGAAAGGAATGGTTGCTTTTTGTTTTTTATCCTTACAGCATGCTGTCCTCAGCTTGCAAAGCAAAAACATGCTGACAGATTCTCTTTATATATACCTTCTACTGAGTGGTATGACAAGACCTAGTTGACATTACCTGTGGTGCATCTTTTTTTTAAGCTACTGGATTTCTTAAGGTTGACGTTTTTTTTAAACTTTACGCCATGGAAGTACATGTGTTGTAGGCACAGATCTTGACTTGCATGTGATTCAACCAGAGCTAGGGTGGGTGAGGGACTCGGACACCGGGGCTACTGTGTGGGGAGTCACGGATGGTCGGGACCCCGGTGCCGTGCCCTGGCAATCAATTATACCAGATGTTGATGGTAAACGGTGGGGGTAAAAGGGGTTATTTACAGGGGAACGTGACGCCACCTGTAGAGTCCGGTAAGATGGTACCGGCGCTGCCAGCCGGCCACTGAGGTGATGGAGGGGGCAGCAGTGTGTGGTACAGCTCCCCACAGGTGGAGCTTTACCTCAGGGCAGCTATGATGGTGAGACGGTGAGGGAGGACAGTGATGGTAAATGGTGGTGTAGTTCTTACCCCTCTGCTGTTGATGTTGATGATGTTAAGTCCTCTGGGCTGCGGCAGGCAGAATAACAGAAACAGTTCCAGTTTAACTTTGCTTTACTCGGTACCAGCTGATGGCATAACAAAACACGGTACAATTTGGTTTCAGGGTGTTGTTGCCAACTCAAGGTTTTTTCTTATGGAGTCATTAGATGTTCTTTCTTAGTCTTCCAGGGTCTATTACTTTGTCTAGATCTTTCAGTCTTTCCCACCTTTGAAGAGCTCCTGCAGTCTGTATCTAGTAGGCTTAGCTAGACTTATACCGGTCCAAATGGGAACAGCAGGAACGCACACGTTTCCCACCTGACACCGGGTTTTAGTCTTCCTTCACTAGTGTAGGACCGTCTTTTGGGCATGAGGGGTGAGGTACCTTTGTGGGGCTGTCAGCAACCCAGTTCTGTTGGGCCTACAGCTCGTCGGCTTTGCAGTCAGGGATGAACTCCTGGCTGCCTCGGTTGTCCGTGTCACCGGTGTCCCCTCAACATGACCAGCTGGCTCCTACCAGCCCTGGCCCGTTGCCATCTGTCCTGGGCCCCCACATAAAGATGGGGTACCCTCCACTCAGCTGGGCTGCCAGGCCTGACCACTCTGTCTGCCTTCCCAGCACCGACTGAGGTAAAACTGTCAACTGTCACTCTACTCAGTCCTAAGCTCCGCCCCACCCTGTGGAACCCACCATATTACCAGTTCCCCCTACACTAAGTGGTGCGGTCCTAAGTGAGTGCTAAAAATAGACTCCATAAGGTTTAAATCCTAACCTAGCAACTTACAAGGAAAAACACATTTTTATATTCAAGTGCAATACTACCCTGTGGCGCCTAGCCGCAGGGGCGCCACACATGAAATAGACAAAAGTATTAGGCCGCCTTTGTTATTCACGGGTGTATAAAATCCAGCACTCACTTTGCAGTCTGCCAGAGAATCGGTCTTTCTATAGAGCTCACTGAATTTGAGCTTGGTACCATAATAGGATGTCACTGGTAGAACAAGTCAGGTCTTTGTTTCTCCCTTCTAATTATTCCTCAATTATTCCACAACTCAGTCATGAAAATGAGACACACATAAAGTTACAGAATGGCACCTCCAAAGATTGAGGTTCAAAGACACTGCCAATGCCTTGCTGACTGAACAACTGCAGAGTCCCTAATCTCAGACATAAACATTTGGACAAAAACTTTGCAATTGTCGGGAGCTTTATGGTGTTGGTTTCCATGAATTAGCAACTAAAAGCCTTACATCACCAAGCACAATGCCAAGTATTGGACAGAGTGATATAATGTTGCCACCAGAGGACTCTGGAGCAGTGGAAACATGTTCTGTGCAGTGACAAGTCACTCTTCTCTTATCTGGCATCTGATGGATGAGTCTAGGTTTGGTGATTGCCAGGAGAATGTTACCTGCCTGACTGCATTGTGCCCACCATACTTTTTGATGAAGGAGGGATAATGCTACTTGTTTCCTTTTCTGAGGCCACTCCAGTATCATAAATACATGGGGGGGAAGTTTGGTGTGGAAAAATTTAACCAGCTGCATAAAGCCGAGTCCTCAAATCCAACAAAAATTTTTGGGATGAACTAGATTGGAGATTGTGACTAGGGATGGGCGAATGTACTCGCTAGGACTCGTTACTCGGCGAGTAGTAAGGGACTCGCAGGACTCGGTACTCTGCGAGTTTCCCAGTGATTACTCGCACGAGTCCAATGCAAATCAATATCAATCCTAGTTTTGTCAGAAACGCTGACAAAACTAGGATTGCCATTGTTTGCATTAGACTCGGCTACTGTGCCAGTGATAGCAGGGAAACTCGCAAATAACTGCTGTTACATTGCGAGCCGAGTCCAGCTGTCTTCTCTGTGCAGCTCCAGGGTCCTAGAGCCCGCCTGCTCACAGACATGATGTAGCAGTGCTGAGATTGTTCTCAGTCTGCTCATTCCCTGTGCATAGACATCTATATCTATGCACAGGGGATGTAGCAGAGAGGACATCGCGTTTTGGACTACGTCGGACGGAAGAGGATTTTTTTAATTAAAGATGGAGTCCCTAATGGCTTTTTTTTTTATTTCAAATAAAAAATTTTCTCTGTTTTTTTAACCCTTTATTGGAGATTCTTAGTGGCTGGGTCAAACGTGGCCTGACATTAAGAATCTCGGGCTTAATACCAGCTTGTATAACAAATCTGGTATTAACCCCTTTATTACCCAGCGTGCTACCGCCACCAGGGCCGCTGGAAGAGCGGGGTTCAGCGCCAGAGGATGGCGCTTCAATGAACGCGCCATCTTCTGGGGTGGCTGCGGGCTGCAATTTGCAGCGGGGGGTGCCCAGAAAGCTTGGGCATCCCTGCGCTGCGGATTCCAGCCCCCAGCTGCTTAGCTGTACTTGGCTAGACATAGAAATTGCGCGGAGCCCCACGCATTTTTTTTTTATTATTTCATGAATTTCAGAGTCAGAATCTCAGAATTTCATGAAATAATTAAAAAAAAATGCGTGGGGCTCCGCGCAATTTCTATGTCTAGCCAGGTACAGCTAAGCAGCTGGGGGCTGGAATCCGCAGCGCAGGGATGCCCAAGCTTTCTGGGCACCCCCCGCTGCAAATTGCAGCCCGCAGCCGCCCCAGAAGATGGCGCGTTCATTGAAGCGCCATTCTCTGGCGCTGAACCCCGCTCTTCCAGCGGCCCTGGTAGCGGTGGCACGCTGGGTAATAAAGAGGTTAGGGCCAGCTTTGTATTATCAGCTGGCCCTACGCCCGAAATTTATGGCGGTCACGTCAATATTAGACATGACCGCCATGAATTTCTATTAAATTGTTTTAAAAAAAACACAACACAAAGAAAAATTTTTATTAGAAATAAAAAAAAAAGCCATTAGGGACTCCATCTTTAATTAAAAAAATCCTCTTCCGTCCGACGCAGTCCAAAACGCGATGTCCTCTCTGCTACATCCCCTGTGCATAGATATAGATGTCTATGCACAGGGAATGAGCAGACTGAGAACAATCTCAGCTCTGCTACTTCATCTCTGTGCACAGACATTCATGTCTGTACACAGGGAATGAGCAGACTGAGAACAATCTCAGCTCTGCTACATCAGGCAGCAGGCAGGCTCTAGGACCCTGGAGCTGGCAGCCAGCACAGAGGAGACAGGACTCTTATCTGTGCGAGTTTCCCAGCGATTACTTACAAAGTAAAGGAGTCCAATGCAAATAAATGACAAAACTAGGATTGCTTCAGGCTGAAGCTTCCGAGACACATCTGCGATTTGTAAATCTCACACTACTCGCTATTACTCGCTTCCCCATTCATTAACATTGGACTCGCTAGACTCGCAACGAGTAGCGAGTCCCGGGCTCGGACTCGCTAGAGTCAAGCGATTCTGAGTAATTTAGGATTCGCCCATCACTAATTGTGACCCCAACATTTTCCTCCTATATCAGAGTCAAGCCTTACAAATGCTGTTAGTATAATTGAATGCTGGAGTTGGAAGGTTCCTCCTGGGTCATCTGGTCCAATCCTCTGCTCAAAGCAGGATTCACTAAATTCTCCCAGACAGATGTCTGTCCAGCCTCTGTGTGAAGAACTCACAACCATTCATGGATACCTGTTCCACTTTTTGATTACCCTCACCAGGGCGGCTCCAGGTTCCTGTGGGCCCCGGGCGAAAAAGTCTCAGTGGGCCCCCTTTAGCACATATCATGGACTATAATATATATATTGACGCACACTTACCGCAAGCCCCATAGATAATGCATGGGGCTTGCCGCAAACGCGTAGCAAGTGCAGCCGCTAGGCGGAAAATGCGGCAGATGCGGGGGTTTTTACCGCAACTGCCGCATTTTTCAAAAAACGCCTATGTGAAATCAGCCTTACAGGAACAGTGACTGCCGAAACCAGCAAGAGCTGTTCCTGACAGTGAGTATATTACACGTTGTTAGGAGCGGGCTAAGGTGCATTTGCGTTCCCTTGCGCTTTTTAAAAGTCCCCTGCAAATGCATCATGTTGCATTTTTGTGCATCTGAGGATGCTTGGTATATACGCAAGCATCCTCAAGCACACAAATAATGCAAGTAGCTCAATGGAGCCGCAATGCAATATGGGTGGCACCGCAGCCAAGCGGAGTGTCTGGCCATCCGGATCTCTCTTTCTCCTCACCTTTCTTCTCTCTGCTCCGGTCTCCTCCGGTCGCTCTGCACATATCAGCACAGTGATGACAACATCGTGCCCCTCCATGTTGAGCTGCAGAATGCAGACAGCGGCAAAAGAGACTCTGGAGAAGAATGCTGCTGGCAAAGGCGGCTGGGACTATAGGAGCGGGAGCAGAATCCGCGGGGGGCTACCACTGGTACACTACCTCGTATGCACGCGGCTCCGCTCCATACACCTCATACGCACGCAGCTACGCTCCACACACCTCATACAGATACCGCTCCGTACACATGCAGTTCCGTTCCGCACACCTCGTACACATGTAGTTCCGCTCCGGACACCTTGTAAGCATTCGGTTCTGCTCTGTACACCTCGTACACACACGGCTCAGCTCCGTACACCTCGTACACTCTGAGCTTCGCTCCGTTATCCTTGCACACTCTCAGCTCCGCTCTGTACGCTTCGTACACACGACTTTACTCCGTATACCTCGTACACACTCGGCTCCGCTCCGTACACCTCGAACACACTCGGCTCCCCTTTGTACACCTCATACACACGGCTCTGCTCCGTACACCTCGTACACACTCGGCTCTGCTCCGTACACCTCGTACACACACGACTACGCTCCGTACACCAAGTACCCACATGGCTCCGCTCCATACACCTAGTACACACTCACCTCTGCTACATTCACACTGTAAATCCCTCCTGACCCCACACATAAACTTCACCTAATTGAGCATCATGGACATGGTGGCCAGCACAGCAGAATCCTGCATACACAGAGGAGCTGATCATGTGAGCCCTCACTCCTCCCCTCCATGTGACATCATCACAGGTCCTGTCAGCACACAGCACAGAATGTGCAGCTCTGTCGGCTCCCACAGAGGGAGACCTCCGGAGCTGCAGGAGGCTGCACATGACCTCCATACAAATGAGCCCCCCAGCTGCCCCCTGGATATGGCCCTGGCTATGGGGGCAGTGCTCAGGGGCCCCTGAGGCTAGGGTCACACTTGTGTTGTGACCCAGTCAGGTCCTGTCAGCACTCAGCACAGAATGTACAGCTCTGTCGGCTCCCACAGAGGGAGACCTCCAAGGCTGCAGGAGGCTGCACATGACCTCCATACAAATAAGTCCCCCAGCTGCCCCCTGGATATGGCCCTGGCTGTGGGGGCAGTGCTCAGGGGCCCCTGAGGCTAGGGTCACACTTGTGTTGTGACCCTAGCCTGACACAAGTATTTTCGGCTGCAGCGCATAGCGTTTAATGCTATGCGCTGGAGCCCATAGAAACCCGATGTTTACCTTGCCAACCACTGGTTGGCAAGGTAAACATCGGGTTTCTATGGGCTGGTTGCTGGCAGCGCATAGCATTAAACGCTCTGCGCTGCAGCAGACAATACTTGCTTCAGGCTAGGGTCACAACACAAGTGTGACCCTAGCCCTCGGGGGCCCGGTGGGCCCCCTCCAAGCATTCGGGCCCCGACACTTGCCCGGGTGCTGACGCAGGGCCTGACCCTCACTGTCAAATAGTTTTCTCTAATATCTAATCTGTGTCTCCTCCCATTCATTTTCCATTGCTTCTAGTATTTCCTTGTGCAAATGAGAATAAAGCTGATCCCTCTACAGTGTGACAGCCCTTGAAATATATGTGGGCAGCTATTAAGTCTCCTATCAGTCTTTCCTTTTGCAAGCTAAACATTCCTAAATCCTGTAACCGTTCCTCTTCTGGATGAATGACAAAATGCTCCACACACACCTCCAACATCTTGTAGAATGTCTCTCCAGAAACAAAAAGGTTGCTATAGCTGTAAAGCAGGGGTGGGGAACCTTTTTCTCCCGGGGGCCATTTAGAAATTCCTATGGGGGCCGTATAAAATTATCAACTTAAAATTACCGGGCTATATTTGGTTAAACAATCAACTCACCCCTACTGTGGTGGGTCTGCTTGTCTTTGCTGCAGCTGTGATAATAGGTGATATTGCTCATGTTGCTTCTCAGCTTTTCCAGGTGTGCTAGGGCTATAGACATCACAGGAGAGGCTGGGAGCATATACATGGATTTCACAGGCAGACAGCAAAATGTGTCTGCCAGCCGGAGCACTCCAGTCCCCAGGAATCTGCCCGAGGGCCACCAGGGACCTGAGGTTCCCCACCCCTCCAGTAAAGGGACGGCCAACTCCATACTAATGCCTGTGAATTTAAATGGAAAGTTCTAAAAGTTCCTGTAGGTGTCACAATACTTTTATCCACATAGTGTATAATATTGGCTGCAAAATGTTTATTACTGAGGGCACCTGTCTCTCCTGACTATGGGGTGACTATAGGATGCTGTCCATGTGCCATAATGTACCTCCATTCCCAGGGTGTGCCACGGTGGAGGCATTAGGGAACCTCATTGTACATCAACAGGGGCAAATGAAAATAAATCTTTTCTAGGGCACAGTTCAGTTCTCATTTTTTGTACAGTCAGACACAATATATATGTAGTGGGGGTGACTAATGGTGGACTCATAGTGCAGAGATATACAGTGTTACTACACAGTTGTGTCGTTGGAAGAAATGAATCATGTGCCAAAGCTTCATATTGACCTTGCATATATTTATACTTATTAATACGATTAACTCTAAGGCGTCTTTTTCTAAGCTTAAGCTGAATTTTTTCCATGGAACTGTTGCCAAGCATGTATATACTCTAAAAAGAACTGCACGACCACAATATGAGTGAAAGTAAAATAATGGAGCACATACTCAGCATTGAATCGTGTTTTATGATTTATACATGTCATGTCTGTCATACACATAACTGGTGGCTACATTTGTCTGCAGACCGCCGTGCGCTCCATTATAAACATTGGGGCCGCGGTCTGCATGCAGATGCTTGCAGATGCATCTGCAAAACGCTGCAGATGCATCTGCAAGTCTGAAGGCAGCCTAAGAACCCACTAACATTGCACTACTGTTGCATGCAAGACTGAAGACAAGTAAGCTAAAGGGGCCATAACAGCTGCCCATTTTGCAGACTTAAAAGACCCCCAATCAATTCAATCAATACGGATTTAATAATCAGCAGTCATTTAAAAGCCTATTTAAACAGACAAACTGAGCATAGACTTCCATTGTTCTCGGCAGCAGAGATCCTGTTTACACAGCGATTGTGACGTCTGTCCGAGGCCACAGGCTCAAAACGGCTATCTCTGACAGGCAAGGCAGAATCCTAAAGCTGGCTTCACACCACATTTTTCGGGATCCTGTTCTGTCCGTTTTGAAAAGGACAGAACAGGATCTGTTTTTGCCTCTTATGGTGCCGGATTTGCCATAAATGACCATCCGATTCTGCCAGTTCAGTCCTGGATTCGTTTCTGTCCTGTTTTTTCCCGGCCCCAAAATCGGAGACTGCTCCAATTTTGGGCTCCGTTGAAACAACAGACCAAACCGGACAGAAACGAATCCGGGGCGATCCGGCACACTTAACATGGGAGTCTATGGGCGCTGAGTCCGGGAAAAAAACAGGATTGTTTTAGGATCCAGTTTAGGATCCAGTTTTAGTGTACTGAGCATGCTCAGTACACTTAAACTGCTCTGTTCTCGTAATTTCACTTTAAGGGTGCGTTCACACTCTGCGTATTTGCTGCCTATTTTTACGCGAGTGCTCTTGCAGTTTTTGTAGCCCAAACCAGGAATGGAACAATCAGAGGAAAAGACTAATGGTGGGTTTACACACACCAATCATTGTATCCAATCTCTGAACCAATCTCTGGTTGCAGTGAAATCATGGACACATAGTTCCATTTTGTGGCTGTGTACAACATGGAGCAATCTGTCCATGATTTCACTGCAACCAGAGATTGGTTCAGAGATTGGATACAATGATTGGTGTGTGTAAACCCACCATAATAGAAACAAGTGCTCCACTTCTGTATTTAATCACCCACTGCTGGTTTTAATCACCCATTCCTCCTGGTTTTGGCTACAAAAACTGCAAGAGCACTCGCGTAAAAATACGCAGCAAATACGCAGTGTGTGAACGCACCCTTAGGCTGCGTTCACACATTTGCGTATTTTGCTGCACTTTTTTGCGCGCGCTTTTTGCCGCGTTTTTCGGCCGCACAAAAAAGCGCAACAAAATACGGAGGGGCTTTCAGACACTGCGCTTTCTTTACTCCAGAAAGCGCAGTGATGTCACAGAGGGGAGGAAGAATCCTGCTTCCTCCTCCCCTCTTTGACAGCTGTGGCCGCCCATTAGACTTCACAGTGTATTAATATACACTGTGAAATCTAAATTAAACAAAAGGAAGTGTCTGAAACATAAAAAAGAATGAATACTTCACCTGTCCGACGCCTTCTCCCGCTGTCTGGTCTCCGGTTCCAAGTGAGATGTGTTCTGCCAGGACCTGTGGTGACGTCAGAGGGGCGTTCCCAGCGCTGATTGGCTGCCCGCGGTCATGTGATATGTATCACATGACCGCGAGTGCCCGGGAACGCCCCTCTGACGTCACTACAGGTCCTGGCAGAACACACATCACTTGGAACCAGAGACCGGACAGCGGGAAAAGGCGTCGGAGGGTAAGTATTTCATTCTTTTTTATTTTTCATACACTTGCCTCTGTTTAATTTAGATTTCACAGTGTATAGTAATACACTGTGAAATCTAATGGGCTGTCACAGAGGGGAGGAGGAAGCAGGATTCTTCCTCCCCTGTGTGACATCCCAGGGAAAATACGCAGGAGCAGCTGCGTAAACAATTGACATATCAATTGTTTACGCAGCTGCGCTTTCTCCCTGAAAACGCACTGCGTATTTTTGCGCAATGTCTGCACTGCAAAGTGAATTTCACATTCACTTTGCTGGCAGACAAAAGGCACATTGCATATTTTGAAAAGCGCGCGTAAAAAAGCGCAGCAAAATACGCAATGTGTGAATGCAGCCTAACAGTGTATGTACTACATACACTGCTAAAGTGAAATTAAAGAAATAAATGATTAAAAATAAAATAAATACCTCTCCGTCGAGCGTCTCGCGATGCGAGGCATCCACCTCCGATGGCTGCAAGGATCTTAATCAGCTGACCGAGAAGGGGGCGGCAACCCAATCAGCTGATGTTAATTGAGAGATGGATTTGTGGTCAATAAGGAGCGCTCATAGTAGTGAGACACCGGAGTTATATTAATTGTTGAAGCACAAGCAGAGGACCGATATGCCCATCTTTAATTTCAAGATTTTCACTGTGAGAGTCATATAGGATTGGATCACTGGAGTTTTCTTTTCTGCTAAGTGCTAAGGTCTGATCCCCTAATCCAGTGATCCTCAACCCTTATTACCTTGAGAGCAACATTAAGTTTTGAGAGATATTAATGAGCCACATACAGAGCCTTCAGTCCTCCATGAGTTGTGGCATTCCGCTCGTGCCTCCCCCACAGGGGTGATACCTAGACCTCCCGCTATCTGTATAATGGCAACTAAAGCTAGCCCACAGAAATCACATAAAGGCAGTATACTTGCATCCATGGGTTCCCAAATTACCCTCATTCCATATTGTTACATCAAGCACTCCCACCAAGCTATTGCATTGAGCTTAAAAAATCCCCCCATCTGGCACTATCTGTTACGATACTGGTAGAACACTCACTGAAATCCAGTTGTTGGAGGGCACAGGCAGGGAACAGTAGGTAGTGGTAGAAGTCCTAGGATGCAGGAGTCGACATCTCTGGAAACAATCTGGATTAGATGAGAGCAAACTGGGCAACACTGCTCAGAGCTGGAGACTGAAGCTAGACTAAACTAGACACAGTACTCAAGCACTGAATGAAGTTCACATTTGAATCAGTAGGCTTAAACAGGAAATAAGACGGCTTTCACAGGTTCAGCAGCATCCATCTTACTAAATGTCGATTTGCCAGAACTCAATAGCAGCCTTCTGTGGTAAGCGTTAGAACTGCAGTACAAATTAGCAAGGTGAATCATAGCAGCCACTAGTGGTCAGTCTGGAGAAAGACAACAGAATCCTTACACTATCATCCTCTGTCCATCTTAACACTTAAATTTATCTCTACATGCAATTCCAGTAGATGTGCATTGCTAGACCTGGTGCTAATGCACTAAGTTGGCAGACAGCTGCAAGCCACACATCATAGTTAGGGATGAGCGAATCTACTCGCTAGGACTCGTTACTCGGCGAGTAGTAAGGGACTCGCAGGACTCGGTACTCTGCGAGTTTCCCAGCTTTTACTCGCACGAGTCCAATGCAAATCAATGGCAAACGCTGACAAAACTAGGATTGCCATTGTCTTGCATTAGACTCGGCTACTGTGCCAGTGATAGCAGGGAAACTCGCAAAGTAACTGCTGTTACATTGCGAGCCGAGTCCAGCTGTCTTCTCTGTGTGCTGGCTGCCGCAGCTCCAGGGTCCTAGAGCCCGCCTGCTCACAGAGATGATGTAGCAGTGCTGAGATTGTTCTCAGTCTGCTCATTCCCTGTGCATAGACATCTATATCTATGCACAGGGGATGTAGCAGAGAGGACATCGCGTTTTGGACTACGTCGGACGGAAGAGGATTTTTTTAATTAAAGATGGAGTCCCTAATGGCTTTTTTTTTTTATTTCTAATAAAAAATTTTCTCTGTGTTGTGTTTTTTTAACCCTTTATTGGAGATTCTTAGTGGCTGGGTCAAACGTGGCCTGACATTAAGAATCTCGGGCTTAATACCAGCTTGTATAACAAAGCTGGTATTAACCCCTTTATTACCCAGCGTGCCACCGCCACCAGGGCCGCTGAAGAGCAGGGTTCAGCGCCAGAGGATGGCGCTTCAATGAACGCGCCATCTTCTGGGGCGGCTGCGGGCTGCAATTTGCAGCGGGGGGTGCCCAGAAAGCTTGGGCATCCCTGCGCTGCGGATTCCAGCCCCCAGCTGCTTAGCTGTACCTGGCTAGACATAGAAATTGCGTGGAGCCCCACGCATTTTTTTTCTATTATTTCATGAAATTCATGAAATAATTAAAAAAAAGGGCTCCCCTATATTCTTGTGTCCGGCCAGGTACAAATAGGCACCTGGGGGTTGGGGGCAGCCCGTCGCTGCCTGCTGGATCCGGCTGGTTCCAGAAATACAGCGAAGCCCACGTGAAATTTTTTTCTGACAAATCCATAAAACAATGTAAATAAAAGGGAATGCATCTTTATTAACCCCTGGACCATGGGCGAGGGGTTAAAGGGGTTGTCCGGGCTTATTTTTTATTTCATATTTATATCTAGGCTGCAAAATGTTGACAATCTGCAATATACATGTTGTCAACATTTTGCAGGGTTTCCTAGATATAAACACATTTACTGATGGCAGAGAGTGTCCAGGGGGTGTGATTGTGCATACTGGTCGTTTACACCTACTGTAGCACAATCACACCCCCTCCCCTATACCTAGTATGGCCAGCCACCCCCAGGCAATACATGCCCGCCCCCTGCCCACTAAACACTTTGTAATGAAACCACCCCCAGGGCTCCTACAGGCCGCCCCAGCCCCTAAATCACCACCCACCCTCTGCAAAACAGCGGTCCCCAGTGCACTGATACAAGGTGCCGAAACCGCTGCTGTGAAAGCGATTCCGGCACACTGTCAGTGCAGCAGGGGACCCGCTGCATATGTGTGCTGCTCACCCTCCTCTTGTGCAGCCGGTCACGGTCCGCCCTGGTCCCGGTCATCTGCAGCCGGGCTCCACACACTGCAGCCGGGCTCTCCACACTGCAGCCGGGCTCTCCACACTGCAGCCGGGCTCTCCACACTGCAGCCGGGCTCTCCACACTGCAGCCGTATCTGTAATGTGTGCGGAGCGGTGCCCGTCGCCCGATCTCCCCAGACCTCCAGTACCATAGAGCTGGTGGAGCGGTTTAGAGAGGACCGCTCCACAGCCTCTGCTCTATGGTACTGGAGGTCTGGGGAGATCGGGCGACGGGCACCGCTCCGCACACATTACAGATACGGCTGCAGTGTGGAGAGCCCGGCTGCAGTGTGGAGAGCCCGGCTGCAGTGTGGAGAGCCCGGCTGCAGTGTGGAGAGCCCGGCTGCAGTGTGTGGAGCCCGGCTGCAGATGACCGGGACCAGGGCGGACCGTGACCGGCTGCACAAGAGGAGGGTGAGCAGCACACATATGCAGCGGGTCCCCTGCTGCACTGACAGTGTGCCGGAATCGCTTTCACAGCAGCGGTTTCGGCACCTTGTATCAGTGCACTGGGGACCGCTGTTTTGCAGAGGGTGGGTGGTGATTTAGGGGCTGGGGCGGCCTGTAGGAGCCCTGGGGGTGGTTTCATTACATAGTGTTTAGTGGGCAGGGGGCGGGCATGTATGGCCTGGGGGTGGCTGGCCATACTAGGTATAGGGGAGGGGGTGTGATTGTGCTACAGTAGGTGTAAACGACCAGTATGCACAATCACACCCCCTGGACACTCTCTGCCATCAGTAAATGTGTTTATATCTAGGAAACCCTGCAAAATGTTGACAACATGTATATTGCAGATTGTCAACATTTTGCAGCCTAGATATAAATATGAAATAAAAAATAAGCCCGGACAACCCCTTTAATAAAGATGCAGTCCCTTTTTTAGGATTGTTTTATTGATTTTTCAGAAAAAAAATTACATGGGCTTCGCCGTATCTCTGGAACCAGCCGGATCCAGCAGGCAGCGACGGGCTGCTCCAACCCCCAGGTGCCTATTTGTACCTGGCCAGACACAAGAATATAGGGGAGCCCTTTTTTTTTATTATTTCATGAATTTCATGAAATAATTAAAAAAAATGCGTGGGGCTCCGCGCAATTTCTATGTCTAGCCAGGTACAGCTAAGCAGCTGGGGGCTGGAATCCGCAGCGCAGGGAGGCCCAAGCTTTCTGGGCACCCCCCGCTGCAAATTGCAGCCCGCAGCCGCCCCAGAAGATGGCGCGTTTATTGAAGCGCCATCCTCTGGCGCTGAACCTCGCTCTTCCAGCGGCCCTGGTGGCGGTGGCACGCTGGGTAATAAAGAGGTTAGGGCCAGCTTTGTATTATCAGCTGGCCCTAAGCCCGAAATTTATGGCGGTCACGCCAATATTAGACATGACCGCCATGAATTTCTATTAAATTGTTTTAAAAAAAAACACAACACAGAGAAAATTTTTTATTAGAAATAAAAAAAAAAGCCATTAGGGACTCCATCTTTAATTAAAAAAATCCTCTTCCGTCCGACGCAGTCCAAAACGCGATGTCCTCTCTGCTCATCCCTGTGCATAGATATAGATGTCTATGCACAGGGAATGAGCAGACTGAGAACAATCTCAGCTCTGCTACATCAGGCAGAAGGCGGGCTCTAGGACCCTGGAGCTGCGGCAGCCAGCACACAGAGCAGACAGGACTCTTATCTGTGCGCGTTTCCCAGAGATTACTTGCAAAGTAAATGAGTCCAATGCAAATCAATGGCAAAACTAGGATTGCTTCAGGCTGAAGCTTCCGAGACACATCTGTGATTTGTTAATCGCACACTACTCGCTATTACTCGCTTCCCCATTCATTAACATTGGACTCGCTAGACTCGCAACGAGTAGCGAGTCCTGTGCTCGGACTCGCTAGAGTCAAGCGATTCCGAGTAATTTAGGATTCGCCCATCACTAATCATAGTCTCATGAGCTGCAGGTTGGGGATCTCTGCTCTAGCCCATTAAGAGTATGATGTTCAGATTGGAATGTACACGACTCATCTTGCATTAAAATTGTATAATTTATATGGGTTAAATGAGCAAAAAGGCTTGTTCGTTCATTGTTTTGCATTGATTGAAATTGTTTATGTGAGGAAAATGTTTCTCATCCATTGTGCAATAGAAATTGTTATTTTTTATTTTTAGTGCACCATTGATTCCATGGTGCTGTAAATGAGAAGGGGTTACATACAAAACACCGATATAAATTAGAGTGAACAGACTGGTACAGACGAGAGCGTTTCCTCACAGGCTTACAGGGTAATGGGAAGTGGTCAGTAGGATGTGATCTTTACATGCTATGCAGTGTGCGATGCATGTTAGTGCATTTATGTTAGCCTATATTAATGTCATTGTATTGTAAATAATAATAATTCATTGACATTGCACAAGCTAGCCTCCAATGTACCTATGAGTGTATGCAGACTTACCTCTGCAATGTTTATGTCTAGCTGTTGATGAAAATGTCAAAAATATGAACTATAAGATATTCGAAGAGACAAATTTTTCAGGACATGGTGCATGTAAAACATGAATGGCAGCATGGAATATTTATGTACACAATATATCCGAGCCTGCCATGCTGAGACTTTGTATATGAATTCACAACGCACTGTATTTTATTTTACCAGTTATAAATCAATTTCATGTGTTAGATTTGTAGATGACTTATATAGTGAGTCTGATTGTTTTTCATTTAATATTTCAAGCCTCGTAATGCGAATATGTCATGCTCTCTATTTTTATGTAAACATAAGTCTTTTTTTTGAATGACACATTGTTGAGGCTTCAACATTTCCAGTGACATATACACATGTAGTTCAGTTATACCACACCCTCTCATATATTTTAAATCAATGTTTTGAAGAAGTTGAAGGGGTCCTGTTCAAGACATTGTAGTGTACAATTTTTTTTAAAGGGAATCCGTCAGGTCAAAAATCCATATATAACTGCTATAATTTTCTAATTCCTTCCTCTAAGATCTCTCTATTCATGTATTTTAATTATTTATACTTCCCTCCTATCTTGTGAAAACTTCAAAATAAAAGATTAATTCCATCTATCAATCACAATGAGCTCTCTGTTGCCCACTCCCCAAGGAATGAATATTCATGCATCACTATACTGCCCTGCCCTCCTGTGATTTGTTATGCTATGTGACTCATTCATTGCAAACAGAGCAGAAAGGAGGGGGGGGGGAGGAGATATGTGCTCTTCATGTCATTGTGTTTATCCGAGGCATGTGTGTAGTGTGTGTAGTCTGAAATATTTCTATGTGATTATGAGAACATTGATCAGTTGCTCAGCAGATACACACATTACATATATGCAGGAAAACCAACATTTATATAATAAAAATCTCTAATGGTACCTTTACACGCCGCGACGGCAGGCTGGAAACATCGCGCTACAAGCTACAATTGTAGCTTGTAGCGTCCATATCGCCTGTAGTAGCGGCGTCTGAAGAGGCGACGCTACAGCCGGCGACAGATACATCTGTTTATGGTCTCTGCTCATAAACTTAAGGCAACATCGCCGATTGTAGCGAGCTGTATCGGCGTGTAAAGAACCAACGGAAGGCAACTCTGGACACCCGGCGATGTGGCTGCCATGTATCTAAGGCGTGACACAGTCGCCATGTTACCGCGCGCCCATCTGCGATCATTGGAGGTCGCTCCTGCTTTATGATTGGTAGTCGCAGCATAGGGCGGGATATTTAAGGAGCTGACCAGTCACACTACACAATTACTCGAGCGTGCTGTATTAACCAGCCTCCTGCGATGCCTGGCCAATCCTGATGATATTGCGCTGTCCTATCATCATACGGACGGCTCGTAATCCAAGATTGTTGCACGCCTATGTGCTATCCCTGCTGCACCGGGTCCGCCCATAGTAGCTTGTTGGAGCGGTGTGTAAACATGGTACGCTACGCTACAGATGGCTACTTCCGCCACCTGGCGATGTAGCCAGCTATAGATGTAGCGTAGCGCACCTTATCGCGGCGTGTAAAGATGGTGCGTTGACCGTTTGTAGCCGTTCGGGCGTGCTCGTGCACGCGAAGTAGCGCGATGTTTCCAGCCTGCCGTCGCGGCGTGTAAAGGTACCCTCACAGATTGCAGGACAAAACACCTTTCCCTCCCCAGCACAGAGTGGAGGGACAGAACACAAGCTTGGATAGGTGTAAATATGTAAATAACACTTATACAGCTGGACTAGTCAGCTGTGCAAGTAATGGGGAGGACTAATGCACCAGGTCCCTGCGGGGTGTGAAAATGCTTATAGCAAGGTAACTGCAAATGGTACAATAATAATTTTACATGGTTTTAAAAGGGCTGCCCAGGCATTAATCAAGGGTAATATTAATATCATACTGAAAAATTACCTGACAGAGTGCCTTTAAGGTTGTGACACATGCACATATAGGAATATGGCAGCCTCAGGTATACATTGTATATACAGTCATAGTTTTAAGGTTGAAAGTAGACCTGAGTCCATCAAGTTGAACCTATAGCCTAATATGTGGTACACGCTAATTTATTGGGGTTTAATCAAGCATCAATTAAATCCTTTATCATATGTATTATTTTGTTATTTTAACCTCCAACATTTGATTTCTGTCTATATACTCTGTATCGTCATCTATTAAGGATTTCTTGAACACAATTGATTCTTGTTGGCAATATGTGCAATCAACTCTTCTTATTACATATTGTTAATGGGACCTAGACTAAATTGAATACATTGCAATAGAGAATAATTTAATAGCATTTGTCTTTTCACAGGATTCTAAAGGCAAAGAGAAGAACTCCTTAAAGACTTCATTGAACTGTGTTTGTGGAAGATAAAAAGTGCGGATTATTCTAATAAACAGTGGAAGGTGGAATACCAAACACGTCTTACATTGTGTGATAAATGTCAGCCAAATCCAGACATCAATTATGTCAAGCATAAAATTAAGAATTTTGTAAACTAAAGATGGCTGTCTCCAAAGGCTGGAGGTGGCGTAGATGAAGTCAATGAACCATGGCTGCACTACTTTGATTTGATGTCCTTCACCACAGCCCAGGAAATAGCTCAACGTTCCCAGGACTTCAACTCCAAGTGGTCACGTTGGTCCTGGACAGGGGCGTAACTACAATAGGTGCAGGGGTTGCGATCACACCCGGGCCCTGCAGCCTAGGGGGGCCCCAAAAGTCCCTTTGCCTATAGAAAAAGTCTAATACTATTAAAGTTTTGCAATAATTGGGGACCACTGGTCCTGGATATTTGGACGGCAATGAGAACTGAGTTCTGGAATAGTAATTGTTTCACATTGGAATTAGTGGTATCAAATGGTAAAATAGGCAAGAAATTGTTTATGATAGTTCACATAAAAAATCAGGCATTGGTTAAATTAACAAATTTCAGGTTTCTTTTACTTTTTTCCCAATTTTTAGGAGTTCAACAAAAAGCAGAAAAAAATACTACAGTGTCAAAGGGCAAACTATACCACAGAAAGTATATGTATATAAAGCGATTCAGAAAGGTTTCTTATATTTTGAAGCTATAATTTACTAAGGCTACCTTCACATTTGCGTCTTTGTGTGCCGCGTATGCTGCGCATGCGCCTGCGCTGGTAAAAACGCATGTATAAGCAAGCATGCGGAGGATTTTTGATCAGTTCAATTTACGCTGCGTATACCTGCGCTCGTATGCGTTTATGACCATGCGCATGCGTTTTTCATGCGCATGCGTTTAATAAATTGGGCAAGATTTCACTTGTCCCACCTACTGGCACGCCCATGGGAAGTGACTTGAGGCCCGTACGCATGCGCATCGTACGCACCATACGCAAATCCTCGCGCACGCTTGTGCTCTCATAGGGCTTAATGCATTTTTTATCAGCGAGCGTGCGCAAGCGTGTGCATGTGGACGCGGGGAAATTTTATGCGCGGCAAAAGATGTAACATGTTGCGTTTCCAGGCGCAACTAGTTTTCCTAAAGCGTACGCATGCGGACATATACACAGCCGTGCGCGAGCAAAAGCAGTGTCTTGCGTACGTTGCGTATACAATGATAAAGATAGGTGCGCAGTCCGCATGCGCATTTGAATATTGTTATCCGCAGCCTGCGCTGCGGATACATACGCAAATGTGAAGCCAGCCTAAGCAAAAGTCAGGCCATATTCTATTTTTCTCTATATAATTTTAGACATTTTAAATACATCAATATTTTTAAGATGTTGTACTAAGCTAAAAATAGAATACACCAGCACAGTGAATAGCACCCCAACAATCTGTGAAATAAATCAGGATACATATAAATGATAATATTTTATTTTTTTCAAAATGGTTATATACTCTACCGTTCAAACGTTTGGGGTCACCTAGACAATTTTGTGTTTTCCATGAAAACTCATACTTTTATTTATCAAATGAGTTGCAAAATGAATAGAAAATAAAGTCATTGACAAGGTTAGAAATAATGATTTTTATTTGACATAATAATTTTCTCCCTCAAACTTTGCTTTCGTCAAAGAATGTTTCCTTTGCAGCCTGCATTGCAGATCTTTGGCAGGTACTATTTAATGAAGCTGCCAGATGAGGAGCTGTGAGACATCAATTTCTCAAACCTGAGACTCTAGTTTGTACTTGTGTTGTTGCTCAGTTGTGCAGCGGGGCCTTCCACTTCTCTTTCTACTCTGGTTAGAGCCTGTTTGTGCTCTCCTCTGAAGGGAGTAGTACACACCGTTGTAGGAAATCTCCAGTTTTTTGGCAATTTCTCGCATGGAATAGCCTTCATTTCTAAGAGCAAGAATAGACTGTGAAGTGTCACATGAAAGTTCTCTTTTTCTGGCCATTTTGAGAGTTTCATAGAACAAATAAATGTGATGCTCCAGATTCTCAAATAGCTCAAAGGAAGGTCATTTTATAGCTTCTCTAGTCAGCCAAACTGTTTTCAGCTGTACTAACATACTTGGGCAAGGGTTTTCTAAACATCCATTAGCCTTCTTACACAGTTAGCAAACACAATGTACCATTAAAACACAGGAGTTGTGGTTGTTGGAAATGTGCCTCTAAACACCTATGTATTGCATTAAAAAACAGACGTTTGCAGCTAGAATAGCCATTTACCACATTAACAATGTATAGAGTGTATTTCTGATTCATTTAATGTTAGCTTCATTGAAAAAAAATATGCTTTTCTTTCAAAAATAAGGAAATTCCTAAATGACCCCAAACTTTTGAACGGTTGTATATGATACTGAGTCGGGCCGACAGGGAAGGGGTTACTCAGAACTGGGATAGCGGGGAAGGGAATCACGACTGGTCGATTCCTGGTTCCGTGCCCTGGGCACTCAATGGCTGGGGATTACGGGGAAAGGGGTATAAGGATAGGGGTTAAATGTGACACCACCTGTGGGCCCTGGTAATGTAGTTACCAGCGCTGCAGTCAGGCGCTGAGGTGATGGTGTGGTGCAACAGAGGTAGTACAGCTCTCCACAGACATAGCTCTTCCTCAGCGCGGCGGGGTAGATGATGGTAGTTATAGTTGCGGTCCAAATCTCTGTGGTGCTGCAGAGACTTTTTAGGCGACGGAATAACTGAAACCGGAGATCAAGTCAGCTCAAACCAGTTCTTTACTGGTACCAGATGGATAAGGTACACGGTACAGTCTGGCCCACCGGAGATTATAGCCAGAGGTTTCAGGGTTCACCATTGAGTCTGTCAGAGGTGTCTCTCATTTATCTTTCTTGGTCTCTGTTTGTAATAGCTCTCCACTCTCCCACACTAAAGTCTGGTTACTGGTCCCCAGGTCTGTTGCCTTAAGTCCTTTTTACCTTTCGGCGTCTTAGACCTAGCTTTGGGACAGTGGTTAGGCTCCTTGGTGGGTGTCGTGGATCCCTTATGAAGGCCCACAACACGTTGGTCTGCGGTTTGGGATAAACCAAATCAAACCACCTCGGCTCCAGTTCACCGGTTTGACCTGCGCACTCCGGACGGCTCCAACCAGACCTGGAGTGTCCCCTTTTTGTCTGGGTCACCTCCACCCTTGAAGGTACCCTCTCTTCAGGACATCAGGGTCCCCTGCGTCCGTCCGCTTCCTCTCTATGTCACCATCTGACTGACTTGTGTCTAAACTGTCACTCATGTCTCCCGCTCTTCTAAGCTCCACCCCCGGGACCTACTGAATTACAGTCCCCTGTGGTAGGGTGTCTGTGGGTGGGTTCGGTGGACAGACTCTGTAGTTCTCCCCTTCTACCTGTGACTATGGGGATACTACACCTTTCTTTTGGGGTGCAGTACATCCCTGTGGCATCCTGCCAGGGGCGTGCCACAATACTGAAAACTAAACAGATTTCATATTTTTTGGCCTCGAAGAACACATGTAATGTACATAAAAAAGCTCTGTTTTACTGACAAAATAGTAAAGTCATAGAAAAATAGATACATTTTTTTTGGTTATTAAGGCACATAATGCATTAAGGGGAAGGGGTTAACTGAACTTATTAACAGTTATTCTTCAGAAAGGCAGATGTTAAAGGGACTCAAAGAATAGGAGGGATCTTATGGCTGGATGTTTTTAATGTGAACCTGTCACCTTTTTTCTGCTTTGTAAACTTAAAGTGCCACCTTCAGAAGCGTCTATGCTGCAATTTGTGAAGGTAACTGTTATCCCCCTATCCCCTGTACACCGAAATAATCACTTTATAAACTTGCCAACCCTGTATGTAAAGTTATACTTACCGGTCCGATGAGACTTCACGCTGTCCAGTCCTCACTGCCTCTCTGGTCTTCCTCCGCCTCTTCATTCTTCTGGGAGTTTTCTCTCATTCCAGCCTGGTTTTCAGCGCCTGCGCAGATTCCACTTTCTTTGCGCAGGCGTCTTGAGCCCTCCTGCTGTTGCTGGGTCTGTTTGCCTCCTCCTCTTTCTTTTCCCGTGGTCTGGGAGGAAGACAATGACGAAAACCTATTCTGGGGATTAGCAAGGCGTAAAGAGGAGGAGGAAGCAGACATAGTGATGCTGTTTGCTCTGCCCGCATTAGGGCACAGCTAGTGTGCAGGTGCCAGATTCCCGCCCTGGTGTCTGCATAAAGCAGAACATAAAAGTGGGCGGGATCTGGTGCCTGCAGCTCGCGCAGGCATAATGCAGTCAGACACTCTGCCCACAGTAGGGCAGAGCTCAATTCGCCTGCATGAACAGAGAGGAATCTGTGCAGGCGCCGAAAAGTGTGGAATGGACAAGACAACTGTTAGGTGGGTTAATGGTCAAATCCAAAGAGTGGTCATAAATGACTGCATCACATTCTGTTGGAAGAATGGCTCAAGTGGGGACCACAGGGCTTTGTCCCGAGTCTTGTGTTCTTCAACATCTTTATCAAATATTTAAATGAAGGCATTGAGAGTGAAGTGATTACATTTGCTGGTGACAAAAATCTAGGAGGGATAGCTAATACTAGATAGAGAAGAGAGAGGATTCACAAAGATCTAAACAAACTGGAGCAGTGGACAGCAACTAACAGATTGATTTATAACAGGAAGAAATGCAAAGTCCTACATCTGGGCAAGAACAATGAAAAAAAGCATATACAGAATGGAAAGAATAGGGTTAAACAACAGCACATGTGAAAAAGACTTGGGTATACTAATAGATCACAGACTGAACATGAGTCAACAGTGTGATGCAGCAGCAAAAAGGCAAACACGAGTCTGGCATGTATTAACAGAAGCATCCAGTCTAGATCACGTGAGGTCATTATTCCCATCTACTCCTCTTTGGTTAGACCTCATCTGGATACTGTGTCCAGTTCTGGGACCACATTTAAAAAAAAAAACATCAACAAACTGGAGCAAGTTCAGAGAAGAGCGACCAGAATGGTGACCGGTCTGCAAACCATGTCCTATGAGGAACAGTAACAGGATTTGGGAATGTTTAACTTGCAAAAAAGAAGACTGAGATGAAACTAAATAGCTGTCTACAAATATCTCTGTTGTGGCGCCCCACCTGGTCAGGCGTCACAGTTGGGGTACTGCACCCATAAATGAGTGTGCGGTTACCCCTGTCACAACGGAATTCAAATGTCCTTTGGGAGGCTCCCATCCTAACACACCCACTTAGGCAGATGGCAGAGGTCCCATACCCTAGGAGGGGGGGAGTTAGGGGAGGATGGAGGGCAGACAGTGAGATTCAGTCGGCACTGAGGGAAGACAGAGAATGGGGATCCTCCAAGTGAGTGAAGGAGGAATCCCAAGGAGGGGGCCTGGAGAGAGGAAACAGGCAGCCCATACTTAGGAGGGAACCCTGGTCTGTTTTACCAGGGCACCGGTTCCAAAGACGGCGAGGGAGTTCAGCCCCTCACTGAGAACACTGGAGGTCGCGGACCGTTTACCGGCCCCGACACCCTGTTTAGAGGAATTGTCACACCAGGATCCCCATCTACAACGGGCCTGGTACGAAGCGGGCACCTCAAGACAGGTATTGAGAGCAGGACACAGGGCAGATCCAAGCAGGCATTCCACGGAAGACTCCCGGAGACTTTACAGCCCGCTGTGACTACCCGGCCAGCTATTTCGTCCAGAGACTGTTACCTGCTGTGAACTGTATTACCATCTGCACTGTTCCAGTAAAGTACCCGGGTAGAGTGACTAAGTCTCCGCGTATTTGTTTCTTTGCTGCACCCTGCTCATCCATTCATCCATCACCAGCACCTTCATCATCACCGATGCATCTCTGCCCCGGGGGGTTAGCGCCACCTGCAGGGAGCTGTACCATCAAAGCCGCTACACCACCACCCTCCGGAGGACTGAAGCGGCGCTGGTGCTCAATCCCCAGAAGCTGCGGGTGGCGTCACGAGAACTATATTACAAACTTTATTCCCCTGTACATATTTCCCTTTTTCAAAAGTCCGTTTCCTGGGGCCACGGGTCTGGGCAGGCCACCAGTGATATCCCAGACTACAGCGAGGACCCGGATACCTGAGTTCCCTACTGGCGTGGGCGAAACACTGTCACACTGTAGAGGGATCGGCTTTATTCAAATTTCCACATGGAGAGACTAGAAGCAATGGGATGAAACTGAATGGGGGAAACACAGGTTAATTATTAGAAAATAAAGTTTGACAGTGAGGGTGATCAACAAGTGGAACAGGCGGCCACAAGAGGTGATGAGTTCCCCCTTCAATGGAAGTCTTCACACAGAGGCTGGACAGACATCAGTCTGGGATGATTTACTGAATCCTGCTTTGAGCAGGGGGTTGGACCAGATGACCCAGGAGGTCCCTTCCAACTCTACCATTCTAGGATTTAAAATAAAAAAGGAGAAGGGCGGCACTCACCGGGTAAACGAGATGGTCTCTTTATTCCAAATATCGGAAACAAGCAGGGTGCAGGGAGGGGGCAAGAGGAGCCGCCGGACTACGGCACCGTTTCGCGACACGTGTCGCTTCTACGGGTCCTGGAAGGGAATTCAACCGTGACCTTGGCCCCGCTAAGTGCCCTGATTGACTTGCTTACTATTGACATTCTAGGATTTATGATTCTTAAACTTTGAAACCCCATGATTGCATCTCATTGTTACATTAAGATTTTCAAATGTGTAGAAAATGGTATGTTGTATCATGTAAACTCACCCGAAAACACAAAAGCGGTAATACTGAACATTACTTACATGTCATAAAATATGTTAATGATAAGCTTAGCAAGAAAACACATTTTTGAGGTCTTTTTGTTTGCAAAAGAAACAGTACAATTTTTTCATAAACTAAACATACAACTGGCATTGGAGTTCAATTGTAATAAAAGGAAAAAAATATTATTGACACAATGATGTCCCTCCTAAATTAATTTAACCTCTTTACAACATAGACGTACTGGGTACCTCATGTGCTGGCTCCTTCCCTCTGATATGAGCTCCCACGCTGAGCTCACATCATCCCCCCCACATCTCAGCTGAGATGTGTAGTTAACACTGCCGATCGGATCCCTGATCAGTGGTGTGGTCATTGATCCAAAGCCCCGCAGCAGGGATCATGCTGTTCGCGACTGTAATCAGAGATCCTGCTAATCTCGATCTATTACCTGGACAGCCCGGGGTCCCCTGGAAGCTCTCTGGGATCACTTCCTGCGGATGCCTGGTGAGCACCAGTATCCATTGACAATGATCATTTGTGCTATATAGAGATGACATGCTGATCATCTCTTTTTTTAAATTAGATAGATTTTTATTGCAGGTTATAAGTACAACTTATTCAATATCAGATCAGATACAGTTTAACAAAAGTACATAGATTATCTCCCCCAAGTACCTCTCCCTCCCATTTCCCCTGACAGCATATCCCTCCCATGAAGTCTTCCAGCAGTCGTTCTGAATATTAGGTATAGTATACATTTCAACCATTTTTGTTATAATTCTGGGAAATAACAAAGAAAAAGCCCCTCACTTCACTTTCCCAGAAGTCCACTCAGTCTTTAATAACCACCTTCCTCAGCCATACTGTAGCCAAGGAGAGCACAGTTTCTCGAACATTTTAGGGTTCTCCCTTCTCTTGTAGATTCCCCTTTCAAGTCTCCTTTATCCAGTGCCTGTCTATTTCCTTGCCACATATGGCCACTTTACACACGGCAACAGGTAGACAGAAAACGGCAGGTGTCGGAGACAATTGTACCTTTTACCTTCAAAACACCTTGAAGTGGCTGCGTGTAAATCAGGTATCTGCAAGGTGTTTTGAAGGTAAAAGGTACAATTGTCTCCGACACCTGCCGTTTTCTATCTACCTGTTGCCGCGTGTAAAGTGGCCAATATAGTTGTCTGGCAATAGCTGTCTTCTGCACATTGTCAATTTCTATCTCCTCGACGTACCCCAACAGACACACCAAGGGTTCCCTAGGGACAGTGGCGTAACATCACCTTGGCAGGCCCTGGTGCAGGGGGGGCTGGGGGTGTTGGTGAGAATTTTGCCTGGCCTCATTAACAGTTGATGAGCAGGGGGGTCCAGGGGGTGCTGGTGAGAATTTTGCCAGGCCTCATTAACAGTTGATGAGCGGGTTAGCTGGTGGTGGATAGTTGCATTTGTACTTGCCGTACTGTGCCTCCCGCGGTCAGCTGCCCAGCCGTTAAGAGGAGAGGAAGTGCGGGTCAGCTGCAGGAAGTGAAGCTTCACTCACTTCCCATCCTCCCTCCTCTCCTCGGACACACGTGATCGCAGTTGCGGCGGGCGGCTGGGAGTACGGGCCCCCTGCAGGGAGGCGCGGGCCCCCCTACAGGGACGGGCCCGGTCTTAGCTATGACTGCTGCGACCACGATAGTTACGCCACTGCCTAGGGACCACAAAACCATAAGCCCCTTCTATTCTATTAACGACTATTAACCAAAAAGAGAACAGTCTCAGACAGGACCACATCATGTGCAAGAATCCAGTTTTATCTCCTCTGCATCTAGGGCAGTCTGAGTTATTTTGCAGTCCTGCTCTAAACATTACGTCTGGGGATCTATATACTCTGTGAATTACATAGAGATGGGAAAGTCTGGCCGGTTCGCTCATGGACAATTTAGGTACGTATTTCAGAATACCTTCCCATACTTCATCAGACAAGTCTCCCACCTCCTTTTCGCATTTAAGTCGAGTTTTGATGGGCATGCAAATAGAAAGATATACAAAAGATCTCTGTGTATGCTCGAGACTACCCCTCTCATAGTCCTGCCGCCACATACGTAATCCAGATTCACACGCTGCCCATTTTTTCAGCACACTTTTCCCGAGCCCATTTTATTATGTCCCCCGTGTGACATCATATCCTGCTTCTCCTCCAGCGCCTGCGATTATACGTGCTGGAATTGCGCATTGTCTGAACGGCGATGCGTAATTCCAGTGCTTATACTGGGGCCTATGGGAGAAAGCGCATGGTCATTCTGTTTTACGAACACGCTTTCTCCCATAAAAGCACGGCGAAAAATGAGGAGGCGTCTGCCCGGCAAAAGTGAATTTCCACTCATTTTGCCAGCAAACGCAGACGCAGATGCGCTTTTGGGGTAAAGCGTGCTCAAAAATGCACAAAAATTACACACCGTGTGAACGCAGCCTAAGGCCCCATTCACACACTGCTTTTTTTGCTGCGTATTTTTAAGCACAAGCTCATCACAAACCAGGAGTGGGTGATTAAACATATAAGTGGAGCACTTGTTTCTATTATGGCCACTTTAGGGGGCCGTCACACGCACAGATATCTTTAGCGATATTGTAAGCGATCACGTGCACGCGCAAATCGCTTACAATATCGCTCACATCGCTGGTGAGATGTCACACAGACAGACTCACCAGCGATGCGGAGCCGCGATCTCGCTCGTTACTATGGTACACATCGGGTAACTAGGGCCGCGCGTCGCTTAGTTACCCGACGTGTACCATAGTTACCATCTCCAGCATAGGCTCTGCCGCTGGGAGATCGCTCATCGTGGTGTTATACACCACGATGAAGCAGATCGTGGCATCGTTCATCGCTAGATCTGAGAACCGGACCTCAGATCAGCGATGTCACGATCAAGCGATTTAACATCGTAAATCGCTTGATTACATGCAACGATATCTTGCCCGATATCGCTTAAGCGATCAAAAAGGAGATCGCTTAAACGATATCGGGCAAGAAATCGTTGCGTGTGACGGCCCCCTTAAGCGGCCGTCACACGCAACGATTTCTTGCCCGATATCGTTTAAGCGATCTCCTTTTTGATCGCTTAAGCGATATCAGGCAAGAAATCGTTGCATGTAATCAAGCGATTTACGATGTGAAATCGCTTGATCGTGACATCGCTGATCTGAGCTCCGGAGCTCAGATCTAGCGATGAGCGATTTCACGATCTTCCTCATCGTGGTGTGTGACACCACGATGAACGATCTCCCAGCGGCAGAGCCTATGCTGTGAGATGGTAACTATGATACACGTCGGGTAACTAAGCGACGCGCGGCGCCTAGTTACCCGATGTGTACCATAGTTACCAGCGAGATCGCGGATCTACATCGCTGGTGAGTCTGTCTGTGTGACATCTCACCAGCGATGTGAGAGATATTGTAAGCGATCGCGCATGCACGTGATCGCTAACAATATCGCTAGAGATATCTCAGCGTGTGACGGCCGCCTTACACACACCAACTTATCTGTCCAACTTCTGAACAACTTACTGGTTGCAGTGAAATCATGGACACATTGCTCCATTTAGTGGCTGTGTACAAATGGATCAATGTGTCCATGATTTCACTGCAACCAGTAAGTTGTTTAGAAGTTGGACAGATAAGTTGGTGTGTGTAAAGTGGCCCTTAAGGGTTTACACATTGCGATATCGGCGTCCAATTTCAATGAAAAGTTACGTGGTTCGATCGTTGGAGCCGATATCGTTCCTGCGTTGTATGGTGTGAACGTCCAATACGATGCAGGAACGATGTCAATGCGATATCGGGGATTGAATGAGCGTGCTATTCAATGCTCCGATATTGAATGGAGTTTGGAGCCGGATCGTGCTGTGTGACAGCCCAACTACGATGTGAAGTTCAACGTCACCCATTCACTCCCATGTTAAATGGTCGTTCCTGGGTTGGGGGGCGTAGACATCGTACAGACGTTGGATTCCTAAATCGCAACGTGTAAACCTCCGATGCGATGCGGGAGAAACGTGCACTAAATGCACGCTCCCGCGCCATTGAATGGCGATATCGCAACGATATTGAAACGTGTAAACCCACCCTTAGACCTTTCCTCTGAGTGTGCCACTCCCGGTTTTGATTGTTCCACTCCTGACTTTTTTTGAGCTTGTGCGTAAAAATACGCAGCAAATAAAGCAGTGTGTGAATGGGGCCTTAGTGCAAAACCTTTTCCCTGGATTCTTTTTTCTCTGAGCTGATTCTGCTGGTGATTACCTCTCTCCTATCACCTGTTTCCTGCTTCATTGCTCAGCCCTGTGGCTGGATCACTCCATTCATCTACTAAAACCTGCTGCACAAGCCACAATCTGGATTCGTCTGTGAGAACTCTGGATGTCAGAAGTCTTCACCCTCTGGACGCCAGCACCTGGGTGGATCGAGACATGCCTGCCCAGGTATTGCGCACTGATGCAACCAAAATTTTATTACCAATTCGCTTATTTTACCTTTAGAAATCTGTGTGGTTGGAGGCTTATATAGACAGTGGCTCAGCAGGAAATCTTATAGATGCCCAGGTAGCAAGAAATCTAAGAAATCTAGGAGTACCACTATTAATGGTGGCATTACACGCTAGGATATCGTTAGCGATATCCTGGGAATTATCACGTGACCGTGATCGTTCCGACATCGTTAGTGCGCTGTCACACACAAGGATATCATTAACGATATCCCATTCGGCAACACAGCAGTTAATATAGGAGCCTTTTGAATGATATCCTTCACAAAGGTGTCGCACTGAACGATGATGCGTCCTGAAGCAGCGTTAATTGGATGATGAACGATAGATTTGAGGTCAGGATCTCAAATCTTTGATGAAGGATCCAACGATTTTTTTCTTCCTATATTGTTGGTTTACACGCAAGGACGCCCAAACAATATATTTTGAACGATCACAAATCCGTGACGTTTCAAGGATATCGTTCAGGATATCCTAGCGTGTAACACCACCATAAGGCTGCGTTCACACACAGTGTAATTTTTGTATCTTTTTACGTGCACTTTTCCTGCAAAAGCGCATCTGCGTCTGCATTTGAATGGAAATTCACTTTTGATATTCAGAATCTGCGCTTTTTTCGGTCGTGCTTTTGCGGGAGAAAGCGCGCGAGTAAAAATAATATGTCATTTTTTTGCGCAAATATGCGCGCGCTTTCTCACATAGGCCCCATTATAGGGAGCTGGAATACACATTGTCGTTCAGGCAATGCCTATTCCAGAGCCTATTTATTTCGCTTTCGCGCTGTATGTAGATCCACTGCAAAAGTGAAACTCCAGGTCCGACATGTCCCACAGGGGGAGGAACACAGAATTCTTTCCACCCCTGTGTGACATCACTTCACCCTGCGCTCTTGCGGGAAAAATGCAGCCGTAAAAAAAACGGTGTGTGAATGCCCGTGTTTTTACCTGCGCTAAATAGCGCAGCCGCAAAACACGGGGAAAACGCGGCAATTACGATGTGTGTGAACGTAGCCTAAGGCTTAGTGCCCCCATAAAAGCCACTGCGGTTAATGACACACCTCTCGTCCAGGGTACAGGGGAGTTTGTCACTAAGGAAGTGCCAATGCTGGTGGGGTCATTACATGTTGAAAATGTGTCATTTTTTGTTATTGATAATCTATCATCTGCAGTAATCCTGGGCATGCCATAGTTACGTAAACATAATACAGTCATAGATTGGCACCTGGGTGATATAGTGCACTGGAGCCCAGAGTGTCAGGATAAATGTGTGCCGCTATCAGTGAACCAAGTTATGGTCATTCCTCCCCGTGTACCTTTTGCATTCAGAGATTTTGAGGATGTTTTTTCTATAGTGGAATCAGAGAAATTACCCACACACAGAGATTATGACTGCCCCATTAACTTAGTACCTGATTCTCGTCTCCCAAAGGGGAGAATACATAATCTCTTTGGTCCGGAGTGTCAGGCCATGAAAAATTATGTAGCAGACGGTCTGTGAAAAGGGTTTATTAGACCAGCCACCTCATCAGTAGGTGTTGGGTGCTTTTTTTGTGGAAAAGAAAGATGGTGGTCTCAGACCTTGCATTGATTATCGTGAGTTAAATGCTATCACTGTGAAAAACCAATATCCACATTCACTCATCTCTAATCTCTATAATCAGCTGTTTGGAGCCCGTTTGTTTACCAAACTTGACCTCAGGGGAGCATATAACCTTATCCGCATGAGAAAAGGAGAAGACTGTGTTTAACACACCCATGGGTCACTTTGAGTATCTAGTAATGCCGTTTGGACTCAGTAACTCACCTGCAATTTTTCCAAATTTTGTTAACAATATTTTCAGAGATATTAGTGGTGTATATGTGGTTGTTTATTTGGACGACATCCTGATTTATTCTTCTGATCTTATGTTGCATGTCCAACATGTCCGTACTGAACTCCACAGACTCAGAGAGAATTATTTATTTCTCAAACTAGAGAAACGTGTCTTCTTTGTTGAGGAGGTAAATCTTTTTGGGTATATTTTGAAGGCTAAAGGTTTTCGCATGGATCCCTCTAAGATTCAGCCCATTAAGGAATGGGTACAACCTAAGTCTCTAAAAGCACTGCAGCGATTTCTGGGTTTTGCTAACTATTGCTGTAAATGTATTAAAGATTTTTCCAATATAGCCAAACTGCTCACTAATTTGACAGGGAAAGGGGCGGGGCAATTCATGCATTTTCTACGTTAAAATAATGTTTTTCCTCTGACGCAATATTGGATCAACCTGATCTGGACTGCCCCTTCATTGTAGACGTAGATGCCTCTGAAGTTGGAGTGGGAGCAGCGCTATCACAAGGCACTGCATCTCTCACTCAACTGCACCCCTGTGCCTTCTTTTCTCCAAAGATTTCATCTACAGAGAAAAATTATAAAATTGGGAATTATTGGCAATCAAATGGGCCTTCGAGGAATGGCGCCACTTCCTCGAAAGTGCCTAACATAAGATCACTGTCACGCGCTTAATTTGCGCTGACAATGCTGGATGTTGCTGTATGTGTTGTGTTCCTTTAAGGGCTGCATGAGGCATTGGTGTGAAGGTCTTGCTTCCTGTGTTGTGCTCCAGAGCTTCATTCACTATTATGTTCAGCTGCTGGTTGAGTGGTTGTAGTGTGACCTGAAATCCCCTCCCCCTAGCTTTTAAATAGCCTCTCCTTCAACCAGGTGGTGCTGCTGATAGAGTTTCTCTCTATGCCTTGAAGTCGTGCTGTGCAGACCTGTGTGTTTGTGTTGCTGAAGTCCTTTCCTTTGGAGTTGCTGTATCCCGGTTCTGTGGAGGGAGGTGAGGGTGGAATAGCGCAGGGCTGGTGGAGGAGTTTAGGGAGAGGCTGGAGACCCGAACCTTCTCACCATCAGAGATACCTTTGGGGACAGGGCCATTCAGGGTTCCTAGTCTAGGGTCAGACTAGTCTTCCATGGTCACCCTGCCCGTAAATGCCATTCCCTCATCAGCATTCTCATTACACTGTGACAATCACAATAAAACATAAGATCACAGTAATTACTGACCACAAGAACCTAACCTACTTGGAATCAGCTAACAGATTGAATCTTACACAGGCTAAGTGGGCTTTGTTCTTCTCCAGATTTGATTTTATGATCACTTTCCGACCGGGTACTAAAAACGTAAGGGCTGATGCTCTTTCTCGAAGTTTCTGCCCCTCACAGGCCGAAGATTTGGAACAGACTTCAATCTTAGCCAATGGCATTGTTATTTCGGCTGTTTCTTTGGATCTTCTGGAAGAGATCTGTAGATCCCCAGATCAGGCCCCTGACACCACTCCTTCCCAAAAATTATTTGTCCCTGCCATATTCCACCGTCAAGTCTCTAAGGACTCTCATGATTTCGTCCTTGCAGGGCATCCTGGTATCAATAACACAATCAGACTTGCCACCTTCAGCAGCGCCTATGCTACATTTAGTGAAGGGGGTTCTTATTATCCTACCACCCTTCGGGACACCAAAATAAACACTTTATAAGATATTAGTTTAGGTCCAGGAGGTATACTCCCCTCCCATCCCAGAACATAAACGCCTTGCTGCTGTTCCACCTGTTCCACCTGAAACTACTACAAACCGAGCGCACTAATCAATCACTTGAACAGTATCTTCATTGTTATGTCTCTGAGCATCAGTCCGATTGAGTGGAATACCTACTACTAGCGGAGTTTGCCATGAATAATCAGTACCAGTAGTCCATCAAGCCCACCTTTGGCACCCCTTGCAGGGGATTGCCACAGTATCCACCGGTGCAAGGAGGGAGTTACACCTTGGTTCGCACAGCACACCACACCTTCCACCCCAGACCTGAAGGGGGAGCTCTACTAGCTGCCTTAAGCCAGTTCCCCTTTAAAACATCCAGGCCTGAGGGGAGGAGTTAGTTAGTCCCAGGAGTGAGTTCCAGTGAGTTAGTGTCAGAGAAGAGAGCTGGAGTGAGGAGATGGTCGCTGGGAAGGATCCAGGCCCAGGACCAGGGACCACTGGCTGCTGTGTTGCACCCTAGGGAAAGGGTTGGAGGCAAGTGGAGGAAGTAGGGAATTAAGAGCGGGAACCAGTTAAGGTCTCCCTATAGTTCAGCGAGACACCGGAGTCTGAAGCTGCTTGCATCTACTGCAGCAGTGAAGACCCAGAGAACCAGGAGGAGTTAAACCCTGAAGCAAGACAAGTAAGAGACGCTAAAACTGACCAAGTACAGGACCAGGGGCCATAGGAGAAACAGGAACCCTGCAGAAGGACCTCATAGTCAGTTGAGAGCAAAGCCCAGAGAGGGAGAAGGAGCGGTGGGTTCGAGCGCAGGCAGGACTCATCCCAAACTACAGAGCACAGAGACAGAGGAGGCCTCATAACTTTCTAAGGTGGAAGTCCCAAGTTGCACCGGGGACCTGGTTATTTCTCTGAACTGTACCTGACCTGTTACCTTGTTACCAGTAAAAGGTACGAAACAACGATCACCGTGTGTGTGTGCCTGCTTAACTGCCGCAATTTACCGCCTTGTCTGCAGAGACGTGACTACTACTCCCCTCAGTCATCCCCGCTGCCCTGAGGTAAAGCTCCACCTGTGGGGAGCTGTACCACACTCTGCTGCACCCACCATCACCTCAGCGGCTGGCTGCAGCGCTGGTATACCCATTACCAGGTACCTTCGGTGGCATCACGTTAAAAGTCCCCTTATCCCCCACCCTTCCCCGCCATTGAGAGTCCAGGGCACGGGACCAGGGATCGACCAGTTGTGATTCCCCATCAAAGCCGCCATCAGCCCCGGTACCCAAGTACCCCCTACCCTGTCGACCGCCTCACACACCCCTTTTACTGTAATCATAGGCTACATTCTCGCTTTGGTTCCTTTTCTTCTATGATTTCAGATATCCCTGGGGTAGAAAGATCTGTAGATCGGTTAAAAACTATCTGGTCTGAAGCCAAAGAAAACTTGAAGGGGGATCAAACTAGTCATTCTTCTTCTGCTAATAAACGGCGCTCTAAGGGCCCGGACCTGGGAGTTGGGGACAAAGTTTGGCTATCTACAAAGAACATTAAGCTCAAAGTGACGTTCACCAAACTAGGTCCCAGGTTTATCAGTCCGTATGAAACTATCGAGGTCATTAACCCTGTACCCTTTCATCTGAAGCTCCCTCAATCATTCAAGCTACCCAATGTATTTCATAAGTCCCTTCTAAAATGATACCGATCTCCAATTCATCCTGTCCAGACCCTCCTCCTCCCGTCTTGGTCGAGGGTGCTTTGGAATACGAAGTACAAAAGATCCTTGACTCCTGCTTGATGAGAGGGTTAGTGCAGCATTTTGTGCACTGGAGAGGTTATGGTCCGGAAGAGAGGTCCTGGGTGCCTGCAAGTAACATCCATTCCAAGGGTCTTGTTACGCATGGCTGTCTTATGCTCATGGGTTACTGCTGTTGTTGAATTGAACGTTTTTTTCCCTATTTAGTGTGCGGCTCTGCAGGTGAGGTTGCTGCAGGTGTGTGTGATGGATATGACTCATGCTTAGGTGAGCTGAGGGGTGTGCCAGGGCTGGTTGCTCCCCACACCTTGACCGTAAGTGGGTCAACTCACATCCACCTGATGTTGCTGATTCAGTTCACTTCTGCGCTGTGACCTATGGAGTGCAGACGTTAATCCGAAGTTGCTGGTTTTCTTTCCCTTGGAGGTTGCTGGGTTCCTGGTCTGTGGGTGGACGTAGGGGCTTATGCCTAGGGCTTCGCAGGAGCTTTAGGGACTTAGGTTGATTGCTCGGACCTCCTCACCTTTAGAGGTACCACCGAGATGAGGGCGAGCCAGGGACCCCAGTATCAGGGCCAGCGTAGGCTCCCCTGAACCCCTACGTCCAGCTCCTTGCTACCCTGGCCTTCCAAGCGTGACATAATCAGCGACCCATTATTTCATCCCCAAAGCCGCTGTGTCAACCCGAGCTTTTGCGCACCTGCTGGAGGAGCACTCTCGAGTTTTCTACATTGCGAAACCAGGTAGTGCATCAGTTTCGAGAAGTGGTTGGGAATCTGGCTGCGGTTCACACGTGGCTGTACCAGAACCCAATATCTCCCTTCCTGACCAATTTTCAGGAGGGAGAGATACATTTTTTGTTTTTAGAGAAGCCTTCAAGTTATACTTCAGGCTGCGTCCTCTTTCTTCGGGGAGCGAGGGAACAGCGTGTGGGGATTATACTCTCCCTTCTTAAGAGGGATCCCCAGGCCTTGGCCTTCTCTCAGCCGACTGATTCTCCTTCCATGCGGTTGGTGGACGAGTTTTTTTGCAGCGCTTGCCCTGGTGTATGGCGATGCTGATGCTGTCTCCTTAGCTGAGTCTAACCTACGTAGACTCAGGCAGGGAGCACGACCAGCCGAAGAGTATTGCTCTGAGTTCAGGAGGTGGGCCACTGACACTCAATGGAAAGCCCCTGCTTTGAGGAGTCAGTTCTGTTTGGGGTTGTCAGATCAGTTACAGGACACCATGACTCAGAATGCTGCGCGAGAGGACTGCAATGGCGCTTGCTATTAGGTTGGACAGACGCCTAAGCGAGAGACTGGATCCACCCTGCCCCCAGTGACCATCCCTGCTGTGGAGTTAACACGTGTGGGTTCTGATGTTCTAAGCAGTTGGGGACTGCTGAGTCTTGTACTAACCCATCTGCATGTGATCAGGTTGGGCGGTCTTGTTTCTTTTGCGGTCAACCTGATCACTTCATTAGGGTCTGTCCATACCGTTCTAGCCCAGTTTCTCAGCTGCAGACGTCCCATGTGGATAAGCGTGTGAGTACTGCTGTGGCTGCCGTGTTGGTCAGGCCTGCTCCTATGTCTCCACCGGTAGTGGTTAATCACCCACTGAAGGATAGGAGTAAAACCCTGCCTGCACCTCAGATCGACGCCAGACTCAGGTGTTATACGGAGAAGCATGTTAGGAGGAGGGCGGTTACCCCCACTAAGCCCTTGGTGAGGAACGTCCCCGAAACGAAACCAGGAACCATCTCTGCCGTTTGCCCCCCTGAGAATGACCCTTCTGTCTGTGACCATATGAATGGTAATAAACGTTCAGGTTCAGACCTGAGTGTGGATGACTATGTGTGGGTGCTGTCGAAACACGTAGGTGGAAATGTGCTGCTGGAGCTCCTACTACGGGAGTCTTGACCCATTTAGAATCACGTCCGTTTTTAACCCCATATTGTTCCAGCTGGCAAATCCCCCCAGTGCTCTGTACTCGTGTGATCTTCCATAGGTCATCGCTCGAGAAGTACAGACCTTTGCCGGATGAGTCCGGTTGAGAGTGCGGAGGCCTCTCGTTTAAGGGGGGGGGTACTGTTTCATATGACTGTCTTTTGCTCTTGGGTGCTGCTGTTGCTGTTGTTCAATTGACCTTTTTTCCCTATTCAGTGTGCGGCTCTGCAGGTGAGGGTGCTGCAGGTGTGTGTGATGGATATGACTCATACTTAGGTGAGCTGAGGGGTGTGCCTGGGCTGGTTGCTCCCCACACCTCGGGCATAAATGGGTCCGCTCACATCCACCTAATGTCGCTGATTCAGTTCACTTCTGCTCTGTGACATGTGGAGTGCAAGATCCTGATCCGAAGCTGCTGGTTTTCTTTCCTTTGGAAGTTACTGGGTTCTGAGGTTCGTGGATGGAGGTAGCGGCTTATGCCTAGGGCTTCTCAGGAGCTTTAGGGACTTAGGCTGGTGGCTCAGGTCTCCTAACCTTTAGAGGTACCTCCGAGATCAGGGTGAGCCAGGGATCCCAGTATCAGAGCCAGAGTAGGCTCCCCTGAACCCTACATCCAGCTCCCTGCTACCCTGGCCTCCCAAGCGTGACAGGTTTGTTTAGGAAGTTTCATCTCTTAACCTCCAACAAGCTGGGTTTTGAGGGTCCGGAGGCCTCTCTTAGAGGGGGTTTACTGTCATGTCACTGTCAGGCTGGTGACTGTTATTCCTGCCACAGCCACTAGGTGGTGCCAGATTCCTTCATCTATTGGTGTCAGTGATAAAGCGGCCATGTCCTCATTGGGACCTGCTCCTTTGGTTCCTGCCTCTATCACTGGGCATCACCATGTTCCTCCTAATGGTGATGGTGGTTACAGGAGAGAGGTCCTGCAGAAGCGTCTGGTAGGTGCAGGCTTTATTCCTCTATCAGAAGTTGGGTGGCTGGTACCAGTTGTGCATCACTGTCTGGCCTGTTTGTAGGGTTGTCAGAATGAGGTCATCAGGTTGTCAGCTCCAGCCAATGAGAGGGGACCGCACCCTTCAAATACCTTGGGCCTGTCCTGCAAACCGCCAAATATATTCTTGCTTTTCCCAGCTGTCTAGTTTGTGCTATTATATTGACCTTGCCTGAATTTTGAGTCTTCAATCCCCTGACGATTTTGTACTTTTACTGCCCTCCTGGTTTTGACGCTCCCTTCTGACTACGCTTTTGGATCCTGACTTTGTTCATTCCGTCACCTCCTTGTCTTGTCCCTTCCTGGCGACCTCCCTGCTCCAGTCTGCTGCTCACCCATAGGCAGCTAGCTCCTGGGCTCTGCTTTAACTCCAAATTCCTGTATAGGGGTAAAGGGTCTCAGAGTTTCTTGAGGTGCTGCCTTATCAGCAGCTCAGTCTTTGCAGTGGATGGTCGTCACAATATGGAGGACTATGTGAGACCCATAATATTAATGGAGGGCTATGTGAGACCCATAATATTATATGGAGGGCTATGTGAGACCCATATATTATATGGAGGGAATGTGGTGCCCATTATACTATATGGAAGGCAATGTGGGGAATATTATACTATATGGAGGACTATTTGAGGCTGCACAGAGTTGGAGCCCGGAGGCTGAACTAAAAACGGGGCCTAGTGCTGCGGGCCTCCCGGAGTCTCTATGACCCAGCACCTCAGCTGGTGCCCAGCACAGAACTAAGCGGTGGCAAAGCTCCCATTAACATAATCTAGGAGCTGTCAGTGAAACTGTTTGAACTCTACTACGCTGTAACTGCCATCCCCCATACACCCAACTCTGCAACCAGCGGTAGTAGGGGTGGACACGACATCTAAGGTCCCACCACCTGGAAGTCGTCCGGTGCCTCCCACAATGACAGGGAAGAGTCGCTGGCAGAGTTACTAGTGGAGGCGACGTAGCTCTGGCCAAGTCTGTCTCCACTGATCTGCCTGAGCCAAGTAACACAGACCAAGCTAGCCTCCAGCGATCAGCCTGAGACCAAGTAACACTGGCCAAGTTGGCCTCCACTGATCTGCCCTCACCCTGCTGCAGGACCTGGAGACATCAATCAAATCAGGCCGGCAGGCCTGCCACGCTCCATCGCCGGTCCTGCCGTCAGCCACCATCAGCCTGCTCCTTGCACAACCCTCCACTACTGCACATCGTCCCGCTAGATCTGACCCCTGGCTGCACCTGACCCCCTGCTACACCTCATCCCTATGTGCTTTGCATTTATCTGGACTTTGTGTGACTTCATCTGCATCTGAACCCTGCCTGCATTTCATCATCCTGCTGCATCTCATCCCTATGTATTGTGCATTTGACTTCTCCTCCGTATTGCACATCCCCCGTTGCATCCGATCAGAGGTTGCACCTGATCCCCAGCTGCATCTCATCCCCTAAAATGCTTTGCATTTGCCTGGACTTAGTTAGACTTCATCCGCTTTGTACATTCCCCCTGCTGCACCTGTCCCCCCATTGCAACTGACTCCTGGCTCCATCTGATCCCTCTGCTGCATCTCATCTTCAATTACTGCGCATTGTCTGGACCCCTTACAATCTCACTTGTATGGAACCCCCCACTGTAGCTGACCCCCTGCTACGCCTGATCCCTGACTACATCTCATCCCCCTACTTCATCTCATCCCTATGTGCTGTACGACTGTCTGTCCTGGTATAACTTTATCATCACTGCACATCCTCCCTTCCCCCCGCTACATCTGACCCCTTGCTACGTCTGCTCCTGGTTGCACCTCATCCATCTGCCCATCTTATTCCCACATCCTGGGCATTGTCCTGACTTGGTGCTGCGCACATAGTCTTGTTCTGACGCGACTTCACCACTTTTGCTCACCTTCCTGCTACATCCGACTCCCGACAGCATCTGACCCCCATACCTCTCACCCCCACTGCATCCTATACCTGCCATCTGTATACAATGTTTCCCCTTTTTTTCATTCTCACTCCCATCTTACTCCACTTCCTACTATCTCCTCCCATCCCTCCAACCAGTAACGAAATAGTACTCTCTCTCTCCCTTCTACCTAGCCATCTCACCCATTCCTTTGAACTTTTCCTTCACACTCAATCCTTTGCTTCCAAACATACTTGTTTGGAAATACCTTTGGAATACCTTTGTTTAGAAATACCTTTGTTTGAAAATACATACCTTTGTTCCCAATACAAACACTCGCAAACCCCATAACCTTACACCCATTCACCTAGATCCCCCCCTCCCCAATTCCTCTACCTGGTGCACTTTGGAACGCTCGCTCGGTTTGCAATAAATTCTCATTCATCCATGACCTCTTTATCTCCAACAAACTCTTTTTCCTTGGCATCACCGAAACATGGCTCACCCCCTCTGACCCTCCCCTGCTGCACTCCTATGGTGGACTCACTCTTTCCCACACACCCCGCCTAACAACAACTGTGGCGTTGGTGTCAGCTTGCTCCTGTCCAACAGCTGCTCCTTCACCCCAAATACACTGCCGCCCTCTGCCTCCCTCCCCTCCTTTGAGGTGCACTCTGTCCTCATCTTCTCCCACTGCAACCTCCAACTGACTGTCAACTACCGCCCCCCAGTATCCACCCCCATCTTTCTCGACCACTTCACCACCTGGCTTCTCCACTTCCTCTCTTCCGACATCCCCACCATCATCATGGGTGATGTCAACATCCCCATTGACACCTCCCACCCCACTGCCTCTAGACTCTTATCACTGACCACATCCTTTGGCCTTTCCCAATGGTCCTGCTCAGCCACCCACAACAATGGCCACACACTAGACCTAGTCTTTGCCTGCCTCTGTTCTCTTGCTGACCTGTCAAACTCTCCCCTCCCCTATCCGACCAGAACTTGTTGACCTCCTTCTCCCTCTCTCCTCCTACCATGCTCTCGCCCTCTCCGGAAACTCCCTCATCCCCGCAGAAACCTTAAACTTAGAGAATGAGTGGAAATCAATAAGTCCCTCCTCCCTTTCAAAGACTTAGCTTCCTCTCATGACGGTGAAGCTGCCGCCACCCTCTATAACACCACACTCGCCACAGCCCTCGACCAGGCCACCCCCTCTCATACATCATACAACAATACTCGCGCACATGGACAACCTGGCTCACCACCCTCACTAAAAAACTACGACGGGAGTCCAGGGTAGCCGAGCGGAGATGGAAGAAATCCCACTACACGGAGCACTTTGCCATGTACAAACAGTCCTTCAATGACTTCAAGACTGTACTCACCGCCGCACAGCAAGCCTACTTCTCTTTGCTAATAACCGCCCTGTCCCACTACCCCAAACAACTATTCAAAACTTTCCACTCTCTACTCCATCCCCCTGCACCACCTCCCTCTTCTCTCATCTCCGCCAACAACTTTGCCGCCTTTTTCAAACAGAAGATCGAGAAAATCAGAGAAAGCTTTGATCCACTGTCCCCTCGGCCCTCCCCCTTTACCGCCCAACCTTTTTCGTACAAAGGAAGCTTCTCCACCATGACAGAAGATCATCTCTCCTTCCTTTTGTCACGATCACATGTGGCGCCCCTGCGTCCAGGAGGCCACAAAAGGGAACTGCAGCCAGGCAGGTAGGACATTGTTGCACACCAACACCCTCACAGCCCACACAACCCACGTGTAAGAGGAGGTAACATCCAGCCCTGAGATTAGAACTATATGAGATCAGAGGGGTGGTGGATTCAGAGGAGTGGGTTGGGCACACCAGAGGTCAGGTGACTGACAGTATATAGCGAGGGGGAGGAGTGAAGGAAGGTAGTAGGCCGCAGTAGGCTGAGATGTAAAGACTGAAGGACAATCACACTCTCTGTGAGTGCAAGGCTAGGAGCGCAGAATCCGTACTGAGCCAGTGTGAGCCAGAGGGGAGAGAAAGCCCGTCCGATGCCGATGCCACCAGGAGTGTGACAGAACAGAGAAGGGACGGTGGAACCCGGGCCCTAGACAGCAGCTGAAGCTATTACCTGTAGGCAGAGAAGACCCTCCTGATATACTAGAAGGAACAGAGAGAAGGAGCCTGGTAGAGCCTCGTGCTGAGGACTACTGGAGGTTGGGCTAAAGTACAGTGTCGGCTCTAGAGGGGACCGTAGTTCACCTGGCATCCCCAGACAACACGACGATGGGTCTGAGTTCCAGATTGAGATCCCTACCCTAAAGAACAGGCAGCTAAGTGACGCACTAGGACTCACAGAAGCCCGAGTCACCGCCATACTGTCCAGTGTTCACACACCAACCCGTATAGACGGAGACCGTAACAGCCCGGAAAGGGACACTACAGACTGTGTGAGGGGTCACAGGAAGAGAGAGGCCTGGCTGCAGAGCAAAAGGGAAACCGGAGAGGGAGAAAGAACCCGTGTACTTGAACTGTGTACCAACTGCAAATGACTTGTAAACTGCTTGAAGGAAACAACGAGTAAAGCTTTGGAAAACCTTGAATTGCCTCTCTTGTCTGCCTCTATCTGCACACCATTCTCCCTCATACAGATCCAGCCTGTCAGCACCAGCCAGGAGGAGAGATCTCTGCAGTGCCTGCAAGTAAGTGTGATACAGCTACACACCATAGACTTTAACCCTTACTGCCCCGGGGAATACAGTTCTTCCCACTGGAACTACACCATCTCCGCTGCCCTCACATCACCCCCGGAGGTTCTGCGGCAGCGGCGGCCCCATCACTGGCTGCACCAAGTGGGTGGCGTCACCTGTGACAAACCCCCTTGTAAATATTCCCCATCTTTATTGTGAGGGCCCAGGGACACGGTCCGGACCAAGCCACCCGTGACTTCCCCGGCACCGACCGGTCCGGTACCGAGTACCCCCGTCCAGTGGGGGCTCCACACACACCTCACCACATGTGCCCTCGACCCACTCCCCTCCCACCTCATCCTGAACCTCATCGGACCTCATCCATGCACTAATCCATCTCTTCAACGTATCACTGACTACCAGTGTCTTCCCCTCATCCTTAAAGCATGCCTTGATCATACCCATCCTCAAAAGACACTCCCTTGACCCTACATCTGTCTCCAACTATCGACCCATATCTCTACTCCCCTTCAGCTCAAAATTACTTGAACAATACGTCTACTCTGAACTGTCCTCCCACCTCTCCTCCTGCTCCCTCTTTGACCTCCTACAATCCCGGTTTACGATCCCACTACTGCACTGAAACAGCCCTAACCAAAGTCACCAACGACCTGCTGACTGCCAAGAGCAAGCGACACTACTCCGTCCTCCTCCTTGACCTATCTGCCACCTTTGACACCGCTGACCATTCCCTCCTACTTCAAATTCTAGAATATCTTGGCATCACTGACCTAGCCCTCTCCTGGATCTCCTCTTACCTAACAGACTGAACTTTCAAGGTCACCCACTCCCACACCTCCTCCTCATCCTAAAGCCTATCTGTTGGTGTTCCCAAAGGCTCAGTTTTGGGTCTAGTACTGTTCTTCATTTACACCATCGGCCTAGGCCAACTCATTGAGTCCTATGGCCTTCAATACCACCTCTACACTGATGACACCCAGATCTATCTGTCTGGGCCTGACATCACCTCCCTACTTTCCAAAATTCCGCAATTCCTGTCTACCATCTCATCCTTCTTCTCTGCTCACTTCCTAAAATTGAACATGGACAAAACCAAGTTCATCGTCTTCCCCCCCTTCCCCCCAAGTCGCTTTCCCCCCCTACCAGACCTATCCATCACTGTCAACAACTGCTCACTCTCGCCAGTCCCCCATGCCCAGTGTCTCGGGGGTAATCTTTGATTCTTCCCCTCCTTCAAACCCCACAATCAAGCCCTTGTCACCACCTGCCGACTCCAGCTCAAAAACATTTCCCGACTCCGCTCTTTCCTTGACCATGACACTGCTAAAACACTTGTCCATGCTCTCATCATCTCCCGCCTTGACTACTGCAACCTCCTGCTCACCGGCCTCTCCGCTACGTCCCTCACACCTCTCCAATCTATCCTCACTTCCGCTGCCCGACTCATCCACCTGTCTCCCTGCTACTCCCCTGTCTCCCCCATCTGCCAAGTCCTTCACTGGCTCCCCACTTTCCAGAGATCCCAGTTCAAAACCCCAACCACGACATACAAAGCCATCCACAACCTGTCCCCTCCATACATCTCTGACATCTCCTGATACTTACCTTCACGCAACCTGCGTTCCTCCCAAGAGCTCCTTCTCTCTCAAACGCTTCCCTCTCATTTCCTCCTCTCACAACCGCGTACAAGATTTCTCCCGTGCATCCACCATACTCTGATATTCTCTCCCCCACCATATCAGACCTTCGCCTACTCTGGGAACCTTCAAGAGAAACCTGAAGACCCACCTCTTCCAACAAGCCTACAACTTACACTGAGACCTGATCCACCACACTGTCTCACATTCAACACTTCCCCCCTCCTTATGTTTTCCCACCCGTCCCATGTAGAGCATGAGCCCTTGTGGACAGGGTCCTCTACCCTACTGTACCTGTATGATTTGATTGTCCTTACTTAATGTATTTGTCCTCGTCTGCCCCTTCCATATGTAAAGCGTTATGGAATCTAATGGCGCTATATAAATAAATACCATAATATTATATAGAGGGCAATGTGGGGCTCTTAATAACATATGAAATGCAATGTGGGGCTAAGAATACTATTTGATTGACAATGTAGGGCCCAATTTATAATATGAAGGTAATGTAGTGCCAATTATACTATATGAATCCCATTGTGGGGCCCATAATACTATATGAAGGGAATGTAGGGACCATTTACTATATGGAAGGCAATGTGGGCAAATTATGCTACATAGAGGACTGTGGGGTCATTTTACTATATAGAAGGTAATGTGAGGGCCATTATACTATATTAAGGACCATGTGGGGCCCATAATACTAAATGAAGGGCAATGTAGGGCCCATAATACTAAATTGAGGGCTATGTGGGGCTCTCTTTACTATATGGAATGCAATGTGGGGGGGATTATACTATATGAAAGGTAAGTTGGGGCCATAATGGGAGGGCCATGTGGGGCCCATTATACTGTATGGTATGTAATATGGGACCAGTAATACTATATGGAGGGCAATGTGGGTTCCATTATACTATATGGAACACATTGTGGAGTTCATAATACTATATTGACTTGCAATATATACACTATATGGACTTGCAATATTTGGGGTGCATTATACTACATGGAAGGCTATGTGGGGTTATTATACTATATGGCGGCAATGCCAGGGCTATTACACTATGTGGAAGGCAATGTGGGGGTATTATACTACCCTGGTTCCCCAAAAATAAGACAGTATCTTATATTAATTTTTGCTACCAAAGATGCGACATATCTTATTTTCAGGGGGTGTCTTATTTTTTCGTGAAGAATTCATATTTATTGTTGAACAAAAAGAAAAAGAACATTTATCATCCCCTTGCAGCCCCAATATAGTATCCCCATCATCCCCCCCAATTATTAGTGTCCTCATCAACCCCATAATCATCTACCAATTTGGGTATCAGCATCAAAATACACACACACATAGGGACACACACAGGGACACACACACACCACAGGGATGCACACAGGGACACTTATTACCGGTCCGCTTATGCAGCTTTCAGCTCCTTGCCCCTCGCCACTGTCCCGGTGCTCGCCGATGCATATATTTCGGTGCCGCTCTCATCCTTGTGCCTCAGAAGCCATATGTGTACCGGGACAGCGGTGGGCACCTGGAGAATGGCGGGGGGCTGGAGGATGACCCACAGCTGCATGCCCCGGTCTTCTGATTGGCGGGCATGCAGTCCTGCAATATACTGGTAAGCCTTATTTCTGGGGGGCTCCTTATTTTTGGGGAAACATTGTATATGGGAGGTAGTGATGGGCGAATCCTAAATTACTCGGAATCGCTTGACTCTAGCGAGTCCGAGCACAGGACTTGCTACTCGTTGCGAGTCTAGCGAGTCCAATGTTAATGAATGGGGAAGCGAGTAATAGCGAGTAGTGTGAGATTTACAAATCGCAGATGTGTCTCGGAAGCTTCAGCCTGAAGCAATCCTAGTTTTGTCATTTATTTGCATTGGACTCGTTTACTTTGTAAGTAATCGCTGGGAAACTCGCACAGATAAGAGTCCTGTCTGCTCAGTGTGCTGGCTGCCAGCTCCAGGGTCCTAGAGCCCGCCTGCTGCCAGATGTAGCAGTGCTGAGATTGTTCTCAGTCTGCTCATTCCCTGTGTACAGACATGAATGTCTGTGCACAGAGATGATGTAGCAGAGCTGAGATTGTTCTCAGTCTGCTCATTCCCTGTGCATAGACATCTATATCTATGCACAGGGGATGTAGCAGAGAGGACATCGCGTTTTGGACTGCGTCGGACGGAAGAGGATTTTTTAAATTAAAGATGGAGTCCCTAATGGCTTTTTTTTCATTTCTAATAAAAAATTTTCTTTGTGTTGTGTTTTTTTTAATACAATTTAATAGAAATTCATGGCGGTCATGTCTAATATTGGCATGACCGCCATAAATTTCGGGCTTAGGGCCAGCTGATAATACAAAGCTGGCCCTAACCTCTTTATTACCCAGCGTGCCACCGCTACCAGGGCCGCTGGAAGAGCGGGGTTCAGCGCCAGAGGATGGCGCTTCAATGAACGCGCCATCTTCTGGGGCGGCTGCGGGCTGCAATTTGCAGCGGGGGGTGCCCAGAAAGCTTGGGCATCCCTGCGCTGCGGATTCCAGCCCCCAGCTGCTTAGCTGTACCTGGCTAGACATAGAAATTGCGCGGAGCCCCACGCATTTTTTTTAAATTATTTCATGAAATTCTGAGATTCTGACTCTGACTCTGAGACTCTGACTCTGAAATTCATGAAATAATAAAAAGAAAATGCGTGGGGCTCCACGCAATTTCTATGTCTAGCCAGGTACAGCTAAGCAGCTGGGTGCTGGAATCCGTAGCACAGGGATGCCCAAGCTTTCTGGGCACCCCCGCTGCAAATTGTAGCCCGCAGCCGCCCCAGAAGATGGCGCGTTCATTGAAGCGCCATCCTCTGGCGCTGAACCCCGCTCTTCCAGCGGCCCTGGTGGCAGTAGCACGCTGGGTAATAAAGGGGTTAATACCAGCTTTGTTATACAAGCTGGTATTAAGCCCGAGATTCTTAATGTCAGGCCACGTTTGACCCAGCCACTAAGAATCTCCAATAAAGGGTTAAAAAAACACAACACAGAGAAAATTTTTTATTTGAAATAAAAAAAAAGCCATTAGGGACTCCATCTTTAATTAAAAAAATCCTCTTCCGTCCGACGTAGTCCAAAATGCGATGTCCTCTCTGCTACATCCCCTGTGCATAGATATAGATGTCTATGCACAGGGAATGAGCAGACTGAGAACAATCTCAGCTCTGCTACATCATGTCTGTGAGCAGGCAGGCTCTAGGACCCTGGAGCTGGCAGCCTGCACACAGAGAAGACAGCTGGACTGGCTCGCAATGTAACAGCAGTTAATTTGCGAGTTTCCCTGCTATCACTGGCACAGTAGCCGAGTCTAATGCAAACAATGGCAATCCTAGTTTTGTCAGCGTTTCTGACAAAACTAGGATTGATATTTATTTGCATTGGACTCGTGCGAGTAATCACTGGGAAACTCGCAGAGTACCGAGTCCTGCGAGTCCCTTACTACTCGCCGAGTAACGAGTCCTAGCGAGTAGATTCGCCCATCCCTAATGGAAGGCCATCTGGTACGAGTGTAGTGACTTAAAAAAAACCTCTGAAATTTGTAATAAAAAAAAAATTGTCCATCTTCTGAGACCCAGAATTTTTTTTATTTTCCATCAATAATCCTGTATGAGGGCAAGTTGTGTTTTTTATTGAAACCATTTTGGAGTACAGACTACATTTTCAGTTATTTTTGTTTCAAGTTTTTTAAAAGAAGTGTGGTGACAAAAAGAATCCTGCAACTTTGATGTTTTCATTTTTTTTTTTCTTGAATGTATACGAATAATCCGCTGCACACTACACATTATAAGGTGTAAGTATACAAGGTATAGCATAATGGCTAAAAGTGCATAAAGCTATTGCAAATTTGGATGAGGAAAATGCATGAACTGCGAAAGATATACATTGAAAATTAGAATTTTAGCTAATGTAATCCACTACATATAAGCCCGATAACCACGTCAAGGTATTCTCATGTCTATCGGGTCCCTAACTATATGCCTTGCGGGGCGGATAAGCAGCAGGGGCTGCGCACGCGCAGGGCGGCGTGGAGGAGATTAGCGCTGGCGCTGTAGTGCCACCGCCGGATGCCCGATCTAATGTTGGCACCGGCGCGGCGGCGCCCCCCCGCAGAGTCGCGCCCGGTGCAAAAGGTCCGGCTGCACCCCCCTAGATACGCCCCTGATCCTATACCTTGTATACTTATACCTTATAATGTGTATTGTGCAGCGGATTACTCGTATACATTAATGTTTTTTTTCTTGCTAGCACCTTCACTTACAGGTGTGCCAGTCATCTTTTGTTAACATTTTTTTCTTGAATGACACTATATGAGTTAAACAAGTTTGAAGATCAGAGTTTTCTGGGTGCGGCAATACCAGATCTGTTTTATTTTTACATTTCTCTATTTTTTTAACAGAAAAAATGAGAGGGGATTTAAATGCTTGTGTTTTTGTTAATTTTTTTTTAACATTTTAATCTCGTCTTTTTTTCTTTACTCCCCATTACAGACTTGATTGATCGAATGAACATGACTATGATGGGTGCTTTGAACAACTGGCAAACTTAAATAGGATCCCTAACAAAACGTTTGGGCTGGATTATGGTGACTAAATGCTGCTGTAAGAGATTGACAGCGGCATTTAAGGAGTTATCAGTGGTTATATCTGCTGTTTGAGGCAGATGCCAACTGGGTAACACAGCCATCATCTGCCTTGTGTGGAGCCTGCTTAGCTCCTGAATTTGCTCCATACAGCCTAACTCACTCCCTGAGGCAATTTATCCATCATTGATCGTTAATTATTATATATACATATTTTTCATATTTAAAATTCAACTAGCTTTAAATCAATTTCTTGCTGCAGCACCCCGACCATTGAATAACTGAAGATAATTTTCCCCATTTTCAGTTAGGCTGGTTTCACATCACGTTTTGATCCGATCTGGGGCTGTCCGTTGTGGACCGGAAAGCCCTGGACCGGATCAGCACACAGAACCGGAGGGCTAATATGCACAGCTGCATGCGGTGTACAGCCGCATGCAGCTGAAGCTGCTGATGATTCAGGACCGGCACTTGCGGGGAGCTAGCCACAGTCCTGAAACAACAGCGGCATGCAGCCGCAGGTGTCCGGTTCCCAGATCCTCCCGGACCTGGGCAATGCGACCCCATAGGCTCCCATGGTAGGGAGCGCCGGATTTCCCCGGATCCGGGAGAATCCAGGAGGATCCGGTTTGGGGAGATTTTTCTTCCCAGACCCAAAAATCGTGCATGCAGCATTTGTGTCCGGGTGAAAAATCCGAATCCTCCCGGATTCACCCATCCGGCCCCTAGGCGAACTATGGGGCTGAAATGTGATCCGGGCCTATCCGGTTCTCATCGGATCAGCCCGGATCACAAAAAACGTGATGTGAAACCAGCTTTACACTGTCTGATACATAACTGTACACAGATACAGCTGATTGTATGAAAAAAATCCCTTTAATTACTTTCGTCTGTCTGTGTGAAGTGACTCCATATTTACCCTTGTTCCCGTGGTTGCGGTCTATGCTCGCGTGTCACTGATTTTGCAATAACTTGAGAACCATCTTATCTATTTTGTTTGGTAAGAGGTTTATAGAAGTGTGGAAAATGCGAAACCTGTTTGCAATTAAGGCAAAAGTATTTTCCACCAGTCTCCTGAGTCACGAAGGGCAGTAATTGCTCATCCGTTTGCATTCTTTGTGGAAATAGATTCATTAAATGCAGAAGAAGTGAGAAAGATTCATCTCTGACATAAACAATATTCATGTTGTCTGTAGTTTTCTCATTAGTTGGTAAGTTGAGTTGGTTATTATACAGAAGTTCCGTGAAATTGGTGTGTCCCAGCCCACCTCCAACAGGCACGTGTCCGATTTTACGTGTCCATGAGAAACTCAGTTAGTATTAACCAACGGCATCATTATCATACTGAAGTTTTACAGTGCTAACGTATTTGCCGGAGGATCTATTTACATTTGTTTCCCATTTAGGATTCCTCCATAGTTGAGGAAATTCTATTTAGTTTTGAAGTTATAAGAAAACCTTCCTCCATTCTTATGCATTTTTCAGAGACAAAACAAATAAAAAAAACGTGAGAAATATTGTACAAAAATGAAATAAATTATTGGCTGGTTCTCTTGACTTATCGAGGGATTGGTGTCAGCTCGGTCTATATCATTTGCTTCGGTTGTTGGGTTCTGCTTATTTTGGTTCATGCTTTCCTGCTTTGTGGATTTTTTTTTTCAAAATATTTTTTATTGAATTATCTCCATATACAAAGTAACGGAACAATTGCTTTCAAGTTAATTTGAACATTCAAGAGAACTATTGGCCCCATCCCTTCCTCCTCCCGCATGCTATTCACCAGAAGTATACAATTCTACAGACTACGAATCATTATCAGCTATTAGATTCCCAACATCATTTTTGCTGGGTCCCCATCCGTTTTACCTATCTCTTATGCAACTTGTTTGGGCATCGGCATAAAGACAATAAAGTAAATTTACAGCTGTAATTTGCCCAACATCCCATGTAGGTTTTCCAAGTTGTACCAGTTAGAGTCCCTAAACGGAGAGACAACTGCTTTAATATCCTCATCCAAAAGTTGTGAGGATATCAATTTCATACATTTCTTGAAGAACTTAGCCGTATCTTTGTCCTTATCTCTCTCAGCCTCCATCTTTTCCCATGTCATCACTTTCCTCACCTCTGTTATCACTTCCGGGGACCGGGGGAAAGAGGTCATCAACCGGTATCTCAGAACTACCCTTTTCATTGTCATTGCCATTGCCAATATTTGAAATAAGTGTGAATCCCCCTTCCCCAGTTGTCTACATCTCGTATCATGGAATATTCATATTATAGGGTCTAGTGGGATGACCTTTACTACCACTTCTGACGCAATCTGTCTTCCATCCAAATGTGTTTGATATCTCCAACTTTGTGGATTTTAACACAGAGCAGAGGGAGAGTGGACAAAATGTACCTTTATGCAGATTACACACTATTATATTTTTCTGATACAAAAAGCAAGCATCCAGTGATAGTTGCACTTGTGATAACATATGATTCATTATCTGGTATGGAGGTTTAAGAGCTTATCCACTATACAGACAACTCATTTTCAATCGCTATGTTTCCCTCTTGTAAAATAATAACACCTCTTCTCACCTTAGGTGCTGGCGCTATTCCAGGAGTGTGGCCACTAGCTCTCCCAGTGATTGCGTGACATTTTTAAGTCATAGGATCCCTTCAGCCAATCAGGGATGGCTTCATTCTACCCTCCTTTTGGATGAATTACATACATCCAGAGGAACTGAGAGCTGTGGCTGCTTCACTTCCTCCAGATGTATGAGACTCTGAAGAAGGAGAAATTGAAGCATCCACTGATTGGCTGCAGGTATTGTGTGAAATAATGTCATACAATCCCTGGGAGCGACACTTCTGACACCAATGGAATGGTGCCGATATCAGAAGTGAGTATGTGTTCTTAATTTACAAAAGGGAAACATAGGTGATCAAGAAATAGTTGTCTGAGTATTGGACAACCCCTTTAACTGGGGGAAAATCAGTATTTCTTTCTTATAGAAAAAAAAGATGGAAGATCTCACCACATTCAAAGCAATATAATCAGGAGAGCCCTTTTGTTACCTGGATGTAATTCCTTGAAGCTGAATTATGATGCTACCTTAATATTATACTAGTAACTAAGTTATTTTAGAACAAATCATTATCTGAAATAAGTTTTCTCTGTTAGAAGCAGACAGAATAAAAAAAAAATTAAGAACGTTATTTCCACAGATCTTTAAGGTTTCCCGACTGATGATGTACAGTGCCTACAAGTAGTATTCAACCCCCTGCAGATTTAGGTGGTTTGATAAGATGCAAATAAGTTAGAGCCTTCAAACTGCAAACGAGAGTAGGATTTATTAACAGAAGCATAAATCTTACAAACCAAAAAGTTATGTTGCTCAGTTGAATTTTAATAAATTTTAAACATAAAAGTGTGGGTCAATTATTATTCAACCCCTCAAACCACCAGCATTCTGTTTGGTCCCCCTAAAGTATTAAGAAGTAGTTCAGGCACAAAGAACAATGAGCTTCACATGTGTGGATTAATTATCTCTTTTGCCAGCCTTTTCTGACTATTTAAGACCCTCCCCAAACTTGTGAACAGCACTCATACATGGTCAACATGGGAAAGACAAAGGAGCATTCCAAGGCCACCAGAGACAAGATCGTGGAGGGTCACAAGGCTGGCAAGGGGTACAAAACCCTTTCCAAGGAGTTGGGCCTACCTGTCTCCACTGTTGGGAGCATCATCCAGAAGTGGAAGGCTTATGGAACCACTGTTAGCCTTCCACGGCCTGGACAGCCTTTGAAAGTTTCCTCCTGTGCCGAGGCCAGGCTTGTCCGAAGAGTCAAGGCTAACCCAAGGACAACAAGGAAGGAGCTCCGGGAAGATCTCATGGCAGTGGGGACATTGGTTTCAGTCAATACCATAAGTAACGTACTCCACCGCAATGGTCTCCGTTCCAGACGAGCCCGTAAGGTACCTTTACTTTCAAAGCGTCATGTCAAGGCTCGTCTACAGTTTGCTCATGATCACTTGGAGGACTCTGAGACAGACTGGTTCAAGGTTCTATGGTCTGATGAGACCAAGATCGAGATCTTTGGTGCCAACCACACACGTGACGTTTGGAGACTGGATGGCACTGCATACGACCCCAAGAATACCATCCCTACAGTCAAGCATGGTGGTGGCAGCATCATGCTGTGGGGCTGTTTCTCAGCCAAGGGGCCTGGCCATCTGGTCTGCATCCATGGGAAGATGGATAGCACGACCTACCTTGAGATTTTGGCCAAGAACCTCCGCTCCTCCATCAAGGATCTTAAGATGGGTCATAATTTCATCTTCCAACAAGACAACGACCCAAAGCACACAGCCAAGAAAACCAAGGCCTGGTTCAAGAGGGAAAAAATCAAGGTGATGGAGTGGCCTAGTCAGTCTCCTGACCTTAACCCAATTGAAAACTTGTGGAAGGAGCTCAAGATTAAAGTCCACATGAGACACCCAAAGAACCTAGATAACTTGGAGAAGATCTGCATGGAGGAGTGGGCCAAGATAACTCCAGAGACCTGTGCCGGCCTGATCAGGTCTTATAAAAGACGATTATTAGCTGTAATTGCAAACAAGGGCTATTCCACAAAATATTAAACCTAGGGGTTGAATAATAATTGACCCACACTTTTATGTTTAAAATTTATTAAAATTCAACTGAGCAACATAACTTTTTGGTTTTTAAGATTTATGCTTCTGTTAATAAATCCTACTCTCGTTTGCAATTTGAAGGCTCTAACTTATTTGCATCTTATCAAACCACCTAAATCTGCAGGGGGTTGAATACTACTTGTAGGCACTGTATAGGTATGTCATGATGCTTGTGTGGGGCACAGGGTCTGTGCGCTCATGATCGCCCTCGGAAGCTCAACGTAAGTGATAGCCAATATCAGACTGTCACAGCCATGGACAATGTCTGCACCACCCTCGGATGTTTAAGCCCTATTTAACACCTTTTAGGGTGTATATCACGCGAAGCATGAGCTGGGCACAATGTATGGGCACCACAATGGCTGATTTGAAATTTTCACTTAGTAATATCCATTGCTGCTTGCTTCTAGAAAACAAATATGGAATCCAAATCATCACTACGCCTGTAGATGAATTTCCAAAATGTGGTCACTTTGGTGGGAGGATTCTGCTCTTCTGGCACTTGGGGGGTCAGTCTGACAACTAATCTAGGAAAATCTGTGCTCCAGGAGTCAAATTGCGCTCCTTCCATTGCAAGTCTTGTCGAGTGACTAAGCAGTACTATACAACCACATGTGGGGTGTTGCCACATTCAGTAGAAATTGTGACAAATTTTGGTGCCATTTTCCTATGTGAAAATGTAAAATCTGGGCTAAAACAAAATGTAATTATTTTTTTCTTCACCACCCAATGATATAATTCTGTGAAACACCTGTGTTGTCAGTATAATCACTGAACCCCTAGATGAATACATTGAGTAGTTTGTAAGGGGAGTTAATTATTTTTTTGGGGGTAGGAATCTGTTTTTCTGGCAAGTCAGACACTGACAATGTGACATGGCACCCCAAACAGTTTCAGCAAAATCTGCACTCAAATATGGCGTTTTTTCCCTTCCTAGCTTTGCTCTGTGCCTCAAAAATAGGTTTTAAAGTGATAAATGGAGGCTCATGGGCCTCTTCCCATGTGCTCTACAAGCCTGCTCTCTGTCTTCAGGACCTGAGCTGACATCACATCCTGTGACCAGTCAGAAGTCACATGATCTCAGCCCTGACCACACTTAGAGGTGGTGTGGTAACTCACACACACTCATACTTGCATTAACTCTTTCTACTGCTGCAAGACACAGTGAAACATTCACATAGCATCAGACCTCTGCCTGTGCAATGTATAGCCACCATTCAGACCATGGCTGGCCGACATACCACAAAACAGAAGACGATTGCAGATATATACAAAGTCATATTACATATTACTGGAATCACAATGTTTGCTCTCTATTTGGTAGCAAACATTCTTAATATCAAATAGAGATCTTGGCATATACCTTATTGATTATAAGTTGGTGGTGAAACACAATATCCAAGCACAATCAATGTTGTTCTAATGAAATATCCACAATAAAGATGGAGGAATTTTATCCAGGCAAACAGAGTTAATGCAACTACAAAACACCAATAGAGATTAACTGGCAGGGCATCAAATATGAGGAATCCAGGATGTGTATACTGATAAAATACAGGTGCTACTCATGTGGATTGCGCTGAAATAATAAGTCGACTTCACACCACAGATAAATCTTCAGGGGAGGGGTACAAGGAATCTATAATACACCCAGATTGTCAAGGTGCATAGATGAGACTCCTTGAATGACACAGTGCACAAAACCCATGTCTACTAAATATCTCAGATGGCAATGGTCATATGGTGAGCTGGTAAACTTTGCATACTTGTGAATACTTGTTTACTAGCCCTAACTAGGGTTACAGAAAGGGTTAGAGTTACGTTAAGGGCTAGGGTTTAGGGTTATGTTTTTGGCTTGGATTAGAATTTGGGTTAGGGCTAGGGATAGAGTTAAGAATAGGATGAAGTTAATAAAATTGTCATATAACTAAAAACCAAAATGGAATAATGAAAAGTAAAAGTATATGACAATTTACAACTTGGCAAAGGACAAACGATAATAATTTAGTATTTTCTTCAAATTGCAAGATGGTTCTTGGAAGATAAAGTCTTCAATATTGGGGAAGTAAGTCATGGACCTGAAGGTTCACAGATTAGGCACTTGTTGTGCCCCTGGAGTTAGCAATTCATGATACCCCATTAGCTCCATTTGCTTTAAATTAAATTCTATGGAAGTAAAACATTTCCTTAATACAGGTCTTGTCATATTCTTATTCATTTTTGTCAGGAACTACTTTTACTTCTAAAGAAATGTAATTCTTCTCTTTTATTAAATCCCCCTCTCTGCTTATTCAGAGACTTATTATGGATTACTATTGATATCTCAGTGAAGAAATTAATCATGTTATTATTACTCTTTGCAAGAGCAAGTATTGTTAATAACTAGAATTACATCTAGAAATGTTATTTTCCACAGGTAAAAGCTATTAGTCAATACCAGTTTTAGGTAATAAAAATCTCTAATATTGTCCTGGTTGTATGGACATAATTAATTCAGTGCGGATTTTCCTCTTTCTTTTCTCCCTCCTTTATTTGGGTGGGTGTGGGAGGATATGGTTTGGGCATTACCATACATTGTTTTGAGTACCGGTATATTCCATTTCTTTTTATGTATGTGATTAAAAAATAACACAGGCCCACAAAGAAAAATGTTTTTTTTTTTTCGGGTACGAAGGTTTTTTAATGGATTTAGGAATTTTTCATGGTGCTAAATTCAAAATTCCATTACTTTTGCCAAATTGGTTCTAGTTTTTGAGATAATGGACATCCATGAAAATAATTGTGTGTAATAACAAATACAATAGCTTTTGCTCTGTCTTTGGACTCTTTAACGGTGTCTTAGGTAATGAAATATCCCATACCAGTATTTTGTATTTCAATTTGTAGGCCTACAATGCTATAAAAACAATTTTTTTAATCCAAAATTCTACTGTGAATTTTCTGAGGAAAGAAGTTGGCTACAGTAAACGTTTGTCAACCAAGTCTTGGCTTATACCCAAAAAGTTCTGTATTAATAAATATTTAAACGCTTGTAAAAATTGTGACTTCATCAAGTAGAGACTGCATCAACGATCCTGTTGTATTCGCCTACATCTGTGGAGAGTGCATGTTTGAAAAATAAAGAAGAAATCTCACAGATAGAGATGGGCGAACCCAAACTGTAAAGTTCTGGACCCATACCGAACACTTAGTGTTCGGTCACAAGGTTACAGTTCGGGTCCAGTTCGGCGCCAGGGGCTGTAAAATAAAGCATAAAATTAATAATAAACATTACAATTATACTTGCCTTTCCAGCGACGCGTCCTCCCATCTCGCTGTTGCGGACGATTCTACTTCCGGGGTCGCTCAATAAATTCCGGGTTATTCACTCCACTGCCGGGCGCTTGGCTATTTCCGGCTGGTGTCGGCAGTGTTCGGGGCGGTAACGTCAGGGTTCACCCGTGGTCATGGCCTGAGGCATGAACTCGGGTGAACTCTGATTGTCACTGTCAGTATCGGCTGCTTCTCACTCTGTATAGATGCTAATGTGGCACATCAGGGTCCAGTTGCCCCAGAGTGCAAATATGGTGCCCCAGAGTCCTGAGTTGTGGGGTACTGAAGACCTAGCAGCTGAGTCCGGAGGGCAGAAGACTGCAAGTCTTCTAGCCGCACCAAATACCCAGTGCCACAGCAGCAGATTAAAGCCCGGAGCCACCAGGAGAGGAGCGGCACCTGAAAAAGCCTGAGCGGCCTGCCATACAGGTAGAAACAACTAAACACACAGGAAGAGGTTCACAGCGTAGCTTTAGGAAGCGAGTATCAAAAGGGAGAGCGCAAAAGGGAGGTCTCTGAATTCCCTTGGTGTGGTGGATCACCCAATTGCTTCCAGGCCACCTGGATCACGTCAACTACCTGTTACTGGTGTCCCGGTTTGCCTTAACTACTGTAAAAAGTAAAGGTAATGGAAACTACAACCCTGTGTCCTCCGGCTATTTCCCTGTGTCTGTCATCCTGCACCCCAACAATCACCACAGCCCTGTTTGACTGTATCATCTGTCCTGGGGCCCTGCTCCACCTGTGGGGAGCTGCGCCATCTTTGCTGCGTCAACTGCCCCAGTAGTCCTGAACTGCAGCGTCGGCCCTATATAGCCAAATACCACAGGTGGCGTCACATAATCCCATATAATTCCCCATTTAACCATACCGCCAGGGTCACAGCTCTGTGACTTGCCCAATAAAGGACTGACCCGGCCCAGTTCCGAGTACCCCACGGCCCTGGTGGGTGTGTCATTTGTCTATGCAGAGTGATATAGCAGTGCTAACATTTCTCTATCTATCCATTTGGGTTACGTCGGACTAAAGATTTTTTTGAATAAAGATGGAGTCTCTAGATTATTTTTTTGTTTGTTTTATTTCTAATAAAAATATTTTTTCTCTGCGTTGTTTTTTTTTTCTTCTTCAATGTGTACTAGAAATTCATGGTGTTCATGTCTAATATTGGCGCGACCCCATGAATTTCGGGCTTAGGGCCAGCTGATAATACAAAGCTGGCCCTAACCCCATTTTTACCCAGTGATCCACCTGGCACCAGGGCCACTAGAAGAGTTGGATACAGCACCAGAACATGGCGCTTCTATGAGCGCGCCATTCTCTGGGGCAGCTGTTAACTGCAATTCGCAGCGGGGGGGGGAGGCAGAAAGCTTGGGCCACCCTGCGCTGTGGATCCAAGCCCCCAGCTGCCTGGTTGTACCTGGCTGGACCCAAAAATAGGGCTACGCCCGCATCGTTTTTTAAGATTATGTCATGAAATTCATGAAATAATTAAAAAAAGGGCTTCCCTATATTTTTGTTTCCAGCTGGGTACAAATAGGCAGCTGGGGGTTAGAGGCAGCCCGTATCTGGCTGGCATACAAAAATATGGCAAAGCCCACGTCAATTTCTTTTTTTTTTTAATAGTTCATTAAAAAATAATAAACACACAAATACATTTAGGGACTGCATCTTTAATGCCTCGACCCTCATGTCTGTGCTGAACACTCTCAGCTCCGCTTCCTCAGAGACCAAGGGGACGAACAAAGCTTCTATCCCCTTTGACCCTGAAGGAGAGCTCGGAGCGCTGCGGCATTGTAAGGGGGGTGACTCAGGTCACTGAAGGACAGCTCAGGTCATGCCTCGGGTGACCAGTTTTTCCCTGGTTACAATGCCGCAGATTGTGCTCCTTATTGCACTTATGCACTGAGCTGTCCGAAAATTGCACCAAAAAGCATGAGATCAGTGACAAAAAACGTTGGAAAAATGTTGCGGTTTTTGTGCTTTTCTTAGCCCAGGAGATGAACATGACTCACCGTGGCCGGGGACTCCGTTTAGACAGGCTGTAGCTCCTTCCTCCTTGTCACGGGTGGGCCACGCCTGCCGGTAGTGAGGCCCGGTTGAGTGCAGATCAAAAGTGAAGACATCTTACGGGAACAGATTAAAGGGGTTTTAATTTATTTGTGACGCCACCTATGAGTAGTTCGGTAATCGTTACAGACACTGCGGAACCTCCGGGGGATGGATAGCAGCAAGATGGAACGCTCCCCACAGGCTGAGCGATGATCCCCGGAGGCTGGAGCTGCTTAAGATGTTGTGCGGCAGCTGCGGTTACATTGTAGTGCGAACGGACAGTTCATAAGGAAGCACGGACACAGAAAGTCTCTGCAACGGGTCTTTACTGTAACCAGCAGGCAGTACATGGTATACAGTTCACGGGTAGTGGACCGGGTGGGCTCCGCAGTGATGGTGTCCCTTAGAGATCCGTAGTGTTCCTCCATTCTAGCTAAGTGGTTGCCAGTGTCGCCCAGGAATACCAGGTCAGGTACGGCTGCTTCAATCCCTATCCAAGCTATACGTTATAGATGTTCTGGGGAGCCTTGGGTCCCTCGGTGGGTACACCGCTGGTTAGACGACTGGAATTTGGCTGGTGGTGGGGTGCTCCTGTAAAGCTGCTCCTCCACGCTTCTGGTTCGCGTAGCAGAGGTGAACTGCTGCCAGCTTCGGTACCAGTGAACTGGCTGTGGTCTTTTGGGGCACGGGGGTCTTTTTGGAAACCCGTGGTTGATGATGCCCGATCCCGGTTGTTGAGGCCTCAGGTGCTAACACCCGACCGGTGACGGCCCGGGGGCTGCACGAGGTGCAGACCCCCGCTCCTACTCCAAGCCCAAGTTCTAGAGCTCTCTCTTCAAGGTCTCGTTCTAGGCTTCTCCATCGACTCTCACACTAACACTAAGTGTCTGTACTTCTCCTACACTACCCTTACACTCCGCCCACCAGGACCTAGGATTGGCCCTCTATTCTAGGTGATGCATGCAGGGTTCGGATCTCTATGTTAACCACATAACTGCTGGGTCGGAGAATATTGCTGCTGCATTTATGGCTGCAATACCCTCCTGTGACGCACTCGTTCCGGGGCGCCACAAACACCTGTGAAACTTCAATGCATGCAGCTTCACGCCTAAATTGCGCTAAAAAGCATGAAATCTGCAGCAAAAAATGTGGGAAAAATGTTGCAGTTTTTGCCGCGGATTTCATGTTTTTTTATGCAATTTTGGCCTGAAACTGCATGCATTGTGTCCAAAGTGTCCATGTGCATCTCCTGGGCCAAAAAAGCACAAAAACCGAGATGTTTTTGCCACTGATTTTATGCTTTTTGGTGCAATCTTCTGACAGCTCAGTGCGTAAGTGTAGTAAGGAGCGCAATCTGTGGCATTGTAACCGGGGAAAAACTGTGGTCACCCGAGGACAGCTCAGGTGGCATGACCTGAGCTGTCCTTTAGTGACCTGAGTTAGCTTCCCCCTTATGATGCTGCAGCGCTCCAGGCTCTCCTTCAGGAACCAAGGGGATAGAAGCTTTGTTAATCCCCTTGGTCTCTGATGAAACAGAGCCGAGAGTGTTCAGCACAGACATGAGGGTCGAGGGGTTAATAAAGATGCAGTCCCTAAATGTATTTGTGGTTTTTTTTTTTTTTTCTCTCTCTAATGAACTATTAAAAAAGAATTTGACGTGGGCTTCACCATATTTTTGTATGCCAGCCAGGTACAGCAGGCAGGTACGGGCTGCCCCCAAACCATGGCTTCCTATTTGTACCTGGCTGGAAACAATAATATGGGGAAGCCATTTTTTTAATTATTTCATGAATTTCATGAAATAATTAAAAAAAACTATGTGGGGTTTCCTCTATTTTTGCGTTCAGCCAGTTACAAGCCGACAGCTGGCGGCTGAAATCCGCAGCGCAGGATGGCCCAAGCTTTTTGCCCCCCCCTTCTGTGAATTGCAGACTGCAGCCGCCTCAGAAAATGGCGCATTCATAGAAGCGCAATCTTCTGGCGCTGTATCCAACTCTTCCAGCAGCCCTGGTGCCGGGTGGCTCACTGGGTAATAATGGGGTTAGGGCCAGCTTTGTATTATCCGCTGGTCTTAAGCCTGAAGTTCATGGGGTCACGCCAATATTAGACATGGCCACCATGAATTTCTAGTAGATTTTAAAAAACACAACACAGAGAAAAATATTTTTATTAAAAATAAAAAAAAAATGTAGAGACTCCATCTTTATTAAAAAAAACCTTCAGTCCGACGTAGTCCAAATGGATAGACCAATGTTAGCACTGCTACATCGTTCTGCATAGACAAGCGTCTATGCAGAGGGAGAAGCAGGCTGATGCTTACAGTGAAAGTCAGAGTTCAATCGACTTCAAGGCTCTGACCATGAACTCGGGTGAACCCTGACATCACCGCACGAACACTGCTGATGCCGGCCGAAAATTGCCGAGCAATGCAATGAATAACATGAAAGTTAATGAGCGGCCCCAGAAGTAGATGCAGCCGGGAGCCAATGAGACGGGAGGACTTGTTGCAGGACCGGTAAGTATAATTATAATGTTTATTAATGATGTTATTCTTTATTTTACAGTTCCCTCGCCCCATCCCATACCTGTAGAGTCCAAGTTGGGAGGTTCAGACTTGGACTTTACCAGAAAGCTCGGGCAAAGCTGCTGATCCCGATCATCGGGGGATTCACCCATCCCTAATCACAGACTTTGTACGTTGAGTATACCTGACTTATTTTGGAGAACAGCCTGGAGACCAGGATGAGTCTTGGGCTCCACATATGGTTTATAAAACATGTATGGGGCACTTACAAAAGTGGACAAATGATGAAAGAAAAAAGTTTAAACTTTGGTGTGCCAATGGTATGGAGAAAACTGGAAAACTACTATGACGATTGTTATTTTTGTGTTGTAAAGATTAAAGGCTTTAATCGTCCCAAGAAATCTTGGTAGGAATATTCTAATTTGGAATCAGGTGCACAATCTAGTCCAGATGGCAATGATATTCTCATACCAGTATTTACCAGACAACATAACCATCCACCATCAGAATCTGAAGAGAGGCAGCAATTGAAGTGCAAGCAGGGCCGGTTTTAGGCAAAAGATTAAAGTGGGCCCTAAATGCTCACATATTGAACCGCCACACTCAGACATTTGGGTTACATGTACATGCGCCAAATTCAGACTGGTGAATGAGTGCGATTTATAATATTCAAGTCATTCCGCTCTTGTTTCCAGCCTTTTTACACAGGATGATGAAAAATGATGGATACAGAACAATCACCGGTAGAGCAATCTGTCCTCTACAGCATCATGTTATCGGCAGCACTTCTACAGTTTGCAGCAGGGGGTGTGCTGCTGAGAGTAAGGATTTTTGTTCCTCCATAAACATCCAATCACCCGATGATGAGCCGCATTTTGCTCGTTTGTTGGGAGATTGCCGACCTGTTTAGACCTAGGAACTCTAATCTGTGTTGCTGGGATTTATAAATGTAGATGTTACATACACACAACACACGGTATGTGGCGCAAACACTATATATTACACATATACACCGAGCACACACACACAGACACACACATCCATTCCCATCATATCATCATTAGTGTTGAGCGAGCATGCTCGGCACTACTCGGTACTCGCACGAGTATCACTGTACTCGGGCGACTCGCCGAGCACCGAGTAATCTCGCGATACTCGTGCTCTGCTCGTGGTCGTCATCTCTCCATGTTGGCGCTCTTTTGAGAGCCAGCCCACGTGCAGGGATTGGCTGACAGACCACTGCAATGCCACAGCCCTGTTAGTTGTGGCATAGCAGTGATTGGCCGCCCTGCACAGCGTGACCGAGCCTTTATAACTCCCGGCGCGCTGTGCTCGGCACACAGGCATCCAGACAGTGAGTGTAGGGAGAGTGTCTGCTGCTGATTAGGGACAGATTTGCGGCCCTCATAGGTAGATCCGGATCAGGGCTGCAAACTGCTGCTGACCACAACAGTCCTTCTCAGGACTAATCTAGGAGGACATAGGCAGGGTGATCCAGATCGGAGTCCAAGATTTCCAGTGACCAGAACAGTCCTTCTCAGGACTAATCTAGGGTGATACAGATTGGAATCCAAGCTTTTCTGTGACCATTAGAGTCACCACACTCTTGTACTTAGTACCTTAATACAGGTTAGGGACTAAAATCCTCTCTTCAAACCATTACAGTCACCAGACAGGTGTCCGTACTACCTTAATACAGGTTAGGGAACTAAAATCCTAACTCTTGTCATCAAAACAGTCACCAGACAGGTGTACGTACTACCTTAATACAGGTTAGGGACTAAAATCCTCTCTTCAAACCATTACAGTCACCAGACAGGTGTACGTACTACCTTAATACAGGTTAGGGAACTAAAATCCTAACTCTTGTCATCAAAACAGTCACCAGACAGGTGTACGTACTACCTTAATACAGGTTAGGGAACTAAAATCCTAACTCTTGTCATCTCAACAGTCACCACACTGTTGTACGTCATAAGTTTCTACAAGTTAGGGAACTAAAATCCTAACTCTTGTCATCTCAACAGTCACCACACTGTTGTACGTCATACGTTTCTACAGGTTAGGGAACTAAAATCCTAACTCTTGTCATCTCAACAGTCACCACACTGTTGTACGTCATACGTTTCTACAGGTTAGGGAACTAAAATCCTAACTCTTGTCATCTCAACAGTCACTACACTGTTGTACGTCATACCTTTCTACAGGTTAGGGAACTAAAATCCTAACTCTTGTCATCTCAACAGTCACCACACTGTTGTACGTCATAAGTTTCTACAAGTTAGGGAACTAAAATCCTAACTCTTGTCATCTCAACAGTCACCACACTGTTGTACGTCATACGTTTCTACAGGTTAGGGAACTAAAATCCTAACTCTTGTCATCTCAACAGTCACCACACTGTTGTACGTCATAAGTTTCTACAAGTTAGGGAACTAAAATCCTAACTCTTGTCATCTCAACAGTCACCACACTGTTGTACGTCATACGTTTCTACAAGTTAGGGAACTAAAATCCTAACTCTTGTCATCTCAACAGTCACCACACTGTTGTACGTCATACGTTTCTACAAGTTAGGGAACTAAAATCCTAACTCTTGTCATCTCAACAGTCACCACACTGTTGTACGTCATACGTTTCTACAAGTTAGGGAACTAAAATCCTAACTCTTGTCATCTCAACAGTCACCACACTGTTGTACGTCATACGTTTCTACAGGTTAGGGAACTAAAATCCTAATCTCCTGTGACCTCCACAGTCACCAGACAGTTGTCGCTCTATACAGGCAAAATGCGCAAAGGCGTTGGCAAGGCGGTTGGCAAGGAACAAGGAAGTGGACGTGATGGTGGTGCAGGCAGAGGCCGAGGTCGTGTGCAAGCACTAATTTCGCAACAACAAAGGGCCACATCTCCTCGCTCGCACGTCCTGTCCCAAATTCTTGGGGCCCGCAGCAGTACACCACTGTTGAACCAAGACCAGTGTCAACAGGTTGTTACTTGGATAGCGGATAATGCTTCAAGTCAGATGGGCACCTCCACAAACACCCTGTCTTCCGCACGGTCAACTGTCAGTAGCCGTGATACTGCACCGCACATTTCCCAACCTGATCCTCCTTCCTACCACCTGGCCGAGTACACGTCCACGGACATTACAGATCCCACACTAGGACACTCGGAAGAGCTGTTCACGTATCCATTCGCAGAATCTGGCCTGTCGCCACCTCCTCTTGAAGTGGGTCATGAGGAGATGGTATGTACAGATGCCCAAATATTTGAGCAGCCGCGTTATGACGAATGGAACGTTGTCAAAGTGTCTCAACAAGGGGTGGACGATGATGAGACACAATTGCCAGGAAGTTTGGAGGAGGATCAGGGTGCGGAAGAGGAAGACGACGTGGTGGATGATCCAGTAGCTGACCCTACATGGCAGGAGGATATGCAGAGCGAGGACAGCAGTGCACAGGGGGAGGGAGGCGTAGCATCCCAACAGCCAGTACGAAGCAGGGTTGCGTCCGCAGGCAGAAGGCAGGCAACCGTTCGCCGGAACAACAACACGACTCAAGGTGCCTGTGCAAATGTTCGGTCTTCCCGAGTCTGGGAGTTTTTTAAGTTGGCTCCAGAAGACTCTAGAAAGGCCATTTGCCACACCTGCCATGCCACTATCAGCAGGGGTACGAAAACTAGCAGCCTGACCACCACCAGCATGATCAGGCACATGTCAGCCAAGCACCCGACTTTGTGAGAAGTAGCACAGAGTCGAGGTGCGTGCTGATGTCACTGGTACGTCTTCGGCTGTTGTGCATGCAAGCCAATCCCCTGTCCATGCTGGCCGCGAACAAGCCTCCGGTCCAGCACCTGAAGTTGCTGAAGCACAAATTACACCACCATCAAGCACGTCCTTGTCCCAGCGCAGCGTTCAATTATCCATTCAGCAAACATTTGAACGCAGGCGCAAATACGCTGCCAATGCCCCACATGCCACAGTCCTCAATGCTCACATTTCGCGACTCATAGCACTAGAAATGTTGCCTTTCCGTCTGGTGGAGACGGACGCATTCCGCGACCTGATGGCGGCTGCTGTCCCACGTTACTCGGTCCCCAGCCGACACTATTTCTCCAGATGTGCCGTCCCCGCATTGCATAACCACGTGTCCAACAGCATCACACGTGCCCTGAACAATGCTGTTTCAGCCAAAGTCCACCTAACCACTGACACGTGGACAAGTGCTTGTGGGCAAGGCCGCTACATCTCCTTGACGGCACACTGGATTAATATTGTGGAGGCTGGGACCAAGTCTGAGCGAGGGACGGAACACGTCCTTCCCACACCAAGGATAGCAGGCCCTACCTCTGTCATGGTTTCACCGACACTCTACAGCTCCGGAACGTCATGCTCTTCAGCCTCCTCCTCCTCCACCTGTGCATCCTCATCCACTGTACCCTCCACACCAGTCCCAAGCTGGAAGCACTGCAGCACTGCCTCTGCAAAGCGGCAACAGGCTGTGCGGAAGCTAGTCTGCATAGGTGACAAACCCCACAATGCAGAAGAGGTGTGGACAGCTCTGAAACAGCAGGCAGATCACTGGCTCACACCTCTGAACCTAAAGCCAGGAAAGGTCGTGTGTGACAATGGCCGGAACCTGGTGGCAGCTTTGAGGCGAGGGCAGCTGACGCATGTTCCATGCGTGGCCCATGTGCTCAACCTGGTGGTTCAGAGGTTTGTGAAGTCATACCCGGAGGTGTCTGACCTGCTGGTAAAAGTTCAGCGTCTGTCTGCACATTTTCGCAAGTCACCTGCTGCTTCAGCCGGCCTTGCAAGCTTTCAGCGCCGTTTGCGTCTTCCGGCCCACAGACTGGTGTGTGATGTCCCCACGCATTGGAATTCAACGCTGCACATGTTGGTCAGGATATGTGAGCAGAAGAGGGCCGTTGTGGACTACCTGCATCACCTAAGCCGTCGGGAAATGGGTCAAACTCCACACCAAACACCTGAGGAGTGGAGATGGATGTCGGACCTATGCACCGTCCTCCAAAACTTTGAGGACTCCACCAAGATGGTGAGCGGCGATGACGCCATTATTAGCGTCACCATACCACTACTCTGCCTTCTAAAACGGTCTCTGCTGAAAATAAAAGAGGATGCATTGCAGGCCGAGCGCGATGACTTAGAGCAAGAAACTGTAGTGGGTGTGGGTGAAAACACACAGCCCAGCCTCATGTCATCACAACGTGTAGTGGAGGACTATGACGAGGAGGAGGAGGAGGATGAAGACATAGAGCAACTCTCAGGCCAAATTGGGGATATGACATGCACACCAGTCATACCCTCGATTCAGCGTGGCTGGCCAGAGGACAGGGGAGATGAGGAGGAGGAGGAGGAGGAGGAGGACAGCATGTTCAGTCATCGTGTTGGTCTGGATACTGAAGTGATGGCTGTTAAGAGTCTGGCGCACATGGCTGACTTTATGGTAAGCTGCCTGTCTCGTGACCCTCGCGTTCAGAACATCTTGGCCGACAATCAGTACTGGTTGGCAACACTCTTAGACCCACGCTACAAGGAGAACTTTATGTCTCTCATTCCTGAGGCGGAGAGGTCAGCCAAAATGCTGCAGTTCCAGAGGGCCATAGTCACGGAAGTTGTGAAATCCTTCCCCTCACAAAACGCTAGCGGCATAGGTCAGGATTCGATGGACAACCAAGGCGTACGGCCGAGAGGGGCACAAGTCCAATCCGCCAGAGGCAGGGGAACTGTCTTTACGAAGTGGGACAGTTTTCTCAGCCCCTCACGTACCACAGCCCCTGACGTGGGGGGTAGTGCCACCAGAAATGCTAAGTTCGGGCAGATGCTGAAGGAGTACCTTGCAAATCGAACAACTGTACTGCGAGATTCCTCGGTGCCTTTCAATTACTGGGTCTCCAAGCTCGACACGTGGCATGAATTGGCTCTCTACGCCTTGGAAGTCCTGGCCTGCCCTGCCGCTAGCGTTTTATCAGAGCGTGTTTTCAGTGCAGCAGGTGGAATCATCACTGATAAACGCACCCGCCTGTCAACTGAAAATGCGGACAGGCTCACTCTGATCAAGATGAACAAGGGTTGGATTGGGCCAGACTTCACCACACCACCAGCAAATGACAACTGAATTTAATTTTGTTATTTGAATTTGACATGTACCTCCACTCACCCATGGGTACACACTTCCGTACTTTGGCTAATCGCTGGACTGCTACTCCTTCTCCTCATGTGACACCATGATGAGCGTTAGAATAGTTAGGCTCTTGTTTGAGGTATACCCGCAGTGGTAAATTTTTTAGCCCATTCTGTTAGAATGGGCATTACAACGACAGGAGACCCGCTCCTTTTCAATGGGAAAAATGTTTTTAGGTACTCCTACACGTCTCTATCCAGGGACAAAGAGGAGCCTCCCAATTTTTGTCTGCCCTGACCAAAGGGCTATACTACAATACGCCCAGTTCTTAACAGGCCCTCCTGCACGTCTCTATCCAGGGACAATGAGGAGCCTCCCAATTTTTGACTGCCCTGACCAAAGGCCTAGGCTAAAATACACCCACTTGAGGGTTACAGGCCCTACTACATGTCTGTAAGCATGGGTCATTGTTGAACCTCACAATTTTTGGCTGCCCTGACCAAAGGGCTATACTAAAATACACCCACTTGAGGGTTACAGGCCCTACTACATGTCTGTAAGCATGGGTCATTGTTGAACCTCACAATTTTTGGCTGCCCTGACCAAAGGGCTATACTAAAATACACCCACTTGAGGGTTACAGGCCCTACTACATGTCTGTAAGCATGGGTCATTGTTGAACCTCACAATTTTTGGCTGCCCTGACCAAAGGGCTATACTAAAATACACCCACTTGAGGGTTACAGGCCCTACTACATGTCTGGAAGCATGGGTCATTGTTGAACCTCCCAATTTTTGGCTGCCCTGGCCAAAGGGCTATACTATAATACACCCAGTTCTTGTTTACAGGCCCTCCTGCACGTCTCTATCCAGGGACAAAGAGGAGCCTCCCAATTTTTGTCTGCCCTGACCAAAGGGCTATACTACAATACACCCAGTTCTTAACAGGCCCTCCTGCACGTCTCCATCCAGGGACAATGAGGAGCCTCCCAATTTTTGACTGCCCTGACCAAAGGCCTAGGCTAAAATACACCCACTTGAGGGTTACAGGCCCTACTACATGTCTGTAAGCATGGGTCATTGCTGAACCTCACAATTTTTGGCTGCCCTGACCAAAGGGCTATACTAAAATACACCCACTTGAGGGTTACAGGCCCTACTACATGTCTGTAAGCATGGGTCATTGTTGAACCTCACAATTTTTGACTGCCCTGACCAAAGGGCTATACTACAATACACCCAGTTCTTAACAGGCCCTCCTGCACGTCTCTATCCAGGGACAATGAGGAGCCTCCCAATTTTTGACTGCCCTGACCAAAGGCCTAGGCTAAAATACACCCACTTGAGGGTTACAGGCCCTACTACATGTCTGTAAGCATGGGTCATTGTTGAACCTCACAATTTTTGGCTGCCTTGACCAAAGGCCTAGGCTAAAATACACCCACTTGAGGGTTACAGGCCCTACTACATGTCTGTAAGCATGGGTCATTGTTGAACCTCACAATTTTTGGCTGCCCTGACCAAAGGGCTATACTAAAATACACCCACTTGAGGGTTACAGGCCCTACTACATGTCTGTAAGCATGGGTCATTGTTGAACCTCACAATTTTTGGCTGCCCTGGCCAAAGGGCTATACTACAATACACCCACTTGAGGGTTACAGGCCCTACTACATGTCTGTAAGCATGGGTCATTGTTGAACCTCACAATTTTTGGCTGCCCTGACCAAAGGGCTATACTAAAATACACCCAGTTCTTGTTTACAGGCCATCCTGCATGTCTGTATCCAGGGGCATTGGTGAACCTCCAAATTTTTGACTGCCCTTGCAATGGAAGATACTACTATAGACCCAGTTCCTCAAAATGGGCACTTTATTTCTAGACAGGGCTTCATGTACATCTCTTGTCAGTGTCATCGGAGTGTCGCACAATGTTTTCACGTAAAATCTTTTATGTAATCACAAAAAGTGACATACACCAGCTGTATCTCACTATTGGGTATGTGCCCTTAACATTTCCACCATAAATATTCATTTTGGTGTCATTTTGGAAGGTTTTCTGGACACTCCGTAAAATTGTCGTGAAACTCGGACAACATTGTTCACAGCTGTGACTTTTGAGTGAGAAATGCTTCCAGGGGTCTTCCCCATGGTGTTGCCATGTAATTTCAGCACTCTTCTGAGACTTTTGTGACATTTTTAGGGTTTTTCCAGGCAGCCGGCAGTCATTTCATAAAAATACTCGTGTCTCCCATAGGATAACATTGGGCTCGTTACTCGGGCCGAGTACACGAGTATCTCGGGATGCTCGGCCCGAGCTTCGAGCACCCGAGCATTTTAGTACTCGCTCATCACTAATCATCATACAGGACGGCTCCTCCAGGGAGAGTCGCTCTTTCCAACCACTCAACCTCTGACCAAGAGATGGGGATTCTGAACACAGGACTCCTTATATTGATTAAAAATTACCTACAAGTGTTTAATAAAATAGGATTTACAAACTGGAGATTCAGTAAGGAGAATGTTTTCATAGGATTATCTACTTAAATGTCATCTTTAACAAGGATCTGCTATATTCTTCATATTATACAAATATACATTTGAATTAAGGCCCATCCTGGTGGTCTTGTCTTGTTCTGGGGTCCCTAGTGGAAATATTGTAGCAATGAAAAGAAGGGGGGGGACAAGAGGCGCAATAGTGCCCTTATCACTAGACACTTGTTTGAGCAATGGTGAGAAATGAAATCCACTCACCTAGTCCGGTTGTGAGACCCACAACTGGTTTGTAGGCTTGTTAATAATGTCCTGATGGCTACTGGACTTCCACCGGCCACACACACGTGAAGATGCAACAAGATGTTTGGGAAAGAGGTGTACAACAGTCCGCGCTGCCAGGATTACTCACTTCAAAGAATACACGAGCAGTTGATGTTTAATCAAATCCTTCTTTATTCTCCGACGCGTTTCGGTGCCCTCCTGGCACCTTCAACAGGGATCAAACCCTGATGAAGGTGCCAGGAGGGCACCGAAACGCGTCGGAGAATAAAGAAGGATTTGATTAAACATCAACTGCTCGTGTATTCTTTGAAGTGAGTAATCCTGGCAGCGCGGACTGTTGTACACCTCTTTCCCAAACATCTAGTGGAAATATTGACCTTAAAGAAGTTGTCCAGAATTCTATTAACATGACTGATTTATTTCAAAAACTGCACCACCCCTGTCTACAGGTTGTATGTGATATTGCAGCTCAGCTCATTTGAAGAGAATAGGCCTCTGCTGTAATACTACATGCCACCTGTACACAGGGGTGGTGCTGTTTTTGAAAGAATCCTGGACATTCTCTTTAACACTAGAAGTTCCAGGAATTTCGAGCTCCCTCCAGAAGTCCCAAAAGAGGGTCAAATGACCCTTAGTCCGAACTGACAACTCTGATGGCTCCAATTAGCATCTTTTAATTTGTAAACGTGGCTTAAAATACTTCAGGTCATTCGACCCGTCTCTGGGTTCCAAAGGTAGAAATATTAAATTAACCCTCTCTGGGACTTCTAGTGTTAATGCCTTGTAAGTTCTGCCTGATAACTGTCTACAAATGTAGGAATTAAGGAGGTCCCAAAGCTCTAATTACTCCCATCATGAACATGTGAAGATTGAAGCCTGTGGGGGGCGCTACTGCTGCTATTACATGGCTATAACTTTGATTTTATAACTTTCACCACTTAGTGATTTTTCGTTTTTGGTTTTCCCTCCGCTTCTTCCAAGAGCTATAATGTTTTTATTTTTTCTTCTACATAACCGTGTGAGGGCTTGTTTTTTGTGAGATGAGTTGTACTTTTGAATGACATCATCCATTCTACCACAAAATGTACTGGAGAATGAGATAGAAATTCCAAGTGCTTTGAAATCGCAAAAAAAAGTGAAATTCCACAATTTATTTTGCTTTTCTTATTTATCATGTTAACTACCGTATATACTCGTGTATAAGCCGAGTTTTTCAGCCCAAAATTTGGGCTGAAAAGTCTCCCCCTCGGCTTATACACGGGTCATATACAGTACATGGAGTGGTGGGGGCTGTGTCCCAGGGCTGTGGAGGCGGGAGGAGGCGGGGGGAGGCTGCAGTATGAGCGGCCCCGTCACGTGGGGCCGCTCATTAAATATGCACTGCTTCCCCCTGTCAATCAGCGGCAGGGGGAAGCAGTGCATATAAGCCCCCAAATGCTGGCACTAGCCCCCCCTTGTAAGGGCTCCCCCGCTGCTTATATTACCATCCCGGTCTTCTGCTCAGCGCTGCTCCTCGTTGCTCTGTCCTGCTACATCCGGGATCTCCGGCCGTCGCAGGCATATGACGTCATCGCGCGACGGCCGGGGATCCCGGATGTAGCAGGACGGGAGCAGCGAGCACGGAGCACCGAGGAGCGGCGCTGATCAGAAGTCCGGGATGGTAAGAGAAGCAGCGGGGGAGGGGGGGCCCTTGCAAGGGGGGGCGAGTGCCAGCATTTGGGGGCTGCTGGGTACCCCCTGGGGGCTGCTGGGTACCCCCTGGGGGCTGCTGGGTACCCCCAGGGGGCTGCTGGATACCCCCAGGGGGCTGCTGGGTACCCCCTGGGGGCTGCTGTATATACCCCTGGGGGCCTGCTGAATACCCCTGGGGGGCTGCTGTATACCACTGGGGCTGCTGTATACTACCACTGGGGCTGCTATATACTACCACTGGGGCTGCTGTATACTACCACTGGGGCTGCTGTATACTACCACTGGGGCTGCTGGGGCTGCTATATACTACCACTGGGGCTGCTGTATACTACCACTGGGGCTGCTGTATACTACCACTGGGGCTGCTGGGGCTGCTATATACTACCACTGGGGCTGCTGTATACTACCGCTGGGACTGCTATATACTACCACTGGGGCTGCTGTATACTACCACTGGGGCTGCTGGGGCTGCTATATACTACCACTGGGGCTGCTGTATACTACCACTGGGGCTGCTATATACTACCACTGGGGCTGCTATATACTACCACTGGGGCTGCTGTATACTACCACTGGGGCTGCTGGGGCTGCTATATACTACCACTGGGGCTGCTTTATACTACCACTGGGGCTGCTATATACTACCACTGGGGCTGCTGTATACTACCACTGGGGCTGCTGTATACTACCACTGGGGCTGCTATATACTACCACTGGGGCTGCTGTATACTACTGCTGGGGCTGCTATATACTACCACTGGGGCTGCTGTATACTACCACTGGGGCTGCTGTATACTACCACTGGGGAGGCCTGTATACCACTGGGGGGGCCTGTATACCACACTGCTGGGGGCTGTATACCTGTGCTGGGGTCCACCCTCAGCTTATACACGAGTCAATAGGTTTTTCCAGATTTTTGGGGCAAAAGTAGGGGGGTCAGCTTATACACGAGTATATACGGGTATGTGGTAAAAGTGACTTCATAAGTTGATTATCTAGGTCAGAATAGGAAGGTACTGAACATTTTTTTTATTTCAATCATAAAAAAACCCAGAAATTTGTAAAAAAAAATAAAAAAAAAATAAACATTTGCTTTATTCGCCATTCGCCCAGGTTGGGAATCATATACACCAGGAAGGGGCCCAGATGGGGAACAGAAATATACCAGGATGGGGGACACATATACCAGTATAAGGGACATATATATCAGGAAGGACTCAGGATGAGTACATATATATCAGAATGGGGACATACCGTATATACTCGTGTATAAGCCGACCCGTGTATAAGCCGACCCCCCTACTTTTGCCCCCAAAACCTGGTAAAACCTATTGACTCATGTATAAGCCAAGGGTGGACCCCAGCACAGGTATACAGCCCCCAGCAGTGTGGTATACAGCAGCCTCCCCAGTGGTATATACAGGCCCCAGCAGTATTACAGAAGCCTCCCCAGTGGTATATACAGACCCCAGCAATATTACAGCAGCCTCCCCAGTGGTATATGCAGACCCCAGTGGTAATACAGCAGCCCCAGCGGTAATACAGCAGCCCCAGGGGTAATACAGCAGCCCCAGGGTAATACAGCAGCCACAGGGGTAATACAGCAGTCCCAGGGGTAATACAGCAGCCCCAGGGGTAATACAGAAGCCCCAGGGGTAATACAGCAGCCCCAGGGGTAATACAGCAGCCCCAGGGGTATACAGCAGCCCCAGGGGTATATAGCAGCCCCAAGGGTATACAGGCCCCCAAATGCTGGCACTCGCCCCCCTGTGTGGTAAGGGCCCCCCTGCTGCTTAACTTACCATCCCTGGTCTTCTGCACTGCACCGCGCCGGTCTTCTGTGCTCCGTCCTCCATGTTCCCGTCCGGCTGCATCCGGGATCCCCGGCTGTCGCAGTTACGATGACGTCATCGTGCGACGGCCGGGGATCCCGGATGCAGCCGGACGGGACTCGGAGCATGGAGGACGGAGCACAGAAGACCGGCAGTGCAGAAGACCGGGGATGGCAAGTTAAGCAGCGGGGGGGCCCTTACCACACAGGTGGGGTGGGGGAGGCGAGTGCCAGCATTTGGGGGCCCATTACCGTTTTGACTCGTGTATAAGCCGAGGGGGGAATTTTTCAGCCCAATTTTTGGGCTGAAAAACTCGGCTTATACACGAGTATATACGGTATATAACAGGATGGGGATATGTATATATGTGGCGCCAGTGCGGTCTGGTCACCACAGAGGTACTGCACCTATTTGATAGGTATGGTATCCCACTCCAGTAAGATGGGGACGCAATACCGAGACACACACACCTTTCACCCAACACCCATCCTAACTCCAGGCCAGGGGATGAAGGATGGAAGAGACTCTATGAGAGCAGACCCTATCAATGGCTTGAGGAGGGAATAGGTTGAAAGGTGGTGGGAGGACAAAGTGCAGAAAAACAGAGCAGGAAGAGGAAGAGTCAGTCAGAGTCAGGAGTGAGTCAGAAGAGTGGAGAGAGAAAAGACAGAGAAAGATGGAGTTCTAGGGGAACTCTAGTGCTGGGGGAGCACAGTGGGGACCAGTGGGTAGGTCGCCCATCGAACCCAGGCCAGCGTAGACCCCGAATTCACCCCGGCTTCCAGTTGTGGTGGAGGAACTGGTTGCAAGAGGGGACCAACCCCAATCTGGCAACAACACTGTAAGGTTGAACCAGGAAACCGGAGGCCAGTGGACTGCAAGTACAGTGGCCATCTGTAGGATGATAGCTATACCTAGGGCCAGAGGACATGTCGATCGTCACTCGACAGGGCTCGCAGCTATCAGCTTGGGACACTGTAGCACGAAGGCGCAGGGCAGGAGTGGCGAGAAATCCAGCGCATAGAAGGGCAACCTGGTTTATAAAAGGGTGTCTTGGTGGAGTGGCCCCAGATTGCCTGGGAGTTGACTGTATTGCTGACCCGAAGGACATGGTGCCCCGGCTGGGCTGGAGCTACTGAGACTCTGAGTAAAAGTGAAAAGAACTGCACCCGTTGTGTCATCCCATTTATTTCCCGCTCTCTCCTTGCCACCACATGCACCATAACTACCACTGCCATCATTCCCAAAGACTTTCCAATCACATCCAAGGGGCCTGCTCTGCCTGTGGTCTGCCACAACACCTATCCCCTGTGGCTCATCCAAGCAGTGCTGGCCATCCCTGGTCAGATACCACAGGTGGCGTCACGTAAAGACTACTAAATCCCCTATAAATACCGCCACCGTGACCTCCCTGAAATATCGCCAACCAGGCTTCCAAGTACCCAGGCCCTCGCGGCCGTTGCAAATATATATATATTTTTTTATCTATCAGGATGGTCCCAAGATGGGGACATATATACCAGGATGTGGGATATATACCAGGATGGGTCACATATATACCAGAATAAAGACACACACATATATATATATTATATATACCAGGATGGGGGATATATATGCTAGGAATGGCCCAGGATTGAAAGTTAGGATTAGTGAAAGTTAAGTTAGAAAGCCCCCATTCAATTTGTGGCCATTGATGGCACACAGATACTGTACTCAAACAGATTTCCAGATAACCTTAGAGACATCAACGAGGAACAAGGCAAGAGATTCTTCCAGGATATGAATGAAAGTGATGAAGAAGAGATATCAAGGCAAGTGGAGCACATGATGGCAGACTACTACTAGAGATGAGCGGAGTGGTGGAAGTTCGGATTCTGGGAGTTCAGTCGGACATTATATAAAATTCTGTTCTGGAGCCAAACTGGAAATGAATGTCATTGAGGGTCACTGCTTGGGCATCTACATCCAATAACGCTGATTTTACCCCCAGTGTGAGCCACTCAAACACTGCAAGCTGCTCTCATTGGGTTGAGCACCAAGTGTACCCGATCACAGCGATGCTCGCTCCAGTGGCTTGCGTATGTTAAGCACTTGAACTCCGAAACTGAACACTGACATTTTTTGTATAGTCTGTGTTCGGTACGATCTCTGAACTTTAACGTTCAGTTTACTCATCACTAGTCCCAATGACATATAAAAAGGAAATTGCATAAACCGCGCTTTTTGAAGCATTGAGATTAATAAAATGAATACCTGTTTAATATTGTCCTAATTAATCAAATGATAACTTTTTCCTGCTTTTTTCCTGCTTTTTACTGTTAGATGTTTTTAATTACCTTTTTTTTGTATGATTTTAGACTGTTTACTTACCAGTTGTAACTAATATAAAAATATTCTTACAACTCTGGTTTTCAATCGTGTTGCGTTACTTAATTAGCTATTAAATACCTCAGAAACTAGAGCCATTGTGACAAAACCAAAGTCATATTCTTAATCAACACTCTAAAACTTAATATAAAACTGTTAAAACATTCTTTGCATCAAAATCACTGTATATCTGAAGCTTTGAATGCCGAGAAGGTGTCTATGGAGCAAGATTTTACAATGGAGCACCATGATGGGAGGGTGGCATGATGATTCCATGGAAATGGTGGAGGAGGATGAGGAGGGGGAAGGTGGATAAGGTCCAGAATCCTGACGGGCATTTTGTAGTTGGTATTGTAAGAGATGGAGAATATGTTTTGCCTTGTCTAAATAAAAATTAGGAATGAGAGAGGAGACCTCCCAAATGTATTAGTGAGGGAGGTCCCTCCCAAATGTATGGTAGATGGCCACCTGCTGCCCTTCTCATAATTTGGAGGGAGGGTGGCATGATAATTCAGTGGAAATGGTGGAGGAGGAGGCCAAAGCACGGAATCCTGATGGGCATGTTGTAGTGCGTATTGTAAAGTGCTGGGGAATTTGTCTTGCCCTATGTAACCAAATATGTGGAATGGGGAAGGGACCTCCCAAATGAATGATAGTGGAACACCTGACAGCCCCCCCAAAACTCTGGTTTAAGGGCCCCTGCTGGCCTTCAGAAAATTTGGAGGGAGGGCGGGTGGCATGATTCCGTGGAACTGGTGGTGGGGAGGAGGCCAAAGCCGGAAATCCTGACAGGCATAATTTAGCTGTTATTGTAATTTGCTGGGGAATATGTTTTCCCTAACTAAATCAAAATTATATATGAGGGAGGTTCCTCCAAAACTTTAAAGGAAAACAAAAGCAAAGGCGCAACGTGTGAAAATTCGCAAAGGATGCTTTCACATTGTGTTTTTCTGGAATCCGTGGCTGTTCGTTGTAAAATGAACAGCCATGGATCTGATTTGGCCCCCAGGTGTCCCTATGGGTGATGGATCTCATCGGATTTGCCCTTAATGGCATCTGATTTGTGTCAGATCTGATTGTGCCCGATTTTCTGCTGTGCCCAAAATCGGAGAATGCTACGACTTTGGGCACAGCGCACCAAATCGGACCCAATCAAACCTGACAGGATCCGCGCCAGTTAACATGGGAGCCTATGAGCGCGGGTCCGAGCAAGCAGCTGATCGCTCCTGGGACCTGATGTTAGTGTACTGAGCATGCTCAGTACACTAAAGCTGCTGTGTGCCATCTAATTTCACTTCCGCAATGTATAATATACATTGTGGAAGTGAAATTGAGTAAAACAAGGGTTAAAAATAAAAAATATGTATTCTCACCTGTCCTGCGATCCCCCGGATGTCGGCAACTAGCTTCCAGTACAGGGCCTGGGGTTGCTTGGCAACCCGATCAGCTGATCGAGTCACAAGACCGGTTACCACGGTAACCGGTCATGTGACCGATGACGCTGATCTGGCAGCCCCACCCAGCCAGGTCCTTCAGCCATTGGGAGCTAGATGCCGCCGTCGGCGAATCGCTGGAAAGGTGAGAATACATATTGTTTATTTTTAACCCTTGCTTTTACTTAATTTGACTTCAGCAATGTATAATATACATTGTGGGAGTGAAAGTGCCCCGCCGCCTCCTGTCAGCTGTTTTTTCTGTGTCGGACCTGTGATAATTACGGCCCGGACCAGAAGTAGCAGCTGGAGGTCACCTCCGATGGTGTCCTTTCCTGTCCGTGGGGTCCTGCAAAAAGTAGGATCCCACGGAGAGGAAAAAAAACGCAATGTGAAAGCAGCCTATGGGGAGTGTGTGAGTGTGTATACAAGTGACTGTGCAGGATAAAATGTTTTATAACAAATGCTCCTGTAAAATCCAATTTAAGTTAGGTTTGGTAAGTCTTCTTGTGAATCTGTAAATTTGCGTAATACTGTGACAACATTAGTCCTAGAAACCAGCTGTGAGTCATAAATGCCTGCAGGCATCTTCTCTGTGCTGTTCCCATTCAGTTTCGTGCTTTTCCATCCATTTCAGCTTTTTTTTTAGACCCCCTAAACCTCTTTGCTGGCTGCAGCTGAAAAATACTGGAGTTTCCCTTTGACTTGCATTGGGTTAGTTATTCGGTATGAATACACAACTATTAAAAAGTATACAGAATGCATAATCTGAATCCAAATATTCTGTTCTTCAAACAACACTAAAAATTAAGCTTGCCTTATAATGACTGCACTACCCTCAATGCACCTTCTTGGCCTGTTTTAAATCAGCAACTGATGTCTGTAAATCAACCAATTTATCTTCCTGAAGCCTACATTTTATAGCCACAGAATCAATCGTCTGTTTTTTTCTGGGGACAATAGATCACTAAATGATGCAGCCACTTTTTTTTAAAGTGAACAATAAAATTGAACAAACCGCTGAACCAGAAGGACCAAAAATAAATAAATCTGTCAGATAGTGAAATATAGAGTCAATTCCAGACAGGTTCTGACTACCAAAAGGTCAAAATAGAAACATGAGATGGAACAGCCTATAGACAAGTACCATCCAACATAGACTTCATCATCCCACATGAAACCCAACAGATGAAAACTGCCTAGGTGCACAGGAAGTAAACAGAAAACCGCCTCAAAGTTGGATTTTTCAATAAGAGCTGCCTTTCCTACTTTTCCCACCAAATCCACCACTCTATTTAATGACACATCTGACACAGAAGACAACTCTGGAGAAATGCTGTCACTAATAGAAAAATCAGCTGGGTGCGATAAATGATGTATAGGCTGTAACATATTAGGTTACTGCTTTAGAACCACCCACAAAGGTGAAATCCTCAATTAGACCACGGAGGATCCTTGCATAAATTCTCCTGCCTTGCAACCCAATTCTACCTTCTTAACCAATTTTTCTTCTATTTTTCTTGCTGTCATCAAATTACCGTACTTTGCCTAAAGATTGGAGCCCCGTGGTCAAACTGGATCCTGAAACCCTTTAAAAACCCTAGCCGAATAAAAAATGCATCTTCCAAATTTGGGTACCTATTTAAAGATGGGAACATTGGCTTGACCCAGCAGGGGGTCTTCTTTTTTCCAAGACTTTCCTTTAGCCTGCTTGAAATACTTGGCCAAGTTATGCCTGCCTCCACACCCATTACATTCATGCTTGTATTTACGTGATTTAGCGGACTTACACTGTCCCTTGTTAAACTGCCATCAAAAACCTTTTTTCTGAGATACTTGCTTGCTGAGCTAGAACTCCGACATCTCTCTGAAGGTACCGTCACAGGGGAGATATCGCCGGCAATGTTGCCGGCAACTGAGGGGCGTGGCCAAGTTGCGGCGACATCGCCGGAGAGTTGCCTCGTGTGACAGGGCGATAATCAGGAGACAAATCGCCTGAGCAACATCGCCAGGTTTCCCAACATTGTTGGGAAACCTGGCGATGTTGCTGAGGCGATCTTTACCTGATCGCCCTGTGTAACGCGGCAACCTGCAATGTTGCGGGCGATTCCGCCTATCTACAACATTGCGGGTTACCGCTCGCTGGGTTGCTGGGCAACCCAGCGAGCGATAGCCGCTGCAACTAGCCGGCGATATCGCCGGGAAGTTGCTCCGTGTGACATCTCCCCGGCGATGTTGCCAGGGATGCGCGCTCCTGCGCATCGCCGGCAACATCGCCGGGGAGATCTCCCTGTGTGACGGTACCTTGAAAGGGCTTGGAAATAGGAGCCATCATTAACTGCATCCATAAAAATATGTACTTCTGGTCACACTTCATATCAGTCCTAATAGCTTTTCTTTGTCTAGACCCCTTCCCACCAATAAGGCTGGCCAAAATCCCGAATGACTGAAGCCAATTGGCAAACATCCTCAGAATTAACCTATAACAAAGGTTTTTTTTTCCCCGTCCTTTTCCTTTTTAGAGTTGCTAGGCGTAACCTTATCAAAATTAAACTTTTTCAAACGAAGTAAAAAGAAAATTGTAGGCATAAATGTGCTCCTGCACAGCTGGAAACTGTGGCTGCCCATATTATTCCCAGTAATGCTGCCACTACCTCGACAAATTCGACTTCTGCAGCCTTCTCTTCCAGATAGTTCAGAAAGACACAAAGGAAGGTACCACGCCCCCATCCTTTATTGTCCTCATAAGTCGTTTTCCCCTTACCAATCCCCACACCTACACCTACACCGCTAGTGCCATGCATTTGACCCCATAGATTTTAACCCCTTTTCCCCACCATATTGTCATGTGACCTGTATACCCTACTTTTGCCTTTCTAAAGTCAAATATAACTCAAAACTAAATCTCAAGAACACAGGTGAGTGTGTCCATGGAACTTAAATATGTTTAGGGAGAAGATGTCATAGATCCATGCTAGGCAACTTGCAAAACCCAACTTTTAGCACAAATGAATGCAGCTCTTCTGTGCCAATGCACTCATGTGAGGCGTGTCAAAGAGATGTGAGCATGGATCTCTGTACAAGCAGTTGGTAGATAAAAATCAGCAAAAACGCCAGCACCACCAGAAAAAACTTGCAATAAAAATTGTGCAAATGAACATATTACCTCCAACTATATAATATAAAAATTGAGATATTTAACAAAAACATCGATCAATATTTTTCAGCCACCTCGCCGAACGTCAAGGCAATCTCAAATTAGGGTGGTCCTACTCTATATTTTTCTATCCTGGTTGTGCTTTGCAGCCTCCAACATAAAAATATTGTGGGCCACACAAAAAGCTAACATTTACCTGGTATATCTACAGTCTTCTCCAATGGTGCCAGTCCAATGCTAGTGAATAAAGGCAACTCAGGTCCACCCACCTGCAGCTAACGCCACAGCCATGTGAACGTTTTGGAGTTAACCCTCACTGCACCAGACCAGCACACATGAATGAGGGCAGAGCAGGTCCAAGGAAATGAAGCCTGAAATAAACTTAGCCTGAGGGTGGGTGCGATAACTGAATGTGAACAGGTACCAAAATGCCACTGCAATACAGCTGGAAGACAAGTAAAATCCGGCGTGCAGGGCAAAGTGGGGGTCAGCCAGGTATTCTTGGTGACTATTCACACATGGTTAACCACACCCTGTCCTCAGGCTTAGTTATTTTAAGCTCCTTTTGCCTGGGCCGATCTGCCCTTATCTATAAGTGCTGGACTGGTGCGGTGAGGGTTAACTGTGAAAAGCCCAAACATTTGTGGTGTAGGCTGCAGGTGTGGGCCTGAGTTGCCTTTTATTCACCTACACTGGTCTAACACCATAGGAACAGATCAGAGATGCACAAGATAAATGTTAGCTTTACATGTCCACTTTATGTTCATGTTTGAGGTCGCATGACACAATTAAACTTAAGTATTATAGAATAGGACCACCCTATTTGAGAATACCTTGACACCGGCAGGGTGGCTCACAAGATTATTTAATCTTTTGCCAAATGTCTCAAATGTTTTACAGATTTGAAATATTATCTGTATTTACATAATTTATATTGCATAATATCCTAGATTGTTTTGCTTGCTATCACCTTCCCACATTTTTTACCAGCTACACATATTTAATCTCCGTAAGAAGAGCATGCTTTTAGTCCTTATGCATATGTTGCCAAAATGGCACTGACCAAGAAGCAGGAGTTGAGGATAATAGATAGGAGGGGTTACAGAGAGAGAGAGGTATTATGGAAAAATCACCATACAATATATGGTCTGGGGAACAGCTATCTACCTTATGGAGAGGAGTTTACCTACAGCCACAAGGAGACAGATAAGTTGATAAGGACACTTAAAGCTTCAATGCTCCTCTAGGAAATATGCAAATTGTCACTTCTAGAGTTCATCCACTTCTTCATTGAAGTGACAATTTGCATACAATATATGGAAAGACATATTAACAAACAATGGTCATTAGATGGCAGCAGAGTAGAACAAACAGTTTACTATACTATTTCTATAGGACTAATTGATAAAACATCACATTACATAGAAGTCCTTCACCAAAGAAAATGTCTGGCAGCACAGCAGCAGACCCCAGAGAAGGGAGTGAAGCCTGGGATACTCGGGACAGGTATGTAACACCTGCTAGCTGAATGATATCAGCTAGTTATATTTTTTCTGAAATACTCCATCATTTCAGAGAAAATATAATTTAAATATCTGTCCGGGGACCATGGGCAGAGACAAGACTAGTCTGGTGCCACTCATGAACGGATTCTCCCTGCAACACTCTAGATGATTGACAGGTCTTTTCTATGTGTTTAAAGGGAGACACCTGTCATGTACATGCTAAGCACAGTTGGTAGCACAAAGACTGTGTATAGACACCTATTTTAGTTGATGGATACATTGATGGATACATGTGGGAGAAAATCCATACAAGCTCCATAAAGGTTTTGACTTGAATTTCAACTCAGAATCCAAGTACAGTATGGCAGCAGTGCAGAGTGGCATGAGAGGGTAGATGTGGGTGAGGTAGTCATCTGCTGTACCCTGACAAGCTATATGAAAGAGAGGATCCTGGCTGGGTGTGTGCAGTAGCGCTAAAGAGGCAATACGCCTGTGTAGGTTGCATATTGCTGATGCCTCCGGCTTGACAGCGCCAGGTGTTTGGAAATTCAATGAGTGGGACCATAAAGTTAATAACAAACTCAGTTTTACTGCACATCCACTTGATGGTAACTATACAATAGATAATGCGTACTCTGCCACTCTACGGTTCTTCATTATCAAAGAGCGTTTCAATACACAATCTCTTACTCTTACCTCTGTTGTTCCTGCCTTCACTAGTTTTGCTTCCTTCAACACAACCCAGCTCAGTACCACAGTCCAGTCCATGAAAGTCATTTTCTCTACTCACGGTTCTGCATTTTCTCTCTCGTAAAGTGATAACTTTGCCAATATGACCGTTTCTTAACTTATAGCTGGCTGAAACTCGGTGAACTCCTGTCTGGGACACGCTCGTCATTTCACATTTTATGCACTGTCCTGACCTTTTTGAGTTATATAACTCTGGGCTGTACTGCTAGGCGTCCAGTCACAGGTCCTAGAAGCTTGTGTGAATGGCGTGCACTCAGTTTTTAGGGGTTTGAGGTGCAAGTGAAAGGATTACTGGAACCCGTATTCGTAGATAGTCACAGGTCCTGTCTTCACTCGGTCACCTAATTCCTTGGTCAGTTCTATGACATGACTCAAAGAAATCTCTCTGTAACTCTGTTCTTTTTCTCTTGATATTTTGGATCTCACTAAACTTTGCCCTGGTCTCCTATCACTTCAGAGATACCCATGTGGAGCCCACTGGGATGGGGTACTCGGTACCAGACCAGGGTACTGCTGGTGATATCACGGCGGTCTTGGTCTGACCGTGTCCCGGGTTCTCACAAGTAAAAGGGGTATTTACAAAGATTAGTTTGTCGTGACGCCACCCACGGGTTGTGGTCAATAATGGGACCACCGCTGCAGAGCCGCTCTGCCAGGAAAATGGAGGGATGGATGGGCTGCAGCTGGATGGATGAGCCCGCCGCAGGTAGGGCTGCTCCTGGCAAGGTAAAAAGGTGTGTAATGCACAGTTCAGTATACCTGGAATCAGACATGGAAACTGAAGCAGGCTTCACCGGGTTTACTCTCAAGTTCTTCAGTCCAAACAGTTTACAACAATTCACAGTACAGTTCAGTTCACAACTCCATTAACTCCGGACACTTGAACCCTCTGCAGCCAGGCTGTCGCTCTGAGACCCCACACTCTTCTTCTATTAACCTTTCAGGCTGGTTCTCTCACTCTTGTTCTTCCTTGTGTAAAGCTTCCCTCTATGTATAAGCCGGGTCCTCCTGAATGCTGCTGAGCCTCCAACCCTGTGGTGGGAACACGGATCTGGAATCTGTGCTCCCCGCCGGTTTGTCTGGGGAGCCGGTGTATGACTTCAGTCCTCAGAGCCGACACTCTGGTGTTAGCCTAGCCTGCAGTAACCCTCTTTCCCAAGGGCTTACAGGCTCCTTCTAACCCGTGTGACTTCCAGTTACAATCAGGGAATCTATCCCACCTGTAGTTGGTTGGTTCTACGTGTTCCTCGGACCCGGTGATTTCTGGTCCGGTCTCTGTCCTCACACTCCCTAGGATGCCGGCTATGGAAGAGCTTTCTCTCCATGGAACGGTGTCTCTGTGGATTCTGCGTCTCCAGGGAGCCCAATCCTACCGGGATATGTCACTGTCTGTCTGGTCCTGGCTGCTCGGCTCACTCTGCCTGCTTGGTCTTTTCCTCTCAGCCTACTCCGGCCTACTAACTCCTTCCTTCTTTTCCTCTTTTTGTACTATCTGTCACCTGGCCTTCCTTCCTTAAACCCACTTTCCTCTAAACCCCACCACCCCTTGCCCTCCTAGAGTCCCAGGCTCCGGGTTGGGTGCTGTGTCTGTGGGTGTGTGCTGTGAGGGTGTTTGGTGAACAAACTGCCTACTTCTGCCTGGCTGCAGTTCCCTATGTGGCCACCCTGGTCGCAGGGGCGCCACACCCACATCATGCAGCCTTGTCAACTAACCAGACCTTAGGTCTTTCTCTGTCACATGCTTTGCCCTAGCTGACATTCTAGAGTAAACAGTCACTGTCCCTGTATGCAAACCTTAAGCTGTGCATAGCAAATAACCTCCCCCATGTCTTGGTAGGTTGATGGTGATTTTCTCGGTTCTACCCACCTGTATTTGCTTAATTTATTGAGGTCTGACTGCATCCTGTTTAAATGCTGTGTTGGATTTCTTTTTGTCTGCAACTGGTGGGTTTTTCTATTGCTGCTATTTTTTTAGTAGTTTTTGAGTATTTTGTTAGGACTCGTAAGCATGGGGATCCATGACACGTGGATTACGAGCTTAAAGTGTCTTGGCCAAAAGATCTAACCAATACCCCATAAAATATTTTTTTTGCTTATCATAAAAACATTCTTGCACTTTTTTATCATCTTTGCAGGGTGTAGCTGGGCCCCATGGGGCGTCATTCATCCAGTGATGTAGAAGCATCGTACTGGGCTGCACATTTGCTCTGGTGACAGGACCAGTGGGTAGCTTTCAGACACTCTGCATCATATGTATCAATGTGAATAGTGTCCTATATATGCAAACCTTAAGCTGTGCAAAGCAAATCACCTCCCCCATATCTTGGTAGGTTGATTGTGATTTTATTGGTTCTAGACACCTGTGTTTGCTTTATTTATTGGGGTCTAACTGCATCCTGTTTAAGTGCTGTGTTGGATTTGTTTTTGGCTGCAATTGGTTAGTTTTTATATTTTGGATCTCACTAAACTTTACCTTGGTCTCCTCTCACTTCAGAGATACCCATATCATGCAGCCTTGTCAACTAACCAGACCTTAGGTCTTTTTCTGTCACATGCTTGGCCCTAGCTGACGTTCTAGAGGAAATAGTCACTGTCCCTGAACTCAAGCCTTTCCCACTCTGGCCTAGTCACCAACATTTTTAATTGTATACCAAAAAAGTGTTTGATTTTATACCACAATTTGGGCTATAAAACTCATTTCTCTATAGGTTATAGTCACCAACATTAACTGTTTCTTGCCCCACTGGCAGCATAAAACAATATATTAAACATATCACAATTCACACTGAACATAATACATTATAACAACACTATTGATGTCTTCAAGACGGCACGTGACAACATGGTTGGCACATCCATGTGAAGCGGGGGACCGGCGCTGCGATCGGTGGTCGCAGGGGGCTTATGGGTCCGGGCCCCATCGCAATCGTTATGTCACTGGCCACGTCCTTACAGCTGGACGGCTCACAAAGTCACTGTGCTGCACAAGGATAGTTCAGTTAAGTACAATGTTCACACCCACCACTATATCCATGGCCCTGCCATCACATCTGATGAAGGTACATAGATCAGTTTATTAGTTGATATTTAAACTGTGTGTGGCGCCCCCCAACGAGTGCATCACTGGAGGTTATTGCATCCCTGACTGAAGATGCAATATTCTCTGACTAAGTAATGACATGATTAATACTCAGAGCTCCATACCCTACATGCACCATCAGTATAGAGGGCCAATCAGGTCCTGGTGGGCGGAGTGTAGAAGAAGGTAGAAGGAGAGAAGTGGTCGGGGAGGAACGTAGGAGAAGAGGGTCCTGCACAGTTCCGTGCAGCCCTACAGACCACCTACCGGTTGGCGCCATTACCCGGTGCCCCACAAACGGAACCTGTGTGACCATCTTACGGGTCAAAAATATACCCGCGCCCATCAGCAACCGGATCACTGGTTCCGAAACTAGCAAGTTGTTCATCACTGCTAAGCAAACCAGGAGTGGAGGGTGGAGGCACCCCACCGCAGCCGCAATCAGAGCCGTCTTGCCAGCGGAGTAGCGACCAAAAGGAATCTGGCTCCCCTCACACCGGGCTGTATACACCGGCAGGGAAATTGAAGTAGCCCCCATGTACCCGAACTTGGCACACTAAGGCGACATCGGCAACCCATTTAGGAAAGTTGAGAACGGAGGAAAACCGCGGAGCTCTGAAACAACACCGGTCATTGCTGAGTATACCCGGTCCGTTACCCGTTACCTGTATAACTTGTATCATCTACCGGTTGCTGTAAAAGACCCGTTACAGAGAACACTGGTGTCTGTGCTTCTTCAGAACTGTTTTACTCCGCATGTTAGTAACTACGAGGCTGCCGTATAACATAAAGTGCAGCTCCTGGCTCCGGGGACTCCCGCTCGTCCTGTGGGGAACGTCCCATCTTGCTGCCGTACATCCCCCAGAGGCCCAAGCAGCGCCGGTGAAATCACCGGAATTCCTGCAGGTGGTGACTCACTGCGGCCGGGACTCCGGTTTAGACAGGCGATGCTTCCTTTCTCCTTGTCACGGGTGGACCGCGCCTGCCGGTAGTGGGGCCCGGTGTAGTGCAGATCAAAAGTGAAGACGTCTTGGTGGAACAGATTAAAGGGGTTTTAATTTATTCGTGATGCCACCTATGAGTAGTTCGGTAAGGACTACCGACGCTGCGGAACCTCCGGGGGATGGACAGCAGCTAGATGTTACGCTCCCCACAGGCTGAGCGGTGATCCCCGGAGGTTGGAGCTGCTCAAGATGTTGTGCGGCAGCTGCGGTTACCTTTTAGTGCGGACGGACAGTTCATAAGGAAGCACGGACACAGAAAGTCTCTGCAACGGGTCTTTACTGTAACCAGCAGGCAGTACATGGCATACAGTGGTTGAGTAGTAGACCAGGTGGACTCAGCAGTGATGGTGTCCCTTAGAGATCCGCAGTGTTCCTCTATTCTACCTAATTTGTTGCCAGTGTCGCCCAGGAATACCAGGTCGGGTACGGGGAGGCTGCTTCAATGCCCTATCCATGATGTACGTTCTGGATGTTTTTGGGGAACCTTGGATCCCTCAGTGGGTACACCGCTGGTTAGACGACTGGAGGTTGGCTCGTGGTGGGGTGCTCCTTTGAAGCTGCTCCTCCACTCTTCTGGTTCGCGTGGCAGAGGTGAACTGCTGCCAGCTTCGGTACCAGTGAACCGGCTGCGAGTTGTGGGCACGGGAGTCTTTTGGGAACCCGTGTAGATAATGCCCAATCCCGGTAGTTAAGGCCTCAGGTGCTGACACCCGACCGGTGACGGCCCAGGGGCCCACACGGGGTGCGGAGCCCCCGCTCCTCTCCAAGTTCTAGTCTTAGACCCTTCTTCTCCGAGTTCTAGACTATTCTCTCTTTGTCTAGATTATTGTGTGCTACTCCACTACCCTAACACTCCACCCCCAGGACCTATGATTGGCCCTCTGTTCTAGGTGTTGCATGTAGGGTTGGATCTCTATGTTAACCGGATCATTGCTGAGTCAGAGAATATTGCGGCTGCATTTGTGGCTGCAATACCCTCCTGTGACGCACTCGTTGCGGGGCGCCACACTCCCCCTTGGTTGAATACGCTTGTCCCCAAGCGTCACACTACTCACATTACAGAGATTTTTATATTTTATAACAGGTAATACACTTTTATTAATGTCAGGTCATTGTATGCATAAAAGTGATAAGGTGAATAAACAGGTTAACACATTGCGCGGACCCGGCGGGCGGTCAGCTGTCCTTAGAATAAAAGTTCAGGCTGTAGCCGCCAAGTCGCGGTGTTACGGTGCAAACAGGAAGAAGTCTCTTTTAGTAGCAGAGTTCAAACAACTTAAGTCACTGATGGAGGGCAGTGTTCCGGACTCGTATAGCGAACCACCCGTCACAGCATACATGTCGCTCATAGGTTACTATGTCCCCTCTATACAAGTCTCGGTTTGGATGACCTCGCGGTAGGTGCGATTCCACTTCACGGCGCCCCACAAACACTTCAGTACTCACACCCTCCTCCCTTACGAATCCCCACCCGGTGGACAAGTTAAAGGTGCTTACCCGCCCGGTTTTACGGAATTGTTCAGGCAATGGAGATTGGCGGCGGGCCTCGGCGCGAGCCTGCATGTTGGCTTGCAGTCGAGTGTGCCACTCGTCTCTCCGGATACGACGTACCTCTTCGTCGGAGTGGTGTGGCGTGTGGATAAAGTCACTACGGCGTGCTGGTTGTTGAACCGCTCGAGCTTGGTGGGCAGTCTGGAGTGGAGCCCGGTTTAACGGGACCGGAGAAGATGCTGTTGCGGCGGCACCCGACCAGTGCACCCGAGCTGATCGCCCGGCAGAAGGATTCCTTGTGTCCCCCCAGGCGAACCCGGTGTAGAGATCCTCAGCTGGACTGTAGGTCTCCTCGTTATCCTCCTCAATCTCTCCTTCGATGACTACGTCGGGCTGCTCGGCTGACGAAGACGATGGGCTGGAATCCTCCGGATCGGTGGGTGGCTGTGCTGCAAAGTTCTCCTCGGGGTCGTTGTGCAGGACTTCCAGGCTGCCTGCCTCTTCTTCTGTAGCAGCGGGAAGTGGTGTTTCGATCCCGGTCACCAGGTAGGCCTCTGTATTTGCAGAGGAGGCCTCCGGTTCAGGGGAGAAACAAGCGACAGTCTCGGTATTGTAGAAACTAGTCGCGGGTTCCGCAGGTGGAACCAGGTAGGTGTCAGCTTCTTCGTGGGAGCGTATTGGAAGCTCCGGCTCTGGAACGGGGTCGGCTGCGGTTTCATCCGCTGGAACGGGTCGAGGGGTAACTCTCACTGGGATGACACAGTCTATGGGCTCCAGTGACGAAGTAGGACAGGTGGGGGGCGACGGTGAGGTAGTTGAAAAACTGGCGACGTCGTCTGGGCTCGGAGAAGCTGTACCCGGTCGGCTCTGCTGCATCGCATGATAGAGTCTTCTGCCTAGGGTCGCGCTCCAGCTGCGAATCGTCCATTCCACAGTCTCAAGTAGTCGCACCCGGAGGTCTTGTAGAGCCTCTAGCCAGAAGTCGGGGCTGCCGTCTACGGTAAGGGCAGGACCCGGACCCGGTTGGCCTATGGCTGCTTTGGCCTCCGCCTCAACCTCCCGCATCAGGTCTTGGAGTCTCATGCTGGCCATTCTTTTCATGGAGGGAAACCACACCCGTTCAACCGGTAAGCATTCTGGTAGAGCTGGTGAAGAAGTCTGTCTGACACTCCCATTTCCTCTGGGCTTTTTATAGTCCAATCGTGGGAAAAGTCTTTGGGGTCCACCCCCATGGTTGATTCGAGCAATCAGGGCGGACAAAGAGTTTGGCGCCTTTTGTCTTTAGCCTCCCACGATGAGGGGGGGGTTGACTCACTCCTGGGCTTGCACGTGGCGGATTCTTGTGGCGGGAATGCCATCTTGGGCGCCATCTTGGCCCAATGGTGAAAAGGCGGGAAGGTTCTTTTAGGGACGAACAAAGTCCAAATTGTAGACAATAAAGTCCAGTTTAAGCACATTATACCCGTTGGGTAACGGGCCTGCTCGTATCCTGTTCGTGACGCCATTTTCTGACTCACCGCGGCCGGGACTCCGGTTTAGACAGGCGATGCTTCCTTCCTCCTTGTCACGGGTGGACCGCGCCTGCCGGTAGTGGGGCCCGGTGTAGTGCAGATCAAAAGTGAAGACGTCTTGGTGGAACAGATTAAAGGGGTTTTAATTTATTCGTGACGCCACCTATGAGTAGTTCGGTAAGGACTACCGACGCTGCGGAACCTCCGGGGGATCGACAGCAGCTAGATGTTATGCTCCCCACAGGCTGAGCGGTGATCCCCGGAGGTTGGAGCTGCTCAAGATGTTGTGCGGCAGCTGTGGTTACCTTTTAGTGCGGACGGACAGTTCATAAGGAAGCACGGACACAGAAAGTCTCTGCAACGGGTCTTTACTGTAACCAGCAGACAGTACATGGCATACAGTGGTTGAGTAGTAGACCAGGTGGACTCAGCAGTGATGGTGTCCCTTAGAGATCCGCAGTGTTCCTCCATTCTACCTAATTTGTTGCCAGTGTCGCCCAGGAATACCAGGTCGGGTACGGGGAGGCTGCTTCAATGCCCTATCCATGAAGTACGTTCTGGATGTTTTTGGGGAGCCTTGGATCCCTCAGTGGGTACACCGCTGGTTAGACGACTGGAAGTTGGCTCGTGGTGGGGTGCTCCTTTGAAGCTGCTCCTCCACTCTTCTGGTTCGCGTGGCAGAGGTGAACTGCTGCCAGCTTCGGTACCAGTGAACCGGCTGCGAGTTGTGGGCACGGGAGTCTTTTGGGAACCCGTGTAGATAATGCCCAATCCCGGTAGTTAAGGCCTCAGGTGCTGACACCCGACCGGTGACGGCCCAGGGGCCCGCACGGGGTGCGGAGCCCCCGCTCCTCTCCAAGTTCTAGTCTTAGACCCTTCTTCTCCGAGTTCTAGACTATTCTCTCTTTGTCTAGATTATTGTGTGCTACTCCACTACCCTAACACTCCACCCCCCAGGACCTATGATTGGCCCTCTGTTCTAGGTGTTGCATGTAGGGTTGGATCATTGCTGAGTCGGAGAATATTGCGGCTGCATTTGTGGCTGCAATACCCTCCTGTGACGCACTCGTTGCGGGGCGCCACAGTGGCGTCATGACAAGAATTTAACCCTTAACTGTTCAGCCATCCCCTATTGATCTGGACCACCGAGCCCCACAGCCGCAGGTGCGGAACCGTGACAGGGAGAAGCAAACGCCTGCGACGTGAAGACCTGCTTACGGTGAGTCATATGCAAACCACAAGCTAATAATTTTCTTAATGGCTGATACCTAAGGCCTTCACTGAAGTGTTCCAAATGTATGAAAGATTTTTTCAATGGATTTTGAAATATTTTTACAAGCATACATCATTCCTGTGTTAATTATCCGGCACAGCATGTCAGCTACAAAATAATAGTTTACATGCACATATCCATAAAACATAGTTTATACATTTCTTAACTATGTTGTGTCTTCTGCCACCTGCTGGGGATATCTGCTTTTATATTCTCTATTGTATGTGCTTACATTTCATCTACTTTTTGGCCTGGAGGACAATTACAAAGCAGTGGCTCTCAAGTTGCAGCAGTCCATCTTTATCCTCCTTATCTAGCCCATGCATTAAATGTAACAGGCTTTAAAATAACAGTGGCTGGTACAGAGTTATGGGAATAGTCTTTGTTTGCAGAAATAGGAGTAATCCCCCAGTACAGTCTCTTGTGAAAGTATTACCCCCTCTTGCCATTTTTCGTGTTTTGCTTCCTCAACCTGCAATTTCACCTTTTTATTGAGGGTTTGCATCAGTTCATGCTACATCAGTACATGCCTACAAATCTGAACATTTGGATTTCTTTTTATTGTGAAGAAAACAACTAATAGGACAACATAACTGAAAACTTAAGTGTGCAGAACTATTCACCCCCCCTAAAGTCAGTACTTTGTAGTCGCTTTGGATACGTCTATGCACTTTTTACATCTTGCCACTGGGATTTTTGCCCATTCCTGAAGGCAAAACTGCTCCAGCTCCTTCAAGTTAGTAGATTTCCTCTGGTGAACATCAATCTTGGAGTCTGACCACAGATTCACAGGAACAGTCATCAGCATACAAATCCACAGCTCCGCAACAGTTGTTAAAGAAACGGGTAGCTCTACGGGTGGCTGCAAGTGGATGCCAGGTGGTATGGTGGTATGGTGGTTCCCGTGGTATGCTTAGTTGACGAACTCGTGTCCTTTCTTCCCCACCTAGGATGAGTCTATACCCAATTACTCCTTGAAGGTAGTCTTGGGGCTCCCCTCCTCGAAGTGAAGAAGCATGCAGACCGCTCCGTCTGGCAGGGTGCCGCAGCCGGTGAACAGACCGCAACAGCCGGTTGATGACTTCAGAGGTGGACTCTGGCCGTTTCCTTGCGTTCGGCGTTCCTGTGGTGGACTGGGGAATTCCCTGGAGTATGGTTGCTCCACGCTGGGGTTCCCCTTTCTCTCTCGAGCCCAGACTCACGCATCGGGCACCCTCTACCCTCTCTCAGGATCCCCTCGAGATCCCATTTAATCTTCCCTCAGGTTCAGCCTGGAGCTGACCTGTTAGACGTTCCGCCTCGCTCCACACTCCTCCTTGACTCCTCTCCAGGGCGTAACTGACAGTATGAAAGGACCGGGAGAAACATCTAGAAGGAGTGCTGAGTGACAGAGGTTGTCAGGAGCCTTCCACAGGACTGGGAGGGGGAAGTCCCGACACTGGACCTGGTGAGAGCTCGTCCCAAGACCGGGAAAGGAGGCCAAAGTAATGGAGGATTTAGAGAAGGGCTCCGGAGATCAAGAAGTGGTCCCAGGGGCACGGGACGTGAGGAGTTCGCCCGTGGTGCCCGTATCCATGCTGATGTGACAGGAGTTGGGTGGTGGGACCAAGGGTCACAGATGGGGGCTGGCCTTAGACTAGTGGAGGACTGCAAAACTCAGCTAGCTAACTGCGGAGGCTGCGGTGACTTCAGGTACCATAGCCACATCCACACACTCCTGCTGAAAAGTTGGCCGTATAGAACCAAGGGGACAGAGAGAAACGTCACCCAACAGAGCCTGCAGTTATTGTCTCGGAGCACGGGGCGTGAGGCGCAGGGCGCGCAGGGCAGGAGGGCGAAGCCAGTGCAGAGAGATGACCCAGAAAGGGGACATTAGAAAGGGGTCCCAGTTAAGTGTTACCGAATTATCTGAGAGTTGTCTGAATCCCTTTCCAGGAGTACTCAGTGCTCAGCCGGCTGTTATGATCTGGCATTTTCCCCATTTTGATTGGCACTGCCAGGGCCATGGAGCCGGGTGAGCCACCTGTGACATCCCTAAGAGAACTGAAGGCCTGGTAACGAGTACCCCACTGCCTTGGCTAGTGATGCAAATGCGTAGTGGATTGGTTAAGATTCCCTCTCCAATATGGAAGCTGTTTTAGATGGCCAGTTGGGAGTTGTTTTTGTCATTAAGTGTAGAGAACTATTTTGTGACCAACAAAGGCTACAATTGTCTTTTTAGCAAGACATAAATCCAGTGCTTTCCACGTATTGGATAGTTCATGAGACGCTGAGGGGACGGCTTCAAGGAGGGCAACCCTTTCCTTCAGTTCTGCTTGTTGGGCTCTCTTCTCTTGGGTAGCTTTGTGAATACATATACCTTATTCACAACTATTTTATGAGCCTTGCAGATTGAAACAAGTGAGGCTGTCATCACATTCGTTGATTGAAGGAAAAGTATTTAGTTACCAAGCAGCTGAAATGTATCTGGGTAGGAAAGTATGATTCTTTGAGAACCCAGTTGAATGTACTTTGGAGAGGGAATGGGAAAGAGCATGTAAGATCATTGTATAGTGACCTCACCGTGTTGTAGAGAGAATGGATATTGAATAAGTATTAGGAAAGAAAGCTGGGTATACCAAAAAGTGGTATATCCTTGGTATTTGGCTAGAAAGCTGGGTATACCAGATTGTGACCTATCCTTGTGAATTGCACCTGAAGTGGGGAGAAGTTATAATAATCTCTGGCTGTCGTTATGGTTGTCCCTCCAAACATTTACCCAATGAAGGAAAAACGGTGTGCAAAATCCTGCAATTTTTAATGGAAGGGCGGATTTTTAGAAGCCAACTTGGAGAATAGGGGTGGAGGTGGGGTTCTGGAGGATTTTACACTAGGATTTGGAATGAAGTTATATTTGCCAAAAAGGAGCGTGGTGCTCTCAGCCTGTCTGGCAATAAGTTTGAACAGAGAAGACAGGAAATCCAGTTGCCTATGTTTGCTGCATAGGTACATATCAATCGTGACAGCTTAAATTCAGATGGTGCTAGTGACCAGTAAGAAGTGGCCATCCACATCTGTGACCAGAGATTTGAATATAATGAGGGTGGACTTTTTAAATCATATGGCGACATCCTTCGCTTTGTTCTGAGTGTTGGTAATCATCATTCCCCATGCTTATTTCCTGATAAGGGTGTTAAGTGAACTGCAGCATTCCAAGCGTGGCTTGAGATTGCAGACTACCATGTATCAGAGAGCCACATAGAAGTTTTTTCTGTTTTCAAGTTTCATTAGTTTGTAAGTCCTGTATTAGGTCTCCTTTGTGGGAGAATTGGTGCCCAACTATTAGCATTTCTTTCTTTGACATAGCTTTACTTGTTTTGCGCTGATTGTAGCTTACAGTCTATAGCTCAGAGTTGCATTCACATTCCTACCGGTTGTCATTAGAAACTGTTTAGCTTAGCTGAATACCTATAATGCAGTGGGGTAGATGTCTTAGTGGCTTACGCCTGGTCCAATAATTAGACATTTTGAATGCTAATTACCAGATCAAGCTCTACGGAACATTGTACTAGCAAGGAGTACTGGGAAATTCTAGTCCTGCAGTCTTCATGACTCTGAGTAGAGCTTAGGATACAATACAGATTGTAAATGTGTACGTTCTTTAGTTGCAAGGCTCTTCTATACGCTCTGCTACTTAATTCTAGCCGACCTATGAGTAGCAATAGATAGGGATAGATTCTTAATTGAAAATACATATATTCGTAAAATGCTATATTGTTTCAGAGAAAACTTGATTTAAAAAAGGGATCAGGAACGAGGAGACTTAGATAAGTCGTTATTGAGGCAAATTTCCCTCAGCATCTCCAGTTCCAGCTGTCTATGATAGAGAGGTCTCACTATTGGCTCATTCAGGTGTCCGGGTGGCACATGCATGTTGCATAGTGTTACGTGATGCGGGCTCACACGGTGGCAGTGGATCCTTTGAGCCTTCAGATGGAGCATGCAGAACACAGACACGCAAAATGCAAAAATAATGGTTTAATAAAGTCCAGGAAATTACAGACAAATAATGGACAGGTTGTAGAGTTACTGAACATAACAGACTGATAGCATGGGTGTTGATATCAGTCAATTGAATACAATGACTGTAAAGGATTGCTACCACCTGCCTTTGATACATGAGTTGCTAGACAGTTTTCCATGACAAGATGTTCACGAAACGGGATCTTCAAGAGTCATACAACTTGGTTCGTGTTACAACAGGGGATGAATGGAAGACAACAGTTAGATCACGTTATTAACATTATGAATACTTAGTAATGTCGTTTGGACTATGCAATACTCCCGCAAAGTTTCAACATTTTGTCAAAGATATTTTTAGAGGCTTGCTTGAACAAATTCTGGTCATTTATCTGGACAACATACTAATCTTTTCTAATTCTGCAGAAGAACATCATGACCATGTGAAAACTGTGTTAGAATGTCTGAGACCACCACCTCTGCATTAAACAGGAGAAATGTGAATTCCATCAAACAGATACTACGTTCTTGGGCTATATAATCTCTACTCAAGGATTACAGTAAGGTCTCTAGCAAGATTCAAGCTATTATTGACTGGCCAACCCCGAAAAATGTGAAAGAAGTACAATGATTTGTGGGCTTTGTCAATTTTAACACATGATTTATTAAAAAATTTTCAGGAATAATTGTACCCATCATCCAATTAACAAAGAAAGGCATATCGTTTGTTTGGTCTCCTAGAGCATAACAGTTTGTTTCTTGCTTGAAGACATAGTTTACTACAGATTTTACTGATACAACTTAATCCTGAGCATGCCTTTATTGTGGAAGTGGTTACTTCAGACGGTGCAGTTGGGACTGTTCTATCACAAAGCACAGGAGTAAAAGAATTGTTGCATCCTTGTGCCTATTTTTCCCAAAGTTTGACCTCCCCAAAAATTAACTATGATGTGGAGAACAAGGAGCTTCTAGCCATCATTGCTGCTTTTAAAGAATGGAGACATCATTTTGAGGGAGCGACTCAACAAATTGTTTTTCTAAATGACCATCGCAACCTTTAATACACCAGATCTACCAAATGTTTGTCCCCCCACCAAGCACGATGGAATCTTATTCTTAATCAATTTGACTTTGATATCTCTTAAGGTACTGTCACACGCCGCAATCTCGCCTGGAAATCATAATGGCGATATATCGCCCTGGAGCAATCGAAGTGAAATTGCTTCACGGTTGCGGAATTTCACGTTGATAAATCGCCACTCGGCCATCGCCTGATTCCTGAACAGTGCTCAGTAATCAGCCGCAATACTTAAGGCGATATTTCCGTGTTGTGGCGTGTGACAGGGCGATAATGATGGAAAGAGCGTTGCCTATGATTTCCCATAGGCGTGCCTCAAGCGTTCTGTAGTCCGTGCCCCGTCTGCGATGATTGGTGTTGGCTACTGTGTTCCTATTGGCTGTCAGTTGACAGGGCGCCATATTTGAAGAGCTGTCCGTTCAGCACCACACACATCTTCAGCTCCGATAGACAATGGCATCATGTATTAGCAAGCCTTCCAGAGCAGGCTGACCAATTGTAACGCTGTTGCGTTGTCCAATGAGCGTGTATGGGGCGCGGTGTAAACCACTGTGGCACGCCTATCTCCTCGCCGCGCTGACCATGTACGCCCACATTACCTTTGGAATTGCGGCGTGTGAAGCGGCGATGGAATGAGGCAAGATTGGTTCTGCAGTAGGTGAGGCGAATTCCGTAGTGACACATTGCCTTACCTTCAGGGCGATATTGTGGTGTGTGATGCCGCCATCGGCGATCTGAGGCGACCATGAAAAACGTGAGCGCGCACGTTAGATAGCCACATATCGCCAGGCGATATTGCGGCGTGTGATAGTACCCTTACAGATCTGGTTCCTGTGATGGTAAGGCTGATGTTTTATCTAGGATATTCTCCAAAGATCCCTCTCCAACAGCTCCACCAACCACTATTCTGAGTCAAGCTTCCTGGAGTAGATCCATAAAAAAGACTTGCTTGAAAATATATGGGACGCATATGAGATGGGCTCAATTCTTCTGCACTCGCCAAATTATATCTCTTACCTTTTAAAATAAATTGTGGACTCAAAATCATCGGATTTGTGATCCAGAAACTGTGAGATTAAGGGTATTAAAACTGATACATGACTCAAAGTTAGCAGGGCACAAAGGAATTCATAAAACCCAAGAATTACTGTCTCGCTTCTTTTGGTGACCCAGCTACCTAAAAGATGTTAAAGAATATGTTTTGCCCTGTAACACCTATGTATAAAACCCCCCCATTCTTGACCAACTGGATTATTGCAGCCTCTGTCAGTTCCTTCAACATTAAAAAATATAGCATGTTCCGGTTAAGAACTTGATTTTATTAAAACAATTTGTATAAAAGCATGGACCTCAGGGACATATGGCAATAAAGCAGGGTAAACCCATGGTACTGGTTTACACATTTCAAAGCCTAAGCTTCTTAATCAAAACATGAAGTTATGAGTAAGAAGCTTAGGTTTTGAAAAGTGTAGACCAATACCATGGGTACCGTGATGTCCATGTTTTTAAACAAATTTTTAAAATAAACTGAAGTTCTTAACAGGAATGTGCTGTGTATTTTCATGTTGCTTTTGCAATTGTATTTCCACCATGCACAAAAAGAGACAGGTGAGCTGGATTACCAATTTTATTTACTCTGGCAGTTCCTTCTCGTCCTTGGGTCTCTGTAGCTATGAACTCTATTGTTGATTTACCAGTTTCCAGGGGGAAGAGTTCTGTCCTAGTTGTGGTTGACAGACTCACCAAAGGAGTACATTTTGTTCCTTGCATATATTGAGCACTAAGAACCTGGGAACTCAGGCTTTTAGCGGGATAGTACACTGATTGCTATGTCATGGTGGTGTCTCAGCAGCTGTAGTCCTGGCATGCATTGAAAAGGGGGTTACTGTATAAAAGGTGCAGAGTTTATAAAAGCAAAAATGAGTAAAAAGAGAGTATAAAGTCCTTGACACCTGTTGGATGTTCAGCCAAGATGTGGCCGGCACTGTAGAGGTTCACTGGGAGATAGATTGTGGCAGCAGTGCAGATGGTTAACTCTTCCCAACCAGGGCTGGCTCCCAGGGAGGTAATAGTTTGTGTAGCACAGCAGGAACAGGAAAGCAGGAGACAGGATGGTCACTTTACCATTTATAGTAAGGTCCAGATAGCTCCACAGGACACAATACTTCAATTCCAGGCTTTCAGTCTGGCTTGTCTAATGGGAGCTTCTTCCTCCGTTGGACGATAACTTTGCGTACCGCTGTTGCTCTCTAGTCTAAAGGTTTCTCAGAACCTGGAACTAATGATACTACATCAATTCTGGTTCTCATGTGTGCACTGTACAAAGTTATTTATCCCCTTTTTATAATTTTTATAGTTTGTAATTGTGACGGGGTGTAAGGCAGCGCAAGAAGGGACAACAGGCCTAGGGACGATCCAACAGATTTATTAACAAGAACGCTGGAACAACACACGCAGGTAGATCTACAGAGTCCACAATTAGTCCAACGGAAGCAGATTCAGGGGCACCTCCTGATAATCCTTGTGCCAGATAACAAAGCAATAGTCCACACGAGTCCAATGGATTCCATACAATCCCACGGACGACGAGATCTGGCCTCAGCTCAGGTCTCGCTCCGGTCCCATTCACAGTCAACTCTCATCTGATCTTAAAAATAAGAATGGATTGTCTGAGCTCCTGGGAGCAGCCCATGAAGGGGGTAGGGGTCCACCTGAAGATTCTAGACTGGGCGGCTCCAAGATGTCTACAAGGATGTGTATTGTAGGTTATCTTCTGCTTAGGAAACAATAGGGGAAATTCCACTAGCTGTTGACACAAGCCTAAATTACATTATGGCTCAGGGCTGCAAGTATTGGGGGAAGGAGACAGTTAAGTTGCTTCTAATAGAAACCAGAGGACAGTTACATACATCGCATGGCATTATTATACAAATGCAGGACAGGTCAAAACTACATATCACGACAATCCCTTCCCCCCGCAATTTGTGTACGTACTAGGGACCGCTACAGGTGACTTGTTCAGTACACACAGTCCGGACTGACAGGACTCAGGGCTCCTCCTGCCTGGACAGTCCATCTGCATTTTGGTGTTGGCTGCCTCTTCTATACTGTATGGTAAAGTTATAGGGCGGAAGAGCCAGGCTCCATCGTAGTAAGCGTCCATTGTCCCCAGAGACTCTGTTCAGCCAGGTGAGGGGATTGTGATCAGTGACCACAGTGAACTCTCATCCATACAGATATGGCCGTAGTTTCCTGAGGGCCCACACCACAGCCAGACATTCTTTTTCCACAGTCGCATAGGCCACTTCTCGGTCCAGCAGTTTCCTGCTGAGGTAGGCGATGGGGTGCTCGTCCCCAGCTGCATTCACCTGGCTGAGTACAGCTCCCAGTCCATAAGAAGAGGCGTCCGTCTGCACAATGAATCTCCTCTTGTAGTCTGGGGCAGCCAGAACAGGGTCGCAGACCAGGGCGTCTTCAGCCGGTTAAAAGCCTCATCACAGGCTGGAGTCCAGATCACCAGGCGGGGCATTGTTTTCTTGGTCAGGTCAGTAAGAGGTTTGGCCACAGTGCTGAAATGAGAAACAAATTTTCGGTAATAACTGGCAGTGCCCAAAAAGCCATAACTTGTTTCTTAGTTTGGGGTACAGGCCAGTCTCTAATAGCCTAGATTTTGGCAGGTTCAGGACGGAGCTTCCCTCCTCCTACTCTATGCCCTAGGTACTGGACTTCACCCATTCCCAATTGGCATTTATCGGGTCGAATGGTTAGGCCTGCTGCAAGAAGCAGGTCAAGAATAACGGCTACTTGATTCAGATGTTCCTCCCACGTATGGCTGAAGATGGCGATATCATCCAAGTAGGCACAAGCAAAGTCACCACATCCCTGGAGGATCTGATCCACCATTCTCTGGAAGGTTGCCGGGGCATTCTTCATTCCGAAAGGCATGTTTAGAAATTCATATAGACCAAAGGGGGTTATAAAAGCGGACCATTCTCTCCCTTCCTCGGTCAGAGGGATTTGCCAGTATCCTTTACTGAGATCAAAGGTAGTGACATATCGGGACCCAGCCAGTCGGTCTAGAAGTTCGTCAATACGGGGCATTGGGTAGGGATCGCTGACGGTATGGTCGTTTAGTCGTCAATAGTCCACACAAAACCGAGTACTCCCATCCTTCTTGGGTACTAACACCCCCAGGAGAGGCCCAAGGGCTATGGGAGGCCTGGATTACCCCAAGCTGTAACATCTCCTCCAGTTCGTGCTGCATGCTGTTGCGAACTGATTCAGGTACCCGGTAAGGAGCCTGTTGTATGGGACGGATACCCTGAGTGTCCACATGATGCTGGGTGACGGTGGTTCGACCTGGTTGGGATGAGAAAGCAGCCCGTCTCTGTTGAAGCACTCCCAGCATCTGATTTTTCTGTAAGGAATCCAGGTGATCTCCCAGAGGAACCTGTTCCACAGTGGATGGGGCTCTCGCTGCTTCCACGAGATCAGGTAGGGAGTCCTCATCCTCTTGACCGTCTTCTGAAGCTAGCCGACAGCTTGCTATCACAGGTAGTGGCCGGTCATGGTACTCCTTAATCATATTCACATGGACAGTCTTTTGTCTTAGCCCCTGATCATCTAAAGCAAGAAGATAATTGGTATCATTTAGTTTTCTGAGAACTCGGAAGGGACCCTCCCATGTGGTCTGCAGTTTATTCTGCCAATGGGGAACAATCATTAGGACCTGTTGTCCTTCTACAAACTCCCGATAGCGTGCTTTACGGTCATACCATGTCTTCTGTCTGGTTTGAGCCATACGCACATGACTCTGGGCTAAACTAGCGAGTTGAGCCAGGGTTTCTCGCAGCTTTAGGACATAAGGGACAACAGGGGCTCCTGTATCTTCAACTTGCCCCTCCCAGTATTCCTTGAGCAGGGTTAAGGGTCCTCGGACCTTTCTTCCATAGAGTAGTTGAAAGGGGGAAAACCCAGTGGACTCCTGGGGAACTTCCCGATAGGCAAACAAGAGATGGGGTAGGTACTTCTCCCAGTCTGAATCTCGGTCAGTGAAGGCCCTCAGCATATTCTTCAGAGTGCCATTGAATCGTTCACAAAGTCCATTTGTTTGGGGATGATAAGGTGTCGTTCGGATCGCTCGTACTCCACAGGTGCGCCACAGACACTGGACCAGCTCTGACATGAACTGGGAGCCTTGATCTGACAAGATCTCGCTGGGAAATCCTACTCTGGTAAAAATGGTAACCAGGGCCTCGGCCACCTTGGCTGCAGAAATACTTGACAAGACCACAGCTTCTGGATATCGGGTGGCGTAGTCCACGACAGTGAGAATGTACTGCTTTCCAGATTTACTTGGTTTAGCCAGAGGTCCAATGATATCGACAGCTACTCTTTGGAAGGGTTCTTCTATTATAGGGAGCGGTTGCAGGGGTGCCTTTGGGTGATCTCCGGGTCGCCCTCTACTCTGACATATGTCGCAAGTTTGGCAGAAATGTGCTACGGCTTGGGAAATCCCAGGCCAATAGAAAGTTTGAGTCAATCGTCTCTCCGTGCAAGTTTTGCCTTGATGGCCAGCAGTAGGAATGTCATGAGCAAGATGTAATAGGGGAATTCTGTACTTCTGAGGAACAATCAGCTGTTTGCTATGAGTACAGGGCTTATCTAGGGAGTCAGCATTGGTAACCCGATACAGAAGTCCATTTTCTCTGATAATTCTTTCTCCGTTCTCCCCTAACTGCCCTATCTCAGCTTGAGCTCTAAAACTAGCTAGGGTGGGGTCAGTCTCTACCTCCTGTCTAAACTGAACTTTATCCCAAGTGACATTCATATGGTCTCCACAAGAAGAATCACTCACCGGCTGTGACGGCAGTTCTGGTGGCCTCATTTCCATGGATGGGTTGTACACGTCCACATTTGCTGCTCTCTTGGCTTGACTTCTGGTAACCGCACCGACAAAGTGGCAATGAAGATTTCCCACATCATTTCCTAGAAGAACGTCTGCAGGGAGGCCGCTCATCACACCGATCATGCATTGTTTTGCCCCAAAGCCATAATCCAGGGTCACACTCGCTCTTGGAATATATCTCTGGGTGCTTCCAGCCAATTCAATGGCAATTCCAGGTCCCTTTTGAATTGCTTCTGGTTGAATTACTCGGGGATCGGCTATGGTGAGGAAAGCCCCAGTGTCACGGAAGCCAACAACTTTTTTGCCATCCAGCACGACCTCCTGTAGATGTTTGTGCTGAAGATCAGAAGAACAGGTGGCTGGGGCTCGCACCCCATAGACTCCTGGTAGGGGAGCCAGGATATCAGAGTCACTTGGCAAGTCATCAGGGACTGAATCCAGCTCTTCTCCTGGTGAGGGTGCCTGTAGATAATGAACAGGCAAAGGTGGTCTGTAGCTGTCCTGCCTCCGAACACCTGGACATTGGGCTTGCAGATGCCCATACTGCCCACATCCATAACATCTGCGCTCTGGGATTCTTCCTCCACGTCGTAGTCCCAAAGGTGGAGTAGGAGTAGTGCGAGGCCCAGTCACACGAAGGTCACCATGAGTTGATGGTCTAGTGGGATGGTGAATATTGGAGGCCGCAGGACCAGGGGCTGCCAGCGTTGGGGGGCTAGTAGTTTTTTTCTCACTGAGTAGTAGTTTTTTCCACTGAGGCTTGATGGTGAGAGCCTCATCAGCTAGAGCTGCAGCTTCCTCCACTGTCGCTGGTCTCCTCTCACGTACCCATTCCCGGATCTCAGCAGGGCACTTGAAGTAAAACTGCTCTTTTAGAATAACCTGGAGGAAGGTCTCCCAGGTTAAGGCCTCCTCTCCCTCCAGCCAGCGATGACATATTTGTTTGAGTCTGTGAGCATACATCTTGAAAGACACTTCCTCATCACAGGCTAAAGTACGGAACTGAGTCCTGTAAGTGTCTGGCGTCACGGCATAATGTTCTAGAATAGTCTGTTTAATCTCCGCGTACTCACAGTTCCACCGAGGGTCCATAGCTCTATAAGCTTCCGCAGCTCCACCCTCTAAGAGCCCCACCAGATGTCGGACTCGCTCCCTTTCCGGGACTTCCATTAATCGACGCTGGTGCTCAAAGTCCTGGAAGAAGCCCTCAATGTCACCTGCAGCCTCATTAAACTGCTTAAAGTCTTTGGGGGACACTCGGGGGAGTTCCCTCATGGTGGGTGCTGGGGTTACAGTCTGTCTGGAGCTTTTAGCTGCTTCCAAAGCGATTTGCCTCTCCAACAATGCCCTCTCCTTAGCTCCGCGCATGGCCTCCCTCTTATCTTCTATGGTGGCCTCTTCTCCCAGAAATGCCAACTCCTCCTCGTACCACACAACCCACTGACTTTTCCGGGTATTTACCTCCGGCTGCAGTCGATCCTCCATTTGCTGTGGGGATGCTTCCTCAGCGTCATCTTGCAGGCGAACTCCTTCCAAGGCCTCAATCAGCTGCTACTTGGAGAGTCCTTTGTAGCCGACTCCCAGTTCATGGGCCTTTGTTTGTAGGTTCACCACAGTCCAGTTCTTGTACTCTGCGGTGCTGGTTCCCGATGTTGATGGGCCGTTGTCCTCCATTCCTTCTGCTCTGATCCCAGTGCTGCCAACCAGTTTGTGACGGGGTGTAAGGCAGAGCAAGAAGGGACAACAGGCCTAGGGACAATCCAACAGATTTATTAACAAGAACGCTGGAACAACACGCAGGTAGATCTACAGAGTCCACAATTAGTCCAACGGAAGCAGATTCAGGGGCACCTCCTGATAATCCTTGTGCCAGATAACAAAGCAATAGTCCACACGAGTCCAATGGATTCCACACAATCCCACGGATGACGAGATCTGGCCTCAGCTCAGGTCTCGCTCCGGTCCCGTTCACAGTCAACTCTCATCTGATCTTAAAAATAAGAATGGATTGTCTGAGCTCCTGGGAGGGGGTAGGGGTCCACCTGAAGATTCTAGACTGGGCGGCTCTAAGATGTCTACAAGGATGTGTATTGTAGGTTATCTTCTGCTTAGGAAACAATAGGGGAAATTCCACTAGCTGTTGACACAAGCCTAAATTACATTATGGCTCAGGGCTGCAAGTATTGGGGGAAGGAGACAGTTAAGTTGCTTCTAATAGAAACCAGAGGACAGTTACATACATCACATGGCATTATTATACAAATGCAGGACAGGGCAAAACTACATATCACGACAGTAATGTTTAAGTAAAAGTGTCTGCTGTTAAGGGATGAAACGTTTTATTTAGTGATGGGCGAATCCTAAATTACTCGGAATCGCTTGACTCTAGCGAGTCCGAGCCCAGGACTCGCTACTCGTTGCGAGTCTAGCGAGTCCAATGTTAATGAATGGGGAAGCGAGTAATAGCGAGTAGTGTGAGATTTACAAATCGCAGATGTGTCTCGGAAGCTTCAGCCTGAAGCAATCCTAGTTTTGTCATTTATTTGCATTGGACTCGTTTACTTTGCAACTGTAATCGCTGGGAAACTCGCACAGATAAGAGTCCTGTCTTCTCTGTGTGCTGGCTGCCAGCTCCAGGGTCCTAGAGCCCGCCTGCTGCCTGATGTAGCAGAGCTGAGATTGTTCTCAGTCTGCTCATTCCCTGTGTACAGACCTGAATGTCTGTGCACAGAGATGATGTAGCAGAGCTGAGATTGTTCTCAGTCTGCTCATTCCCTGTGCATAGACATCTATATCTATGCACAGGGGATGTAGCAGAGAGGACATCGCGTTTTGGACTGCGTCGGACGGAAGAGGATTTTTTTAATTAAAGATGGAGTCCCTAATGGCTTTTTTTTTTATTTCTAATAAAAAATTTTCTTTGTGTTGTGTTTTTTTTAAAACAATTTAATAGAAATTCATGGCGGTCATGTCTAATATTGGCGTGACCGCCATAAATTTCGGGCTTAGGGCCAGCTGATAATACAAAGCTGGCCCTAACCTCTTTATTACCCAGCGTGCCACCGCTACCAGGGCCGCTGGAAGAGCGGGGTTCAGCGCCAGAGGATGGCGCTTCAATGAACGCACCATCTTCTGGGGCGGCTGCGGGCTGCAATTTGCAGCGGGGGGTGCCCAGAAAGCTTGGGCATCCCTGCGCTGCGGATTCCAGCCCCCAGCTGCTTAGCTGTACCTGGCTAGACATAGAAATTGCGCGGAGCCCCACGCATTTTTTTTTAATTATTTCATGAAATTCTGAGACTCTGACTCTGAGACTCTGACTCTGAGACTCTGACTCTGAGACTCTGAAATTCATGAAAAAATAAAAAAAAAATGCGTGGGGCTTCGCGCAATTTCTATGTCTAGCCAGGTACAGCTAAGCAGCTGGGGGCTGGAATCCGCAGCGCAGGGATGCCGAAGCTTTCTGGGCACCCCCCGCTGCAAATTGCAGCCCGCAGCCGCCCCAGAAGATGGCGCGTTCATTGAAGCGCCATCCTCTGGCGCTGAACCCCGCTCTTCCAGCGGCCCTGGTGGCGGTAGCACACTGGGTAATAAAGGGGTTAATACCAGCTTTGTTATACAAGCTGGTATTAAGCCCGAGATTCTTAATGTCAGGCCACGTTTGACCCAGCCACTAAGAATCTCCAATAAAGGGTTAAAAAAACACAACACAGAGAAAATTTTTTATTTGAAATTAAAAAAAAAAACCATTAGGGACTCCATCTTTAATTAAAAAAATCCTCTTCCGTTCAACGTAGTCCAAAACGCGATGTCCTCTCTGCTACATCCCCTGTGCATAGATAGATGTCTATGCACAGGGAATGAGCAGACTGAGAACAATCTCAGCACTGCTACATCATGTCTGTGAGCAGGCGGGCTCTAGGACCCTGGAGCTGCACAGAGAAGACAGCTGGACTCGGCTCGCAATGTAACAGCAGTTACTTTGCGAGTTTCCCTGCTATCACTGGCACAGTAGCCGAGTCTAATGCTAGACAATGACAATCCTAGTTTTGTCAGCGTTTCTGACAAAACTAGGATTGATATTGATTTGCATTGGACTCGTGCGAGTAATCACTGGGAAACTCGCAGAGTACCGAGTCCTGCGAGTCCCTTACTACTCGCCGAGTAACGAGTCCTAGCGAGTAGATTCGCCCATCCCTAGTTTTATTGTTACCTGTTGTTGAGCATTTCAAACATTTTCATGTCTTGATGCCACTTGTTTCTGTTTTATTTCAACCCAAGGACGTGCCGAGTTTAAGGAGGGTGGAGTGCGGGTTCAGTCACTACAGCAGTACTGCACCCCTGTTGAGGTGTAGTACCCCACTCTCGGGTAAGGGGGGCACAGACCGGTATTGGGACACCAAGGCCACGCACTACACTAGGTCCAGGTCAGGGTTAGGTTGAGATTGTTCCTACGGGAGAGCACAGTCCCTGATCCTGTCTGGAAGGAGGAACCAGGGTAGTGGGGATGGGTGGAGAGGAAGTAGTAAGGGAAGTGTGGCACCCTGTTGGGCACCATAGAGCTCTTTAGTACACAAACAGAGCAGTAACAGCAAGCGACACTCACAAACAAATCAAAACACCTTAAGTACACCTTTAACACCTGTTTCACACCCAGGCCTGTAGGGGGAGCTCCACTGGTCACTTTGAGCCAGTTCCCCCTATAAATAGGGTCTTGGAGGGAGAAACACCAGAGTGTGCAGACGCTACAAGAGCTGCAGGACGTGTGCATCACCAGTTCTGGAGCTATACTAGGCCCAAACCAGCACACCTGCCCAGTGAGAAAACCCTTGCAATTGGGGTACTAGGAAAAGAGAAGCACCTCTCAGGGACACTAGAGTGATTCTAACTCTCTCCATTACCAACCGGTTACTGAAACCGAGCTGTGAGAGCTACCAGCCACCACAGAGAATTAGCACTACGACCAGGGAGTGTAGCTCCCTTGTTCACCTGCTGCACCTACCCACGAGAGCCCAGGGAAGAGGATAGACGTTGAATCATCCCTTTAACAGTGCCCTCAGTGCAGCTAAACCAGGTGAAGCACGTTCCGCTGAACGTATACCCAGGTCCGGGCAGGATTCCACATCCACCCGACCTTACTAGAAGAGACAGAGAAAGGAAGCCTAACACTGCTTGCTGTGAAACTCCAGGAGTGTCGACCTCATCACCCAGTCCGAGTGTACCTGCTTTCCACCAGTAAAGGTACCTAAAAGACTTTGATGTGTCCGCGTTTGATTCCTGGATATAACAGCAGTATTACTAAGCTGCCTCACAACATCTTGTGCAGCTCCTGGCTCCGGGGACTCCCGCTCGTCCTGTGGGGAGCGTCCCATCTTGCTGCATAACATCCACCGGAGGCCTAGCAGCGCCGGTGAAATCACCGGAACACCCGCAGGTGGCGTCACGAAGATTATTAACCCCTACTGTTCAGCCATCCCCCCTATTGATCTGGACCACCCCCCCAGGCGCGGTTCCAGGACAAGGAGAAGCAGACGCCTGCGACGTGCTTAACCCGGCTACGGTGAGTCAGAAGCACCTGGGAATGAGTGAAGTCAGGAAGAATGCACATAGATGACATGGAACACATGACAGAGGGCATAAATAGAACAAGGAAAGATCTAGTCGAGTTGAAGGGAAGCTAGTGAAAGAAAGCCTGTCAAGAGAGGAGTAAGAACTTGAGAGAAGTGTCCAGAGGACTGGAGCCAATGGGAGCTCATCCTAAGGCCTTACTGAGAAGCAGAAGGAGAGAACCACGGTACTCCAGAAGGATGAGGGCTCCCAGAGGCATGGGTAGTGAGCAATCTGCCCGTGGGGTTCACATCCATTGCCAGTTGCAGGCAGTGGAGGGACTAAGCCGCAGAACAGGGGCACCGGGACCCCAAGACTTGTGGAGTAGACCAGGTTCAGCTAGCAACCCAGTCGCTGCGGTATTTCCAAGCTGCCGCAGCTGATACTGCGCACATCAGCTGAAAAGGTGGCCATAAAGGGTCCGGGGACAGTCTTCATGTAATCCCAGAAGGGACCCGCGGTCACTGGCTCGGGGGCCTGTGTGAGTGAGTTGCAAGGCAGGAGTGCAAAGCAAGTGCAATGTGAGATGACAGAGAAAGGACAGAGAGAATGGGTACAGATTGAGTGTCATCCCATTTCCTGGGAGTAGCTGGATCCCTGCCTCCAAGAACCCAGCACTCAGCGGGCTGTTGCACAGTGACTGTGAGTAAACATCTAAAGACTGCAACCTGCTGGGTCCGTGAACTTTCTTGACGCGTCGTAAGCCTTGTGCTAGAAAATAACTACCAACTCCATCAGTAACATCTGCTGCCCTGGGGGTCAGTCCTACCTGTAGGGTGCTTTCCAACACTGCTGCATCATTACCATCAGCCCTAGAGGAACTGCCATGCAGCGGCTGTCATCTATAGCCACAACCTGCGGGTGGCGTCACGTAAATCAGTTATCCCCAGGTCCGGTCATCCTCTCCCTAACGAAACTCCCTGTCCTTATGACCTTCCGTAAAGAAGAGAGCCTCTCTCCCCAAACTTTCAATGACACCGCCAAGGTCATGGAGCCGGGTAGCCTCAAAGCCCAGTTCCGAGTAACCTAAAGTCCTGGAGGGCGGTATCAATTCCTCCAGCCGGGTAGGCAACACTGGTTTTGTGGACATCCATGCCTATATGTTACTGGGCCCCTGGAACTACATGTGCTGGGTGTGAGGCACCCACACAGCCTTCTAAGGTTCTGTCACCTGACCTTGAAAGTCAATGTGACAAATGGCCTGATACCCTGAGTCCTTTTGCAGCTCCTCCTTGCAGAGAGTTTCAGACAGCTCTGCCTGAACGGACAGTCTCTATCTTGTTCACCACACTGCTCTAAACTGAAATTAAACACTCATTAACCCATACCCCTGAGCAGGGAGTGAGTCACATGCCCAAACCAGGTATCAAGTGTACAATTTGTGCAGCGTTGGACATTGATGTCAGCTTATTCTCTGATTTTCCATCCCCAATCTAATGGTCAGACGGAACATACAAACCAAAACTTGGAGCAATATCTCTGATGCTATATTTCCCATTTTTAGGATGACTGGGTTGATTTAGGCTGCGTTCACACATTACGTATTTTGCCACGTTTTTTTACGCGCGCTTTTCAAAATACGCAATGTGCCTTTTGTCTGCCAGCAAAGTGAATGGGAAATTCACTTTGCAGTGCAGACATTGCGTAAAAATACGCAGTGCGTTTTCTGGGAGAAAACGCAGCTCCGTAAACAATTGATATGTCAATTGTTTATGCAGCTACTTCTGCGTATTCTCCCAGAGGGGAGGAAGAATCCAGCTTCCTCCTCCCCTCTGTGACAGCTGTGGCCGCCCATTAGATTTCACAGTGTATTAATATACACTGTGAAATCTAAATTAAACAAAAGCAAGTGTCTGAAAAATAAAAAAGAATCAATACTTCACCTGTCCGACGCCTTCTCCCGCTGTGCGATCCCCGGTTCCAAGTGAGATCTCTTCTGACAGGACCTGTGGTGATGTCAGAGGGGCGTTCCCGGGCACTCGCGGTCATGTGATACATATCACATGACCGCGAACAGCCAATCAGTGCTGGGAACGCCCCGGGAACGCCCCCCCCTCTGACGTCACCACAGGTCTTATCAGTACACCTCTCACATGGAACCGGAGAGCGGCAGAAGGCACCGGACAGTGGGAGAAGGCACCGGAGAGGTGATGTATTCATTCTTTTTTATTTTACATACATTTGCCTTTGTTTAATTTAGATTTTACAGTGTATATTAATACACTGTGAAATCTAATGGGGCTGTCACAGAGGGGAGGAGGAAGCAGGATTCTTCCTCCCCTCTGTGACATCACTGCGCTTTCTGGAGTAAAGAAAGCGCAGTGTATGAAAGCCCCTGCGTATTTTGTTGCGCTTTTTTGTGCGGCCGAAAAACGCGTCAAAAAGCGCGCGCAAAAAAGCGCAGCAAAATACGCAAATGTGTGAACGTAGCCTTACTTTCCGTTGAAGTATTTACATACAATTCTCAAAATATTTGAACTAAGCTGACACTATTGTTTTCAAATTTGGGTTACCATCCAAGTATCCTTCTTAACATTTTCCAGAGAAAAGTCTATTTCTGCAGTCATTGACAGAATACAATTAAGTACGGTAAATAACTTGGCACTCAGTAGGATTGAAGTGAAGAGCGTTTATTGAGGTGACTACACAAACATGGCACAATAATTGTGGTCTATACTATTTGGACATTCTTCTTAGTCAGACCATCCAGTTCAGGCACCAGGGGAGTAGGAGGGACTGCTTTTGGCACAATTTCTGAGGCTCCACCCCAAATGGGACAGTTTTACATATGATTAGTGTGGCCCCCACCTGGTCAGGTATCACAGTTGGGGTACTGCACCCATAAATGAGTGTGCGGTTACCCCTGTCACAACGGAATGCAAATGTTTTTCAGGAGGCTCCCATCCTAGCACTCCCACACACACCCACTCAGCAGATGGCAGAGGTCCCATACCCTAGGGGGGGAGTTAGGGGAGGAGGGAGGACACACTTTGGAGTTTTAGTCATCACTGAAGAAAGACGGAGAACGGGGATCCTCTGAGAGAGTGAAGGAGGAATCCCAGGGAGGGGGCCCGTAGAAAGAGAAGCGGGCAGCCCGGAATGAAGGAGGGAACCTCCCGAGCGCCCATACTCAGGAGGGAACCCTGGTCTGTTTTACCGGAGCATTGGTTCCGAAGATGGCGAGGGAGTCTATCACCTCACCGAGAACACCGAAGTCCGCGGACCGTTTACTGGCCTTGACACCCTGTCCAGAGGAATTGTCACACCAGGATTCCCATCTACAACAGGCCTGGTACCAAGTGGGCACCTCAAGACAGGTATTGAGAGCAGGACACAGGGCAGATCCAAGCAGGCATTCCACGGGAGACTCCCAGAGACTTTGCAGCCCGTTGTGACTTCCTGGTCAGCTATTTTGTCCAGAGACTGTTATCTGCTGTGAACTGTATTACCATCTGCACCGTTCCAGTAAAGTACTCGGGTAGAGTGCTTCAGTCTCCGTGTATTTGTTTCTTCGCTGCATCCTGCTCATTCATCCATCCATCCATCCATTACCAGCACCCTTACTATCACTGGTGCATCCCTGCCCCGGGGGGGATAGCTCCAACTGCAGGGAGCTGTATCATCAAGGCCGCTATACCATCACCCCCCAGAGGACTGAAGCGTTGCTGGTGCTCAATCACCAGAAGCTGCAGGTGGCGTTACGGCAAACTTTATAAACTATTATTTCTCCCATTCCAATTACCCCCCCTTTTTTTTTAAAAGTTTGTTTCCCAGGGCAACGGGTCTGGGCAGGCCACCACTGACATCTACAACTACAGCGAGGGCCCGGATACCAGAGTTTCCCATTGCTCCGGGTGACACATTAGCTGCACATGTCTCCCCTCACAGCAATAATGGCCATATTAACAGTTCAGAAGAACCATGCAGCTTTTTTTTACAGTCTTTACACAGTCAGGCAAGTTATAAGGCACACAGGAACCTGTTCCAAGGGCTTCTTATCCTGTTTATGATGCTAAGATGATGAGCCCACAGGGCTGGGGGACTCGGACATTGGGCTTGGGTGTGCACATGGTATAACGATGGGGCCACCTAGTTATGTTGCCCTAGCTCATATTAAAAAGGGATAAAAAATATGGAGGAAAAGAAAATAAAAATGGAAAAAATAGAGTTTGTGATGCCAGCTGAGGTTGTTGTGCCATCTAGGTGGCCAGCACTGCAAATGTAGCCTCCATGGTTATATGTAAGGGCAGTGTGTAGTAATACCTTCCTACGTTGAAGAGCTCCTAGAAGCTTCCTTCCCCAAGACCTTACTCGTTTGTCTCCCTGTCTGCTCTACACACTCATCTACTCCTCCACCCAGCTAGACATGATGAGCCACAACCAAAGTCTGGCCTCTCAGTGCTCCTCATTCTAGTCAGGGCTTGGAAAGTGTATGTGTGTGGCCCACTAGGACGGGGTACTCGGTACCCGACCGGGGTATATGCTGGGGATGTCACGGCGGTCTTGGTCCAGACCGTATCCCGAGCCCCATAAGTAAAAGGGAATATTTACAAGGGGAGTTTGTCGTGACGCCACCCACGGGTTGTGGTCAATGAGGGGACCACCGCTGCAGTGTACGTCTGTCAGGAGGATGGATGGATGAGGCTGCAGCAAGATGGATGAGCTCGCCGCGGGTCGGGGCTACTCCTGACATGATGTAAAGGTATAATACAGTTCTGGATACAGGGAAGCATACACGGAAGACTGAAGCAGGTTTCACCGGGTTTTACTGACAGGTTCTTCAGTACAAACAGTTCCAACAGTACAGTTCTCAACACAGTTCTTATTCACAGTCAACCCTCTGCAGCCAGGTTATCTTCCTGAGACCCCTCACTCTCTCTGTAACCTTTCTGGCTTGTTCCTCATCTGCTCTTCCCTGTGAGTTGTATGGCGGCAACTCGGTCCCTTTGTATGACTTCTCCCTGTGTGTGTGGGCAGCAAGTCTGGGTCTCCAACCCGTGTAGTAGGAACCCTGACTTGGAATCACCGTTCCCCGTCGTTTTGTCTGGGGAGACGGCGTATAGCTGCAGTCCCCCTCAGAGCCGCCACTCTGGTCCCAGCCTAGCCTTGGGTAACCCTGTCTTGCAAGGGATTACCGGGCTCTTTCTGACCCGTGTGACGACCCGGGTACAATAAGGGATACATGTCCCACCTGTCATCGGTCACTGCTGCCACACTCCTCGGACCCGATGGTACCGGTCCGGTCTCTGTCCTTACTTTCCCTTGGGCTGCAGGCTATGGACGGGCTTTCTCTCCATGGATCTGTGTCTCTGTGGATTCTGCGCCTCCAGGGAACCCTATCCCTCTGGGAAAAGGGTCACTTTCTACTTGGTCTTGTCTTTACCTCTCACTCTGGCCTACTGCCTAACTCTTCCTAGTTCCCCCCTTTTGTACTGGTCTGTCACCTGACCTACATTCCCACCCACTTCCCTCTAAACTCTACCACCCCTTGCCCACCTAGAGTCCCGGGCTCCGGGTTGGGTGTTGTGTCTCGTGGGTGTGTGCTTTGAGGGTGTTTGGTGCACAAACTGTCTCCTATCTGCCTGGCTGCAGTTCCTACCTGTGGCCACCCTGGTCGCAGAGCGGCCACATATGCAGGCATGGGGCTCTTAGCATAGGATTTGCAATCCCCCCTTAGACATGGCCTTATAACTGATTTAAGGACAACACAACTGGTGGCAGCCAGCCTGCAGGGGTGCCACAATCACATACAGGGAGGAGAGCACACAGGGTGAGACAGGTCAAAGTAGAGCACAGAGGGGAGAAGACATCACAGAAGGAGAGAGAGAGCAGCCATGGGTGAGAGTGCATGGGAGGGGAGAGACGGCCTCTGTGCCCAGTGCCGCAGAGCCTGCCCCCATCGTGATGTCACTGCCCTCCTGATGCGATCCCATCGGTCCATATGGCGCCCCTGCAGTTTGGCTGCCACAAGTGGTATTTCCCCTGTATTGTTAGTTATGCCATGTCTCATGGGAATTTGAACTCTCTATGAATACACACACTGCCTGATTCCTAGCCAAGAGGTTAAGAATTAGGAACTATCTTTTTCTGGTTCAGCTCAGTCTCTGAGGGAAGGGGTTAGTTGCAGTTAGGGTGAGAGAGTCAAGAAGAAAGGGTTGAGGTAAGAGAGCTGGAAATACTTGTCCCAGAAACCACACTGCTAGCAGTTAACTATTCCCTAGGCTACTATGGATTGCAAAACCTGAGGGCAGAAGCTGGATACCAGTGAATTCTACATTTACTAGTCACTTAAAAGGAACTTTGACACAGCTGCTCACCTGCCTTGCTGGGAGGACCCACATGGAGCAAGAGGGAGTACAGGACAGCTCAAATGCACCTTGAAACCAATAAAAATAACTGAAGTCAGCAGACAGGCTATTTCTCTAACCAAGCAGAGCGGACTACAAAACCCATCAGACTGGCCAGACTGCGCACCTAGTAGAAGTGTACTATTCTGGACTTGCTGCAACATCTTTAGTAAAAGGTAAACCAAAAAGACTGTTTCCTACTGTTTATTGCCTTGCTGCCCTGCACCCATCATTCCCACCACTACCTACCTCATCATTATTATTATTATTATTAATAAGTATTTATATAGCGCTATAAGGATACATAGCGCTTTACAATTTAGAGGGTTGACATAGACAAGTGGTCGAAGACGACGACCACAAACGGTGACAAACGATGACAGATCACAAATAGTAATACAGGTACAATGGGGCCGGGGATCCTGTCCGCGAGGGCTCACAGTCTAAAGGGGGTAGGGAGGGAGACAATAGGAGGGGGACAGGTGAGTTGGTGCAGTGGATAGGGTGTCAGTGTGTGTTGTAGGCTTGTAGGAAGAGGTGGGTCTTCAGGTTTTTTTTGAAGGTTCCCAGGGTCGGGGAGTGTCTGATGTGGTGAGGGAGGGAGTTCCAGAGTCTGGCAGAAGCCCGAGAGAAGTCTTGTGTGCGGTTATGGGAGGTGGAGATGCGGGAGGTTGAGAGAAGGAGTTCTTGGGAGGAGCGCAGGCTGCGCGAAGGGAGGTAGCGGGAGACCAAGTCGGAGATGTAGGGAGGGGACAGGTTGTGGATGGCTTTGTATGTCAGGGTTAGGGTTTTGAAGCGAGATCGCTCAGGGAAGGGGAGCCAGTGGAGGGCTTGGCGGAGAGGGGAGGCGGGGGAGTATCGGGGAGATAGGTGGATGAGTCGGGCAGCAGAGTTGAGGACGGTGCGGAGAGGATCAAGGGAGGTGGCAGGGAGGCCGGTGAAAAGGAGATTGCAGTAGTCCAGGCGGGAGATGATGAGGGCGTGGATGAGTGTCTTAGTCGTGTTGTGGTCAAGGAAGGAGCGGATGCGGGCAATGTTTTTTAGTTGAAGTCGGCAGGCGGTGGCAAGGGCTTGGATGTGGGGCTTGAAGGAGAGGGAGGAGTCGAGGATTACCCCGAGACATTTGGCGTGGGGGACGGGTGAGAGGGAGCAGTCTTTAACGGTGATGGATAGGTCAGGAAGGGGGGGACGGTTGTTAGGGGGAAAGACGATGAATTCAGTCTTGTCCATGTTGAGTTTGAGGAAGCGGGTGGAGAAGAAGGATGCAATGGCGGATAGGCATGGAGGAATTTTAGATAGGAGAGAGGAGATGTCGGGGCCAGACAGATAGAGCTGGGTGTCATCGGCGTAGAGGTGGTATTGGAGGCCGTGTGACTCGATGAGGCTGCCTAGGCCGAGGGTGTAAATAGAGAAGAGAAGTGGTCCCAGGACCGAGCCTTGGGGGACACCTACGGAGAGGGGTGGGGCGAGGAGGTGGTGTGGGAGTGGGTGACACTGAAGGTCCTGTCCGTCAGGTAGGAGGAGATCCAGGAGAGGGCGAGGTCAGTAATGCCAAGAGACTCAAGAATTTGGAGTAAGAGGGAGTGGTCAACAGTGTCAAAGGCAGCAGAGAGGTCGAGAAGGATGAGGACGGAGTAGTGTCGTTTGCTCTTGGCGATCAGAAGGTCGTTAGTGACCTTGGTCAGGGCTGTTTCGGTTGAGTGTTGCGGTCGGAAGCCGGATTGTAGGCGATCGAAGAGAGCATAGGAAGAGAGGTGGGAGGACAGTTCGGAATAGACGTGTTGTTCCAGAAGTTTTGAGGCAAACGGGAGAAGAGAAATGGGGCGATAGTTGGAGACTGAAGTAGGGTCGAGGGATGGTTTTTTTAGGATGGGCGTGATTAGGGCGTGCTTGAAGGGTGAGGGGAATGTGCCGGATTTGAGTGATATGTTGTAGAGGTGCGTCAGGGCAGGGATGAGGACTGTGGTAAGGTTAGGGATGAGGTGGGAGGGGAGTGGGTCCAGGGCGCAGGTGGTGAGGTGTGATCGTGATAGAAGGGAGGAGAGGTGGTCCTCGGTCATGGGGGTGAAATTGCATTTGGGTGGGGGGGGATGGGCTGGAGGTGGGATGGGGTGAGGGGAGTGTGGGTCGAAGCTTTGTCTGAGTTTGTCAATTTTGTCTTTGAAGAAGGTGGCGAAGTCGTCGGCGGAGATGAGAGGTGAGGGAGGAGGTGCAGGGGGACGAAGTAAGGAGTTGAAGGTTTTGAAGAGTTGTTTGGGGTTGTGAGACAGGGCGGTAATTAGGGAGGAGAAGTATGCTTGTTTTGCGGAGTCAAGGGCAGTCTTGAAGGTATTGAGGGAATGTTTGTATAGGGTAAAGTGCTCTGTGGAGTGGGACTTCTTCCATTTCCGCTCGGCTGCCCTAGTCGTCCGTCGGAGTTTTTTGGTGAGGGTCGTGAGCCATGGTTGACGTTGTAATCGTGTTGTGTGGAATGTGAGCGATGCAGCCTGGTCGAGGGCTGTGGTGAGGGTGGAGTTGTAGAGGGAGGCGGCGGAGTCAGCGTCATGAGAAGAGGCCAGGTCGGAGAGGGGGAGGAGGGATTCAGAGAGAGAATGGAAGTCGATGAGCTTAAGGTTTCTGCGGGGGTGGGGAAGTGTCCGGCGGGGGGGGAGTGTGGTAGGGGGGAAGAGGGACGAGAAGGTCAGTAAGTTGTGGTCGGAGTGGGTGAGGGTTGAGTGTGCGAGGTCGGAGAGGGAGCAGAGGCGGGTGAAGACAAGGTCAAGTGTGTGGCCACCAGTGTGCGTGGCGGAGGAGATCCATTGGGAGAGGCCAAGAGAGGAGGTGAGGGATAGGAGTCTGGAGGCAGCGGCTGTGGGGGTGTCGATGGGGATGTTGAAGTCACCCATGACGATGGTGGGGATGTCGGAGGAGAGGAGGTGGAGGAGCCAGGTTGTGAAGTGGTCGAAGAAGGTAGAGGGGGATCCAGGGGGGCGGTAGACAACAGCCAGTTGGAGGTTGCAGGGGGAGTAGATGCGAACGGAATGTGCCTCGAAGGAGGGGAGGGGGGGTGGAGTGAGAGGGGAGAAGGAGCAGTCGCTGGCCAGAAGTAGGCCAACACCCCCGCCGCGGGTGTTGGTGGGGCGGGGAGTGTGGGAGAGTGTGAATCCCCCGTAAGAGAGGGCGGCCGGGGAGGTTGTGTCAGAGGGGGTAAGCCAGGTCTCCGTGATGCCGAGGAAGGAGAGTTTTCTGGAGATGAAGAAGTCGTGGATGAGTGTTAGCTTGTTACCGGCCGAGCGGGCGTTCCAGAGTGCGCCGGGTAGGAGGACGGGGGGAGCCGGGGTAGGGGAATGGGACGGAGATTGAGGGGGTTACGAGGGTTGGTGGTGGGCCGTTGGAGTGGGGTGGAGAAGGGCGAGGTGGTATGGTTGGGTGGGCCAGGATTAGGGGAGATGTCACCGGAGAGTAGAAGGAGCAGGGAGAGGGTTAGGAGATGGGAGCAGGGGAGCTTGCGTGGTGGGCGTGTACGTCTAGAGGTGGTGGGTTGAAAGTGGAGGAATAGTTCAGAGCATTGGGTGAGGTGGGTAGGAAGGATGGAGGATGAGAGTAGGATTCCTTTGCCCAATGGGGGGATGGGTGGGGGTAGTAGGAAGTGGAGAAGGATGGGAGTGAAGGTGAGAAGGAGCGGAAACATGGCGGGGTGAGTAGGGGAGGAGAGGTGGGTAGGGTCAGAGGTAGCCGGGGGTCGGGTGTGGCAAGGGTAAGTTCACGATGGTGGGTGATTGACCGTGGTTGAGGCACGGGGTAGGTGATGAGGTGCAGTTCGGGGGAGGAGATGCAGTTCAGGGATAGGATGCAGGCTGGGGTAGGGATGGAACCAGGGGAGGGGTGCAACTAGGGTTGAGGTGTAGCAGGAGGTGAGATACAGCCGGGGGTTAGGTGCAGTCCGGGGAAGAAGCAGCCAGGGGTGAGATGTAGCAGGGGTGGGATGTAGACACTGGTGAGATGAAATGCAATCACGGGTGGGATGGGAAGCAGCCACGAGTGAGACGAGATGCAGCCACGAGTGAGACGAGATGCAGCCACGGGTGAGACGAGATGCAGCCACGGGTGAGACGAGATGCAGCCACGGGTGAGATGAGATGCAGCCACGGGTGAGACGAGATGCAGCCACGGGTGAGACGAGATGCAGCCACGGGTGAGACGAGATGCATCCACGGGTGAGACGAGATGCAGCCACGGGTGAGACGAGATGCAGCCATGGGTGAGACGAGATGCAGCCACGGGTGAGACGAGATGAGGTGCAGCCACGGGTCAGATGAGATGAGATGCAGCCACGGGTCAGATGAGATGAGATGCAGCCACGGGTCAGATGAGATGAGGTGCAGCCACGGGCGAGATGAGATGAGGTGCAGCCACGGGTGAGATGAGATGCAGCCGCGGGTGAGATGGGATGCAGCCACGGGTGAGATGAGATGAGGTGCAGCCACGGGTGAGAGGAGATGATGTCGTGGGTGAGGTGGGTTGCAGCCCCAGGTAAGAAGCAGCCAGGAGGGTAGTGCAGCCAGAGGTGCAGTACAGCCACGGGCGAGGTGAGATGCAGTTACGGGTGGGTAGCAGCCAGGAGGGTAATGCAGCCAGAGGTATAGCGCAGCCACGGGTGAGAGGCAGCCAGGAGGGTATTGCAGGCAGAGATGCGGTGCAGCCACGGGTGAGAGGCAGCCAGGAGGGTAATTGCAAGCCGAGATGCAGTGCAGCCACGGGTGAGAGGCAGCCAGAAGGGTAAATTGCAAGCTGAGATGCAGTGCAGCCACGGGATGAGGGTATTGCAGGCCGAGATGCAGTGCAGCCACGGGTGAGAGGCAGCCAGGAGGGTATTGCAGCCACGGGTGAGAGGCAGCCAGGGGGTAGTGCAGTCAGAGGTGCAATGCAGGCAGGGGCGTCGTGAGGGTGGTGGTGGCTCCGTGCGGGCAGGACGGAGGAGGCTGGTGGTCTAGGAGGTGAGGGACCTGGTCAGTGGTGAGGGGCTTCAACTGTGCAGCACCTGGGTCACCAGATCATCATCATCATCACCCCTGGGAGCTAGCCCTGGTTGGAAAGGATTCCACATATACACTGCTACACCATCTATCTCCCAGCGCCTGCTACTTAACGTCTGGAAGTCCCAACTGACATCACAAACTTATTATTTTTCTTTTGTTTATTTTTCTTTATTTCTATTCTCCCCTTTCCAAACATGAGCTGGTGCCACAGCACTGGGTGCAGCCACTGTGATCCTGACCACAGGCTCAGCTGTGAGGTATGCCAGCCCTTTTTGCCCCACACCCCCATCTAGTATAACCATAATAATGTATTAGGGTATTTCAATGTGTCTGTAAAAAATATTGTCATTCAGTGACTTTTTGATAAGCTGTCCAGAAAAAATAAAAAGTCAACCTTAGAGTCCAGTTGTATGTGATAACCAGATCTCTGCACTTGCAGCTGCACACAGTCCTCTACTATGCAGTGATGGATGTTTTAGACCGTCACTCCAGAGCAGAATGCAGGCCGCCATTAAAGTCAATGGGTGGTCCATAAATAGGTAAGTAAGAAACAATACTAGTTAGCGCTGTAAATCGTACTGGCCTGAAGAGTCATGCTTCTTATTTCTACCATACACTGAATAAACCATAAAAATAAAAACCACAAAAGTAAAACCCAAAAATTAATAGAGCACAGAACAAGCCGTCATATGGCTACGTCAACCGAAAGATAAAAATGTTATGACTTTGGGAAAAACGAGAGGAAAGAATGAAAGTGTAAAAAAAGAAAATGGTCAGGAACGGGCTGATGTAATGTGTGATTGGTGCCTGCTCATCCTTCTCCTCACAGTGACGGACCCGGGTTGTTTTCCTATTTCTCCAGTGACTAAGCCTCTGTTCTGGGCTCTTATGTCAGTAATACGGCATGACTCCATACGATCTGAGATCCATCACATCCTGGCAGTGACTGATGAGATGCCTGTGCTGGGTGCACACTTACACATTGTCTGACAATTTACAGTACACTTAACTAATGAGCAAAGCTTCTCATCAAGCACAATATGTAATGTTTCATAATGCAGAGATGAATAATATAACAAAAATGTAATGTAAATTCATTCCCACACCTGGAGTCATTGTAACCGAGCTGCTGCCCCTGATATCATTGTTGTGCTTTTTGTTTCACTCCGCCATCACGCGTCTGGCAATCATTGCCTATCTTGGTGATGTCAGTGTGGTGGCCAGAGATGGAGGAAACTACAAGAAGCAGCAGCAACCCTGGTTTCCGGCAGATTAGCAAATAGATTATTGACATATTTTTAGATTAACTTTTCAACTCTTCCCCCTTTACCTACCACATAAATGACCAATTGCATGTATATTCGTCACTGATATTATTAAAAATGTACTGATGACCAGCTCATTCAGATTAATAGGAAAAACTATATATTAGAATATTATAATGGCAGCCTACCTAATGTGTCCCCCCTATTTCCTTAAGCCCCCGTCACACTAAGCGAGATCGCTAGCAAGATCGCTGCTGAGTCACAAGTTTGGTGATGCAACAACGATCTTGCCAGCGATCTCGCTATGTTTGACACTTAGCAGCGACCAGGCCCCTGCTGTGAGATCGCTGATCGTGTCAGAGTCGCCTGGACCATTTTTTGATCGTTGAGGTCCCGCTGGGCAGCACGGATCGCTGTGTTTGACAGGGACAACAACCAACGACCTCAATATGACCTCCGTATCATTCCAGATCATTGCTGCATCGCTGGTGAGATCTGACTGTTTGACATCTAACCAGCAACCACATAGTGACGCAACAGGTTGTATCGTTGTCGGGATTGCTGGTGCATCGCCAAGTGTGACGGTACCCTTATAGTAGATAAACGTGTGAGCAGGACCCTCACTGCTCCTGTAACTTAACTGGTGTTACTTTGTATTGTCTTTATACATTACCCCTCATTTCATTGTAGAGTGCTGTATATTTACATTGTTTATCTCTCGAACTATCTCTCCATTATCTATTTATCTATTTATTAGATGGCGGCCCGATTCTAAAGAATCGGGTAGTCTAGAATCCATATATAGTTTATTTACTAATAGTTAGGGGAGTGCAGTGAAATTAATTGTGTGTATACAGGTGGCTCAGTGGGTAGCAGAGTATACGGTGGCTCAGTGGTTAGCACTGCGCGGTGGTTGGCTCAGTGGTTAGCACTGTGCGGTGGCTCAGTGGTTAGCACTGCGCGGTGGCTCAGTGGTTAGCACTGCGCGGTGGCTCAGTGGTTAGCACTGCGAGGTGGCTCAGTGGTTAGCAGTGAGTGCAGTGGCTCAGTAGTTAGCAGTGAGTGCAGTGGCTCAGTGGTTAGACTGGCGGTGGCTCAGTGGTTAGCACTGCGCGGTGGCTCAGTGGTTAGCACTGCGCGGTGGCTCAGTGGTTAGCACTGCGCGGTGGCTCAGTGGTTAGCATGAGTGCGGTGGCTCAGTGGTTAGCAGTGAGTGCGGTGGCTCAGTGGTTAGCAGTGAGTGCGGTGGCTCAGTGGTTAGCAGTGAGTGCGGTGGCTCAGTGGTTAGCAGTGAGTGCGGTGGCTCAGTGTTAGCAGTGAGTGCGGTGGCTCAGTGGTTAGCAGTGAGTGCGGTGGCTGAGTGGTTAGCAGTGAGTGCGATGAGATTGGTCAGCGCAGCGCCGTGGGCAGAGTGGTCAGCGCAGCGCCGTGGGCAGAGTGGTCAGCGCAGCGCCGTGGGCAGAGTGGTCAGCACACACATACATACACACACACACATACACACACTCCGCTATAGTTACCACCGACCCTGCGTCTTCCCCGCCGCCTGGATCCTGAGTCGACATGTCGCCGCCCCTGGACGACTGGATCTAATATGGCGTCCGGGAAGTTTGGCGAGACTTCTTGGACGATATATTGGATCCAGTAGTTCGGGGGCGGCGACATGTCGATTGAGGATCCAGGAGGCGGGCGCAGGGCCGGTGGTAAGTATAGCGGAGTGTGTGTGTGTGTACAAAGTGAGGGAAGGGTGGACAAAGTGAGGGAAGTGCAGACAAAGTGTGGGAAGTGCGGACAAAGTGAAGGAAGTGACTACATACACACATATATACACATACTGTACATTGCATATGGAGGGGTGAGGAGAGCGGAGGCTGGAGGGGTGAGGAGGGGTGAGGAGAGTGGAGGCTGGAGGGTGAGGAGGGGTGGGGAGAGCGGAGGCTGGAGGGGTGAGGAGAGGGGAGGCTGGAGGGGTGAGGAGAGGGGAGGCTGGAGGGCAGAGGACAGGGGAGGCTGGAGGGCAGAGGACAGGGGAGGCTGGAGGGGAGAGGCTGGAGAGGAGTGACTGGAGGGCAGAGGCTGGAGGGCAGAGGCTGGAGGGGTGAGGCTGGAGGGGAGAGGCTAGAGGAGAGAGGCTGGAGGAGAGAGGCTGGAGGGCAGAGGCTGGAGGGAGAGGCTGGAGGGGAGAGGCTAGAGGGGAGAGGCTGGAGGGGTGAGGCTGGAGGGGAGAGGTTGGAGGGGAGATGCTGGAGGGCAGAGTGTGGAGGGGTGAGGAGGGGTGGGGAGAGCGGAGGCTGGAGGGGGGAGGCTGGAGGGGGAGGCTGGAGGGCAGAAGCTGGAGGGCAGAGGTCGGTTCGCAGATCCACGCGCCGGCGGAGCGGCCGCGAGTTAACCGGGACCTGACCTCGTCTCCCGGCTACCTCGCGCCGGCGGAGCGAGCCGGGGATCTCTGTGCCGGACATATCCGTGACTCAGCTCCGGGGAGCCGCGAGCCAGCAGGAATTTGCCCGTTACCGCCGCCGCCATTCAAGCCGCGGCACGTCGCCATGTTTAAAAATCTAAGAAGTAAAAAAAAAAATTTTAAAGATGGCGGCGTGTTTCGCGGCGCTCTTCTCATTGGTCGCCGCCAGGCGTGAGCGACCAATGAGAAGAGTGGGGCGGGGCACGGTGCCATATTTGAAATCCAAAATTCCCGCTGGATTTCAAATATGGCGCCGTGCCCCGCCCCACTCTTCTCATTGGTCGCTCACGCGTGGCGGTGACCAATGAAAAGAGCGCCGCGAAAGACGGCGCCATCTTAAAAATTTTTTTTTTTACTTCTTAGATTTTGAAACATGGCGCCGTGCCATGGCTTGAAGCGAGCGACCAATCAGAATGGCGGCGGCGGTACTGGGCAAATCCCGGCTGGCTCGCGGCTCCCAGGTGGTGAGCCGCGGATATGCCCGGCACGGAGATCCCCGGCTCGCTCCGCCGCGCGAGTCAGCGAGGTAGCCCGGCGAGGCCGAGGTCAGCTACCTCGCGGCCGCTCCTTCCGCCGGAGCTCGGCCCTAAGCGCAGCGGACCTTCCTGAGGTCGCTCCGCTTAGGGCCGCCATCTTGGCCCACCCTGAGCGGGCGTAGGTGACGCTGGTGACGTCACTTATCTCCGGACATTTATCTCCGGCTCCGGACAGGACATTTATCTCCAGACATTTACCTCCGGACAAAGCCACGGAAGTTGGCTTTTGTCCGGAAGTAGAATTCTAGGCAATTATATAATAGACTAGCTGTAGTACCCGGCTACGCCCGGGTTAATAAATAACTGCTGTTAGCTATAACAAAATAGAATTTGAATATGTCATATTAATGACCTGAAGGAAAATAGAAGCTGAGCTGTGATTGATTGCTATAGGCAGCCTAATAAATCTCCAGCCAACAGTAAACCCTCCCCTGGCCGGGCAGTATATGTTACCCCACACATACACATAGTAGACAGCTCATGTGACTGACATCTGCCTTAATTCCCTATATGGCACATGTGTTGCACATTGGTTGTTTTTAATCAGATGTTGATGTTTGGAAAATAAAGATAGCACACATATGAGGCGAGTTGTGTGAGGTGATTTGTGCACATCTGTGTCTGTCTGTGTGTGTCCCTGGGGTGTGTATGTGTGTGTCCCTGTGGGATGGGGTCTGTGTGGTATGTGTCTCTTTGTGGTGTGTGTGTCTGTCCCTGTGGGGTGAGTGCATGTGCCCCTATAGGGTATGTATGTGTGTGTCCCTGTGGGGGGATCTGTGTGGTGTGTGTCTCTGTTGTGTGTGTCTCTTTGTGGTGTGTGTGTGTGTCCCTGTGGGGTGAGTGCATGTGTCCCTATAGGGTGTGTATGTGTGTCCCTGTGGGGGGGTGTCTGTGTGGGGTGTGTGTGTCTGTGTTGTGTGTGTCCCTTTGTGGTGTGTGTGTCCCTGAGGGGTGAGTGCATGTGTCCCTATAGGGTGTGTATGTGTGTGTGTCCCTGTGGGGGGTCTGTGTGGTGTGTGTGTGTCCCTTTGTGGTGTGTGTGTCCCTGTGGGGTGAGTGCATGTGTCCCTATAGGGTGGCTATGTGTGTGTGTCCCTGTGGGGGGGGTCTGTGTGGTGTGTGTGTCTGTGTTATGTGTGTCTCTTTAAGGTGTGTGTCCCTGTGGGGTGAGTGCATGTGTCGCTATAGAGTGTGTGTGTGTGTCCCCTTGGGGGAGGTGTGTGTCTCTGTGTTGTGTGTCTCTTTGTGGTGTGTGTGTTTGTTCGGATGAGTGGTGAGTATCCAATGTTGGGGCTGCACTTTAGCGACTATACACTTGCTGTTACTCTTTGTGTGCAGTGGTGTGTATACATGTCGCCGTGCGTGGTGAATACTCCATGTCAGGGCCCCACCTTAGTGACTATATGCTGTATATGCTGTTAGTCTTTGGTGCTATCATTAAGCCCCTCTCATTCACAACTGTCATCTGGTAACTGTCACTTTTTCCCCATTATGTAGATAGGGGCAAAATTGTTTGGTGAATTGGAATGCGCAGGGTTAAAATTTCGCCTCACAATATAGCCTATGACGCTCCTGGGGTCCAGACGTGTGACTGTGCAAAATTTTGTAGCTGTAGTTGCGACGGTGTAGATGCCAATCCTGGATATACACACATACACACATACACACATTCATCTTTATATATTAGATAGTTGAGGAAGGTCCATTGTGACCAAAACCTTGCCTTTACACACTGGATGGCACAATAAAGCCTTGAAAACATGATTTGATCTAAAGAGTGCTGCTTTTTATTTACTTGGTCTATCTATCTATCTATCTATCTACCTCTCTACCATATATAAACCGTTTATTAGCATGCGTACATTTTTCGCAGTAACGGAGTGCTGCAGTGATTTTTTTTCTGGCTGTTTGTTCCAGCATCGCAGCTTGCACTAGTTCACACTAAATCTTGAGTGCTGTGCAGTTTTTTCTATTATATTATCTATCTATCTATCTATCTATCTATCTATCTATCTATCTATCTATCTATCTATCTATCTATCTATCTATCATTGTCGCAGCACTCCAGTTCTTATGAGTGAATCCAAGAACTTTTATACAATAATGGCACCCATTGGCGACATTTCGGGCCCAAGCACCCTTTGTCTAGCATCGCCATTGTGTGCCATTATTGTATAAAAAGTTCTTGGATTCACTCATAAGAACTGGAGTGCTGCAACAATTCTTCTTTTATATATATTGGAAACCTGCTAAAGGAAGGTTTGGTCTGCCTGCACCCTCTTATATCTCTATGTTTGTGCTGCTCCCTGTATTTATCTATCTATCTATCTATCTATCTATCTATCTATCTATCTATCTATCTATCTATCTATCTCTGGCAGAATTCTGCACGTGTGAATCCCAGCACGTCCAGGTCTCCTGCTGATATGTTGTTTTCCCTGACGGCGTGTTTTTTGCCCCCAGTACTGCTTTCTCATAGGTTGCAGATAAGAGCTGTCATTGTAGAATATTATTTCCCTATTTGTCTGCAGATCCTTCCCATCATCCTTGCAGCATCCATCCTCCCGGTCATATCCATCCTCCCTCCCTCCCTGTATCACATCCCAGGTTACTAAGGCAACTGCAGCCCTAATGAGCAGCATCATCTGAGTTGATGTCACAGCATCATCCAGCAGGTCACACACCATCCGCGCTCCACCCAGAGCCTCCACCATAGGGACCGCAGTCCATGAGGAGGTGAGTGCACCCTGACTGTCTGTCCTGAGCATGCTGCTGAGGACGGCGATGGCTGTGAGTGTCGGCTGTGAGATGTGGTACCCACCCTTATAGTCCAGGGAATAGAGGAAGGGAGGGAGGGATGGTGCAGATACACAAGGCCTTAATGTGCATTCTACGAGACAAAGGCCTCACCAATAAACCACAGACGATATACCTAGAATACACCTGACATGTGCTGATCACACATAGAGCGGCCCACAGATATCACACTGATAATAATCAGACATATACATACACACACCGATACTACAGACATGACGGTCACCCTGTGCCGAGATACAGCAATATGAATAGGGACAAATGTATCCAATTACACAAGTCTTAACGATTGATTCATTTCATATTGTTTTACTGTTTGTATCAGATGTTGGTAAATCAGTGCCAGCCGGTGTAGACCTATACATTGTCTGATGACGGTTATTATAGGATGTATTATGATGTGGAGGACCCCCGGCATCCCCTATAGGGTACCTCGGTGATTATATGGGTGCAATTACTCAATTCTGTTGCCTGTATAAAGCTTAGTATTTTCTAATCTCTCTTAATGAATAGAGATTTAATCAACATTTCATCATATAAACTTCATTTTTATTTATCATCTGCTGATGTATCATTTTCCCCATAACTCCAGGCCTTGTCATGCCTGATTTGCAATGCATCATGGTTCTTGTAGTCCAGCTGACTTCAGGGCGTTCCCCGTTACGCCGTCTGAGAAGATTTTGGTTTTCGCAGAATATTGATTTTCCAATGCTGCCCCTCCCCCGCTATACCGGCCTGGTGAAACGCTTTCTTTACTCAGATGAATGCAAAGAATAGGATTTCTCCCATGTGGTTCTCTGGTATTTTCCAGATGTGTTTAGCATCTCTTCGGCTCTACTCAATTTAACCCTTGTGATGCTAGAAGCATTGTCTGTAACCCAGGGTCTTTCCGAACTGTGAGATCTGGAAACGATAATGCTAAAATGTTTAAATTCTGCACCCCCCGCTGCTGTTATTCTGGGTCCTGTCCTCATTAAAATGTTATGTCAACACTTTGCTTTCGAACTATATATCTTGAAGGAACCTTAGAGCACGTGTTTAAAAGGAGTCTCTATTTAGGCAAATCTTATTAGTTAGATGGAGCAAATCTTTCAGAAAAATATGTTTTTTTGCTTTGTCTTGGTAAGCATAGGCTCGTGTATCCGGTATGGGCTGTCCAACATTTCTTTAAAACACCTTGTGAATATTTGAGTCATATTCCTAAATTTGAACATTAGAAATATGTGAAAAACCTGCAAAAACTGCAAGTTGATACACATGCACGCAGCACGGCCGGGACAAAATATTTTGGTACCCTAGAACAAAGGTCCCCAATTCAAGTTATCAAGGCCCACCGGCAGTGCATGTTTTCAGGATTTCCTTAGCATTTGACAGTTCGAATCATCACCTGTGCAGGATATTGAATTGCCATCTATCAAATGCTAAGGAAATCCTGAAAACCTGGACTGTTGGTGGGCCTTGAGTTGGACTGGAGACCTCTGGAGGTCTTGAGACCTCTACCCTAGACAAATGAGGCCATTGGCGCTCAGATCACACCCCACCACCCCTATATAGGTCAGAAAGTAAGGTAACAGAGCCGTTAGTGCAGCCCTTTCTCCCAGATAGGTCAGGACACAAGCTCTGATGACCAAGTACACTAGGTTTGTCATCTTTTAAAAAAATTCCAGCTGAAGTAAATAGGGGTGTGCTTTAGGAGTGTGACACAACAGGGGATGCAATTTCATGCTTAAATATAGGAATTATACTCATTGCTTGTTGTAGACTTGTTTTACGTCACTTTTACACATTACCAGGGATAAATAGTAATATTCATCTATGATATCCAATGCAACACTATTTTAAATGGCAAACCCAAGTAAATTTATGAAAACTAATATAATTTAACTATAATGGGACCAATTTGGGTTCAATTAAGGAGTAGAGCATTTGACAGGTACCCTAGAGTAACCAAACAGACTATTGAGACTAAAGTGCATTTGTGATTCTTGCCTAAGCCTGTGATGCAGCCTGCTGAAACAATATACCTACGTCTGTATCTATTCTCTGATATTGACAGCTGATAATAAGCACTGATCATTATAATGCCTGAAACATTTAATATAATTATATCACCAGAACCACAATTAGTACACGAATACAACGCTGTACTCACCATCAGTACATGAATACATAAAAAAAAACACATCAGTAAATGAACACATCACCAGAACCATCATGACCACATAAGTACATGAACAGAATAGCCATTAGAACATAAAAACAACACTAGAACCACAATCTGGACATAGAGAACGAGAATCATCAACAATACGTTAAATACAGCGCCAGAACCATCATTGGTACATGGAGTACATCACCTGACTCATCGTCAGTACAAGAGTATATCACCAAACCCACCTTCAGTACAAGAATATATAAACAGAACCATCATCAGTATAATAATAGATCACTAGCATCATCAGTACATGTCTACAAGAACGAAGCTTAGTACAGTGACCAATTGAAATGCCAGGTCAGACCCAAATAGATTTGTATTGCATGAACCTAGAATTACCAGTATGTCCTTAACAATGATAAAGAGGTGCTGATAGTTGTTGTTACCAGCCATCATCAGAGTGCCACAAGAACCACATTACTGATTAGATGCAATCAGTATCAGAAATAAACAATTACATCCTCAATTACGAGTGACGTCAGCACACCCATGCCGCTGTGTTCTTCTGCAAGCACCGCATGCGCAATGCAGGGCTTGAAGCCGAAACAGCGGCGTGGGTGTACTGACGTCACTCGATCCCGGAAATTATGTGATTAGAGTCCTTCATGCCCACTCAGTGCTGTGGAGAGCGGGGAGGGCGCCTGAATAGAACATGAATAAAAGATCACGCCCATTAGGGTGTGATCTTATGACAACAGACAAAAAACAAACACGCCCTAAGGACTAAAGAATATAGCCCCTGCTAATTAACATGGCTAATGAGGGAGTATTAAATCGTTTTTATCTACTTTCACAGGATGCTTTTAGGACACAAAAGGAGTGTGAGATTAGTGTTAGGGTGCTGCCGAGACATGTTTTTGTAGCTTAGGTGGCGTCTGGGAGGTGACAGGATCCCTTTAAACTGTGCCCTTAAAATATCAGTGTCATTATAATGCTCCTGAATATGATTTCCACCTGCCAGTACTGCTGGACCGGTGCCGGCGCGAGAAGTAAGTACCGTATATACTCGTGTATAAGCCGAGTTTTTCAGCCCAAAAATTGGGCTGAAAAGTCACCCCGGCTTATACACGGGTCAATACGGTAACTATTTTGCTGGGCAGGCTGGAGAGGAGGCGGGGGAGCTGATGAGTGAGCGGCCCGTCACGTGGGGCCGCTCATTAGATATGCACGGCTCCCCCCGCCCATCACAGCGGCAGGGGGAGCCGTGCATACAGCCCCCCAGTGTATACAGGCAGCACCCAGTGTATGCAGGCAGCCCCCCAGTGGCACTAGCCCCCCCATCATGGAAAGAGCCCCCACACTTTGCAGAGCTCCCCCGCTGCTTTATCTTACCATCCAGGGTCTTCGCCGCGGGTCCTGCGCGCTGTGTTCCGTCTCACGTGACCCGGCGCGATGACGTCATTCCACAGCGACCGCCGGGTCACATGACACGGGAAGACAGCGCGCGAGGATGGACTGGAGGACCCGCGGTGAAGAAGACCCTGGATGGTTAGATAATGCAGCGGGGGGGGGGGGCTCTGCAAAGTGTGGGGGCTCTTTCCATGATGGGGAGGCTAGTGCCACTGGGGGGCTGCCTGTATACACCTTGGGGCCTGCTGTATACCTTTGGGGCCTGCTGTATACCCTAGGGCCTGCAGTATATACCCTGGGGCCTGCTGTTATATACCCTGGGGCCTGCTGTATACCTCTGGGGCCTGCTGTATACCTTGGGGCCTGCTGTTTTATACCCTGGGGCCTGCTGTATATACCCTGGGGCCTGCTGTTTAAACCCTGGGGCCTGCTGTATATACCTGGGGCCTGCTGTTTATACCATGGGGCCTGCTGTATATACCCTGGGGCCTGCTGTATATACCCTGGGGCCTGCAGTATATACCCTGGGGCCTGCAGTATATACCCTGGGGCCTGCTGTATACCTCTGGGGCCTGCTGTATACCTCTGGGGCCTGCTGTATATACCCTGGGGCCTGCTGTATATACCCTGGGGCCTGCAGTATATACCCTGGGGCCTGCTGTATACCTCTGGGGCCTGCTGTATACCTCTGGGGCCTGCTGTAGATACCCTGGGGCCTCCTGTATATACCCTGGGGCCTGCTGTATATACCCTGGGGCCTGCTGTATACCTCTGGGGCCTGCTGTATATACCCTGGGGCCTGCTGTATATACCCTGGGGCCTGCTGTATACCTCTGGGGCCTGCTGTATATACCCTGGGGCCTGCTGTATATACTCTGGGGCCTGCTGTATATACCCTGGGGCCTGCTGTATATATCCTGGGGCCTGCTGTATATACCCTGGGGCCTGCTGTATATATCCTGGGGCCTGCTGTATATATCCTGGGGCCTGCTGTATATACCCTGGGGCCTGCTGTATATATCCTGGGGCCTGCTGTATACCTCTGGGGCCTGCTGTATATACCCTGGGGCCTGCTGTATACCTCTAAGGCCTGCTGTATATACCCTGGGGCCTGCTGTATATACCCTGGGACCTGCTGTATATACCTTGGGGCCTGCTGTATACCTCTGGGGCCTGCTGTTTATACCTTTATGGATGCTGTATATACCACTGGGGAGGCTGTTGTATACTACCACTGGGGAGGCTGCTGTATACTACCACTGGGGAGGCTGCTGTATACCACCTGTGCTGGGGTCCACCCTCGGCTTATACACGAGTCAATAGGTTTTCCCAGGTTTTGGGGGCAAAAGTAGGGGGGTCGGCTTATACACGGGTCGGCTTATACACGAGTATATACGGGTATAAGCTTTTCTATTTTAATGAGGGCAAAAATGTGGAATGATAAGGGGTTGTTGTAACAGTGCATAACCCCTTTATTAGCTATAATTGCCACACTGCCTGCCATTAGTAGCTATAAGGGCTGCAATGCCTGCCCTTATTGCCTGCTCTTATTAGTGCTGCCACTATTGCTTCCTTTATGGACACCCCTCTTCTGTTCTAACAAACATTTACTTAAATGTTCAGCTCCTTAGAGTCCTAATCTTTTTTACCCCCTTTACTGTGCCCTCATACTGCCCCGTACACTGCTCTCTACAAACTGTGCCCCCTTCCGACACTGCCCATAATGTGGACCTCTCTGTGCTGTACCCTGACACTTTTACCCCTTCTTCATACTGTCCCCCCATTTTGACCCATCACACTATTTCTTCCTTTATGAACAACACTATTTCCATCTAGATAAAGTGACTTGAGTTTTTGGCTTCTTAGAGAATTTGCCTTTTTTGTAATCTCCTCTGTGGATGTTTGGTGATGTCAACGGTGTGATGAGGTGACCTTATCGTGCCGCAGGCAGTGGATTCGTGCTCCTCTGCCCCTGCCAGTACTCATATCCTCAATTATGTTTGCATCTTAAAGATTCTTATACAATTTTATGCAAGGAATGATGGCCAGGGAGTAGTCAGACCCAGGGTTGCGGAGTTGGGTTCAGGGAAATTGAGGGATCGGAGTCTGAGTTGGATGTTTGGTTTACTGACTTCACAGCCATGGCTATGGAGCCAGTGTCAATTTTGGTGGAGCCGGAGGTTTGGCCAACTGACTTCACAGCCATGGTTGTGGAGTCAGAGTCGTGGAGTCTGAGTTGGTGTCCATTTTGGTGGAGTTGGAGTCAGATTCAGGGAATTTGAGGAATCGTAGTTGAATGTTTGGCTTATGGACTTCACAATCATGGTTGTGGAGTTGGCGTTGTGAGTCAGAGTTGGATTCAGGGAAATTGAGGAGTCTGAGTTGGACGTTTGGCTTGCCGACTACACAGCCCTGGTCAAACCCACAGGATGACATGAGGATGGCGCATACATCTGCCTACCCGTTGTCTCGGCCCTGCATGCATCACTTTTATACCAGGTTTAAATGTCTGTCACAGTTTCCACCCTTGTCTCATTCTTATCTTTACATGGTGCCTGGAAAAATACTAGAAATCATTGTAGATATGTAACATATTGTTTATGTATGGAATTTTTGCAGAATGTTTATGAAAGAGTTAAGGTGGACCCCCCACCTACATAGTTTAGGTTACCCCTTCTGAGAGGAAAGGCAGCAGGATATAGTTCAGTGACCTTGGGGACATTAATTGCTGCCAGATTTTGTGCACCGCCTGAGGCCAGAAAGCTATCCACTATTTATAAGTGTGTACAGATTTCATGCTTGTGACAGGCGGAAATGAGGGGCCGCAAGAGTAAAATGGGATTGAAAGGAAAGAGTGCCGGAATAACATATAGCAACACAGGAAAAGAAAAGGGAGCTACATAGAACGGGTCACGAACACTGAATATTACCTAAGAGTTTATTACTGTTAAGTGAATGAACACAATAATCCGTGTGGCTGAAGAAACATCATTAAAAACATTTAGAAAGAGCATAGCAGCACCAAGCTAGAAAACAAGACCGACCAAAACACCCCGATTGGGGTGTTCTTGACCCTGATACCTATCTCCTCATATAAGAAGCCTGACTTGGGTTGTGTGCCCATGCTGCAGATTTGGTTGTGCACCAGATCTGCATCTTCTGGCAGAAAAAAACGCTGCGGAAAAACCCCATTTAGGCCATTTTCACACTGGCGTTATTTTTGAACATGCGGCAGATCCGGCAGATTAACCGCATCTGCCGCATCTTCCGCCTAACAGCCGCACTTGCGGCCAGCCCCATGCATTGTCTGTGGGGCTGGCGGTCAGGTGCGGCAAGTGCGGTTTTGCCGGTTGCAGCAGATGCGGCACTTGCAGCCGCGAAAAAAACGTGGTCAGCAGCGTTTTTTTTTTCGAGGCCGCAACTGCCCCATCTGCCGCAACCGGCAAAACCGCACTTGACGCAAGCCAAATAGACAATGCATGGGGCTTGCCACAAGTGCGGCCATTAGGTGGAAGATGCGGCAGATGCGGTAAATTTGCCGCAATTAAAAAAAAAAAATGCCAGTGTGAAAGGGGCCTTAGCGCTTTTTTTGGTGCGCTTTTTTCATGCAGCATCAGTGAAAAACACAGAAACAATTGACACATTGCTTCTTTTGTCTGCACCAAAATCTCATAGGAAAAAAACCTGATGGTGTGCACATTGACGATACTGCCATGTTTCCTAAGGTTGTATGTCCATGCTGTGTTTTATACATATACGTGTGTGTATATATATATTGTGAGCGCTTAAGCAAAAGTGCCCTGAATGAGAGATGATGGCCTATGTGTAAGAGCCATGTATAATGTTGTGGGGAGAGAGTGACCCAGCCAGTATGGATGATGAGTTGAAGGCGATCCGTCCCTGGTGGACGAGAGGGAGGCTTGCTTGCTGCATGCAAGAGGCACCAGTCCTTCAATAGTGTGTATGTACCTGTGGCCAGAGACAGGGGTCACGAAGGCTCCTAGAAGGGTAACCATGGCTGATCAGGAAGGGTGCTACTCAGATGCAGGGTACTGTCGTCGACCTGGAGACCTGCCATGAGATGGAGGTTTGGTGGCGACTGGTGGCCCGTACCGTGGTGAGTAGGCCAGGGTAACGCGTGGTTAGCCCAGATTCTACGGTTGACCAGGTCCCTGTTATGGTCATGGAGGAGCCACAGTCCATGGATGTATTATGATGGGCTGTGAGCAGGGTGAAGAGGCATGTGGTCCATGAATATTGTAGGATGGATCACATGTTGTATGGAAGGTCCCGGTCAGGCTGGAGTCCTGACTACAGGTTAAGGATATCACTGTGCTGGGTAACTGAAGCTGGGCGGCTGGTACCGCCATTGGGACCCACAGGGCCCGTTGACACATATGTAGCGAAGGTCAGAAGCAGAGGTTAAAAAGGGCTCCTAGAGTGGGGACACCATGGTTGAACCAGGTGGACTCTGACCGGGACGTAGGTTGAGATGCATCCAGGAAGTAGCCCCATGGGGATACATGACATACCTGGTACTCAGGTTGCTCAATCCCTGTTCTGAACCCAGAGGTGTCATCTTTGATATGTACCTTATGTATTTATTATAAATGTAAATTCCAATGGGGAAAGAGTCGTGGTTACAGGTCCCCGGGTTACCGTAAATGTTATAGATAGGCCAGAGGCCGTGATCACCACGGGAGCATTTGATAGAACTCCAATGGGGAAAGAATCGTGGTTACAGGTCCCGGGTTACCGTAAATGTATATGTGCAATATTCTATGTACTGTAATGTGGAAAGTAATGTATTATGTGACGTGTTTGTGTTAAATGTTAAATGTACTAACCCGGTTATTGATGCTGGTGAGAAATAAACGGGTAGACATTTGGAAAAATTATACACTTGTGTTGGCGTCACAACGCAGCATGCGAGTCCCCCGGCTCGCATTATATATATATACTAGTAAAAAGGCCCGATGCAATTGCATCGGGAGCGTGGTGAAATGAATTGTGTGTATACAGGCGGGTCAGTGGGTAGTAGAGCTTCGAGGCGGCTCTGTGGGTAGCAGAGTATCGAGGCGGCTCTGTGGGTAGCAGAGTATCGAGGCGGCTCTGTGGGTAGCAGAGTATCGAGGCGGCTCTGTGGGTAGCAGAGTATCGAGGCGGCTCTGTGGTGGAGGGGTGAGGAGAGATGCGGCTCTGTGGTGGAGGGGTGAGGAGAGATGCAGCTCTGCGGTGGAGGGGTGAGGAAAGATGCCGCTCTGTGGTGGAGGGGTGAGGAGAGATGCGGTTCAGTGGTGGAGGGGTGAGGAGAGATGGGTGTCTGTGGTGGAGGGGTGAGGAGAGATGCGGCTCTGTGGTAGAGGGGTGAGGAAAGATGCGGCTCAGTGTTGGAGGGGTGAGGAGAGATGCGGTTGAGTGGTGGAGGGGTGAGGAGAGATGCGGCTAAGTGGTGGAGGGGTGAGGAGAGATAAGGCTCAGTGGTGGAAGGGTGAGGAGAGATGGGTGTCTGTGGTGGAGGGGTGAGGAGAGATGCGGCTCTGTGGTGGAGGGGTGAGGAGAGATTCGGCTCTGTGGTGGAGGGGTGAGGAGAGATGCGACTCTGTGGTGGAGGGGTGAGGAGAGATGCGGCTCTGTGGTGGAGGGGTGAGGAGAGATGAGGCTCTGTGGTGGAGGGTGAGGAGAGATGCGGCTCAGTGTTGGAGGGGTGAGGAGAGATGCGGTTCAGTGGTGGAGGGGTGAGGAGAGATGCGGCTAAGTGGTGGAGGGGTGAGGAGAGATGCGGCTCAGTGGTGGAGGGGTGAGGAGAGATGGGTGTCTGTGGTGGAGGGGTGAGGAGAGAAGCGGCTCAGTGGTGTAGGGTTGAGGAGAGATGCGGCTCAGTGGTGGAGGGGTGAGGAGAGAAGCACACAGTACATACATACATGAGTAACCTGGTGTCACGTGACTGTGACATCACCGCAGGTCCTGTAGTGCAGAAGAAGACCTCTGCAGAGATCGGGAGCCTGCGGGAGCCACCAGGAGCCACCGGCAGCCTGCAGGAAAACGGCGGGGGCTCGGGGAGAGGTGAGCATGATTTTTATTTTTTTTTTAACTGTAGTGCGGCTGCAGCTCGCTATGACGCTGCGCGTCATCGCTCGCAGTCGCGCAAAGGAGTCTGGGATTCGGCTACAGTGCCCGAATTCCAAACTCCCGATTATATAAGTATATATATATATATATATATATATATATATATATATATATATATATATATATACATATATATATACACACACACACGTGTGTGTGTGTGTGTACATACAGTATATATATATATATATATATATATATATATATATATATATATATATATATAGGAGAGTATATATATCTATATCCCTAGTATCTATATATATAGAGATATATATATATCTATTGTGAGACATGCCAGCGCTATAGCACGTGGCTGGCATGACTCACGTGACCGGCGGTAATGTGGGATTGCTAAACCCTGCAGCATGCACAGGGTAAGTGCAGGTTGGCTCGGTAGCAGCACACACGGGGTTAACTGCTGCTGCTGAAAGCTGAGGTTTGTGTGAAGGAGTAATTACAAAACTCACTGGATTGCACCTGTGAGGAGAGCCAGTTTTACACAAGCCTGCAAAGGTGCAGGACCATGAGATGGGTCTGAGAGCCTGGATGAGACACTGCAGAGCCGCAGTGGAAGGTACTGTTTGAACCTCTCTGTGTGAGGTTGCCGGGAGCAGCAGAGGAGTTCTATGTGAACACAGCTCACATCACAGTGAGTAATGAGACGTGTGAATACTGCCCTGGGACACTTTAGGGAGAAGTGTACCTCAACCTGTACAGGAATCTATTCATTGTTATATACGGTCTATGGAAGATATATGGACATTTATGTTGAAGCTGAAGGAAAGCCTCATGTTTGTGTTATGGAGCACGGTTTAAGAAGTTTAGAATAAACCGGATACACTTTTGTAAAGAATCCATTGCCGTGTGCGTCAATTCTTTTGCAGCGCTTGTCTTACCCTTTTCCGGACGCTGCCGTCATCACCTGGGCCTTGGGGCGGTTCCCATGGTCTGGCACGAACAGCCTCGGTCAACAGGGCCATCTGCTCCTGGTGTCGGTGTTCCTGCTGCTGCAGTGCTTGGAACTGCTGCTGCTGAGCCTGAACCAGGTGTTTGAGTACCTCCTCCATGCTGGTGGTGGGCTCGTACTGGAATGTAGCCGCTTGGATCCTGGACATGCGCTGCCGGGCACCCCGCAAGAGACTGGCGGCTTATAATGACTGCTGCTCCTCTCACTTAGCCGCCGCTCATTAGCCTCATGAAACAGTCACTTTCACCAGCGGTTCCGGAAGGAAGGGCGACAGTAGCGCGGGCTTCACCAGGAATGAATGCTACATCTCACCGGGCCGGCATTTGCCCGCATTCTCCACCATATGTGAGGTAGCGCACCCTGGGGACACGCTTGGCAGCAGAATTGACGCACACGGCAATGGATTCTTTACAAAAGTGTATCCGGTTTATTCTAAACTTCTTAAACCGTGCTCCATAACACAAACATGAGGCTTTCCTTCAGCTTCAACATAAATGTCCATATATCTTCCATAGACCGTATATAACAATGAATAGATTCCTGTACAGGTTGAGGTACACTTCTCCCTAAAGTGTCCCAGGGCAGTATTCACACGTCTCATTACTCACTGTGATGTGAGCTGTGTTCACATAGAACTCCTCTGCTGCTCCCGGCAACCTCACACAGAGAGGTTCAAACAGTACCTCTCACACTGCGGCTCTGCAGTGTCTCATCCAGGCTCTCAGACCCATCTCATGGTCCTGCACCTTTGCAGGCTTGTGTAAAACTGGCTCTCCTCACAGGTGCAATCCAGTGAGTTTTGTAATTACTCCTTCACACAAACCTCAGCTTTCAGCAGCAGCAGTTAACCCCGTGTGTGCTGCTACCGAGCCAACCTGCACTTACCCTGTGCATGCTGCAGGGTTTAGCAATCCCACATTACCGCCGGTCACGTGAGTCATGCCAGCCACGTGCTATAGCGCTGGCATGTCTCACACTATATATATATATATATATATACATGCGTGTGTGTGTACATATATATATATATATGTATATACACGTGTGTGTGTGTATGTGCACATAAATAGTACTGTAGTGAACACTACAGAGAATCCCAAAGAGGCATGTCATGGGATGGGGGAATGATGTACTGACGTGCATATCCTCCATATATGACCTTTGAGACAGTCACCATCATACCAGTATACATGTGTCACTATGTCATACCCCCTTATTCTTTGGCGTCCATCCTTAGTTTTTCTGCAGTAATCACTTTGGTCATGTTTATTTATGTCATTTATTTTTCTATTGTTATATTATTTATTGGTAACCTTATCTGGTTCAGTGACTTTATACCTTTCCCAGATTGTTTTTGCACTTTGGCACGTTGCACAGTATGTAATGTTTTACTCTCTGAGCTATGGCGTTTACGGTCTTATATGATTATCATTGTGCTTTGGTATGGCATCTAGCTTTATGCTGTTATGCACTTTTTAAATGTTATTACTGGTAGTTTTCTGTCGCATGGATTATTGGTATTGAATCACTTAATAAACTATATTAAAGGAGTTTTCCTCCAAACAGAGTTCATTTTAATCAATAGATGTTGGAATAATAATAATTTCCACAATTGGATGTGTTTCAAGTGTAGCCTAAAGCGCTGTAATATTTTGGGATTTCTCTAATTTGCAGCAATTAAAAGACCATCATTGGTCAGAATCTCCGGCTACTCCAGGGTTGCCAACTTTATTAGGCTGCCTTCACACTTGCGTTTGCAAGCGCAGCGTACTGAACGCAGCCAAACGCTTGCACACTGCGTTCCTATGTTTAACATGGGAACGCATGTGCCTGCGTATTGGCTGCGTTCGGTTGCATTTGCGTTCGGATGCGCACAATTTGTGCACCCTCCGAGCGCACTCTGAACGCAGCCTGTTGTATTTTTTGTGCGGTCACTTGTTTTATCTGCAAGCGCCCGCAAGCGCACAAATAATGCATTGATCTCATGGATCCGCAGTGTCCTCCGCATGACAGCGCAGGAGAACGCTGCAGATCACATTGAAATCTCTCCCAGAGGCCGCCGGTGATAAGCGGCAGCCACCGGGAGCTCAGCTGGAGCCTCCACTGCTCTCCCGCTGGTGTCAGAGCGGGAGATTTGAAGACACAGCTCTCAGCTGACAGCTGTTTAAATCTCCCGCACTGACACCGAATACGTGATGTCGGCGCGGGAGATTTGAAGCAGCGATCAGCTGTGTCTTATCTCCTGCACCGATATCACCCTATTCGGTGTCAGCACGGGAGATTGAAACAGCTGTCAGATCAGCTGTTTCTCCCCACTGACACCGGCGGGAGATCAGCTGTGCTGGGAGGAGATCTCTGCCGCTGATCTCCTCCTCCCGGCCGCCCCCAGAGACAGCTAATTGGCTGCCCGGGCACCATACTTATGTGAACGCATGCAGAGATTCTCCGCTGCGTTCACATAAGTATGTGCTGCGTTGCACTGCATGCCATACGCATGCAGACACAAACGCAAGTGTGAAGGCAGCCTTACAAAGTCCATAAAAGTTGGGCTCTGTTCTCCAACTTCACATTATACAGTTCTCATGTTCTGCTTCTGATGGGCCCCCAGGCCGTCAGGAACTCGGGAACTGGGCCGGCACTGTCTCCCAGGGATCACAGTGGTCGTGACCCGGTCCCGTGGCCTGGGCTCAGTTGAAAAAGGGGGATATTATTTCCAGGGAATTTGTCATGACGCCACCTGAGCGATGTGGTCAGTGGGGACCACCGCTGCTGCAGAACCTCCGGGGATGATGGATGGCAGCTGGTGATGGAATGGCTCTCCAATCCCCGGGGCAGTGTGGAATGTATATGTACAGGGTGCAGGGTGACGGGCATAAGTAACAAGCAGACTCACAGTTTTGTAGTTTTGGGATCAAAGGTGTATCACAGTCCGCGCTGCCCGATCGTCCAAAGGATCACAAGGGAAAACAATGTTCCAAACGAAATTCTCTTTATTCCTATAAACCGACGCGTTTCGGCGCCCAATCCTGGGCCGAAACGCGTCGGTTTATAGGAATAAAGAGAATTTCGTTTGGAACATTGTTTTCCCTTGTGATCCTTTGGACGATCGGGCAGCGCGGACTGTGATACACCTTTGATCCCAGAACCTTTGAAGCACCCACGGCCCCGTGGAGGTGGAGGTCCAGCAGCAGCCTACATTACTAAAACCAACGCCTTTATTCCAGTTGTGGGATTCACAACTGAACCAGGTTAGTGCAGACCTGTTTGTACCGATTAGTCCCTAATCTATGCCAAATGATAGGGCACTATTGCGCCTCTGTTGTCTCCCCTTATATTTTTATATAGTTTTGTAGTTTTGTCAGTCAGTGTGTGCTAGAAATAAGACACTGGAGGCTTTCTTGACCTGCATGGGTACTTTACTGGCAACTCGGCACGGCAGCTCTCAAACAGTTCACACGGTGCACAGTTACTGGTAGCTGGCTGGGTAGTCACCAGAAGATGCAATGTCTCTGAGACCTTCCACAATGTTCCTTCTTTAGTCACTCTCTGTCCTTTCTCTACCTGCGCTTTTACTTGTAGGCTCCTGCAGCTGCTTGAAGCTAAGCTGCTTGCCCTCTCTCCTGTGTGTGCCGTATGACAGGCAGCTCGAGTCCTTCACTTTCTCTACCCTGCTCCCGGGCGTCAATGTTTTTGAACTTTATGAGCTGTTTTGCCTCCTGACATTGTGTGGCTGGGAAATTTGGAATTTCCCACCATCCGGTTTTGACTGCCGGGATGTGTAACCCTGCACAGTCTCGGACCCAGTGTCTGTTCTCTGTGCTTTCCTCTGAGGCGAGCACTATGCTCCTCGGCTCCAACCAGGCTTTCCTCTCCTTCTTCAGACTCACTCCACGGCTGTTCTGTTCTCACTCCCTTCTTCCCGCTCCTTCCACTACACCTAAGCTCCTCCCACCAGGGCTGGGTCTCCCAGGCAAACAGGTTAATCCTTTAGTCCCTCTATTCTAGGTGTGTGAATGCAGGGATGTGGGCCTCTGGTCACTGGGATACCACACACACTGATCTGGTGCAGTACCCCTTCTGTGGCGCACTGACCAGTGGGGCGCCACACTTCTATCTGTTCATCTCAGTATTCAGATCTATTAACAACCATAACTTTTCATCTTTATGGTTTATTATTGTTTTCCAGTGTTAGCTGTCTGTGATTTTTTTAATAGGTTGTATAGTCCTGTAACTTATGGGAAACCAATACTTCATAAAATAGACATAGTAGTATATACACTAATGTGTTCCCAGCTTAGAATAGCTTAGACGCAGGTCACATATCTAGTATGGGCCCAGACAAGAATATGAAAAACATTGTGTTTTTAAACCCCTCCCCAAAATGGATGATTTAGCCGTCTAGCCTTCCATATGGCCACTTTAGACATCTCTATACACTTCGTTTTTACAACCTCCCGTAAGAAATACAAGGTTAATAAAGCTTCTATCTTATTTAACTCTATGGATCCATTGTCTGTGATCCGGATTGCATTAAATTGTTTATGCTCACATTTTTGGAGGATTCATTTTTTTGTGATTATTAATAAAAGGAATTTTATGAAGCTTTTTGATGTGTTGTGAATAGTGCTGAGCGAATGCAATCATTACTATTCGGTACTCGCATGGATAGTACAATATTAGCAATACTCGTTACTTGGTATCGCTGGTGCTTGTGAGTGATGTCGATCGTTGTCGATCTGACACATATTGGCAGCTCCGTTCAGTACACCAAAGGAGTCAGCCCCCTTCCCCACTGAGAGCAGATCGAATGTTAGGGTCTCTCTGGGGGGACACAGCAAGGTGTTGTATGCAATGAAAACGCAAAAAAGACCACCCTCCCGCCCTGTCCCGGAAATACTCCTTTTATAGCCGGATGTGTGTAGGCGGAGCCTATCACTAATTGACTTACATTGGACTCGCTATTCAGACGAATACGCGACCATAGTAAAGCACCCATTACGAGTATAGCGATTACGAATATTCTGATCTTTGGCTTTGAACAAGGTGGTTTATAAGTTATGATATTGTGACTTAGTGGAGTCTGTTATAATCGTTTGACCAATCTATGGGCTTTATGACTCTTCCCATTCCCATATTTTGATGGTCTATATATGTACCATTGGACTTACATTATTGGTTAATGCACTTTAGCATCACTATTGAATGCGGGAATTTTACCATCACTGCATAAGTGGTCATAACGGTCCAGCATATTTCTCTATGACATATAATATCCATGTTCTAATTTCTATTGTTAGCTCCAGCCTTTGCATATACCCAATGATTGTTTCTATGATATAATGTGCTGCTGTTATGTCTGCTCATCTATTGTACGCTCATGATTTTCTATTTGGCAGTGTATAATAATATTCTGCTTGTCATATGCCCGGGGCCCTTATGCCTTTTAAATGTTTTTAAACTTTGTGTGTGTAGTGAATAAAGTTGTTATTTTCTGAATTCAAACACCCCCCTTTTTTTTGTATGATCTCTTCATTAATTGGTGTTGCTCCCTAATATGCCCTAACTTCTCTTTACCCGTGTACTACTTATTTCTCCTCACCTACTTTGCTGTCTCCATAAGGTTGATAGCAAGCTCCCAGACCTACTTATTTGTGGCATGGTGAGCACCCTTTGTTTATGACAAATAGCATTGTAGTGCGCCCACACCCCTCCAATTACGATTACAACAAGAAAGGGACCAAGATGGGGACATTACTACAAGAAGGGGATCAGGATTTGGACATTACTACATTGAGCAAAAAATTCTGGTATTACTAAAAATGTCACTTAGTCCTACAAGCAATGCGGCCCCGATATCAATTTTTTTCTATGTGCGGCTGACCAACCCAGCCGAGTTTGAGACCCCTGATCTAATGTTTCGTACTTGGTGTTGCAGTTTCAATGTTGAGGAGTGTATATAGACGATTGTAAAGTGTCTTCTGTGCCTTTCTATCAGATAAGACCTCTTAGGCCCCTTTCACATCAGCGTTTTTTTTAAATCGCGGCAGATGCGGTGAAAAAACCGCATCTGCCGCGATTAATGCATAACCGCGACACTTGCGACACAGTTGCGGCAAGCCCCATGCAATGTCTATGGGTCTTGCGGTAAGGGTGCAGCAGGTGCGGTATCGGCACTTGCGGCAGGTGCGGCCGAGAAAAAAAACGCTGCTGACTGCTTTTTTTTGCGGCCCCACCTGCCGCAAGTGCCGAAACCGCACCTGCTGCACCCTTACCGCAAGACCCATAGACATTGCATGGGGCTTGCCGCAACTGTGCCGCAAGTGTCACGGTTATGCGTTAATCGCGGCAGATGCGGTTTTTTCACCGCATCTGCCGCGATTTTAAAAAACGCTGATGTGAAAGGGGCCTAAATGTGTTAGTGTCTTTGGAAATTGTGGTCAGTAGTCCTTTTCTTTATCGTTCATATATGCTGTGACGCAACATAATTTGCAGTGTTTTATCGTCACGACTCTTTTCCAACCAACCCAGCTTAACCTAAAATGTTCTAGTCTTGCTATCTCTGATTAAGTCATTCTAAGTTTTTACTGTAAGTATACATTAATAATGAATCATCTTACTCGGAAGAGTTCAACTATTCCGATAAGATTTCCCTCCCCCCTTTAAATACCATAATACAATGATGTGTACTAGATTTTATTTAACTGCAGAATTACTCAGAAACAGGTAACTTTATTGGGTAGCATGGTGTCTCATGGGTCACAACTTGTGTAGTCCTTTGTCCCCAATGCACAACTTTAAATGGAGATGGCACAATGGCAGACACAGCAGAGATAATATAACTGGTATACCCAAGTGAGACAAGCAGCCATATTGACTACAGAGTCTTGGAGAAGGCACAAAGGCTTACACAGTAGTATGTCAAATGGTATATGCTGATAGGGATGCAAGCCTATAAACCAGGGGTCCCCAACCTGTAGCTTACAAACCACATGTGGCTTGCGGTAACGTGATTTGTGGCTCAAGACTTTCTTCCAGCTTGGTTCATAAGCACCAGATTTAGCAACCAGCCATGAAGAGCAGGTCCCCAGATGGTGAATTTTGTGAATAGCCCCACATAGTAGAGCACATCTGAGTTGGGGTAAAGTGAGGACCCCTGGATCTTGGTATACTGTCGCTGTGATTTCTGTGAATAATAGCTAGATGTGGCTCTAGACCCTCAATCAGAGCCAGTGGCGAAACGTGAAGCTCATGGGCCCCGATGCGAAATCTCCAACAGGGCTCCCAATTATTGTAAGTCTTCAGTAGCAATAGGCTTTTTTTATTTGCCAAAAAGACTTTTGGGGCCCAAGTACAATTGCAACCAATACACCTTTTTTTAGTTACGCCCTGCTCAGAGCTGAATGTGGTTCTCAAGGTCAGAAAGGTTGGGGACCGCTGCAAGAGAATAATAATTACAGATGTACCTTGTCCTCCACCATTGCTTCCCTGCCTTTGCTCTGGTCTTTCCTGATAGACTGCAGCAGTGACGTCACATCTACAGCACACATTACTGCTGCAGACAATCACTGGGTTTACCGGCTTGGCCAGATCATGTCTCAAGGCATCAAATATGGTCCACATCTACTCTGCTTACAGTCAGTGTTGTCAGGCTCAGGAGCTATTACTGTTCAAATGGCTCATACACATATCAATGTTTGTCAAACTTATGCTGACTTGCAAGGCTATACATACACATCTGATTTTTTTTTGTGCTGATTGTTAATTCTTATTAAAAATAAAAGAACAGGAATTTTGGATGAACTTGTGTAGTGAGGTGTATAATTCAGATTGTATTATTGAAATGGACACTGAAGTGAGCATTACACAGTCCGCTACTGCCCCCTTGTGGACAAGTGCTGAATTGACTGCAGAGAAAAAAACATTTATTACTGATCCCCTCCCACAACAGCCTTGTGCTCAGGAGCAGAAAGGGCGGGAAGTCAGTACAGAGTCAGAGCTGAACCAGAGAAGATCTCCCTGTGGATGTCTGTTGAAAGAGGGCTACTTTGCTACACCTTGCCGGAAAAATCACCCCGCAGAAGCCCCTGTGACTGATCCTGGGCCACTGGACTTTGGTGCTGTGTATCTGGCCGCTCTGCAAAACCTTGCCCGCCGAGCACCCAGGGTGCATGTGCAGGGGCCGTGACCGACATAAGGGAGCCATTTCTACTGCCGTGATCTCCCTCCTGCTGCTGCTCTGTGTGCCCTGAGACTGGGAGAGACATTAGAAGAAAAGTTCTGTTACCTGCGGAAGGAGACCAAAGAAGAAGACTGAGGAGATCCCCAGGCCTGCTACGTGGGAGCGACATCTTCTTCTGTGATAAGACTGGTACGTGATTTTAGGGAAAGTTAGGGAAAGATACCTTCATTGTTGTGTTTTTTTCTTGCTGCGTACCCGGCAGAAGTGAAGATCCAGAGACTCTAATATATACAAGTGCACATATAGTTCGGTTGACTGTGATATAAACATATTTGCCAGTAAAGAAACGTTATTATCGGTTAAACCTGAGTATGGGGATTCTGTTGAGAAAGATCATACACACACACCCGCAGCCTTACCAACGGTCGCTACATCTGCACAGTCAAATACAGGTGCTATCCTAGCTGCATCTATGTATTCTCTGTATTTCTTCAACTGATTGGAGAAGGGATGAGAGAATCGGACTTTAAAGTTTGGTGTTTGTGCCGAATTTACAAAAATTTTCAGTATTCAGGTTTGCAGTTTTGGTGTGTTTATGTACGCAAACCACAGGAGCTGTACTAAATGGCGTAACTTCAAGCTCATGGGCTCCAATGCTGAAGCTCTAACGGGGCCCCCAATGTTGCAAATTTTTATTGGCAATACTTTTTTTTTCTATAGACAAAAGGGACTTTTTGGACCCCCTAGGCTCCAGGGCTAAGCAGGGAGGACGCTGGTAACTATGATAAACAGCGGTTATCTAGGCAGAGTGTGCTGCCTAGATACCCGCTGCTTATCATAGTTACCAGCGTTGTCCCTGCTTAGCGCTGGTAACCATGATAAACAGGGGGTATCTAGGCAGCGCGCGCTGCCTAGATACTCGGTGTTTACCATGGTTACCAGCCTGTGAGGTCGCTGGTCGTTGGTCTATCGCTGTCACACGCAGTGATGCGTGCTGACCAGCGGGAGACCAAGGACCAAAAAATGGTCCTGAATCATGTGCAGCGATCAGCGATCTCACACCAGGGGCCTGATCGCTGCTACATGTCACACACTGCGATATCGCTGGAGAGGTCGCTGTTACATCACAAAACCTGTGACGTATCACCGATCTCGCTAGCGATCTCGCTATGTGTGACGGGGCTTAAGCCTCATTTAATCACAATTTTCATCAGCGTGCTGGATCGGATTTTCATTAATTTTTTATCTTGTTCTGTTTTTACCATCAGTGTGGTATATGATTTCTGTAACGCAGAAAAAGGTAAACACATTTGTCAAGCTTCTCCTACCCATTAAACAGTCATTAAACCGTTAAAATGGCTAGTGCTCAGATGAGGCATGGACAAAAAACAATAAAAAACACCATTAATGATGCAGCATGAAATGTTTTATTATTATAAGCAATGATAATTAATATTATAATGATAATGTGGTAGCTCTGTTTTCCCAGTTGCTTCAGCCATTGGAAATATCTTACCCCAAGGCTATGCAAGTCAGCAGTATACAATACGTATAGTTGCAATCCAAATTATTCAAGTTCTATTGCGAATTTGTATTTTTTAGCAAAATTTACAAACTTTCTGCTATTTGTAATAAAGCAAGCAAGAAAACATTAAGTAGTTCAACACAACTAATATACACTGTGTTCCAAATTATTATGCTAATTGTTTTTTAGTGTCATAGGGTTTTATTTTTATTTTTTTACAATGAAACCCATTGATGGTATTGTGTCTCATGGTGGGTTTACATGCTTCAATATCGTTGCGATATCGCAACTCAATGGCGCGGGAGCGCGCAATTAGTGCACGTTTCTCCCGCATCGCATTGGATGTTTACACGCTGCGATATCGAATACAACGTCCGTGCGATGTCTACGCCCCCCAACCCAGGAACGATCCTTTAACATGGGAGTGAATGGGTGACGTTTCAAATCGCATCGTAGTTGTGCGTTTACACAGCACGATCCGGCTCCAATCTCCCTTCAATATCGGGGCATTGAATAGCACGCTCATTCGATCCCCGATATCGCATTGACATCGTTCCTGCATCGTATTGGACGTTCAACCATACAACGCAGGAACGATATCGGGTCCAACGATCGAACCACGTGACTTTTCATTGAAATCGTACTACGATATCGCAACGTGTAAACCCGCCATCAGAGTTCTTTGGATCATTGAAATCAATCTCAGATACCTGTGATAATTAGTTTGGCAGGTGAGCTCAATAAAAGGAAAACTGGATGTTCCACAATATTATGCAGGTCACAGTTTTCAAGTAACATGGGAAAGCAAAAAGGATGTCTCTGCTGCCAAAAAAGCAACAAATAGTACAATGCCTTGGACAAAGGATGAAAACATTAGATATTGTATGAAAACTTAGGCGTAATCATCGTACTGTGAAGAGATTTGTGGCTGATTCTGAGCACAGATGTGTTCGTGCAGATAAAGGCAGAATGAGGAAGGTTTCTGCCAGGCAAGTTCATCAGATTAAGAGAGCAGCTGCTAAAAAGGCCTTACAAACCACCAAACAGATATTTGAGGCTGCTGGTGCCTCTGGAGTCCCTCGAACCTCAAGGTGTAGGATCCTTCAAAGGCTTGCTGTGGTGCATAAACCTACTCTTCGGCCACCCCTAAACAGTGCTCACAAGCAGAAACAGTTGCAGTGGGACAAGATATACATGAAGACTAATTTTCAAATAGTTTTGTTTACTGATGAGTACCGAGCAACCCTGGATGGTCCAGATGAATAGAGTAGTGGATAATTGGTGGATGCCACCATGTCCCAACAAGGCTGCGACGTCAGCAAGGAGGTGGAGGAGTCATGTTTTGGGCTGGAATCATTGGGAAACAGCTGGTAGGCCCCTTTTAAGGTTCCTGAAGGTGTGAAAATGACCTCTGAAACGTATATAGAGTTTCCAACTGAGAACTTCCATGGTACAAAAAGCAAAAACGTGCCTTTAGGAGCAAAATCATCCTCATGCATGTCAATGCACCATCTCATGCTACAAAGAATACCTCTGTGCCATTGGCTGCTATGGGCATAAAAGGAGATAAACTCATGGTGTGGCCACCATCTTCCCCTGACCCCAACCCTATAGAGAACCTTAGGAGTATAATCAAGCAAAAGATCTGTGAGGGTGGGAGGCAGTTCACATCAAAACAGCAGCTCTGGGAGGCTATTCTGACATCATGCAAAGAAATACAAGCAGAAACTCTCCAGAAACTCACAATATCAATGGATGCTAGAATTGTGAAGGTGATATCAAAGTAGGGTCCCTATGTTAACATGTAACTTGGCCTGTTAGGATGTTTTGGAGTTAAATAGCTTTTTATTTCAGTGAATGTGACCTGTTAATGCTGCAAATTCAACAAATGAGCATTTTCAGTTCTTTCAAATGTTTAGAAACTCTACTGTGCCTAATAATTTGAAACAGTGCATTTAGAGTTTTTTTTTATTTTGAAGATTATACTGCTATCATTGGGGGGTTTCTTCAATAAAATTTGATGTATACTCTAATGGGTGGTGACTTTTATTACACTGATCGTCATTTGCGCCGACCATTTAGGAAAATCAGAAAAAAAGAACATTTGCATAATAATTTGGAACACAGTGTAAGAAGAGGTTTCTCTATATTCCACACACAATGCTACATTTAATGACTGCGGTCTTAGATTCAACCCCTACATAACAAGTATTTTTAGTACTTAGTAGAGAAGCCTTTGACTGTCTTGACCTGCTGCAAATGTAGTCCATAGCCAGACACCAGCTTCTGGCAACATTGGTACATGATCAGACTTCTTCTCTTGCAATTGCCTGCATATCACTAAAATTCTTGAGTATCAATGCTTCTCTTTCTTCAAAGTCCACCAATGATATTGTATTGGGTTCAAGTCAGATGCCTGATGGTTTGCGCCCCTACGGTCTGGTCACCGCAGGGGGTACTGCAACCAATCCAGGGGTGTGGTATTTCTGTCTGCAGTAACCAGGTTGGTAAGTCCAGTCACCCACAAACACACCCAACACACCCGTTCCCAGGGACAGCGTTTGAACCCAGTCAGTGGGACGGTCACACATCGGTGGGATGGCGGGGGAGGAAAAAGGTAGGTGGGTGGGGAAGTTAGCAGGAAAGCAGTCAGGAAAGAAGACAAAAAGGGAATACACCACAGGAAATGGGAGGCCAGTAGGGAGAAAAAGATTGGCGGGAGTGTAAAGCTGTGGGAGAGGGCCTGGAGGACTGGAGCAGCGTTTGAAAGCTGGATTGGGGCATTGTGTGGAGGCGCATGGAGGAGTGAGGCGATCAGGCAGCGCTGAGGAGAATGACCCGAAAGGGAAGGAACACGAAAGGGGTGTACTGGACAAGCCATCCTGGTTGCTAAGAACTACCCGGACTGCAATTGAACCTAAGATGTAACCTTTGGTGCGAGCAGAAAGTGAAGTAAACCAAGTTTGGAACTCAGAACCGTGTGTGAGACTGTTCATTTCCCGCCTGAGGAGCAGTAGACTAAAACGCTGCACAGGCAGCAGGAGATGCTTGTAAGATACTCCTATCCTTCGCTACAGCTAGATCAGCCCCACTGGCCCACCATAATCCCACACCTCTATACCGGCGCTCTGGGGATCCGCTCCACCTGTGGGGAGCGACACCATCCTAGCTGCCGTCCCAACATCCCCAGAGGTCCTGGACTGGAGCGGCGGCCACTAATAGCCGCGTACCACGGGTGGCGTCATGACAACCACCCCTTTAATCCGCCAAATCCCCTATTTCATAATCCTTTTCCCCTTTTTATAGACCGCTCCAGGGCCACGGACCAGGTCATGCCACCATGACTTCCCAATGACTCCCGATCTTCCCCGGATGACTTTGCCAGAAGCGAGGGAGAGGCCCGGCTCTGAGTACCCCACAGCCCCAAGGGGCGCGTCAATGGTGACTAAGGAATCTTCTAGGACTTCTGACACCAAGCCTTGAGTGGACATTTAGGTATGTTGGAATCACTGTTATTTTGGAAGGTCCATTGATCTCATAGAAAGCATGACATTTTTGCCAAGGATTACTGATAGATTCAATAAATTATCTTGATGTCAAGATTATGAGGTTCCAATGCCAGAGGAAGGGAAGCGTCCTCAGAGCATCACCAAGCCACCATTTCCTTTTCTGCAGGCAAGGTGATCTTTTCTGTGTATGCTTCATCTTCCTCCTCCAGACATACTGTTCTTGATCCTTAGGCCCAGAAAGTTCTAATTTTGTTTCATTTTTCCACAGAACAAAATCCCAAATCTCCCATCATTTGTTATGGTTTTAAGCATTTTAGAGCCCAGTTTTCAAGAGTCTTTTGGTCAGTAGTGGTGTACATCCTTGAAATTCCAGTATTGAAACTTGACTTGAGCAGGGGGTTGGACCAGATGATCCAGAGGTCCCTCCCAACTCTAGCAATCAATGATTCTATGATTTACACGTAAAAATAGTGATGAATGAGCGATCTTAAAAAGGCTTGTTTTACAATTTCCTTGCTGTGTAAACAGGCAGTTGAAATGATCTTTTGCACCATGCAAAAAAAAACATGCACATATGACAGGATTGATGGTGCACATGTATTCGGTGGTTGTATGGTGCCACCAGTAGGTCTGTGTAAATGAACACATAGAGTTGTGTATGTTTTTTCTGTGCAAACTAATGTCTGGGTTCTTGCTCCCAAAAAATCTTGCTGCAAGGCTTTTGCACTTACTCAAGAGTTTTTGACTACCTGCCTCCTCAAGAATCTGGTGGTAATCAATGACAGCTTTCTGTTTCTATCACGTTGAGGTTTTGTAGCCCTTGTTCCTTTAACTTTGTTATTTTTCCAATTGTATCTCTAGGGACATGTTTCATGATTGTGTAAGGTAATGAAGATTTCTTAACTTGTTAGACCACTCTTTGACAACCTAAAAATATTAGTGAATTTGAGGCCATTGCTCATAGAATGGTGTTCTTAGGACACTGCTTGAAGTGTGTTTGTTGGTTCACCAGTGAGTGAACTCTATGCTGTCGGTTGGTAGACAAGTGCATCAGAGCTGATTTTGTGTCGAAATATGGATAAAGGAGCAGAAAACAGAGTTGCAAGGTGCAGACAAACATGTATAGCAGTAGCAGATAACAACAAGGTGTGTGGACACACACGGAACAGTAGCCCTCACACTAACAGATCGCTGAGATTGCTGTCGTACAGTTTCTGACGCAAAGGACTGCCACGTTGAATAGCAGCGACAGCCCTGCTGTGAGATCGCTGGTCATTACAAAGTGTTCTGGTCTTTTGGTCGTTAAGCTCCCGCTGGGAACGCTGCATCGTGTGTTTGACATGGACAACGACCAACATTCCCAATACTACACCCGAGAGTGACAGGTTCCCAACGATCACCGTATCATTCTGGATCGTTGCTGAGTTGCTGGGGAGATCTGACTGTTTGACATCTCACCAACATCCCAAAGTGAAGCAACAGCGATCCCTACTGGTCGTATCGTTGTTGGTATTGCTGGTGCGTCGCTACGTGTGACGGTACCCTAACAGTATAGGAAACTGCTTACTTCTGGCACAAAAGATGTTAATCTGGTATTTTCACCAGATGGAATTCACTCCTGTCCAGTGCCTCCTGTACCACCTCCCCCACAACTATGCCGATATTGTGTTACCGTGTAAATAAAGAAGTGAAGTCCATCTGGTGAGTGCCCTTCCATTCTGTTTATGCATATTGAGATACATGTTAATGTTTCAGGGTGTACTTCATATTTATATTGAAAAGAAAACAGAAAAAAAGAAAAAATATATCTTGGTTAGGAATAAGGAGGAAATTGAAGGATACAGTACCCTTTGTAAATATATATCCTGGAGACCTCAGTGGGAAAATTCAAAGACCTACACGGTTACATACTTACCCAAGAAAATAGGGCGTCAAGTATCTTAAGGTACTTTCACACCAGCGTTTTTCAAATCAGGCAAGATTCTGCCTTTGTTTAAAAATTCCGGATCCGGCAACATTGCGTTAGTGCCCAATGTATTCTGGATGGAGTTCCGGAAATGTGTTTTGACTTGCGGTTTCATCAAGATCCGAGCAAATCTGGCTTGTTGTAAAACTGCATTTAGCAGCAGTTTTTGTCCAAGCCTGAAGTGTTGGATTTGTCCGGATCTGGGTGAAACCGCAAGTCAAAACACATTTCCGGAACTCCATTCAAAATGCGTTGGTCTGTAACGCAATGTTGCGTGGAATCTTGCCTGATTGAAAAACTCAGACGTGAAAGTACCCTAACAACCTGAAGTAGAAAAGATCTGGTTTTGAGTGAAAATCCGCTTTACTTCAGATTTGGGCACACGGGTGGATCGCTCACTGCCCGTGCCCCTGAGGCTCCCTCTGCCTCCTCATGGTCTCTGGCCTCGGGACCTGGGACGATCCTTATCTCTGCTCAAGTCCGCCAGGTCCTTCCACTCTGTCCTCCCTCTCCAACTGACCTCCGCCGACTGACCCCTACTTCCTGTGGTGTTTTTCCTTTGTCCCTTTTTTTTTTCTGACCACTTCCTGCTCACTTTCCACCCACCAGCTTTCTCCCACCTCCATCCCATGGGCTGACTGAGCCATCCCACTACCTGGGTTCACTTGCTATCCCTTGGACAGGGTGTCTTGGGTTTTGTTTTTGGGTGACTAGACTTACCAATTCTGGTTACTGCAGATGGGAATACTACTCCCCTGGAGTGGGTGCAGTAACCCTCAGTGGCAACCAGACTGCTGGGGCGCCACAGATACTTCCTCAAAAAGCCAGGAGTGAAACTGGGAAGATTCTCTAATAAGTGTCCATGGGGTCCACTTAGAATGAAAATCAAGGCAGGTATTCTTTTTGGCTGCAATCATATCTTCAATGTTGTGAAGTTCCACGTCCACTGAACCCTGCTACGGAGGATAAACAGCTTTCACTTACTGGGGATAATAATTCTTCAAGCTAGGAGAAAACATGAGAATTTTATCATTTTAATGGAACCAGGCAAAATGAATAGCAGAATGTTCTATCATAACTTTGACATGTGAGGCATATAAGGAATTAGAAAGGGATGTAATGTCTTCCCAAAGGGGTAGTATAAGGGGGCAGCTCCACCAAATCTGTTCCATAGTTCCCTTTGCTCTCTGACATTTCCAACAAAAATCATAGCGAGCTGGAAAAATTGCATGAGGTCAAGCTGGGGTTATGTTCCAGTGAGTTATGATTTTATAGTTATTTATCTGTAATCTAAATGAAGTTTGTGGAGGAAAGCTCAGACATGTAATTGACTGGAGAGCACAGCTGTGGTTTCGGAGTGCTCTGAATTCAGGTTGTCCACTCAGAGACTGCAGAACATGATAGAAAAATTAATCCGGCACATCCAAGGATTAAAACTCTTCTTTTCTCCTTTATTTAGTCATGGCTAAGGACACACTTATGTGTCCGAAATGCGTCAGAATGGCTGGTTCCTGTCGATTTAAATAAGTCTAAATAAAGGAGAAGAGTTTTAATCCTTGGATGTGCCGGATTTATTTTTCTATCCTATCTGTAATGTAGGTGAGGCAGGAAATTTGTGAGAGAGAATGAAATCCTTATTCCAGTCCTCTTGAGAGAGTTGTATTCCCAGTTGTGTCTCGCAGCCAGAAGCATATGTATGCCAGAGAGATCCCCATTGTCTCAGTAAGCATCAACCCTAATAAGAGTATAGTGTGAGTAGGTTTTTCAGTCTGTGCGTATAACCTCTCAAATCATGTCAGAGAGCGATACATAAACTGGATGGAAAAGGAATATATGTAGTTTGGTGATCGAAAGTATGCTAAACATGCACCCCGAAGACTAGTCTCATCACCTAACAGCTCGTCATGAGACACTGCATTACTCAGACACATGCACTTCAATCTCCTAAATTCTAGAAATTTCTGTGAAATCACAGGGGTGAAATTTGGAATTTCCAGAAGTGAGAATTGGATGCCCCAAAGGCTCTGCAAGGTTGAGAAGTCTGTTAGGTGTTATGCAAAAGTGAGCAAGCAAACACAACAGTAGAGGATCCACAGAACCACCTCTGGTGTCCTCATCTGAAGACCAAATGAAATATCACAGAGCTAAAGGATACAATTACCGTAGTTCTCTGTACTGAACCATTGTTTATTTCTTGATATGCTAAGAATGTAAGGAGAGCAAGCGTCCCCAAGCGCACAAAAAATGCATTGCCGTCAATGGGTCCGCAGTGTTCAGCGCTTGACAGCGCTGGAGAACGCTGCGGACCCATTGAAAAATCTCCCGGTGGCCGCCGGTGATGTCACAGGAGCTCACCGACGGCCATCGGGAGATCAGCTGAGCCACTGCTGTCCTCTTCCTCCCCGCCGCCGGTAAGCACCGGGACCTGTCGGCGGGGAGTACAGCTGATCTGACAGCTGTTTGAATCTTCCCGCGCCGACATCTCCTCTCAGTGTCGGCGCGGGAAGATTCAAACAGCTGTCAGATCAGCTGTACTCCCCGCGACATGTCCCGGTGCTTACCGGCGGCCGGGAGGAGGAGATCTCCGGCGCTGAACTCCTCCTCCGGCCCGCCCCCGGACAGTGCCGATTGGCTGCCGGGCTCCCTAGTGATGTGTCCGCAGGCGGACATTATCCGCTGCGGACACATTATAAGACACTGCTTTTGACAGCGTTTGTGTCTGCATGCCATCAGCATGCAGACACAAACGCCAGTGTGAAGCCATCCTTAGACCTCTACTATAAAAAAAGTCTAGCATTATTGAGTCACAAAGAAATGTTTTATCTTTTCTGAGTTAAGGTATCATGGATATATATAGATATATATACTGGTACATCTGGATTGGAAAAGAATGTCCATTCGTAATCCATTCATAGCGTAAAATGCTTTGAGAAGAACGGAACTTTAAAGGGGGTCCAGTACCTTGTAAAATGTGGGCATGCAGCCATCAGCCCCAGGCTCTTTCCTGGCTTCAGTTCCTTTAGATCTACGTCTTCAACAGAAAAATCTAACCAACCTAGAAATCTGAAGAAGCAAGAATCTATTGAGATATGTTATATTTTTTTGTCTTTTTGTCTATATGAGAAAATCTAACCTGTATATTATATATGTTCTTATGCAAAAAGATGACAATAGTAATAAAAGTTATTTGAAACCGGGATGTAAGGAGCCAGCGAGCAACGGTACAAATCAGTCACTGTTACACACCTGTCCAGGGTATCCTGCACTCTACTTCCTTCACCTCGATCCGCTGCCCTCCGATGTGCTCCACATCATCTTTACAGGTTACCCAGCAGAGCTCAGTGACATCATCTTCCTAATCTTATTTAGGGACCACTAAAACACACACCTGTGTATTAGGATTGTTCTCCAGGGTTTTATGTTGGTGTGCTCCACAATTTATTAATTATGCTTTAATTTCCCTTAATCTCTGATGGATTTATTTTCATATGTCCTACTGCTTCTGTGATTGCTGTCTGTTCAAGTCCTAACAGTTCCCGGTGCCCTCAAGGACGTTGTGCACTCGCAGTATTTTCAGACCGGTCGAAAGTGTCACAGAATGTTTTCGTTGTTGTCTGAAGATGCCCTAGTGTGGACTGCGCGATTGTGTGAGCAGGATGACCATGATGTACTCTTCACCATCCTTCTTGACAACAAAAACCTGGATTTCTTTCAGTCTGATTTAAGACTCAATCCCCTTCATTCTTGATGGTCACTCTTTTTCTCAAAATTTTACCAACTGACCCGCAGAGAAAAACCACAGGGCTGATGCCCTATTCAGATCTTTTGATCCATCTGATGGTGCTGATAATCCACCCTCACACGTAACCTAAACGTTTCGTTGCTGCCATATCTTCCTCCTCTAATCCAACACTTAATGGACATTCTCTGGTTTCAAGGGCACTCTGCCGGAAAGTCTTATCCTGAGCTCATTCATCTCTCCTCTCGGTCACCCGGGAGTTAAACGTACAGGTGATCATCTATCTTGTCTCTACTGGTGGCCACAGTGGAGACAAAACGACAAGAATTTCATAACATACAGCCCTTAATGGGCGCAGTTCAAACCCTCAAATCAAGCATCTCTCTGTCCATATTAGCCTCTCCCTAATCCACTAGAGCCTTGGGCTGAGATCTCTATGGACTTGATTACTGATCTAATGGAAGCAGAGGGTTCACTACCATCTGGGTCACAGTATACCAGTTCTCTAAATTGTCAGTTTGTGGCCTTCCCAGTTGTTCCAAAAGCAATATGGTTGACTCAAGTGTGTTTTTACAGAACTTTTCTGGTTCCATGGTTTTCAGCTCATACAGTCACTGACCGTGGTGTACAATTCGTTTCCTGATTCTGGAACCTATATTTCCCTGGACATCTCCTGAGCTTATTACCCCCAAATTAATGGGCAGACTGAAAGAAACAATCAGTCCACGAAACAGTATTTTTATACAAATGTTCTCCAACTCCCACCAAGATAACTGACTACACCTGCTTCATATGGCCAAATTTGTCTTCAACAATTCTGTTTCAGAATATTCTGGGAAATCTCCATTTGTTACAGTGTTTCACCTAGAACCTTATCTTCCTCTGTCCATACCATCTCCTCTAGTCACATACCGATCCTTTCAAGCCTCCGTCCTCAGCATGTGCTAAGAAGACTGATAGAAACTGCCAACCTGATCCTGACACGCCCACTGCAGGGTACTCGAACCGGGTCGGTTCTTTCAGTTCTTTTTGGGGGACATCATGGTGGCAACCCGGCTCCGTGACTCTGGCGGTGTCAATTAAAATGCAGGACTAGATGACAAGGGAAAAGGGGGAAGAGGGTTGTTGTGACGCCACCCATGGTGTGCGGCTAATTGGAGCCGCCGCCGCTGCTGCAGAGCCTCTTGGGAAAATGATCGGCAGCCTAGATGGTTTCGCTACCCACAGATGGAGTGGTATCCCCAGGGCAGGGAGTAAGGAAGTTATTTAATTCGTTGGCTGGTGTTTGCTGGGTCTAAAGCACCTAGTTGTGCCAGGCGGCCTCTGCAGCCGATGGACTCAACAAAAAATTGTCTCTCACAGAACTGATGGAGTTCTGCACCTTTACTTAACAGTTCAAACCGTGCCGCCGGGTGCTTTCCTCTGCCAATCTCCGGGCCAGCTGTTTCTCAAGAAATGGGACAGTGTCGTCAAGACTCCCTTGGTGTTCCTCGCTCTCTCTTTTTCTTTCTCTGGTGATACTCAGCGCCACTCTCTCCTCGTCTGTCAGTGCCTCCGCACACAGCGCCTGGATCCAGCAGCCACAGGTCTTCATAGGCACCGCTTCCTAGTATCGGACCTTAGTTCGGCTGCCTTCTCCGAGATGTGTCAGGTTTGCAGCCACAGTTCCTTGAGATCTGGTGGCCTCTGGTTCAACGGTTCGGGCCTGCAGCTGTGGCGCCGTATTCAGGGCCGGTTCCCTGTGTCTTCCCCTCTCTGAGACTAGGCCCTTCCTCCTGGGTCTGCCCACGGTCCCTTCTGGGGGCTCTACCTGTGTCTTGCAGGTGCGGGTCTCAACTTCACCATTACGAATTTCAGAGAACAGGAGCACTACTCTCTCCGCTAATGGAGGAGTGCAGTACTCCTGATGGCGGCCAGACCAGTGGGGCGCCACATTCCTAATAAGGCTTCTGAAGATAAGGTATGGCTCTCCACTAAAAACATGTGTTTGAAGACTTTGCAAAAAAACTGACTCCAAAATTTAATGGCCCATTCCAAAATATACAGCAATTAAACCAAGTCATCTTCCGTATTAAACTACCTCCTTCTATGAAAATCCTAAATGTCTTTCATGTATCTCTACTATGTGCTGTGGTCCACAATAGATTCTTTACTATGATCAACACTGTTACTGCTTCTGCCTCTGATCAAGACATGGAGTATGAAATCATCCAAATTGTGGACCGTAAGAAGGTTAGTGGGAATTTCTTCTACTATAATCATAAGGAGAGATGCTGGGTGTCCAAGTAGGATGTAAATTATCTTTCTTTTGTTATAGACTTATTTAGGAGGGTCTGTAAGAGGGGTTATCCTGGTCTCAGCTTCCTTTACCTCAGTTTGCTGCCCTCTGTTGTGCTCCACCTTAGTTTGCCCCGGAGTGGCTCAGTGACATCATATCCCTAATCCTGTGTGTTAGGATTAGACACCAGAGTCCTTTGTTGGTGTGCTCCACACCTGTGTATTGTGCTTCAACTTGCATTCATCTCTGTCATGCTAGTGGGTGTGGATCCACTAGGCCACGGGGCCAGACTTGCCTCAAAGGAGAATAGCTAAATCACTTCCTCATCTTCACTACAGCCTCTGATGGTACCACTCTGGAGCAGTCCCAGGCTCTGTGGCAGCTGACAGGGGTCAACCAAGCAGATGCACACTTTGGGTCTTGGATTGCACAATGAACAGCTGGTACAGACTGGACTGCGGGAACTGGCTGGACAGTTTGTGCTGGCAAAACGACTGGTGCTAGTTGCTTGGCACAGGAACATCCCTGATGGCAGGTACTGGCAGGACGGCAGGTACTAGATATTAGTGCGCACAGGAAATACTGTAAGCACAAAATATGTGCCCTGACAACTAACAAACATGCATCTGACTATAGAATAGGTTTGGTTCCAGATCTAGTGCCCACATATGCATTTACTTTAACTGTATAAATACAAAAAGAGGGGAGACAAGAGGCGCAATAGTGCCCTATCACTAGTGACACAATGTTTGTGTGAGTATATCAATAGGTATACACTCGCCTGGTCCAGTTGTGTGACCCACAACTGGTTTATAAGCATCCGGTTTATAGCTGCTGCAGGACCTCCACCAACCACTCGTACGTGGAAAAAAACGCTCATATATAGGGAAGATAGTGTATCACGGTCCACGCTGCTGTCTCAATGGAATCACAAGGAATGGATGTCTCCAAGAAGTCACAAGGAAGGCAAGGTTCCGAAGCAAAGATCTCCTTTATTCACTAACGCGTTTCGGCACCTATCCTGGCACCTTCATCAGGGTATATACATGTACAGCAAGAGACAAGGTTTTTATAGCCCACAAAACAATTTCCTTGATTATTAAAAGGGAGTGTCTGTTTACCATGATGTCAAAATCATCTTCAAAAGGGGCGGATAAATAAATAACACAACCCAACCATAGGTTCGATTACTGCCTTTTATGGAAAAACTAGATGGGAGCCCGATGCGATTGCATCGGGTGGGTGGTGACATCAAGATGGGGGCGGGCTGTTTGGCACTGGGGGCAGCAGCTGTCACTTCCCCTGTGCTGTCTGTCCCCTGCCTGCTGATTTTTACCCCTCGGTCTCTGCCCTCCTACCCTGTGCTCTGTCTAATCTGGCGGCAGAGGATGGTGGCATGAGTAACTGGCGCAGTTCCTTGTTCAGCCTGCCGCAGGGTGAGTGAGGTGAGTGCGGTGAGCCGGCTGCAGGCTGAGTGGGGTGAGTGTGGGCTGAGTAGAGTGAGTGCAGGCTGAGCAGGCAGGGTGAGTGAGTACAGGTGTGTGTGTGGAGTAACCGTGGTGTAGGCTGAATGAGTGCGGGGCTGGGTGAGGGCTGGGTGAGTGCAGGGTAACCATCGTGTAGGCTGAGTGAGCGCGGGGCTGGATGAGTGCGGAGCTGAATGAGTGCTGGGGCAGAGTGCAGGAAGAGTGAGTGGTGGGGCAGAGTGCAGGTATAGTGAGCGTGGGGCACAGTGAGTGCAGGGTGAGTGGGCAGAGTGAGTGCAGGGTGAGTGAGTGTGGGGCAGAGTGAGTGCTGGGGCAGAGTGAATGTGGGGATGAGTGTGGGGGCAGAGTGAGTGAGGGGGAAAGTGAGTGAGAAGGTAGAGTGAGTGCTGGGGCAGAGTGAATGTGGGTTTAGTGAGTGCGGGGCAGAGTGAGTGCAGGGCAGAGTGAGTGTGGGCTCTGTGAGTGCAGGATGAGTGAGTGTAGGGTGAGTGAGTGTGGGCTAAGTGAGTGAAGGGTGAGCAAGTGTGGGCTTAGTGAGTGCAGGTGAGTGTGGGCTGAGTGAGATGTAGAAGTGCAGGGCGAGTGAGTGTGGCCAGTGAGTGCAGGCGAGGAGTGCAGGGCAGAGTGAATGTTTTGCAGGGCTGGTGGTTGCAGGGCTAAGATGCGGCTTAGGTGAGTTCAGGCGTCGTGTTCTACTGTGGGTAAAATCTATGGTTTCTACAGGATGGTGTATGGAGTATCTGAGAAAACCTCATGACCTTATCAACATGTTTAACGGGGCCGTTCTGTCAAACTAATCTGAAAAGCTCTATGAAGAAGTAAGTTGTGACTGACAAGAATGCAGGGATAGGGGTGTAATGACTTTCAAAAGCTTTGGGTACGGTGCCACCAAGGTGATACATAAATAGGCAATGGGTTAGAGGAAATATGTGTAAGTGGGTAAGAACTGGCTTAGTGATAGGAAACCAAGGGTGGTCATTAATGGAACACACAGAGTGGGTCACAGTAACAGGGTACCAAAGGGTCATGTTAGGCCCACTGCTTTTTAATACTTGATATGACCTTGTTAGGTGCCATCTCAGAGTAGAATTCAATTTTGCAGTGACCTAACTATGCAGGTATAAATGAGAGACAATTTATATTACGGGGATTTGTAAACAGAATTGGGCTGCATGGCAATGTGCTTAATGGGGTAACTGTAAGGTCTTCACCTTGGTCAGAGGAACAAGGTTCTCTGTGGCTTAATGTAAAACACTGGGCCAACTGTCTGAAAGACAGGTGTTGGGTTCGATACCATCCACATTTAGTGGCCAGTGTCAGGCAGCTCTGCCAAGACAATAAAATATGGGATGCAATTACGAGAGGCATAGATGCTCATGAGGGGAACAATTTACCTTATACAGTCACTAGTGCTACACTAGATACGTGTACAATTTGGTCTCACGTGTAAGAAAACATAGCTTGAACTAGAGCGGTTCAGAGAAAGAGTGCCAAGTTATTAGAGACGAGGTCTGCAAATTAACAAGCAAGTATAAACTTGGGTTATTTAGCTGATAAACAGTAGGTATCCTCTAATATGTATAAATCTTGAGGATAGTCAGAACTTTCAATGATCTCTTACTATAGGCCTGAGACTGGACAAGGGCATCCTTACGTCTGGGAAAGATTTAATCATAATCTGACGTGGATTCTTCTGTAAGAGCAGTGAGACTATGGAACTCTCCACATGTGACGTTGAATGAGTGACTCATCTACTAACATTTAAAAGGCTGGATGCCTTTCTGAAAATATAATATTACCAGTTTAGTACTAGATTCTTGATAGGGCGTTGATCAGGGGAATTAGTCTGATTGCGTTTTGAGTCGAAAGAATTTTTCTCCCACTGTTGGAGCTAGTGTTGCCCATGTTTTTTTCTTGCCTTCCTCTGGATCACATTTTGGCTATGGATTGAACAGATGTACTTATGTTGCTTCACCTAAAACTATGTTATTGTTAACTATGTTACAGCTGTGAGTGCAGGCTGAGTGAGTGCGGCTGCAGTGAGGCAGGCCGAGTGAGTGCAGGTGTGTTGAAGTGAAGTTAAGTAAGTGTGGCTAAGTGAGTGCAGGCTGAGTGAGTGGTGCCTGATGCTGCAGCGTAGTGTCCCCGAGTTGTGACAGGGTGAGCGGGGCTCAGAAGAGTAGAGTGGCAGCTCGTGTGTGTGGCTCGTGAGTGCAGGTCAGATGACGTGTGGTCAGATGGACGCGGGTGAGTGTGGCTGAGTTTGTGTGGGTAGATGTGGGCTGAGTGGTGTAGAGAGTGCAGGGCAGAGTGAGTGGCTCAGTGTGGCAGGTGACTGTAGCGAGTGAGGGGTACTAGATGATTGTAGGGCACAGTGATGGATAGTGATGCAGATTATGAGTGCAGTGATGAGTGGGCAGAAATGCGGTTAATGACAGGGCTGACGGTGTGGGATCGCAGAATACCTGCTGCCTCCATCAGTTTGCGTGCATGTTTAGGATGACATGGTGATGGCATGTGTTAAAAGTGGCTCTGCATGACCAACTGATTCACACAGTCCATAAACGGCTTTTGGCGAGGAGATGGTGTGGGCTGAATGCCGGTTACTGGAGGTATGATGGGACCGGCGGGGTTCGCAGGCGTTTGGAGGGGATGGGAGAGGATCATAAGATGCAGGCAGCATCGTTTTTACAATAGTGTGGAAATAATTTCCACAGCGAAGCGCGGCTTGCGATGGATCGCATTGGCATCGCTGCAGCCGCAAAGACCACTTGGAACAAGTAGGATCTATATTACCTGAGGAAGGCAATTATTGCCGAAATGTATTGTACATTAACATTTTTGTGTAGTTTGAATTGTTAGTATTAATTTATATTTAAAATAAATAGTGTTTCTGATACATCGAGGAGCCCAATCCATATTTGTCTATCCCTAAACACATGGCTGAGCAGTAAATCTGGAACCAAACTTATTCTATCTCCTATGTTTACCGGGGCTTTAAGGGAGTCTTGGAGTTAACACTGCCGGATTAGCAGACACCTGCTGGGATTCAACTTTTCATCTGATAAGCTCTTGTCGTATGTAATAAAGGTGAGTGCAATGGCTTTCACATAGCTTGCCATTTATCAGCACGACACTACTATGCTTAGATAGCGCTGTGTACCGCTTCTTTCCTTATAGGTACGAGTCCCTGTTGCTATCTAACTAAATGACACACTGCTCAGGCGTTGCCCAATAGGGGAGGATACCTTAAGTAACTAGTGCCCTCCAGTCATTGGCTGAGAACACATACAGAGTGTGCGCACTGACTTTTTTAGAGGCAGGTTGTGCACACGCTTGCGCCCTTAGTGTGCTTCCGGGAGACCTGCACAGCATGTGCAGAACCCGGGGGCAGAGAGACGTGGTAGGGACCAGAGCAGCAGGGCATCCAGGACAGTGAGTGCGCTGGTGTCTCTGCCAGGAAATATAGGTGGGACAGCACAGGGGTGCTGGCATTACAATCTCTGGTATATTCACTTCATCTGTCCTACTGCTGCTGTCATTGCTGATTACAGTTCCCAGGTCCTAGAGAAGCTGCACCAACAACTATGGTGTGCCACCTCGCACCAGAGGCTTAGTAGAGCCACCTCATCAGGGGAGCCTTTCAGTCTACATGTTGAAAAAAAAAAACAAGAAAAAACACACTTTATCTTAATTGTCCCTTACACTTAATGACATTTGATGTAGTATATGAAGAATTTGCTAGCATAGAGTGAGAAAATCTCCCATAATCACAGGAGATGGGGAGAATTTATTCAGGTTTTCCTTTATGGCCAAATTCTGTAAAAGTGCTGCTAAATTTGCATACCTCTCCATTGATTATGGGACTAGTAGAATCTTTAATATAATAACGGAAATCGCTTTAATAGCTCCTTTGATTTTTACCATGTAGGCAAAGTCATTTAAAAAGTTCACATTAAGGCGCCATGAAAACTCTTCTCTATTGGATTGATAAGTTTAAGAGCAAACATTATCAACCAGGGCCATGATCTGACCAAAGCAATAAACCTCTGGAACATCTAAGGGAGTGTCACGACAACACATAAAATAGCCCCAGATTAGCTGTTACAGGTGTCAGATCTAAAGCAAAGATCCCTTTCCCCATGGTGCAAGGCCATCCACATATCTATAAGTTTCTTTAGTGTAAATTGTTATAACCTATGGGACTATGGTGGAGAAGCCAAGGACCTATTTGAAGGCAGGTCTAGCGGTGGATCTAAAGGGCCCGTTTCACGCTTCAATGATTGAATGATCCGATCATTGATCCGACTTGACCTAGTTTGCTTGAACGTTGTTCAATGATCGTTAGTGAAATGTCACACGTACAGATATCGTTAACGACGCAGCAACGATTCCGCTACAAGCAAACGATACTTGCGGTCGTTAGATCGCCTACATCCTTCACTTCTCAATAGGCGAGGTTATTAACGACATCGTTATCGAGGTGTCACACATACCCATGCTGCAGGTTGGATGAACGATCATCGTTTGGTTTTAGGTCCGGTTCAAAAACCTCCGATGAACGATCTGCCCGATTATCGTTGATTTGATGTACATGTCACACTTAACGACGTCATTACGACGTCGTTTGAACGACTTAAAACCATCGTTTCAACGATATTGTTAATGATATCGTAGCATGAAACGGGCCCTTAAGACAAGGGTCAGGTAACCTCCTATTGTTAGAAGAATGTTTAAAAAAATGTAGCTCAGTATGCTCCAAATTGGATTATATCTAGGTGTTCTATGGAAAATATACCAACTGTATATATATGGGTATTATTATTATTATAGTGTCATTTATTCCATGGCACTTTACATGTGAAAAGGGGCACACATATAGATGGTATGGAAAGTATTCTGACCCCTTTAAATTTTTCACTCTTTGTTTCATTGCAGCCATTTGGTAAATTCGAAAAAAGTTCATTTTTTCTCATTAATGTAAACTCTGCACCCCATCTTGTCTGAAGAAAAAAGAAATGTAGACATTTTTGCAGATTTATTAAAAATGAAAAACTGAAATATTACATGGTCTGAAGTATTAACACCCTTTGCTCAGACACTCATATTTAAGTCACATGCTGTCCATTTCCTTGTGATGCTCCTTGAGATGGTTCTACTCCTTCATTGGAGTCCAGCTGTGTTTAATTAAACTGATAGAACTTGATTTGGAAAGGCACACACCTGTCTATAGAAGACCTCACAGCTCACAGTGCATGTCAGACCAAATGAGAATCATGAGGTCAAAGGTTGCAAAAATTTCTACATTTCTGTTTTTTTCAGACAAGATGAGGTGCAGAGTATACATTAATGAGAAAAAATGAACTTTTTTGATTTCACCAAATGACTACAATGAAACAAAGAGTGAAAAATGTAAAGGGGTATGAATACTTTCTGTACCCACTGTATAAAAGTACAACAATTAAGAATAATACAAGGCACACAGGTTCAGGAGGAGAGAGGACCCTGGCCGCGAGGGTTCACAGTCTACAAGGGATGGATGAGGATACAGCAGGTGAGAGAGAGGACCTTGGCTGCGAGGGCTCACAGTCTACAAGGGATGGATGAGGATACAGCAGGTGAGAGAGAGGACCTTGGCTGCGAGGGCTCACAGTCTACAAGGGATGGATGAGGATACAGAAGGTGAGGAGAAAGGACCCTGGCCGCGAGGGTTCACAGTCTACAAGAAATGAGTGGGGATACAATAGGTGAGGAGAGAGGACCCTGCCTGCAAGGGCTCACAGTATACAAGGGATGGCTGAGGATACAGAAGGTGAGGAGAGAGGACCTTGGCCGCGAGGGCTCACAATCTACAAGGGATGGGTGAGGATACAGTAGGTGAGGAGAGGGGACCCTGCCTGCAAGGGCTCACAGTATACAAGGGATGGGTGAGGATACAGTAGAAGAGGATAGAGGACCCTGGCCGCAAGGGCTCACAGCATACAAAGGATGGGTGAGGATACAGTAGGTGAGGAGAGAAGACCCTGCCTTCAAGGGCTCACAGTATACAAGGGATGGGTGAGGATACATTAGGAGGGGTAGAGCTTGCTGTGCCAGCGGTATAGTGGACTGAGGCTCACTACAGGTTCTAGACTTGTAAGAAGAGATGGGTCTTCAGGTACTTTTCCAAGGGTTCTACGGTAGGTGAGAGTATGGGGGATGCACAGGTATCTAGAAAAGTTGGGAAAAAGAATAGAATGCATTATTAACATCCCTGGCTTTGGCCCAAGGGTTTGGATTGTGACTCCAGGCAGGGTAGTATTTAGTTTTGAAATTCGTAACCATGCAAAATGTAAGATGGCTCTCTTGAATAAATAATTCCAGGAATCTATTCTTCTGAAAATGGTAAGAGACTTGGTATCTTTTTTTCAAGTACATTAAGACCTTTTGCATTGTATGAGCTAAAAGTAAGCTGAGCCACAATAAAAGAAAGAGAAGGCATAATACATCTCACAATAATAAACCACATATACCCTTGGGGAATGGAAAGAAGTGGGGGTTAAAGCCAGAGGGAAAAAATACAATGTTGTAAAACCAACTAAAGGCAAATAAACCCATAATGGTCAACCTACAGAGTAGAGAATTAAAAACCCTATAAAGGGGTGAGGAGGCCATGTGTCATGACACTCCACAGGAAGATCAACAGACAGCAAAAGAAACTTAAGAAAGAGGTGAATGCTATTAATCTGGACATCTATTCTTACCCATAGGGGTTGGCTTAAGGAGATCACAAACTGGTGCGGGATATTCCTAGTGATAATACACACAAAACCCCCTAACGAGGACCACATGACATTGCAGAAAGCTTAGGAAAACAAAACCAGACTAGTGAAACCTAAAAAAATGATTAAAATCTCAATTTACAAAGCCTGAAATCACATTAGCGCTTTAAAAAAGAAAGTGCCTTTAAAGAGGCAATTTACATATTAAAAACAAATGAATCCAAGTACTCTAGAAAAATTCCCCTCTCTGCATTCTTCTGGTTTCCCTGTTTCCTCCGGACCCAGCAACACCCGCAAACCGCATTTTCCACTTTTTTCGATTTTTTGCTCAAGTTCCGTGCCTGCCTTGGTCAGGTCAGCCGGTGGAGCGGCAGCCACTTCCTCAAGCCTTATTCATGTGTTGTGCTTGCAATTCACACAACCTTACCAGGTGAGCGGCTCCCTTGAGTCTCTATTTCTCCCACCGATTTCAACAATGGCGCACCCCTGCTTATTATTCATTCATTAATCATATTCTAGTCACAACAAAACAATTTACAAGTCTGTAGACTTCTGGAAAGTGAGGAAAGCAATTGCTGGAGTTTGGGGGAGGAATGTTGTCTTACTCTTGTCTGATGTAGGATTCTGGCTGTTCCTCAGTCATAGCTCTTCTTTGTTGGATTTTCCATTTCATAATGGGCGAAATGTTTTCTATTGATTAAAGGTCTGGCCTCCTGGCAGCTGGTTCATCTTCACTGTGCCGCCATACTTTTGTGATGGAACCAGTATGTAATTAGCATGACCTTGCTGAAATATACAAGGCCTACCCTGAAATAGACATTGTCTGGATGGGAGCATATGTTGTTCTAAAACCTCGACTTAATGTTCAGCACTGATACTGTCTTTTAAGGTGTATAATGTTCACATGCACTAATGCAACCCAGTATCGGATACAGACAGGAAAGGGCCCTTGTGCAAGAACAGTACTTGGACCCTTGCAGTCCAAAAGCTCTGTATACAGTATAACAGTGTTTGTGTGCTGATTGGAGGTATAAATGGGCCCTCTTACCTTTTGGACCCCTGTGTAACTGCACAGGCTGCATCAATGATATGTCCACCCTTGATGCAACCCCATACCACCAGAGATTGAGGAACTGTATGCTGATAACCTGGATAGTCCCTCTTATCTTGAGTCCACAAAACTTAGCTTTTGTGATTTGTATAAACCATGTCACATGTTGAGTCTCCTGACCACAGAACAGTTTTCCATTAAGCCTGTGTCCATTTTAGATGAACTGTGGTCCAGAGAAGATGACAGTATTTCTATATTGTGTGTCAATATGGCCTTTTTTTGCATGATAGAGCATTAACTTGGTTATTTATATTGCATGAGGAACTGACAATCATTTATGGAAGTTTTCCTGATCCCATGCTGTGATTTGTATGACGGAATTATGCCTGCATTTAATGCAGTGCCACCCGAGAGGTTCACAAGCATCCAATATTGACCGCCAGCCTTGTCTCATGTTACCATGAATTTCTACACAATCTCTGAATCCTTGGATGATATTATGTACTGTATATGGTGGGAAATTTAAAGTTTTTTTGCAATTTTTCTGAAATTGTTCCATAATTTGTAGTTGTTCGGATTGGTGACCTCTGACCATCTTTACTTTTGAGAGACTCTGCCTCTCTAACATGCTCTTTGTAAACAGTCATGGAATTAAAAATTGCCCCTATAGACGTGTCTCTTCAGTACCACTTACTTTTCCAGCCTTTGTTAATCCTGTCTCGACATTTTTGAAATGTGTTGCTGCAATCAATAACACTATTTACCTGCAGATTAGCCCTATAACTCTTGGTAAATAGCATTTGTTTTTTTCCTCAATGACAGGTTCTAATCTTTAACCATAGGTTTGATAATGAACTGACAAACAGAAAGAATTTTTGTAAGATCATTGGATTTTTGTTGCATTGAAGCAAAAAAAGATAATTCATCCATGCCAGTTAGTTGAGTAGTTAAAACATAACCATACAGCATTCGATTTGATAAAAACGACAGACATGTGATAAACCTACTGTCAGTAACTGGCATTGCAGATGTTTTAACTGGTAAAAATTATTATAATTATGGATTCATACAGGAAAAACCTGTGACCTCACAGTTACTGCAGCATCAGCTCCACGAGTGGCTTCAAATCCCACCAGGATACTTTTAAGGTACCACCACACCTGTGGACGACGCTGGAGATGTCGGCGGCGACTGGCGGGAGCGCGCACGTTTTTGGCACCCTGCCAGCGTCGCCATCCCCCATTTACACGGGGCGACACCTCCAGTGCCGCACCGGCGATCTGATAGGCGGCATCGCCGCTGCGGTGTCTCAAAACCCCAGCGGCGATGCAGTACAATGGGAGCCTATGGCTCCCATCGCCTGTCAGGTCGCCGGCGGCCGTTTACATGGGGTGATTTGTGCACATCGCCCCAGATCGGCCACCTGGTTTCAGAGCACTGCTCTGAAAACAGGCGACCAGTAAACGCCGTCACCCTCACCCGTTCACATTAGGTGGTGCAGGGGCGATATTGGCACCGATAGGCCACACCCCTGCATCGCCTAAGAAATCGGCGGTGCAGTCGCCACATGTGACGGTAGCCTTAGAGATGTTGATACTACTTTATCAAGGACATTCTTGAAATTCTAATAGCTGAAGTGGATCACCAGGTTAATAATGGGGCTCCATATCAATCATATTATACACAAAATAATAGTGAAATTACTTATTGAACAAAATGAATTTTATCATGCGTCCTATAAATAGCTTAGTTTTTAGGTAACATGACTAAGAATTGACCATGTTAAGATGTGAAGGACAGCAGATGGCTCAGTGTTAGCATTGTTTCCCTGTTTTAGTGGGGTCCTGAGTTTGACCAATGACAATATTTGCTTTTACATTATATACTTTCAATTGCTACTTTTTCACCACAGCCAAGGATGCAGGATGGAGCCTGACTGTTCCTTACTAGTTTTAATCTTTGGCTGTCACAAAGACGTGGAACCAGGGTGCCTATCCTGCCTCTCAAGCTAGGGAGCCCTGAACTATCCCTATATCAGGGGTACTCCTTATTGTGGAGAGGCCTGAGTTGCCTTTCCGGGCCCTGAGCTGATTCCCACTCCCCTCCCCCTGTAGTGAAACCTACAAATAAAGGCAGACAAGGGAAAACCAAAACCCATTTATAAAGCACACACACAAAGGTAAAGACAATAAGAGTAGCAGGAGGAAAAACAAGGGGAAAGCTTCACAACCGCACCAAGTACATAGCCCAACATTCTCCAAAAGGTCTGAGACACTCCACCTAACAGGCCAACATAGAATAAACTATAGCTGGCATACATAGATAGAGGGATTCCTCCAGCATAAATAGGAGGGTAGCCAATGTGACGGGCCGCCCCACAAAATGTGATAAAAGGAGCAAGAAGACTAGTAGAAATGAACTCATGCTAGCCGGCCTATGAATCAGCACACAGATGTTCGATGCTTGATTGTGCCTGTATTAATTCCACATACCAGAGAAACCATCGGCCATTACAGTCAGCGAAGTTTGTACAGAACTCCATGTGACATTGGGCAAACAGGTCATATTCTTCTTTACGAAAGCAACTTATGCAACATATACCGGTAATGCATGCCCCCAAGTTCTTGACATTTCCAAGACTTTCTACATAACTCTAACACTCATCACCAAACCTACACTTTGGGTGAGTTCACACGCTGTGTATTTGCTGCGTATTTTTACGCGAGTGCTCTTGCAGTTTTTGTAGCCAAAACCAGGAGGAATGGGTGATTAAAACCAGCAGTGGGTGATTAAATACAGAAGTGGAGCACTGTTTTCTATTAGACTTTTCCTCTGATTGTTCCACTCCTGGTTTTGGCTACAAAAACTGCAACAGCACTCGTGTAAAAATATGCAGCAAATACGCAGCGTGTGAACGCACCCTTACATTCTTAATTGGTAGTAGCTCTAGCTACCGATAATTGGACCACAATTAACCATTGGAATGACGACTACTGAGCTAATTCATTGGATTGTCCAGCAAGGGAAACTTTAAAAACAGTTTAAAATAAAAAAGACCATATTTCCCTTACTGATGCATCACCACTTCCGTTCTGATTTTTTTGTATTTGGCTGCAATGGTCCTATGTCAGGAAGCATCAAAGATATAGACATTAAGGATTAGTTAGAATGTTTATTTTGTCTTTATGAACAACCCTTGTAAGCACTGCAGCTCATTCACTGATATTTACATGTACATCTGTCATGAGTTTGCTGGGTTCTGATATCACTTCTGGAGGACCGTGGGGTCAGGAGGAACAGTGTTTAATGGATCGCAGGCCCTTTGTAGAGCTCACTTGACTGTTGTCTTGCTGATGTACTTTCCCATGTGTATTGAAGGGGTTAAGTACTCCTCTGCTGGCTGAGAACTCATTTCAGCTGCAGCTTGTGATTTTCTCTCTTTTCCGCTATATCTACCTGACCTAGGCTTCAGTCCATGCTGTGTATAGAACTGGTGGAGGAGCTCCTTTCTGTTAAAGCAGACGTGTTCGTTCCTTTTGGAGCCCTCTCATACCTGTAGCCCTGCTTGAGTTGCCTGTGTGTTTCCTTGCCCCCATCCCCTTTGGGGGCAGGAGGACCATCTAGGGGAGTCATAGGACTTTAACAAAGTATGAGACCCAGTCATCCTCACCTTCAGGGGTAATCTTTGGGACAAGGAATAGCTTAGGGACCTCTAGCTTGAGGGACAGCTAAGGTGCACACTGTACCTGATTAGTTACAGTCACAGGTGTAACAACATCTGTCCAGAGCATTTCAACCCAAGTGTGACATCTATAATACTAATAAAGGATTTAGATAAAAAATGATAGTAACACTATATGATCAGATAAGGCTCTGTATGCATCTCCTCTATCTCTGGTTGAGAGGGATATTCTTTATCAGTTCCTGAAAACTAATAGTCTATGACATTTATCTGTAAGCTGACAAACATTCAGTGCAGTAGTAATAAAGTCACATATTAGGAAACTTTTGAGTCAGATATAAGTGTGATTCCTAAAAAACTTTTAATCAAGTGGTGAACCTGATGAGCTGTTTGTCACACCCACTAAGGCTGCCTTCAGACTTGCAGATGCATCTGCAAGCATCTGCATGCAGACCGCGGCCCCTATGTTTATAATGGTGCGCACGGCGGTCTGCAGATGCTTGCGGACCGCCGTGCGCACCCATTCACTCCTATATGTGATCTGTGCGCACGCGGATGCCTGCACACAAATCACACACTCCCGCCCGCACCATGGACGCGAGATGTCGCGTCCCTGGTGCGGACGAGAGTGTGTGATCTGTATGCAGGCATCCGCGTGCGCACAGATCACATATAGGAGTGAATGGGTGCGCACGGCGGTCCGCAAGCATCTGCAGACCGCCGTGCGCACCATTATAAACATAGGGGCCGCGGTCTGCATGCAGATGCTTGCAGATGCATCTGCAAAACGCTGCAGATGCATCTGCAAGTCTGAAGCCAGCCTTATAGAGGCAAGCCCACAGCCTAAAGTATTTAAGTCTCAAATAGTCCAAATGACTTCCCCCGATACCAGAATTCCACTTAGAGGATCTCATATTAGATTTTACCTTAATTGGTACCGCAGACCAGACCTGTATGTAAATAAACATACTATAGTCCATAAGTCCGTACTGCCACTCCCTCTCTGCACTATGTATCACCGCTAAATATGGAATAAAGAACCACTGCTACACAAATCTGGTGAGTGCCGTCTTTTCTTAATGAATTTTTTTTTAAACATACTATAGGCATGTAAGCAGGTGGCTGATGCCAGAGAGCGGTTCCTGTCCCTGAAGACGGTTAATTTTGTATGTTTCTATATGCTCTTTTATACAATGTACGTCTATGTGTATAGTGACAATAATATGCTATTTTCCTAGAATTGGTGTGGTATTGCTAATTACCCCTAAGTGTCACTAGTCAGTTGTGGGAGAACCTAGGGTTTAGAGACAGCAGAGTTAAACAAGTTAAAGTGAAGCCGGCCCACTGGGTAGGGGTATATTGGGGAGTATGTTTCCTAATTGTAGTTGTTGTGGGATTGGAAGTTTGAGACCAGAGAGTTTCCAGTGGTTGAAGAAAGTGAAAGAAGACAGAATGTAGAACAGAAGGGAATGTGACCATGCTACGGTGAGAAACAGTAAGGGACCAACAGATATTCTTTACTTGGCAAGTAAAGAAAAGAGGACAGAAGAATGGTGGTGTGGTGACTCTCTGAAAGCGTTAGACAGAAACAGCTTGTACGTCTGGAACTAAGGACCCCATCAAACTTAGTTGGGTAAATTGATGCCAACCGCAGCCACTACTATCATGCCTGGCTACCCAGATGGTGGCCCCCATGTCAGCCAAGGCCTGGGCCCCTGCTACATTGCAGGAAAGACGACATCTTCATATATTTTCCATAGCATACTTTTCCTTTATAGACTTAAAGGGAACCTGTTATCTGGATTTTATACATCAAATTACTGCTTCTGTAATGCTGATTAAATCCTTACCTTGCTTGTAGAAATCCTTTTGCTGTATTAATAATCAATTGTTGAAAACTGATGCAGTTACAAGTGCAGTGGGTGGCACATTGCACTTTTAGTTCTCTTGCCTCTCTCCCTTGTCCTTGCCTGCCTCCTGTCTATGACTGACAAGTCATTCCTATTTCCGTGACCTGCACTCTCTAGCAACATCTTTCAGCAGTGGCGTCAATGCCTGGGGCAGTACCTGCCTACATTTAAGGCCACCAGGCAATCCTCATGTTCTATTCTGAATTCCTTTTCTTCTTTGCGCCTGGCAACCTGAGTGTAACAATTCCAGCTACATATGAAAAATAGCTTTCCTCCCCTTAGAGTCAATCTGGCAATCTGTCTAGCAAGGCACATAGTATATCCTAGAATCTGATTCCAAACATAATGAAGGGTCTGTGATTACTACAACACCAAAGAGACAAGATTCATCCTATACCATTATTGAATCTCATCCCTCTTCATTCTGTCTTCCAATTGTCTTCCTGACGAAAGCTCGTGCCTGAGCTGTAACGTCGGTTTTTTTTAAACTACACACTTTGCACTGAAAATTAAAAACCTGAAAAGCAACTACCATTTTCCTCTTTCTTTTTTCACGCGATGTGTGCCAGGGCTAAAACTTTATACTGTTTGACCAGGGGCGTAACTACAATAGGTGCAGGGGTTGCGATCAGCACCCAGGCCCTGCAGCCTAGGGGGGCCCCAAAAGTCCCTTTGGCCTATAGAAAAAGACTAATGCTATTAAAGATTTGCAAATATTGGGAGCCCCGTTGGAGCTTTCGCACCGGGGCCCCTTGGCCTGAAGTTACGCCACTGTGTTTGACTCTTTTCACTTGAGCACCTAATTAGTGGTTGCGCTTGATGCTATATCTCTAACCATCTCATCTTCCTCTTAACAATACCCCATAGAGTCTCTATGGGGCTTAGGTCAGGCGAATGTGCTGGCTAATCAAGCACAGTGATACTGTGGTTAGTAAACCAGGTATTGGTAGTTTTGGCAGTGTGAACAGGTGCCAAGTCCTGCTGGAAAATTAAATCCCCATGTCCAAAAAGCTTGTTGACAGATGGAAGCATGAAGTGCTCTAAAATTTCCTGGTAGATGGCAGTGCTGACTTTGGTCTTGATTAAACCGAGTGGACCAACACCAGCAGATGACATGGCTCCTCGCACCATCACTGTTTGTGGAAACTTCACACTAGACCTCAAAGCACCTTGGATTGTGGCCTCTCCACTCTTCCTCCAGACGCTTGAATTGTGACCTCTCCACTCTTCCTCCAGACTCTTGGATTGGGGCCTCTCCACTCTACCTCCAGACTCTTGGATTGGGGCCTCTCCACTCTTAGGGGTACTTCACACACAGTGATATCGCTGTAACGTCACAGGTTTTGTGACGTAGCAGCGACCTTGCCAGCGATATCGCTATGTGTTACACACACCAGCGAGCGGCCCCCCGCATGGAGATCGCTGATCGTTAACGAATGGCCTGAACCATTTTTCGATCGATGATATCCCGCTGGGCATGCTGGATCGCTGTGTGTGACAGGGGCAACGACCAGTGATCCCCATTCTGCGGCTGAGAACATGAAAGACCTAGATCGGGTGTCGGCTGCAGAATGGGGATCACTGGTAAGTCTGCCTGTCTGGCATCTCACCAGTGACCACGTAGCGATGCACCAGTGATCCTGGCCAGGTCGGATCAATGTTGGGATCGCTGGTGCGTCACTACGTATTACGGGGCCCTTACTCCAGACTCTGGGCCCTTGATTTCCAAATGAAATGCAAAATTGACTTTCGTCAACAACACCTTGACGACTGATTAACAGTCCAGGACTTTTTCTCCTTGACCTAGCTAACACTAAGGGACCATGTTAAATGCTTAGTAAGCCTTTGCAGGTGTTTTGTGTTAAACATTCAAATTTTTACAGATAATGACTTTTGCGTTTTTATTGGCTGTAAGCCATAATCATCAACATTACCAGAAGTGAACAAATTAAATAGATTACTCTGTAATGACTCTATAAATTATGTGTTTCACTTCATGTATTGAATTACTGAAAGAAATGATCTTTTTGATGATATTCTAATTTATTGAGATGCTCCTGTATAAGATTATCTTAAAACAGAAACATTTTTCTTTAAACACTTCAAATTGTGAAAATTATTATTATTCCAACATCTATTGATTAAAGTGAACTTTTAAATTAACTTTGTGGGAGAACAAGGGAGGGTTGACATATCCTAAAACATACAGAAGAATGGTTCTTGAGCACATGGTATGACAAGGACCTAGCATTGTTGGTCTAATGAAAGTATTACAGGAACAAATATGACTCTCTTACAAAGAAAATAAAAACAATTGATACTTGGTCCCAAAGATGTCAATGTGACATTCCAATTATCCGATGTAACACGTAGCCTGTCCTGACCAGATCCATGTTTGGAGAAGGAGGAGGTGAAAGCACCACCGCTCTCCACATCGGCAGAGGTGAGTATACATGTACTTGGCCGTGTGTGCTACATTCTGCTACCAAGTGCAGGAGCAAACACATCCCCCCCAGAGTACCCTACAGAGCGGTGTGCTGGAAGGTCAGAGCTGCTGCTTCATTCTGCTTATTCACTGCTCTGGGAATAAAAATAGCCCTAATGTCTAACCTCTTTAATACTGAAAACGTCTCATTATGTATGTGAGGGACTCCGTAACTTTGATTTTCCCTCTCAGTCCAGCTAAGTGACCCCTTCAGCCCATGTTAAGAGGTGAGAATTTGGCTACATTTACACTGTTCTATGATTAACTTGTTTATAAAATGCACTTCTCAAGCAGGCTGGAGCGGGGGAGGGTAAGTACGTAAGACAGAAAATGAGATGTGCTTAGGGCTCGACTAGGGGAAAACACCACTGAGAGCTAAAGAGATTTATAGATAGACTGTTTTTATAATACATTACATATGAAACATAATGCTTTTTGGAGGGTCAAAACTGGTGGTTAACCCTTTGACCGTTTACATAGTTGACCACACCAGGTGGAATCATCTGCAGCCCTGAAGGTATGCACTGGACACACTGATAGGATCCGGCTCCACTTGCAGCTGCCATCCTGTGACCTGAAGTATGCGATTTCTGCGTTTCTGGGGTATTTTTACAGTACATAGTTACAAAGATTAAAAAAAGATCTAGGTCCATCAAGTTCAACCTTTTATTTTACAGGTCCTAAGAATTACAGTGATACCCAATTTATAGAATTTAAGTTTTTTTCTACTTTTGCTACAGGAAAATAGCTTTAAATGAAAATATATGTTTTGCAACATGTTTTGAGAGACCCAAAGCAACTCTACAGCGTTTTTTTTAAATGCACTGCTGGAGTGGTGCTTTAAATTAAATTACCCTGACCCCTGTCTTATACTCTACTTTCATGTGGTGATTCGGTCAGTCTGTAGAATAAAGTAACCAACTGGTAGCTCCAGTGTTTCATGGAGCCCAGATGTCACTTTTCAATACATCTCTATTGCAGCCTTGTTCTGGCTGTCATAGAGATGCATTCAAGGAGATGATGGGAGTACAGGTGTGACACGGTCCGCGCTGCTCCAATGTAAAAACTCACCAAAAGAGTCACAAAGTCATCAGTAGGTTTTATCTTTTTAATCCTCCTTCCTTCTACGCGTTTCGGCGCCCCACCTGGCACCTTCCTCAGGGATAATATATATAGTGAATATCCCTGAGGAAGGTGCCAGGTGGGGCGCCGAAACGCGTAGGAGGAAGGAGGATTAAAAAGATAAAACCTACTGAGTACTTTGTGACTCTTTTGGTGAGTTTTTACATTGGAGCAGCGCGGACCGTGTCACACCTGTACTCCCATCATCTCCTTGAATTTCACTACTGGTCAGTAGTTGGTGGAGGTCCTGCAGCAGCTGAGAGATTCTTCTCAAAACGCCTTCAAACCAGTTGTGGGGCCCACAACTGAATCAGGTGAGTGGCTCCTCAGCATCACTCTTTCTAGTGTCACTAGTGATAGGGCACTATTGCGCCTCTTGTCCCCCACCCTCTTATTTTTTATAGAGATGCATTGAGATTCTGTGATGTAACTTCTGACTTCAGCCAGTCAGAAGTTACAGGCACAAGACGGCGCAGTGCAACCAGAGCAATATCAGTACAGTATGAAATCTCTCGTAGGTGAGTATAAGACTGGATAAACCACTAATGGATAAACGGACATATTAATTTGAGAAGTAGGTGGGGTTTTGTTTGGGTGGACATGGGTTCGTCTCCCGAACACCAGAATTTTATGCAAAGTGAGAGCCATTAAAAAATGTAGTGACACTCACTTGCGCGCCAGCTTCTCGTCGTTCACAGCAAAGAACGGCTAAGCTTACAGGAGCAGAGTAGGGAGCAGAAGTATATTGGTAAATTGTTAGTTATAAAGAGTTTAGGACAAAAGAAAGGGGTTATGACATGCCCACTCCATGTTCAGGGAAGACTCGTGAACCGGGCGGTTACTTGTTGTTCTTCTTTACCTCCTTTCTGTTCTTTTCACAGGGACAGACAGTGGCCGAGACTCGGTCCCGTGACCCTGGCGGTGTCATTTTAATAAACGGGGGTAGATGTCAGGGAAAGTCCAAGGGGGTATTTGTGATGCCACCTGCGGTATGCGGCCAGGGCGGCGCCACTGCTTCAGAACCTCTGGGCACTGTGACCGGCAGCTTGGATGGCGTTGCTCCCTGTAGGTGGAGCGTAGTCCCCAGGGTAGCAGAGTGGTTCTCTCAGTCCATGCCTTGGCAGATGTTTACTTGGTCAACAATACCTTTGGTGTTACAGGCGGCCTCTGCGGCCAATGGTCACCGCTAATAAAAGTCTCACACCACACAGCTGAAGTTCTGTTGCTTTTACTCAGGTGTTCACTGCCGTCTTCTCCATCGAGTCACCTGGGTTAGTGCAGTCAAGCACCGGTTGGTGCCCTTCCTTTCTCTCTAAAGCCGGCATCACATGCGTCAATATCGCTAGCGACATCGCCGAAAAGTGACATCGCTAGCGATATCGCAAGTGCGTTGTGCTGTGTGACAGCGTGACGCAACTGCGATATATCGCTGGTCGCAGGTTGACAGGTTTATAAAGGGTGAACGTAAACCTGTCAATCTGCAACCAGCGATTAGGCTGCATGCGCCGTCTGACACCGCAATAGCGATGTTGGCGGCGATTCAGCCTGTACTGCAGCTTGCTGCGGATCGCCGCGGGGCCTTAAGTGTCTCAGTCTCTGGTGGTGTCTTCTCTCAGCGCTATAAGTAGTTCTCTATCTGGGGCGAGCGTAGCTGTAACTTTTATCAGTACAAATTTTGGATATGAACCTCTTTTGATTACTCTATTTCATTTTATGAGAGGCAGGAGAAAAAAACTAGGATTTTGGGAAGGGTAATTTAACTTTTTAAACACTTAAATACATATTTAAAAAAATGTTTATCTCCCAAAAGGTACCTGTCACACGCAGCAATTTTGCTAGCAATTTCACTGCAATTTGCTGGTTGCAGTGAAATCATGGACACATTGTCTATTTTGTTGCCGTGTACAAATGTAACAATGTGTCCGTGATTTCACTGCAACCAGCAAATTGCCAGTGAAATTGCTAGCAAAATTGCCGCGTGTGACAGTACCTTTAGGGTACATAGTCTAATAGGTACAGTTTGAAAAAGATACAAGAAACGGGGTAGTATATCTTCCGCGTTGATTCTACCGAACCACGATAAAGTACGTTTATCATATTATTATTAATAATAATAATATTATTCATTTATATAGCGCTATTAATTCCATAGCATTTACATACATTTTGCAATATTGTCACTCTTGGGGCTCACAATCTAAACTCCTATCAGTATCTTTCAAGTCCCTAATAGTTTTTTTCCAGAGGGGATGTATAATTGAAGGAGAAGATCTGAGAGGGGTCCCTAGAAATCCAAACTCCAAGGTATTTGAAGTCTGAGCTCTGCCATTTGAATTTAAAATGATCTTTAATAAAGTCGACTTCTCTTGTCTGAAGAGTCATTTTTAGTGCCTCTAATTTGCTGAAGTTCACCTAAAAATTGCTCAGATTACCAAACCTCTCAAATTCCTCCACTAGTGAAGGGAATGAGGATCGCGGATTAGTGACAAAGAGAAGGAGATCATAAGCAAACAGTGCTGCCTTATGTTGGTTGTTTAGGACCTGGGGCGCCTGAGTATATTTGGGTTCCTCCTAATGGCCTCCGCCAAGTGTTCCATAGTGATGACATACAACAAGGGCGACAAAGGGCACCCCTGTCTAGTGCCATTGTGGATGTCAAATGGCGAGGATAATAGACCGTTCACCTTAACCTTTGCTGACAGGCATCCATCTATATACTGGGGCAATTTTCTCCAGAATCTATTTCCCAGACCTATCTGGTGCAAAGAGGCCATCATAAACCTCCAATTCACCCGATCAAAGGCCTTCTCTGCATCCACTGAAAGAAGACGCATCGGGACAGAGTTGGCCCGTGCTCGATATAACAGGATGAACAGGAATATGCAATCTTATGATGGTCTACGTAATACACTATACTACATGTACAGCAGTGCATCGTCTAGCCTACCAGCGTTGGACTGACAGCCTATAACCCCTCACTGTATTGCAGACCCATAGACCATTATTAGGCATCATTTGCCATAGCAATCCATCAGTACCCCATGATCAGGCTGCGGGGAGCAAAAGGGCTGACAAAGGGAACACTCCCCCACTGTCAATCTCTTGTGTGTTGTTGTCACTATTGGAGCTGTTCTGTGCAATCAGCATGATGTATGTATCTGTCATAGAGCTTAAAGTAAGACAAAAGAAAGACAGGACAAGCGCTCCCATAGGGAAACCTGATGCACACTTGTTTGGGGGGACAAACGGTTGGCAGAGTGGGCTCTCACCTTCCCAGGTTGTGCTGCCTCCGCACAACCTCAGTGAACACTTGTTTAGCAAGCCTCCTAAGCCGCAGAATCGTCATGACTCTGGTGTTCTTACGATCACGGGGTGCCGGCGGTCACGTGATCGCAATTCAGCGAATCACACTCTGTGACGTCACCGCAGGTCCTAAAACTTCTGTAATGCTGTTACAATGAGCCCCACAGCTCCAGTAACCCACACCAAAGTGGGGATAGATTCAATAGATATATGGTTACTTTATATAGGAGAGCTGGGCACAGAAATGGATGAGATTAACAGATTATGGTCCTCTTTATCACCACACCACAATGCGTTTCCATAACGAAATGTCGTCTTCCTCAGGTGGATTTCAATAAAATGTGCCATCCACAATGGCACTAGTCAGGGGTGCCATTGAAGTAGCAATCCTAAAAGTAAATATTGACCTTTTAACAAGCCTTGCCATATGACTTAGGATAAAGCCGAACCAGAATCTCAGTTTAGAGACACGTGTTTAGGGGAATTGCCCTTTGTCAGTGCAAAGGATGAGATGTGAACTGGCAGAATGTAATAAGGCGTACAGATTCTGTCTGCAGAGGAGGCTGCATTCTTCCAGGTCAGATAATTTTGTCTCATGCATTATCCTGTTGCAGCCACATTGCCTTTTTATTTTGCTGCAAGCACAGCAAAGCACATCATATTGCTGTAATATTCCAAAACTGTCGAGAAATGCTGCAATTTCTACCTCAATTGCAACACAAAGAAAACCACACAACTTGCCAACCCAACAAATTGCTGTCTTCTTGCATTGCAGCATCGAATTATGACTGGGAGATGCGGGCACAGCAGCTCTAGAGGAGCACTTCTGTTTATTCAGCATTTCCCTCGCTGCAGGTATCTCTCACTCATTCATAGTGCAATGTCAGAATGCAGGATATGGTGAGCTAAACAGCAAAGCTCTCAGAGGAGATAGCCTGAGAGATGCTGGCACAACTGCGAGAGGAGCACTGGATAAACAGAGGTTGCTCTCCGCTTTTGCTATGCTGACATCTCTCATATTGCGGTGTTAGGGTACCGTCACACTTGATGACTTTCCAGCGATCCTGACAATGATACAACCTGGTAAGGATCGCTGGAACGTCACTATGTGGTCGCTGGTGAGATGTCAAACAGTCACATCCACTCAACAACGCAGCAATGATCCGGCGACCCGTATAACGACCTCGGCGGTCGTTGGGAACCTGTCACAGAGCAGCTAATCTGACGACTCAGACCTACATGGCTGAGTTTTGAGTCGCCAATGAGGTTGTTGTTAAGGCATCAAACACACCGATGCATGCTGCCCAGCGGGAACCCAACGGTCAAAAAATGGTCCAGGCCATTCCGACCTGATCGGTGATGTCACAGCAGGGGCCCGGTCACTGCTACGTGTCAAACATGGTGAGGTCGCTGTTGCGTCACAAAACCTGTGATCAAAACGAGTGATCTCGCTATGTGTGATGGAAACTTTAAAATGCACAATGGTGTACACTAAACAATGGCACATTCAGTGGAGACTACACATCAGTGCGTTACCTCCGTAGGGAGCAAACACAACCCAGAGGTCCCACCCTCTCCACACATAGATATATTATAGCCAAATTATGTAGACAGGGATATGGATGTCACACTATGAGAAAAGCCTTGACAAAGCTTGGGATTCAGAGGATCTGAGAGTTATCTGAGAATCCATCATCTTATTCTGACAGGAGACATTGTAACTCTTATCTGTCCTTTTCTGAGCTCCTTTCAGCTGATTTATGACCACAGATCACATTGAAGTTGAGTTGACTTTTGATATGGTCACCAAAGATCAGCTCATCTAAATTACTCTGCAGCGATCAGAACTCGCTCTGGTCGCTTGTTCTTAGTGGCAGGTGCCAGCTATATACCACAGTCAGCACCTGCTGTGTTGAATCTCTCGCACGAAGGATGTGCTAGAATGTCCTAAATCAGGGTGGGGTTAATGGTACAATTTATTTTTTTATTACTTTTTGTGCCATTCATTTGCGAGGTGAATGAATATAAAACAACCAATCTGGAATAGCCTTTATTTGATAGTGTTCACCTTCCAGGTTCAATAATATGATATTTTATAGTAGTTGTCATACAGAAGTTGTCATACCAATTATGTGCGTTGTTTTTATTGTTTGATGTTTTACTTAATATAGAAACTGTTTTTTATTTTTAATTTTTGTCCTACTGGAAAATTTGACTCTCGAATGATGCTTGATTGCACATGTAATAAGATAGAATACTTCTGTATTTTTCTGGGGAAAAAAAACAACAAATACCTCACCTTTGACTGCTTGAGCCATGCAGCTGCTCACCACCCGTCATACCACCTTTTCTCTGTCGTCGGCCATGTCGAACCTCATGACTTTATAACTTTACTCTGGGACTTGCGGCAATAATAAGGTTGCAACATAGGGTAACAACGTAACGTTGAGACCTTTTGATGCACAGTGACCTCCAAGATCTAGACATCCGAGAGCAGTGCGATATACGCCGAGACAGGCAACCGAGAAGAGGTAGAGGTTAATCTCTCCCTTCTCTCAGCACCTGTGATCCGAGACGCCATATGAAACTCAACCCAACTATTTTGGTGGGTTGCTGGTTTTCAACTTCGCCTTTGTCGTATTCTTCCAATCATGATCTCCTTCTCCAGTGATTTCTCTCTTCATATGATGTCTTCAAGGTGGGCAAGTCATGGCTTGGAGATCCTTGCTTCGAGTGACATTTGTTCCAAAATGTATGTGTTATTTTCCCTAACTGTTGCTGCTGCCTCACAGTACGTCCATTGTTATGTAGGACAGCAGCATAGGTTTGATTTATGGCACCTTGACTACTAAACTGTTCATAGTTGAAACATCATAATTTTTCAGTTTAGAAAAAGTCACAGGGGTCACATTGCTTTTCTGGTTGTTTTTTCTGCAGTAACAGTTGGTGAGATGGATTTCTTTCCGATCTATTGGACACTTACTGGTCAAGTTTTATACATTTATGGCAGAATGGTAATAATGCTAAAATGGACAGAATTTAAATAAAACAATTAACGTCAAGATAACACATATGACTATAGCTATACTACACCATTGCAGTAAATGATTGTCCTCAGCATCCTTGTCAGAATAAGCGCTAAGCCCAGCCTTTGACTGCAGCGGTCATCAATGGTATTGTTGTGACATCACCACTCCAGCCTGTGACAGTGGGGAAATAAAGTATGTAGTCAGCCACCGATTGTGCAAGTTCTCCCACTTAAAAAGATGAGGTCGGCCTGTAATTGACATCATAGGTAGACCTCAACTATGAGAGACAAAATGAGAAAACAAATCCTGAAAATCACATTGTCTGATTGGGAAAGAATTTTTTTTTCAAATTTTGGTGGAAAATAAGTATTTGGTCAATTACAAACGTTAATCTCAATACTTTGTTATGACAGAGGTTTGTAAGTCTTCACAAGGTTGGCACACATTGTTGCTGGCATGTTGGACCATTCCTCCATGCAGATCTCCTCTAGAGCAATGATGCTTTGGGATTGTCGCGGGCAACATGGACTTTAAACTCCCTCCAAACGATTTCTATAGAGTTGAGATCTGGAAATTGGCTAGACCACTACAGGACTTTGAAATGCTTCTTACGAAGCCATTCCTTCATTGCCCTGGCGGTGTGCTTGGGATCGGTGTCATGCTGAAAGACCAAGCCATATTTCATATTCCGTGCCCTTGCTGATGGAAGGAGGTGTGGCACCCCTATAGGAAGGCGCCAAAGGGAGGTACTGCACCCCAAACAGAAGGTATAGTGCCTCCGTAGTTGTGGATATGGGGTTCTTACAGAGTCTGTCATAAGTACGCATACACTGGGCCACCTTAGGATAGGGGACCGTATATTCAGTAGGTCCCAGGGGGTGGAGCCTAGAGTAGAGCAGGAGACTTGAGTGACAGTTCTAGTCAGTCAGCGAGAGAGTGAACAGGAGGACGGACGTCCAGAGACTGCGTCCGTGACAGGAGGGTACCTCTTTGGAGAGAGGTAACGCAGACACCGGAGGGGACAAACCGGGATCGGTTGGAGTCGGCTGGGGAGTCCGGGGTCGACACCGGCATACCGGAGCCGAGGCAGTCATTCGGTCTATCCCTGACTGCAAACTGACAAGCTGTGGGACCGACATAAGGGAGCCATAGCGCCACAGACTGAATCCCTACCTCAGTTCCAAATTGGGTCCAGGACACTTTAGGGAAAGGACTGAATTCCGCTGGCGGGAGTATTACTCTTCTGTCGCTCCCGTCCGTACCGGTAAGGAAGCGACTGTACCAAAGAGTAACAGACCAGGGGACTGGCAAAAGGGCTCTTCAGGGTGGTTAAAGAGAGTTAAAGAGGAACCCAGACCCAGAATCTATTACAAAAGGGACCACCGACAGACTCTGCAAAGTTACGTCAAAATCTGTGGCTACATCCCCGCTTAACCAGACTGTACTGTGTACTTCAACATCTGCCTAGTACCAGTAAAGAACTTCTTGAGCTGATCTGGTGTCTGTAGTCCTTTTCTCCACCGCCCGGAGGGCTCCCACAAGATCAAAGAGGTGAGGACAATGACTCCCCTCATCTACCCCCACTGCCCTGAGGTAAAGTTCCACCTGTGGTTAGCTATACTACTCTGAGCTGCACCTCCATCACCTCAGTGGCCGGCTGCAGCGCTGGTATCCATGTTACCAGGTACCACAGGTGGCGTAACGTTACCATTCCCCCAACCATCATCATCATCCCCCACCATCACCGCCATTGAGGGTCCAGGGCATGGAACCGGGAACTGACCAGCCGTGATCCCCCACCGAGGTAACAACCTGTCCCGGCATCCAAGTACCCCTACCCTGTCAACCGGATCAGAGGTTTGCACTCAAAATCTCACGATACATAGCCCGATTCATTCTTTCATGTACACGGATCAGTTGTCCTGGTCCCTTGCCAGAGAAACAGCCCAAAGCACGATGTTGCCACCCCCATACTTCACAGTAGGTATGGCGTTCTTTGGATGCAACTCCGCATTCTTTTCTCCTCCAAACATGACAAGTTGTGTTTCTACCAAATAGTTCTACTTTGGTTTCATCTGACCATATGACTTTCTCCCAATACTCTTCTGGATTATCCAAATGCTAGCAAACTTTAGATGGTCCTGGACATGTAATGGCTTAAACAGGGGGACATGTATGGCACTGCAGGATTTGAGTCCCTGGCGGCATAGTGTGTTACTGATGGTAGCCTGTTTTACATTGGTCCCAGCTCTCTGCAGGTCATTCACTAGTTCCCCTCGTGTGGTTCTGGGATTTTCGCTCACAGTTCTTGAGATGATTTTGACCCAACGGGGAGACATCTTGCATGGATCCCCAGATTGAGGGATATTATCAGTGGTCTTGTATGTCTTACATGTCCTAATTATTGCTCCCACAGTTGATTTCTTCACACCAAACTACTTGCCTATTGCAGATTCAGTCTTCCCAGCCTGGTGCAGGGCTACAATTTTGTTTCTGGTGTCGTTTGACAGCTCTTTGGTCTTCCCTTAGTGGAGTTTAGAGTGTGACTGTTTGAGGTTGGGGACAGATGACTTTTATACTGATAACAAGTTCAAACAGATGCCAGTACTACAGGTAATGAGTGGAGGACAAAGGAGCCTCTTAAAGAAGGAGTTACAGGTCTGTGAGAGCCAGAAATCTTGCTCGTTTGTGGGTGACCAAATACTTATTTTCCACCAAAATTTGAAAAAAATTTCTTTCCAAATCAGACAATGTGATTTTCAGGATTTATTTTCTCATTTTGTCTCTCATACCGGTAGTTGAGGTCACCTATGATGTCAATTACAGGCCGACCTCATCTTTTTAAGTGGCAGAACTTGCACAATTGGTGGCTGAATAAATACTATTTTCCGCACTGTACCTGGCTGCAGTAATGCAGCCAGGCTCTAGTAGTTCATGCTGCCCATGGTTTGGGCAGCATGAAGCAGGTGACCGGTGACCAGTAAGTCAGCAGAGTGTATTCTCTAAGTATTGTACTGTGTCCGTGAATGTGACTGTTTTGTGGTGTTGCATATAACAATTTTTTTCTCAGTGTGTGACAATTATTGGGCATTGCATTCTACTAATATTTTTGTACTGTATGTCATCTAGTTAGTAGATTTTATTTTTCTTATAGTGGTAATTAAATTGTTTGCTCTTGACATTTGTATTGATAAATCTCTACGCATGTAGTGAAATGTTTACTATTCCTTTACCCCCATAGGTATGAATAGCTCCACGCCATGAGTCTGAAGACTATGGGATCCCAAGAAGCAGATATCATGGACCCGAATGCTGGCGACTCATGTGAAAATGAACCCTCGTTTGGGCTAGATTGTGTCCAGCGCTCTGAAAGGCCTCCTCCAGTTCATACAGGGGCAGATTGGAAAATTATCTTGCACCTGCCAGAAATTGATACCTGGATAAGAAGCACAGCTGAAAGAGTAAGAGGACTTACACAGTCTGTGCAAGAAGACCCTCAAAGCAAGCATGTCGATGTGCATCTGATGCAACTCAAGGTGAGCACAGTAATACATGTTTTTTTCTCATTTTGCTCTTTTCAAGTCATGTCTGCCATATACTCATTTCACTCAGTGGTGGACCAATGCTTATGTTCTTGATGTTTCAATAATGGAATATCAAGCCAAGTTTGTCTTTCACGATGTAGTGGCAAACACTGTATGTTTTAAAAGGGTTTACGAATGCATTGGTTCCAATAACCCTAATTCTCCAAAATCTTACTCACTTTGCTAAGTATAAAATCACACATTATAACTAGTTATAAGGATATGGAATAGTTATCAAGCAAAGCTTGCTTTATTATTTAAAAAGTCAATTCCAACCTTTCAGACAACCCCTTTAACAGTAAGGCCACATTCACATGTTGAGTATTTGGTGAGATTTTTACCTCTGTGTTTGTGGCCAAAACCAGGGGTGGAACAATCAGAGGAAAAGTATAAAGGTACCGTCACACGCCACGATATCGTCCGCGATATCGCTGTCAATTCGTGAATTTTGCGATGTCGAAACCACATCGCAAGTGCGTTGTGGCGTGTGACAGGGCGATCTTATGGCGAGAAATCGCTGGTGGCGCGTCGCCTGACTGCACTGCACTGCAGTAAAATCAGGCGATGTCGACCTCGCGATTCCAGTGGGTCGTGCCGTGTGACAGGGCAATAGCGACGTAGAAAGAAATTTCAGAGATCCTGAAATCGATCCCGCAGGCATGCCTGAGCGTGCTGCTGTTTTCCGCGCCCAGTCTGCGACGATTGGTGGCTTGGTGGTAATGTAGTTGTGTAGGCCAATCGGAGTGGTTAGGCCTCAGTGAAACACACTCTGGCATGCCTATCTCCTCGCTGCGTTCAAACACTACGCCCACATCGCTGATGTAGTTGTGGCGTGTTACGCAGCGATGTGGAAAGGCAAGATCGCTTTCAGTCTTGGTCAGGTGTTTTCCGGAACACCTGATCGCCGGAGGTTGCACGCGACAGCACTACGTGTGACATCTCCGAAGCGATCTGGGGAGAGTGCCAAAAACGTGCGCGCTCATGTCAAATCGTGGGAGATATCGCGACGACATCGTGGCATGTGACGGTGCCTTAAGGCTATGTTCATATGTGGTGTAATTGCCGTGTATTCCTGCTTTTATGCGGCGCTTTTGAACACTCGTGTAAAAGCAGTGCCAAACAGAGCTGGATATGCCTTACAGCAAAAGATATGGCCTTTCCTGAAAGGCGTGCTGATGCCGCGTATTTTTGCGTGTGTGCTTTCACTGCAAATGTGCGCGCGCAAAAAAATTGACATGGCAATTCATTGTGCTTTTTTTTGGCGCGCTTTTCTCATAGGCTACATGTTAAAGTGGCCTCGGGAAAATTGCGCCAGGCAAAGCGCGGCGTTTACATGCAGTCGCGATTTCTTGCGCATAAATGCATGTAAAAAAGTGTCACTGCACATTTATGCGGCCAAATACGCCACGTCTGAACGCAGCCTAACTGAAACACGTCACCACTCCTGGATTTATCACAAACTCCTGGTTCTGGCTACTAATTATGAAGTAAAAAACTCAAACACTTACTGGTAGGGCAGTAATGCAATGACCACAGTGCCACCTCACCACCACTGCACCCAGCGCTCCACCACCACTGGACTCGGCGCTCCACCACCACTGGACCTGGCACTCCACCACCACCAGAACAGACCCAACCTACTGTCTCCCTCCCCACTACCCTGTAGAATGTAAGCCTGCAAGGGCAGGGTCCTCTCTCCCCTCTGTACCAGTCTGTCACTGTTAGTTTATTCATTGTATTTTTATCTTATTTGTATGTAACCCTTTCTCATGTACAGAGCCATGGAATCCATGGTGCTGTATAACTAAATAATAATAAAAAAGAAAAACATTACATTTTCACCACTAAAATGTTGGTTTGGCCCCAGATTTCCAATTTTTACAAAAGGAAATTGGCACAAAAAGGCTCCATAATGTGTTATACTATTTCTCCTGAATGTGGCAATACCTTACACGTAACTGTACTGTTTGGCCACAAGCAAGTGCTCAGGAGGGAAAGAGCGCCATTTGACTTTTGGAACACAGATTTTACTAAAATGGTTTATTGACTTCGTATACAAAGCCTCAAAGTGCTGGAAGAGCAGAAACTCCCTTAAGTGACCCAATTTTCCCTTTGGGAATTTATCCACAGGTGTATTGACTCCATAGATATTTTCCAGAAACAAAACATCAATGGGTGCTGCAGAGTGAAAATTGCAAAGCTACCATTGTAGTGTCCAGTACATTGTAGTGTCCAGTACATTGTAGTGTCCAGTACATTGTAGTGTCCAGTACATTGTAGTGCCCATATATTGTAGTGTCCAGTACATTGTAGTGCCCATATATTGTAGTGTCCAGTACATTGTAGTGCCCATATATTGTAGTACCCATATATTGTAGTGTCCAGTACATTGTAGTACCCATATATTGTAGTGTCCAGTACATTGTAGTGCCCATATCTTGTAGTGTCCAGTACATTGTAGTACCCATATATTGTAGTGTCCAGTACATTGTAGTGGTGCCCACAGTGTATTGTAGCTTGTGCTTCTGGGGACACACACCCCATAAATTGAGTAGACTCTCCTCTCTACAGAAGTGCAACACATGTTGATGCTAAATGTGATTTTTGGCACACTGCGGGGCTCAGAAAGGGGAGGGACAATTGAATTTGGGAGTACAAACTTTGCTGAATTTTTTTTACAGGGAAACCATAGCACTTTTCCAGAGCTTTTATGTTAACACTAACATGAAAACTCCTTATATTTCCATTGACAGATGATGGAGCTGAGTGGACACTTGTTTTTTTTGTGTGTGTGGAAGGAGTTGATGCTTTTATTGGGAACATTTGACATGACATTTTGGAGCATATTTATTCTGTGCTCTACGCTAAGCACTTACATCAGGGTTTACAGGTTTACATCTAAATATCACAATGAAGTGACTCAGCTGAAACTCCCAAGGGATCCATTCACTATAATGAGGCAGCAGAGATACTTTTGGACTCTGATGTTTGGTTAGCCTTGCCCATCTTTTCAGAGGTGAACAAAACTGGTTGATCGCACTTGAGCACTTAAAAAAAAACTAATACCGCTGGATCATGGGCCGGGCACAGAAGAAATTAACTCCCTCTGCCTTATTATAATGCATATTCTGTCGGAGGCATTGTCTGAATCATGGATTTTTAGAAATTTACAAGTAAACCTCGATGTAAGTGCTCAGCATAGAGCACAGAATAGATGTGAGCTGCGATCTTTGGGAGACAGAATAAATAAATCAACAGCAGATCCAGAATTCTTTTACTTTATTTTTTATGCCATTCACCATGCAGCATAGGTGATAAGAAGGTTTTACGTTGGTGCGATATCTGGTTCAGAACCTTTTTTTTTTATGCTTGGCTACTATGACACACTATAATAACACTTGAAAAAATTATAGCTCTCAAAATATGGTGATGCAAAAACTTTTTTTAATTTTCCCCCAACAAAGGGTTTGTTTATTTTTGGTGGGATGAGTTGATTTTAGGTATTTATTTTTATTACCATTTTACCATTTTTGGGCACATACTTTTTTTTTAATTTCTTTTTATTCAGATTTTTGTGAAGTAGAATGAACCTAAAACAGCCATTCAGGAATTGTTTTTTGTTCTTTTTATTCTGCTCACCGTGTGGTAAAATTGGTAAGACGGCTTTATTCCTCAGGTCAGTATGATTACAGCGGTACCACATTTGTGTGTTTTATGTTTTGCTGCTTTGACACAATAAAAAACAAAAAATTTATATATATTTAAAAAAATTATTTTGCATCGCTATATTCTGAAAGCTGAGTGGGAATGGTTTTATGCAGAACGAGATGACTTTTTCAGGGATCCCATATTTAATTACATTTGACCTTTTGATTGTTTTATTCCATTTTATTACTTTGTTTTATGTGATTTTATGAAAAAGCCTCGTGTTTGACATGTGTTTTTTGATTTATATTTTTTTTATGGTGTTCCCTGAAGGGGTTAACTAGTGTAGGAGATTTATTGATTTCGTCGTTCTGGATGCAGCAATACCAAAGATGTTTACTTTTTTGCTAAGATTTGTTATTGCATAATTATTTGTATTTAATGGGGTAATATATATTTTTTTCTTTTTTTTGTTCTTTATATTGTTTTATATATATTTTTACCATTCTGTTTACTTTTTTTTTTTTTTTTTTTCTCCTGGGACTTTAAAGTGAACCTGTCACTCCTTTTCTGATTGTAGACTAAAAGTGCCACCTTCAGCAGCGCCTGTGCTGCATTTTATGAAGGTGGCTCTTATCCCTCTTTCTCCCCCCTGTACACCTAAATAATGACATAATAAAGTTTTCCGCCCTGTATAAAAATTAATACTTATGGGTTAGTTGGGTCTTCATTGTGTCCAGTCCTCACCACCTCTCTGTCTTCCTACACCTCTTCATTCTTCTCGGCGCCTGTGACTCACCGTGGCCGGGACTCCGGTTTAGACAGGCGATGCTTCCTTCCTCCTTGTCACGGGTGGACCGCGCCTGCCGGTAGTGGGGCCCGGTGTAGTGCAGATCAAAAGTGTTTGAAGACGTCTTGGTGGAACAGATTAAAGGGGTTTTTAATTTATTCGTGACGCCACCTATGAGTAGTTTCGGTAAGGACTACCGACGCTGCGGAACCTCCAGGGGATGGACAGCAGCAAGATGTTACGCTCCCCACAGGCTGAGCGGTGATCCCCGGAGGCTGGAGCTGCTCAAGATGTTGTGCGGCAGCTGCGGTTACCTTGTAGTGCGGACGGACAGTTCATAAGGAAGCACGGACACAGAAAGTCTCTGCAACGGGTCTTTACTGTAACCAGCAGGCAGTACATGGCATACAGTGGTTGGATAGTAGACCAGGTGGACTCAGCAGTGATGGTGTCCCTTAGAAATCCGCAGTGTTCCTCCATTCTAACTAATTGGTTGCCAGTGTCGCCCAGGAATACCAGGTCGGGTACGGGGAGGCTGCTTCAATGCCCTATCCATGATGTACGTTCAGGATGTTTTTGGGGAGCCTTGGATCCCTCGGTGGGTACACCGCTGGTTAGACGACTGGAAGTTGGCTGGTGGTGGGGTGCTCCTGTGAAGCTGCTCCTCCACGCTTCTGGTTCGCGTAGCAGAGGTGAACTGCTGCCAGCTTCGGTACCAGTGAACCGGCTGTGAGTTGTGGGCACGGGAGTCTTTTGGGAACCCGTGTGAATAATGCCCAATCCCGGTTAGTAAGGCCTCAGGTGCTAACACCCGACCGGTGACGGCCCGGGGGCTGCACGGGTGCGGAGCCCCCGCTCCTCTCCAAGTTCAAGTCCTCGACCTTGCTCTAGGTTGAGTTCTAGGTTCTCTCTCTGTTCTGTCTAGACTATTGTGTGTGTTCTACTACACTTCCCTAACACTCCACCCACCAGGACCTATGATTGGCCCTCTGTTCTAGGTGATGCATGCAGGGTTGGATTTCTAAATTAACCAGATCACTGCCGGGTCAGAGAACATTGCGGCTGCATTTATGGCTGCAATACCCTCTTGTGACGCACTCGTTGCGGGGCGCCACACCTGCTCCTCTCTCCTTCCGTTCTCGTTTTCGGCGCGTGCACAGATTTCTCTCTTCATGCAGGCGCCTTGTGCTGTGCCCTACTGTGGGCAGAGCGTCTAACTGCATTACACCTGGCAAGCTGCAGGCACCAGATCCCGCCCTGTTTTGTGTTCTGCTTTATGCAGACACCAGGGTAGGAATCTGGGCCACCTTCATAAAATGCAGCACAGGCACTGCTGAAGATGGCATTTTTAGATTAAAAAGCAGATTAAAGTGAACCTGTAACCCTTTTTTGATCGCTGGTGTAATGCATTGGAATATACTGCATATACATTGTAATTCAAGACACCTGTCAGTGTCATGCTCTTGGCATGGTCTAACAGGCCACCATAGCTGACAGAACAGATCATAATTTATCCTCCTGGTCAGTGCTTTTTTTGTAAAACAATATTTACCAGTACTGCGGCGAGGCACCAGTGGCTTGAGGGATGGGGGGAGCTGTCAGGCACCAGCGGCGAGGTTTGAGGAGTGGGGGGGGGTTGGGTGCTGTCGGGCGCTGGCTACTTGAGGAGCGGGGGGAGGGGCGGGAGAGTGTCGAGCCGGACCGTGTCTGCTGCGGGGGAAGTCACGGGTGGTCCTGGTCCGGTCCGTTTCCCGGGCCCTGGCAAATAAAAGGGGTGTATTTACAGGGGATTGTCAGTCGTGACGCCACCCACCATATGCGGCCAGTGATGGGGCCGCCGCTGCTGCAGAACCTCCAGGGATGATGGAATGGCAGCTTAGGTGTAATAGTTCCAGTGGGTAGAACTGTATTCCCCGGGGCAGTGATGGTATAGTCTATAATGGATATTAATGGTGAAGACGGGGTTAAAGGACACACACTCACGTTTAGTAGTCAAAGGTGCAATTCTCTTCTTCTCCTGATGCTGCAGCTTCTTCTATTCCGTGTGCAGAGCTGACAGGCTGGTAGCTCTCTGTTACTGAATGTAGGGCAAAGGTTGCAATCAATACACAGACTCACAGTTCTGCTGTTTTCCAAAGCTTTACTGCTGATGTTATTGCAGATTATAGTCCATGGAGTCTGTAATGGGGCTAAGCTCTCTCCCCACCCTGTCTGGGTCATCAGCTTCCTCGTGTTACACTGTGTGTGTGTCCTGAGCTGCTGATTCTAGCTAAGCTGCTGAGACTTCTCACTCTTTCTCTGTGTTCTGCTGGCACCACTTGGCTAGGCAACTTGAGTCCTCTGTGCTGTGCTGACCCCTCCGTGTTGCTTTGCACTGGTACTAGGGGCATCTAGAGATCCCACTGTTCCTGGATTCACTGTGCTGTGGGTGCCAGACGCAGTATCGGATCCGGTGTCCGTTCCGTGAGCTCTTCTGGGGCAAGTGAAAGTATCACTCCAGCTCCCAGACGTGTTCCTCTGTCTGTAGTTCTCCTGTTCCTCTGACCCTTGCTGGGCCTGCACTAAGTTCTGCACTAACTTGTGCTCTTCACAGCCCTGCTCTGAGCTGAACTGAGCTCTCCCTCATGAGCTGGAGTATTTAAGGGAGCAGGTGGTGCTCCCCCTCCTGGCCCAGAGGTGCTAGTGTTTGTCAGTGTGTAGTGGGGAGAGAACCCATGAGGTGTTATTGTGGCATATTAACCAATGGGGTGCCACAAGAGTGCTATTAGGGCCGGTGCCTGATGGCCTGATGAAGAAGCGTGGGGGGTTACTGTCAGGCGGCCAGGAGATCCCATGCAATGGGCAGTGGGTGGCATGCAATGGATGGGTGGACCATATAGCTCCGCCCCCTCTGGATATCTTCCGGTGCGCCGTACCACCTTGTACCCCCACAAAAAAAGCACTACTCCTGGTGTAATGGCAACCATCAGGCCCAGGTGATCACATTGCAGGGGTCCCAATTAGGTGAGAGAGGGAGCCCCCTCACTCTAAAATGTCTAAATGCTGCAATCAGGGGCGTAACAACCGCAGTAACATGGGTGACTGAGACCAGGCCTGGGCGCACAGGCTATTGCTGACCTTCGTGCCTGCACCAGCTGCAATCAGTATTGATCATGGCATTTAGAGGGTTAAACAGCCATGGGCGGCACATACAGGAGCCCTGTCTGTAACAGCTGGAGCTTGGCTATTATTTAATCTGAGCTCCTGGTGGCAATCATGTAGGCACAGCTCCTGTGCCCGTATGATGGCCAGTGTGTACTGGTACATCAATTTGCGGGAACGCAGTGCAGATTAATGATGTGTGCAATGTGTATTGTGGATTATGGTGACAAATCTATTTTAATGACAGCAGGATGTGATCCATTGAATTTGTAGTTCTTATGCAGTGATTTCTCATACACATTATATACTATTCTGCAATCTATATAAGATGATCAGTGTTTTTCTTTGTAAAGCAGGGTGCCTGTCCTGGCCGTCTCCCCAATACACAGGAGTGCTTGTAAGGTCAAGTGCTCTCTAGAAGAAAGACGTGTGCAATGTGTGTGGGGGAAGCTTTTGATGGGATTTTAGGGGGTGTGTGATTCTGCTGGGGGGACACCTGTGGTGGGATTTTGGGGGGCATGCGATGCTGGATGATGATTGTGGTGGGATTTTTTGGGGTGTGTAATTCTGTAGGTATGGCTATGGTGGGATTTGTGAGTTGTACAATGCTGGGGGATGCCTAAAGTGGTGTTTTGGGGGAGTCTCTAATGCTGTGGGGATGTCTGTGGTGAGAGTTTAAGGGGTTTATGATGCTGTGGGGACACCTGTGTTGGGATTTTGGGGAGTGTGTAATGTTGGGGGGGACGCCTGTGGTGGAGTTTGAGGGTCTATAATGCTGGGAGAAGCCTATGGTGGGAGTTTGGTGTACGATGCTGTGGGAATGCCTGTGGAATATGGGGTTTGGGTGGTATACAAAGCTGGTGGGATGACTGTGGTGGGAGTTTGAGGGTCTATAATGCTGTGTGGGTATAGCCCTTTTACCTAGGGACAGCTCTCTATAGCCCCTGACCAGTTTATGCCTTGCAGTCCATGCTCTTATTGTGTTGCATGGAGATCTTACAATTACAAGCGGCCCTTTGAAGGCAACCAAAATACTGATATGGTTATTGGTGAAAATGAAGTTGACAATATATCATCCCTAACTGTTGTAGCGATTTCTTGTATTGGAGCTCCATCTAGTGGCTGCTGTTTAGTACTGCACTTGGATTGTGGTATGAACACACATTCTGTCAAGCAACATCTTTTCTGTATTGTATTGTATTCCTTAGAGGGGCAAAGTGCAACTTGGAAATAGCTCAAAGGTTATACATTGAGACATAAGGCAGGATCACTCTGTGTGGAATTGAGAAAAGTGACAATTATATTTTATGGCCAGTGTGAACCATTACTTGAAGTTTTAAAGTGGATCAGTAACTGCAAAAACTAAGTACATAAAGAATTTTATACACTGCCGATCAAAATTAGAGAACACATAATTTCCTTAATGTTTAGGTCATTGTGTTGTCCTAAGTGAAAATAAGCTAACATGAGTAAATAACAGCATTTTAAGCTTATTTCATAAATTTAATATATTCTAAAGCACAGAATAAAAATTTACATGAGATAAATGAAAACAAATACTGCACAGAATTAGAGAACACTTTCAGATACCTGCAGGTTATTGGTGTTAATTTGGCACCTGGTGATAATTTTCTTATCATCTGACAAACCCTATTTCACTGGCAGCCTAACTTTCCAGTTTGCACTCACTATGCAAAAATGCTGTGCTGTTCCAAAGTGATTGAAACCTTCCAGCAGCAGGTTATCCAGATGAAGGCCAAAGTGGTCACCCTGGTCATTCCAAGTCTGTGATTTCTAGAATATTGCATCTTTACAAAATCATAAACTCTTTTAATTCCTCTATGAAGGCTGGTTGCCCTCAAAAACAAATGCAAGAGAGGACATGATAATGCGGAGAATCTCCATGAGTGATTGTTTCAACACCGCACCTGGAATAGCTCGCCAGTTCAGCACTGAACAGGGTAAAAAATCTGTCGTAATACAATGTCATGACGTTTAAGAGTATTTGGACTGAAAGCCCACTCTGCAGTGACCAAACATCTCATTAGCAGAAAGAATCAAAAGGCTGGATTTATCTTTGGTGAGGAGTATGCTGTATGGACAGAGAAGTGGTCCACAGTTAATTTTAGTGATGAAATCAAGTTTAATTTATTTGAATCTGATGGGAAACATTATGTTCTTCAACAACCTTGGTAAAGACTGAATACTAAGTGTGTAAGAAGTCAGTGAAATGTGGTGGAAAGTCATGGTTTGGGGAATGTTTTCTGCTGCGGGGTTGGACCTCTCATACAGATACATGGCAGAGTGGATACAAGTGTGTATCAGAACCTTCTTCAACAACATGTGGTTCATTACTTGCATTCAGCCAGCAATTTTCATGCAGGACAATGCCCCCTGTCACATAGCAAAATGGTAAAGCAGTTCCTTGAAACTGAAAACATTGAAACAATGAATGACCGCCCAGAGTACTGATCAAAACCCAACAGAAAACCTCTGGAAATCCTTGATGACAAAGTTATGAGCAAGAAACCCACAACAGTCACAGAACTGTGGAAGACGAGAAGTGACAATCCCTCCAGAGCAGTGTGAGAATAGTAAGTCTGTGGCGAGATGTGCTGAAGTCATCAAGCTAGACCTGTACAAAGCAAGCCTGTACAAAGCAAGGCCTGTACACTTCACGATTGGTGACTTTAACTTACACATTTAGATTATCTTTCTTGTCTACAGTCATTGTGTCGTCTAATTATGTTACGTTTGGTAATAGTTAAGTGAACTTGGTTATTTTGGAAACCCGTCTAGTGAAGGGTGCACCTTACAAACCCCCCCCCCCATGTTCACAATGTAGATTACATTGTGTCTGAAATCAATAATCATGCATTGTCTCTAATTGATTACCATGTACAATATGAGCAAAAGCAGCATGAATTCAATTGTCTACATTCATTCCCTATATTTGTTCCAATGCGGCTCATACAGCGGGGTAATTCTCAGTACATACACCAAATCTAATAACACCTTAGTTATAAAATGTTTGTGCAAAAATATAGCATATTTGGCATTTACACACTATTGACGGGCAGCTATACCAATGTGGGCGTAGTATGGGTGGATCAGGCCATGGCCTTGCCCACCTGTGTAATTTGTGATGAATTTGACCTCTAAAGTGGCCTACTTGCTCCAGAAATGTACGCCTGCTCCCGGATAGTGTACATCTCTGGCATGTTGGGAATCATGTTCGCCTGGTTCAACAAGCTGCAATCGCTGTGATTTATATGGGTCAGACTGGTCTCTGCATTTTTTGTTTGATAGCTATTCTTCAATAGTGTGTGCTCTTGCCAGCATGCTACTTCTGACCATTGGCAAGCGAGCGCATTGTTACTGTTCATATTGCATAATGACAAGAATTTACTGAGCATACATCAGCATTGACAACCAACGCATTCTCAATAGAGCAGATACTATCCCAGCCCCTGAAACGGATGTCACTGATGATGCTTTGTTTCAGGGAGGGGGCAGAGTCTGTGGCAGTGACCTCAGCCTCTTCCCCCTGACGATAACTTATTTGAGCATCTTAGCATGCACTGAGATTCTCAAATGAAGCATTATTGAAGAGAAAGAAAAAATAGAGTAGCGAAGGAACAGGAGGAACTTTTTAATTAGTATATTGGTAAAGAAATTAGATTGCAGGGGCTGGGAACCATTATTCTTCCGAGGGCCATTTGGAAATTTCTACCATCCTTCAAGGGCTGCACAAAATTAAATTACCCGCTATATTTAATTTCTATCTAACCTCATCTATCTCTTCAAGGATTAATTTGCCACTATGGCCAGACTTTAGCTTATAGCTTGCTGACGCTCATGAAACTCATGCGCGGGGCACTCCCTTTGTCTCACTTTCTGTACTGTTCCGGCCCATTACCTTAGAATTATAAACTCAGGGCCGAACTGCTAGGAGTCCTGTCCAAGACCCATCTCAACTCAGTCACTTAGTTCCTCAGTCTGTCCTTCGACCTGACTCCAGGAAATTACGCTGTGATGTAACACCTTGGTAATGGGGCAGTATCTGGTCACTGCTATTCACCCCTATGCAGGTCCACAGCTGATAGAATGACCACAGACTCAGGCCTTGGGGATAACAGCTGCTTTACTTTAGCAGAACGGGGAAATACAACATGGAGTAATTCTCTACAGTTCATGTGGGTAATCCCACGTTTGGAATAAAGGCTCCTTTCTTTTACTCCAGACTGACATTTGTTTGATTGGTGGCGCGATCATCTCCATCCATCTACACAATGTGGGCAATCCACGGCAGATACAGTTCAGGTTAGAATCTGACACGGTATTGAGATTCTAGCGCTTTAAGAACCTGTATTATTTTAAAGCATAGATAGTTTTAAGAAAGTTCAGAGTCTTTTGGTGGCATAAAAGCATAAGAGGAGATGTATAGCAAGAATATTTACAGACCTGCATCCTGTATCCATTTCACAACTTGTCACGATCCATAAGAAAATATACTTGAAGCAAATAATGTTCAAATGCAGTGAGGTGGGTGACCCTTGATTTCCTCAACACGCGGACAATAGGTTCTTCTGTATAGATAGTATGACCTAATGCTGGAGAAGCATGGGTTAATCCAGACAACAAGGACCCAGGGTTAAAAGTGTTTAGCCATCTTGGCTATAGAAGTCAGAGGAAGAACCCTACGCCTTAGGCCTGGCTGAAAATCTTGAAGAAGAGAAGGATGAATTCTCCTAGGCATGGAGCCTGGAGTAGGTGAGGAGAGCCCTCACATGAGGCCTGCCCTGTCAATCGTACCATTCCTGTACCAGTCTCCTTTGGGGACTTTTCAGATCTCTGTCTTATCTAAACAAAAACTGGAGGTAGCTCCTCCTATTGATCCTGGTGACAGGATAACTGGTCAATAGAATCGATGCTCAATTCTGTGTCAGATTTTACACTGTGAGATTAATATAAATCATGCATTTCACCAGCAGATGGTGCTGGAACAGAACAAATAAAGTGATTCAATGGCACAACTGAAACCTACCTGAAGAATGAGATTTAATGAGTTTTAGATTCTTTTAAACCAATATGACAGCTGAAGGATAGCAAGTATGAGTTGCAGTGTACAGAAGCTACTCATGGTCCAGGGTTACTTAAAGGGACACACACAGTCTGGACCAGGTCACTACAAAAACTCTGCTCCCTCTCTCCTTGACTCAGATTTAAACCACAGCAGCATTACACATGGACTGCAAAACAGTCAACATGTGACAAGGGATAGGAGCCGGATGGTGTCCATTATTCAGGATGGGAACATTATAACAGGAAAGTGCCACGACATGGAGGATGGGGGGAAATAATACAGGAATAGGCCAGGATGGTGCATATTCTACCAGACAAAGGACATTATGACAGGATGGGGCACATAACAGGAAAAGCTTAGGATAGAGGACATTATACAGGATAGAGGAGACTATTAAAGGAAAGGGTGCAGGATAGGCTAAAATAATACAGGAAGGGGGCAGGATGATGCACATTATACCAGACCGAGGATATTGACAGGATGGGGCACATTATAACAGGAAGGAGCTAGTACATGAGACATTATAGCAGGAAAAGCTCAGGATGGGACCATTATACAGGATTGAGGAAATTATTTAAGAAGTGTCCAGGATGGGGGGGCATTATCACATGTTTGCCTTTACAGGATCTAGAATGCTACAGGGTGCCCATTCATGTTACCAAAATGTTGGGGGCCCAGATCCAAATTTTGCAGACCCATCGGTCTCTTGTTAGGCCAAAAGAAAAAATATGGCAGTAGGATTCTCAGGTTGCTCTACTGTATTCTTCTTTCAATACATTCAACCAAATGTCACCAAATGGAGGCTCCTGTATTCCGCCCACAGTGACCATCTGCATGGGATTTTAGTGTAGTAACTTTTACATTTGAGAACAAAAACGATCAGTCTGCAATAGCTTGAAAGATGTTTATTAACCCCCTCATTGTGCAGTGCAACTTTGGGGTAGCACCAGAGCCATGTGCCATAATTAGGAGGAAGGGCTGGGATATATTTAGCCAAATTTAGCATCAAAATGTATCTTTGCTTTGTAGAGGAGTCGGCCGCCCTGTAATATTTTGGAAGAGTTTTTCTTAGGACAGAAATTAGTTCCTTTTATCCTACAATAGAAAGGAGGCAAGACGTCCGGGGGGGGGCACAGCCTACATTTAGAACACAGTTTGGGTTTATATTTCTGTATTTTTAGATCTGGTTGGAATAGTCGTTCTTTAAATATGCCCTCGCTCTCATTTCACACTACTTTTCATGCACCGTTTTGTGAATGCTTTTCCTGTAACCTTCATAGTTTAGAAGAAGGGCTTTCCTCTAGATTTTAGAGCAAGGGGTGCAGCATTAGTAACACACTTTGTGGATGTGGGGTGATAAGGTCCGGCTCACAGTCTGCACTCCGGTTCATTCTAAATTAGATTGACATGCTGAAATCGGGCTGCACTATATCCGGCTAACTTTTTTTTAAGGGTCACATTTATTATAACTGTCTAAAAGTAAAATACTGTTGCATCTCATAGCCACCAATATAAGCACAGCCTTCATCTTACCAGAGCAGTTTCAGAAACACAAGCTGAGCTTTAACCTGATGCTTTGAGACCCAAAGATTAGTTTTTATTGGGCAGTTTTGATAATTTAAAAGTGTAAATGTAATTACATTGAAAAAACAATACTGCACTGGTTGTTAATGATGGGTCACAAAGCAGCTAAGATAATGCTTTTTTTGTGCCGTGTGACTTATTTTCCTCATATTTTCCTGTGCCGTTTTAAAAACTGCATTTTATGGCTGTGTGGGCGAGGCCAACAGCTGATAGGGAGCAGTGCAATGTGCCAGTAGATGAGCAGTTAATCAGTTAACAGAGATCCTGACTGAGGTCTGTGGAGTCAGATGACAGATCAGAAGCTTGTGCCAAGGAATTAGCAGTTTGCAGTGATCCTAACATTCTGACATGGCTCATCACTGTGCTGTAGACTGAAATAATCTGATACATTGTTTCCTCACCAGCTGCAGTCAGCAGTGTAGGCCACGCCCCCTGCATTATATGGTTATGTGGCCGTATTCAGTGTGAAGACAGATCAGATCTGAATGAGAGTGAACATATGTCTGTTTCACACACAGTGTAGAGGGGACAACGTGTGGAAGGTTTATGAATGGTTTTCAACCTGAATTTTTTATGAAGTATATTTGAAAATGTACTAAAATTACTTGCTCTACATTATTATAAAACAATTCAACGGTGGTTCTGCTTTAAGTCTATTGTGGTACAAATCCCATTATACATACCTCCCAACTATGAAAGTAAGTAAAGGGTTATCCATACAATATTTATTTTACACTAAGCCATTTCCTTAACCTCACCCCATCTTTTATATGTTCCCACACAAACATATTGCTCCCATTAAAGCCTATTTGTTACGCCCAAGGGGCGTGGAGATGCTAAGTGGACTCTCAGGACCACTGGTGGAGCAGTGGTAGCTGAATACCTGATACAGCAAGAGACTGGAGAGTGACTTTAGTATAACCAAGGATATTAAGGAATGTTTACCATAAGGGGAAGGTGTCGGAGGGGAGGACCCACTGGGTTGTGACACCAAACTCTCGTAGCGGAGCACTGACGAGGTAACCCCTATACAGGGATTCAAGTGGTACAGCACCAGGAGGTCTAAATGCTGTGAATCCTGGACCAGAGGGGTGACCCGTACAAACCTGACAGTAGAGACTGAGAGACTGTAGAACACCAGCTCTCTCAGTGGAGAGCATCCTGGGAGCTCCATGTAATCCCAGAGAGGCTGAACCAGCTGGTAGAGGTATCCGGAGTGTCCAGAGAGATCCAGGATAAGGAACTGCCAGCAAAGGATTGTGTGGCGACCAAGGTATTAGTAAAATTTAAGCCAACAATCTTCCTATCGCAGAGCAGTACAGGAGTGCGACCTGTACATAGGCAACATTCCTAGAGAATTAACATGTTGCCCAGACACCTCCCTTAGGGGAAGGATGCCTTTTATGCACAGAGCAGTTCAGCACTCAGTCTGAGTCCTAAAAGGGAACAGACAACCTGCTCCTTTTAAGTGTCCCACAATCCCTTCCAGACAATATAATGCCCCACCAACACACCCACAGACTATTTTGCTCCTCACACACCATATATCTTCTGGTCAAGAAGATATCCAATGGAGATGATGGTGTTGAACAAAAGCGCAATGTTATAAACATACGTGTTTAACAATTGAACAAACTCCTTAATAAAGAAAGAAAATGCTGTTTTTCCTAATGAAGTTTGTTTAACTCTGAAACGCAGAGATATATTTATTTATTCACTTATATAGCGCTATTAATTCCACAGCGCTTCACATACATCAGCAATGATGTTCCCATTGGGGATCAAAATCTGAACATCCTATCAGTATGTAAAACTGCTTTTTTGTTCAACACCATCATCTCTATTGGATATCTTCTTGACTAGCAGCACAGCAAATGTGTCCACATATCCCTTTCAACTATTGTAATCTTAGTCTTTTTGTTTCTCTGTTACACGTCTCATGCCTTGTTCATATAGTGCTTCTACATTACCATCAGGGACTTAATCCTTAAAACTGGTATGACAGTAACATAAGTCATATTACTAGGCTCTTCAATGTTTCTCTTGCAGCCACGGCTAATGGATGCTTGTTACAGTACCACAGATCTTAAACTTCTGAATAAAGTGTGCAACTGTAGTAACAGGAACATCAGCCTGTTTAGAGAGAGTCTTATAACTATTACCTTTAATCTTTCTAATCTCCTGAGACAACTCTCTCCTGACATTCCTCTGGCCAATGTTCAGTGTGGTACACAACATGATTCCAAACAGCACAGTGAATACTTTTCTTCATTTTAAATAAACTGACAGATTACAAGTTTGTAGACACCTGTGATGCGAATTACAGGACACACCCTAGTTTAAAATGGGAAAGGAAACGGTGTTCACCAGTCCGCGCTGCCAGGATCCACTTATTCCAGGGAAGAAACTCACGATCAGATGTGATGTGATCAAAGCTTTTTATTGCATCCAACGCGTTTCAACGCCTTTCCTGGCGTCTTCCTCAGGGATACCCTTACAAGTTTGTAGACACCTGTGATGCGAATTACAGGACACACCCTAGTTTAACATTTCCTATGGTTAAATTACAGTACAGACCAAACCTTTTGGACACATCTTCTGATTCAAAGTGTTTTCTTTATTTTCATGACTTTGAAAATTGTAGATTCACACTGAAGGCATCAAAACTATGAATTAACACATGTGGAATTAAATACTTAACAAAAAAAAGTGTGAAATAACTGAAAATATCTTATATTCTAGGTTCTTCAAAGTAGCCTCCTTTTGCTTTGATTACTGCTTTGCACACTCTTGGCATTCTCTTGATGAGCTTCAAGAGGTAGTCACCGGAAAAGGTCTTCCAACAGTCTTGAAGGAGTTCCCAGAGATGTTTAGCACTTGTTGGCCCTTTTGCCTTCACTCTGCGGTCCAGCTCACCCCACACCATCTCGATTGGGTTCAGGTCTGGTGACTGTGGAGGCCAGGTCATCTGGCGTAGCACCCCATCAGTGTGAATCTACAATTTTCATAGTCATGAAAATAAAGAAAACTCTTTGAATGAAAAGGTGTGTCCAAATGTTTGGTCTGTACTGTATATTCAATCTTTTCTAGCGGTATCATTATATTTATCCAAACCATTTTCATAATTGCTTTTTAATTGTGGTTCAATAGAAATAAAACATTTCAGATTTTCATTAGTTGATTTTCAATAAGTTTTTAAAATGAAAATAACTTTTGCCAGATTCAAGTTATTTCAGTGACCATTGTGGGTGCTTCTTACTTTAACGGAAGGGCACCAATATTTGTCCATGTGTGTATGGGACAACTAGGGGCTGGCATACATTTGTGGTGGAATTTCTGTATCTTTTCAGGAATTTGTTGGAAGGGCTTGGTCACACCCTTACTGCCCTCGGTGGTAGATCTGGCCTAAACCTGCATAACTACACAAGTTGCAATATTTGTGCAAATCTTCGAGTTGTGATTTTTTTTTTTTTTACATTTTATTTTGCTACATTTCAAGGAGGCTTAAACCATAAATGCTTTGATGAATCTGGCCCCATTACTGCACGGCTTCAGTTTTGGTAAGCCTTAAGGCCACTTTACACAGACAGATATGTGTCCAACTTCTGAACAGATCTCTGGTTGCAGTGAAATCATGGACACATTGCTCCATTTTGTGGCTGTGTACAAATGGAACAATGTGTCCATGATTTCACTGCAACCAGAGATCTGTTCAGAAGTTGGACACAGATACCTGTGTGTGTAAAGTGGCCTTTAGTCTAGTTGAACTGCCATCAATGTAGGTGTAGTGTGTTTTACATTACCCCATGCTATGCTTGTGATTGTGCCCAGACGTCTGAGTCTGTGTGATCGTGCATGCACAAAGACTTTTCTCAATTTTCTCTTTAGCAATCGGCATCATATTGATAAGCCAGTAGGTCTCTCTGATTCATAGCTGAGATGTTCTATAATCTGCGGGTCATCATATAACAATGAGTATTACTGCATGACAATTTCTTTGTTATACAGCCATTTAAGAAAGGTGGAGATAGGGAGCAGCTAGCTGCTAACGTACGTTCCCTTTATGCGGACCAAATTATCATCGGTGACTGTATACAATTCATTAAAGGGGAACACTGCCCCCACACCATAATCATATTTATATGTAAATTCAATTAACATTCTTTATTGTTATACCTCAATCAAACACTATCTAATGGAGTATAATTATTATAAAATATACTGAAATATAGGCCATAAAATGAGTTGATGATGAAGTCTTGATGCCTTAGGTTAGGATGAGACCATTACTGTGACTTGTTTGAGTATTTATATCTTCATAGGTAGTTTTTAATGGACCGTCAAGGACATCCTGGCAAACAATAAAAATCAATTGCTGAATATAACAATTAACATACATTAAAATTCATTTCATAAAGATTTAGATGTCAGCAAATAGTCCTTAGAGAACAAAAGAATTCTGACATACTGAGCTTACCAAAGTATTCTCCTCAACTCCTCAGATACCAGGTAAACTCTTCACCATTGAACTTGTACCATCAAGAATGAAAAGTAATGGAATTATGAAAATCATTGTATCAGTAGACACTGTATGTTAATAATATGCAAATTATGATAACAAGGAAGCAAATTATCAAAATGACTTAATTTATTCAGTATCGAGTATTGACACCTTGGCTTATTAATGGTTGTCTGATGAATGTTCCGCTAAGGTGAATGCACTTGGGCAAATCATCAAAATCAGTTACAATTACCAACCAAATGTGACCCAGATGTGCTCAACGGGATACACAGACTCCTCCTGGAACAATTTGGGAAATGTTCGAACCACTGGTTTTATGTCAAAATGAATATTATGAAGCTGTTAGTATACTGAAATGAAGATTAGAGAGTTCCAGCTACTGTATTAGGCAACCACACACCATAATCCTGCAAGTAGGACCAGTGTGAAGTTCAGTCATGAAGGCCAATTCATGGCATTGCCCACATGGTCTTGTGAATTCAAAGAATGGTGTGTGTTGATATATTTTTTACTACAAGTGAAAATAAACTTCTGATACTAAGCCTAAGGCTTCAAAGTGTCCACACAGTCCAACAGAAGGTGTTTATATGACATTTGACTACATGATAGATGTTTAGCTACAGGTGTGTCATTGACTTCATGCCACTGCTCTCAAAGTCTATCATGGTTTCTTCATCGTTTAGTCCCACTTTTGTCTGAGCGCATGATATCTGAGATAAGTTCATAGATCATAATGAAGCCTTCACAAGATGTTTTTCATTATGACAAAGCTAGACAGCATGTTGCTCGTGCTATCTTAACCAACGGACTTCATATGTTCCACAGTCAGCCCCTATAATGGAAATCCAATGCAGATGCTCAGCAGAGAGCACAAGATAAATGTGAAACAAGCCTTATTCCAATATTTGGAGGTAGAATCTACTTGCATAATCACGTTGTCCCATGTGTCATCAAAGTTCGTCTGGTTGTCTCTGTATTGTGCACTGGCGACCGCCATATTTGGCACCCACTGGCAGTATTGGCCCCTTGCACAATATTGACAGTGGTGCCGCCAACAACTGGACCCTACGCCCCTCAAAACAGACGCCAGGAACTCACCACTGCTCACTGACCTGACATCACTGTCACAAACTGCTGAATAACTAACTGTGCCTACCCAGCGTGCGCAGACAGTTAGTCTGATCGCCGCCATCTTTAAACACTAAATGCACATGCACGCACCAGGTTCGTGCATGCCGCTGCAAACTTTGATACCAAGGTGTCCAAAGATGAGGTAGTCTTAGCCATGGGGGGGCAACACAGAGCACATGAGGAGAGCTCATAGTGGAGAGTGCACAGGGGATAGAAAACTCAAAGGAGAGCACAGAGGGGAGAGACAGCACAGGGGATAGACACCACTGCGCCCAGCACCACAGAGCCCCATCGTGAATCACCGCTCCTGATGTGAGATCGGCCCACACTAGTGGAAATAACAACAGGAATATACACTAGCTGGGTGCCCGATGCACATGCATGGGATCTAGCAGAGCGAGCTCTGATGCAAGGCCGTTCGCGCCATGCTCGCGCGCAGGCCAATGCTGGCGTATCCACAGACCACACTGACTCGCAGTGAGCGACTCAAAAGGGCAAAAACATTCTATTATATATAGATAGGCTCAAGTTTCTATAGTTAAGTCAGGGGTTAGGGCTATTCCAGCCAACGCAGGAACACTAGGGACTGTGGGGTCCTAATCTCTAGTCTGTACAGGAACCCGTGGGGTCAGTTGTAGTGTTTCAGTGTTTTACCTATTCTTCCCATGCGAGTTGATATTCCAATCATAACAGAAGAACTGCAACTAAAAAAACATATATTTGACAAGGAAACAAGGCAAAAAGCAATTCAACTATGCATGAAAAGCTAGGAACTGGGGTGCAGAATAATGGCAGTGGGTGCTCTGCACGGATGATTTAAAATGTGAATTATCTGGCTGTAACAGAAGGCAGTTTGTTCACTGAAGGACTGGAAAGCGGTAAAATGAGGGTCACAAGGCAATAGTGAAGCATGGTGGAGGTTTCCTGCAAAGTTTTGTGGCTGTATTTCAACAAATGGACCTGGGTATTTGGTCAGGATTAATGGTGTCTTCAGTACTGAGAAATACAGGCAGATACTTATCCATAATGTAACACCATCAGGGAGGCATCTGATAGCTGCCGAATAAATTATCAGCCAAATATATAGCCTAAGTCATTAAGAACTATCTTTAGCGCAAAGAAGATCAAGAAGTCCTGGAAATGATTATCAGATCCCTGATATCCACCTCATCGAGTCAGTGATGGATTATGTGAAGAGGCCTAAGGATCTGTACAAGCTGATAGCCACAGAAGATCTGTGGTTGGTTCTCCAAGATGTTTGGAATCTTCTTGCTGAGTTTCCTCAAACTGTGTGCAAGAACAAGAGTGTCTGGAAGAATTTATTTGTTTTCATGCTGTTTTGAAGACTTATTGCAGTCACAAAAAAATGCTGATTTGATTAAGATTTCTCTTTTTGTTAATTTCCTGTTTTTTGATTAATAAACTAAACTATTAACACTTCTATTTTTGAAAGCATTTCTTAGTTTGCAGCATTTCTTCCAAATCATGTCATGTATAATGTAGGCTAATAATGCAGGATGTAGGCGAGCTAAAAAATGTAAAGCCTCTGAACGTGGCTCATTCAATATAGCTGAAGATATCTTTATGAATCAGCCTGTTCAGCTCTCCATTACTCTAGTGTGACTCTGTAATATTGTGATCTAGTTCAGGGTAATCTTAATTACTGGGCAGTAAAGCACAGATAAGTGTATTCTACTAACATGACAGTGAAATGTGTCAGCCTTCTAGGCTGCTCCTGGTTAGAGTCTCTCCCATCTTCTATCACATTCCCCTGGGTGAGAAATCAGCTCCTAAAAATAGTCCTTGGGAGGGTCATTGAGCGACCAGCCTCACATTCAACATGGTGCAGACTCCCAGCGCTCTCCGACACGGGGAAAGGCCCTAAATCCCGTCTTGATTGACAGACCAGGTGTTGAGGACTACATGGTGGCCAGGTAGGATCTGTGAGGATGGTATACAATGTCGGTAATTGTTCTAAAGTTTACTGGTGGAGACAATTGCTGGGTGAGGTTGATGTTGTATGACTCGAGTGTCTGCATTCTACTTTATGGTATGTTCATAGTCCATATTTCTATTAAACATACTTGTAGGACATCATATTGAAGTTGTCTATAAAATGTATTGGTGTAATCCTGCAGCAGAGTATATAGCACTGTATACTCGTGAAAGATCAATGGACGCCGTCTTACGTGCTGTAAGTGAAATGTAAACCTTTACCAGTAAAGCCTCCGACAGTGCGAGCAATTGACACAGCTTAGTGTGTTTGTGTGTTTTAGAAGCAAAATGTCTCGACAGCTGAAAGTGTAATGGCAGCTGTCCTCTTATGTCATGGATACCAGGACACGCACAGACACAACCAGGGGCTGCCCGGTGCCATGCTCTTATACAAAGACAACAGCCCGATTCATCACACATTGTAGGAACACCACAAACTCTTCCAAGGTCCGGATCCTAGATAGCCGTTGTGGTATAAGATTTAGCAGTTTTGTCTCAGGGGCAGATATCCTGCTTGCTGTCATTGTCAGCTCGTGCTGTGTCTCCTTTGTTCATTCTAACCCTATAAGAAATATGTTAATGTTTATTTTTTAATTCTATTTTCCTTCAGTTTTAGACCATTTAAACTATATGGCAATATTCTACTAATTCACGCGTTTTGGTATTTCATTATCATTTTGTTATTGTATTTATTGTAGACCAATGTCCTTCACCAGGGTTATGTACTTCTCCCATTGGTTTATTTTTCTCTTTTTAATATTGATTTATTTTTTTTTCTCTATGGCAGGAAATTTGTGAGGATATCTCGGATCACGTGGAACAGATCCATGCTCTGCTGGACACAGAGTTCTCCCTGAAGCTCCTGTCATACTCTGTGAATGTGATTGTTGATATACATACAGTGCAGCTCCTGTGGCATCAGCTGCGGGTGTCTGTGCTGGTCCTGAGGGAACGGATACTACAGGGCTGCAGGACAGCAACGGCAACTACACACGGCAGACAGACATCCTGCAGGCGTTCACAAAAGAGGAGCAAGAGGCAAGAAGCAGCGACCATCTATATCCTTCAAACCAACCCAAAATATAAGCTACAGAGTCATACATGTTCCTCCAATGCATGCATGATACCTGAGTTTTGCTCTGTACTTACTACTGTTATTCCCTTTCCTTGAGCTATTTAAAGGGAATCTGTCAGCAGGTTTTTGCTATGTAAGCCGACGACAGCATGCTGTAAGGGTTAAAATAGAAAAATTAACTGTGCTTCTCTTATCAGACTCTGTGCCATTGTTTACTTAAACTAAAAGCTTTATCACCTGGAGATTACAATTGCAGGACAACAAGTCGCGCACATGGCAGTCTGACACACCCCTTGCTGTGATTGATAGAGAGCCTGGTGTGCGTGGGGGCAGAGATCTAAGCTCTTCCGTGTTGCTAAAACTGAATGCTTTGATTTTGTGAAAACTGCTTCAGCCATTAATTTGTGACACATTATTGAATTTAAGGCTTCAGTGCCTACATTATGTTGCTGTCAGATGATGTGGTAAAAACCTGCTGAGAGATTCTAGATAATCTAATAATACCAGAATAGTTTGTGTCGGGAACATGTAACCTCTCACAGTTCATGACTAGCAGAGAGGTTTCACTGACTACCAAGAAGCTGTGTATTCTGGGACCCAATGGTCATTATCTCCATGGGCCAGTTCACAAACTCATTTATTCTTGTACAGAATGAATTCTATATTGATTTCACACTGATACCTTTTGCCTGACATCCCCCTTCCTTTATTAAAGGATATTCCCATCTTCCTAGAGGGGTATTGTTAGCTAGTGCTCGTAAAAACAAGCGCTCTTGCCATTTAGTATTCATTAAAATTTGCAGCCGTTGTTCACATAGTGACACCTTTTTCTTTTGTTTACTACTTGTTGCCTAAGAGACCGACCACCGCTGATGTCTAGCTTTTAATCATTATATTGAAGCTGGCCAGGAATAGGGGATAACAGCGCACTCCAACCATCTTGCCAGATTTAAGGTACTGCTTATGAGCTCAATAGAAAAGAGCTTGCAAGCACTGCGTATGTTTGGCCGCCAATAATTGCAGTGGTGGTCGATTACCTAGGCAACGAGATGTCACGGAAAGAAAAGAAAGGCTTTAATATCTCGAGCCGATAAATATTTTGATAAACATAAATTGCAAAAGTGCCTATTTTTACAAGCCCTGTCTATGAAGATGGGAATAACCCTTTAAATGCACTACAATGTAAGGCCCTAATTTAGCAAGACGTTTTCATTAAATTTATGTAACAAAGAAAAAAAAAAACTTCTTGAAATGCCATAAAGATTGGCAGGTTACGTCATTCTCAGCCAGCTCTGCCAAATTTCAGAAGAGTGGGGGGAGTTTGGACAAGACAGGACACGGCCATGTATGCCCAACACATTCATTATAATCTAAACCACAAAAGTCAATCAGTCACCAGGTGAAAGGTGTTGATGAATCAGGGAATAAGACCTTATACTTTTGCAAAATTTGTCTTACTTTTAATATTTTGTGCAAGAAATACAAAAATAATGTAACTGTGAAACTCTACAACTTGGGAGAAAAGTTTGTAATACGTGAGTGTAATCCTTGATGAAACACAAGGGACACAAAATGCATTTGATTGTATCCCTAGAATGCTTGAAAGCAACGCATGAACCCAAACATTGCTAGAGCTAACTTGTAGCAGATGTTCATGTTCACCGGATCTGGCCGGACTTTAAAAAAAATTCCTGTTCGGGACTGGACTTGACCTGAACCCCGAACTCCATATAAGTCTAAGGACCTGAAATTTAGTGAAAATCGAGTCTAGGGGGCTGCAAAAAGAAGCAAAATGGGGATTAAAAGTAGGACCATTAAACTTACCAAGTTTCCACTCGGCTGTCCCACTGCTTTGGGGTCTGCTCATTAAACTTTTTGCATATTCACTGCTTCCCCCATCTGCCCTCTGCAACAGCCTCTGTGATTGGGTGCAGTCAGACTGTACCTCCACCCACTGTACCAGAGTCTATGATTGGTTGCCCAGCCTCACACTAGCTGTCTGTGTCTCCAGAGCGTAAAAATAAAACAAATGAAAAAAATGGCATGGGGTTCCCCGTATTTTTGATAGCCAATGCAGATTAAGCAAATAGCAGCAGCCTGCAGTTCACCGGCTTTTTGCTTTATTTTGGCTGGGTATCAAAATACAGGGGACCCCACGCCTTTTATTATAAATTATTTAAATAAATAAGGCTGTGGGGTCCCCCCCAAATTTGATACCCAGCCAAGATAAAGCACACAGCCATGGGTTAGTATTCTTAGCCTGAGGAGGTCCATGGTTATTGGGCCCTCTCCAGGCTAAAACTAGGAGCCTGTAGCCACCGCTCAATTGGCGCATTCATTAGATGCACCAATTGTGGCACCTTAACCAGCTCATCCCTATTGCCACCGCACCAGGGTAATCGGGGTAATATAAGGGGTAAATAACAGCTGTGATTTGTCAAAAAACACAGCTGCCACTAAGCCCTGGATTAGTAATGGGTAGGGGTCTATGAGACCACCCCCCCATTACTAATCATGTAAGTAAAAGAAAATATCACACAAACACAAAAAAAAAATCATTTTATTTAAAAAAAACAAAAATGACCAACCTGTTTCTTCACTTTATGAACCCCCAAAACCTCACTGAGCCATGGAGAACATACTGACTAAACCACACCTGTGAGCAGTGACATCAGTGAGTTCAACTGAGATCACAGCTGTACAATTCTTTATGTACTCCTGCTGTTACATTAGGTAAATATACCCCAGGTGAACCTATTGAACTTCCAGTAATCAGGCATTGAGGTGCTGGATTTCCTGAAGGCACTTTACACACACCAACTTATCTGTCCAACTTCTGAACAACTGGTTGCAGTGAAATCAAGGACACATTGCTCCATTTTGTGGCTGTGTACAATGGAACAATGTGTCCATGATTTCACTGCAACCAGTAAGTTGTTCAGAAGTTGGACAGACAAGTTGGTGTGTGTAAAGTGGCCTTGATTATCTGGCACCACTGAAGTCAATAATTCAACATCAGAACTCAATGCCAGATTACCAGATTAGGTTTTGTGCACATGCTGAGTACTTGGTTGCAAACATTTTTGCAACAAAACTGCATCTCCTGGTAGAAAATCACACCAAAAACCATAAAAAAGCATCAAAAGTGGTTCCCAAGTTACCCCAGCTGTTACCACTGGTGAACTCATTTCAGGTGATCTTATTGAACTCAATGCCACATTAGCGGATTGGGTTGTGTGCTTATTGAGTATTTAGTTGAAGAAATTTCTGCACTAAATCTGCTTCTCCTGGGAGAAAAACACATCATGTTTTTGCCACTTTTTAAATACTGTTTTGATGCTTTATTTGCATTCATTTTTAATGCATTTGGGTGGAAATGAATTGACATGCTGCAGATTTATTTTTGCACCAAATCTGGAAGGGAAAAAAGCAACCTGTGCCCAGAAATTCAAAATTCTTATTAACTTTGTTGACAATTTTGTGATCAAATTGCACTAATCACACGTAAAAAAAATGTGGAATTGAGTTCAATAAGTGGACCTGAGGTGAGAACATTGAGTTCACCTGAGATCATATCTGGAGTACTGTGAGAATCGCACAGCTGTGACCTCATGTGAACTCACTGACATCACTGCTCAATGCTGCAGCTCTATCTGTGTGTTCTCAAAGCCAAAGTGATCGGTCACGTTTTCTAATGTGATTGAGCACTGCAATCTCAGTTGTACCAGAGCCTGCCTTGTAGTGAGACGTCGTATGTGGATAACTAAAGGATTTTTTTCCTGTTTGGGTTTTACTTCTTTTCACTTACACTATTAGTAATGGGGAGGGGGGAAGGTTCTCATAGACAGCTAGCAATTACTAATTCAGGGTTTAGTGGCAGCTGTGATTTTTTTTTTTTTTTTGCGAAATCACAACTGTCATTAAACCCTTATATTACCCTGAGTACCACCCATTTCAGGACATTCAGGATGGGTAGGGTAAAGCACCACAATTGGCACATATAATGGATGCGTCAATTGTGGGGTGACTGCAGAACACCAATCCCCGGCTGTGTGCTTTATCTTAGTTTGGTAGCAAAATCGGGGGACCCCCAATCCATTTAAAATTATTTATTTAAATGTATATTTTTTTAGTGATGTGGGATTTATTGCATTTTAATACTAGTCCAAGATAAAGCACACAGCCGGCATGCTGCAGGTGTCTGCTTTATTTGCGCTGACTATTAAAAATACAGGGGTCCCCATGCATTTTTTTTTTTTTTTTTTTTTTTTTTTCCAACTATTTACCGTAAGTATTTTTAAAGGGAATCTGACCCCTCCAAATCACCCCCAACCCTATTAATACCTGTCCCTGCACCCTGAAAGATCATTAGCAGCGGTCCTTTTCTGTAAAAAAATGCGTTCTGTAACATTGTGAAAAACACCATTAGACACTTACATATTAGCGACTTCTTCACCTTGAATAAGTCTCACAAGGCATTCCCTGTGAGACTCTAAACCCTCCTGAGCAGTTCATTATCATGCCCCGATGGGCGTGATAAATAATCCTAGTCCTCCTCGCCCTGCTGTATGGGCGTAATAGCCAGTGTGATGCTATTTGCGTCACATCCGGTCCTGGTGACGTCGGTACACCCTTCAGGTGTAAGCCGACCTCACCATGCGCATTGTGCATGCGCGGCTTTTCATTTACACCTAAAGGGTGTACAGATGTCACCAGGTTCGGATGTGACGCAAATTGCGTCAAACCGGCTATTACGCCCATACAGCAGGGCGAGGAGGACTAGGATTATTTATCACGCCCACCGGGGCGTGATAATGCACTGCTCAGGAGGGTTTAGAGTCTCATAAGGAACGCCCTGTGAGACTTATTCAAGGTGAAGACGTCACTGATATGTGTATAATGGTGTTTTTCACAATGTTACAGAATGCATTTTTTACAGAAAAGGACCGCTACTAATGATCTTTCAGGGTGCAGGGACAGGTATTAATAGGGTTGGGGGTGATTTGGAGGGGTCAGGTTCCCCTTAAACTCCAGGGACATGGCTAGTGTGAGGCTGGGTATGCAATCACATAGAGTGGGCGGGGGATGCAGTGAGTATACCTAAGGTCTAATGAGGGGACCCAAAAGCAGCGTGACAGCAGCACAAAAACTCAGTATGTATAATGTATAACGGCTTTAATCCCTAGTTTGCTTTCTTTTGCAGCCCCTAGCCCTTTATCCGGGCAGCTGAACCCAAACAGTAACACAAAGTTGGCTGAAAAGCCCATATTCAGGGTTTACAGTTCTGCTTCACCCACCACTACTAACTGGTCTTTTCTGTCAATAAGACTGTACAAAATGAGAGCATTGCTGCTGCGTTCCAGACATCTGTCCATTTCCTGGGTTTGGTTTGGCAGCTCAGCTACATTTAAGGGAGTAAATATAACCTGGATAAATGTGTGGCACCATTTAATGGGGTTTTACCCAAAAGCAATGTTCATTTTAGTCAATAGATCTTGGAAAAATAATTTCCACAATTGGATGTGTTTAAAAATATTGTTACTGTGCTGAGATAATCTTATCTATGTGTGTCTGCTATGTACTGTGTAGTGGAAGTGTCTGACCATACAGGGACATGGTCTGATCATACCACATCTCTTGTGCTGAGATAAATCCTATGTATGTGTCCCTGCTATGTACTGTGTAATGGAAGTGTCTGACCATACAGGGACATGGTCTGATCATACCACATCTCCTGTGCTGAAATAATCTATATGTGTCCCTGCTATGTACTGTGTAATGGATGTGTCTGACCATACAGGGACATGGTCTGATCATACCACATCTCCTGTGCTGAGATAATCCTATATGTATGTCCCTGCTATGTACTGTGTAATGGATGTGTCTGACTGTACAGGGACATCGTCTGATCATACCACATCTCCTGGGAAGGTGGGGGGGGATGCAAAACATTGTACGGAAATTACAGCATAGGATCATAGATGATTCCTTTTGTGAGATAAAAAATGTCTCTATTTTATAAAAAAGGTTTTCATCAAAGAAAGAATAATTTGTGATCCCGTGTTGTAATGTCTGCATACTCTTTTGCATCCTCCCCGTCACAGGAGATGTGGTGTGATCAGCTCATGTCCCTGTACGGTCAGACACATCTATTACACAGTACATAGGAGAGACACATATATGATTATCACAGCACAGGAGATGTGGTATGGTCAGACTATATCCCTGTATGGTCAGACACATCCATTACACAGTACATAGCAGGTACACATATATAAGATTATCTCAGCACAGGAGATGTGGTATGATCAGACCATGTCCCTGTACCGTCAGACACATCCATTACACAGTACATACCAGAGACACATATATAAGATTATCTCAGCACAGGAGATGTGGTATGGTCAGACTATGTCCCTGTATGGTCAGACACATCCATTACACAGTACATAGCAGGGATACATATATAAGCTTATCTCAGCCCATAAACATTGTTTTTAAACAAATTCCCCATCCTGCCCTAGGTCTTCCACTTTACGCTTTGACAGGTGTACTGCCCCAGTCAAATTCTCTGCCTTCCACTTACAAAAAAATAAATGTAAAACACAGCTCGTGGTTGCCATCCCAGTTGCCTCTTTGTGCTGTCCATTTTTTACCATTTGCTGGGAGAAGCTCTAGAAACCTACATATGTTTTTTGCCATACTAGAAAAACTGATGAAACTGATGGTAAAAAAAATGAACACATTGACCAAATACTGATGATCAAGCGCAAAAATATGTTTGGCCAAGAAAACCCTGACATGATGATTTAGCCTAAGGGCATGGGCACATGACATCTTTTACGGGAGTTGAACCCACCAAGTTGGCCAAGAAGAAGACACAAGGAAACATTAGCGTTTGTTTTCCTGAAGAGACTTTTTTTTTTTCTGCGTTTTTGGTCGTTTCCTAAATGTCTTTTCATCCTTTTTGGTTTTTGACCGTTTTTGAGCCATCATATTGCCTTGTTATAATGTATAGAGCGTCTTCAGAGCTGAAAACACCTGAATAATGGTTGGTCACTTCTTTAAATGGCATCTTTGCCTGAAGCGGTTAAAACTTGCTCAAAAGACTGAACATACAGGTGCATCTCATTGAATAAGAATATCGTCATTAAGTATTTTATTTCAGTAATTCAATACATAAAGTGAAACCCATATATTTTATATAGAGTCCTTACAAAGAGAGTGATCTATTTCAAGTGTTTATTTATGTTAATGTTGATGATTATGGCTTACAGCCAATGAAAACCTAAAGGTCATTATCTCAGAAAATTAAATTGGGGAGGATGAAGGGTCTGAGAAATAAAATATAACCTAAATAGGTATCAGAGGCTTCACCTTGTGTGGTTGTGAGAGTCACAACCACTATAAAAGCAGATCACGGCTGCTGCAGTCCCCACTGTGGTGCATATAGAGTAGGGAGGATGAAGGGTTAAAAACCGCACTGCTGTATCCCATGAAACATCAAAGGGTGAATATAATATTGATTTATTAGTCAACACGTTTCAGGGCTCCCTGGCCCCTTCCTCAGGATAAATCACTATCATATTGCATGTTTCAGGACATTTTAGGGAGCCCTGAAACGCGTTGACTAATAAATCAATATTATATTCACCCTTTGATGTTTCATGGGATACGGCAGTGCGGTTTTTAACCCTTCATCCTCCCTACTCTATATGCACCACACTGGGGACTGCAGCAGTCGTGATCTGCTTTTATAGTGGTTGTGACTCTCACAACCACACAAGGTGAAGCTTCTGATACCTATTTAGGGAATATTTTATCTCTCAGACCCTTCATCCTCCCTCCTTAAATTTTCTTGAGATAATGACCTTTGGGTTTTCATTGTCTGTAAGCTATAATAATCAACATTAACAGAAAAAAAACACTTGAATTGGATCACTCTGTGTGTAATGACTCTATATAATATATGCATTTCACTTTATGTATTGAATTACTGAAAAAAATTAACTTAATTTAACTCAATGTTAACTCAATGTTAACTCAAAATAAGCAGCAGATATGCAGCAGCGTTCGCACTATGCGTATTGGTTGCTTTTTTTGTGCCTAACTTGCATTACAATCCACAAGAAGTGATAGTGTTGAAGGGGGAGCAGGATTTGACTTTATTTTGGCCAAAGTATCTAAGCTTTATTGAAATAGACATAAAGAACCTTGAAATACGCATCAAATCCGCCTCAAAAACGCATACAAAACGCACCATGCGGACATGGATGGTTTTGGTGCATTTTTCTGTCAGTAGGTGCAGAGTTTGGATGTCCAAAATCTCCACCACATAATCACTGTGTGAACACACCCTTAGGGTACCTTTACACGCGGCTACATTTCTAGGGTGGCTACAGGTAAGGCTGCTTTCACATTACGATTTTCGGATTTCCGATGCTGTCCGATCAAAATCGGACAGCATCGGATCCGAATTTGGCCCCCATGCAGCCCTATGGGCATCGGACCGAATCGGATGTCATTTAGTGCACATCCGATTAGGTCCGATCCCTATAACATGGGGCCCTATGGAGAAGGCTCCGAGGAAACATAGGATGTCTCCTCGGACCCCGTTTTACTGTACTGAGCATGCTCAGTACAGTAAAACTGCTCCTAACTAGGAGCACAAGTGTTAAAAAAAAAAAAAAAAAAAGTTATTCTCACCTCTCCACGAGCCCCCGCCGTCTTCCGCCATCTTCTTGGAGGCTCCCGGTGGCTCTCGCAGGCTGCCGGTGTCAGCAGAGGGCTTCCTCTGCCTTATAGGACCTGCGGTGATGTCACAGTCATGTGACCGCGGGTTACCATGGTGAACCCGCGGTCACGTGACTGTGACATCACCGCAGGTCCTATAAGGCAGAGGAAGCCCTCTGCTGACACCGGCAGCCTGCGGAAGCCACCGGGAGCCTCAAAGAAGATGGCGGAAGACGGCAGGGGCTCGTGGAGAGGTGAGAATAACTTTTTTTTTTTTTTTCTTTTCTTCACCCCGCAGGGAACGATTTTATGCCGGAATCGGGTGCCTATTTGGCACCCGATTCCAGGCATCAGAAGGGAGCCGATGCTGTCCGATTTATATCGGACAGCATCGGCTCCCTAAAAATCGTAATGTGAAGGTAGCCTAACTTACTGGTTGCAGTGAAATCATGGAGACAAGGTTCTATCTTGTTGCTGTGTACAAATGGAATAATCTCTCCATGATTTCACTGCAACCAGTAAGTTACCTGTAGCCACCCTAGAAATGTAGCCGCGTGTAAAGGTACCCTAAGAGTTCAGCATTGTAGGGCCCTATGTAAATTATGTATAATGGCCACTTTACACACGGCAACAGGTAGATAGAAACCGGCAGGTGTCGGAGACAATTGTACCTTTTACCTTCAAAACACCTTGAAGTGGCTGCGTGTAATTCAGCTATCTGCAAGGTGTTTTGAAGGTAAAAGGTACAATTGTCTCCGACACCTGCCGTTTTCTATCTACCTGTTGCCGCGTGTAAAGTGACCATATTAGATAAGACAATGATTGTAAAAAGAAAAAACATTTGGGTTAAGCTTAAGAAAACTATGTAGGTACCGGTAAATATCGAGACTGCCCATAGCAATATATCGCCAATCTATACTACAAATTCTGCATGCTGAGCAGCATGTACATGCCATTTTCAGCACCATATGGACATGTGCACATTTTTATCGCATTTTTTCCATTAAAACAGCATACTTTACACAGCATTTGCAGGAGAATTTTCTGCTGCAAATTCTGAACATGTGCACATACCCTTAGAGAGTGCATCACTTGGTCTCCTAGTATTATGTACTGTGCCCAGTGGGAGGATTTGGTGAAAAACATTTGTAGTCCGTATATTGGGTAAAGTCTCTTAATTTATTTGAGAATAATAAAATAAATAAAATGGTCAACTGAACTTTTTTTTTCCCTTTTAGGATAGGCTGGATGCTCTCACTGAAGTTGATGGCTCGGGTCAGTTGACCATCAGATGCCCCCCGGATTATCTCTCTCTAGATTGTGGGATCACAGCATTTGAGTTGTCAGATTACAGTCCTCGAGAGGAGGACACACCACCTCCTCCTGCAAAGCCGTTAGAAGATTGGACATACAACGCTATGCAACAGGAGTTTCCAGATCTGGTTAAGGGTCCAGGCCTGCTGACTGTGATTGCTGACAAAGACGTCATCCTTAATGCTGAGATGGAACAAGACCTAACACCTAAACAACTTGATGAGCCAGGACAGCAGTCATTTAAAATGTTCACTCCCAGCGAAAGCACCACACCAAAAAGACCTCTTCAAGAGAGCAGTGACCATGGAGGAGATTCCCCCACACGTCCCTCCTTGCCAAAGCGGGGACTCTTTCTGAATGATCTGACTGACTGGCCACCAGCAGACAACCAGTCATCCAATGAACCCAACGCTCCTTTGACGGTGTGTCCCATCTCCCCTAAAAAACACTTTGGACTTAATCTGACTCCTACATACTCTTCAGTTCCATCATTTCTTCCAAGTCAAGTACTTGAAAATGAAGTCAGCAAACTTAATATGGAGGAAAGAGAGCACTACAGTGAGGACCACCAGGACCTAGAAGGTAGAGGGTCACCCAGTAATCACTCGCTCTGTAGCACACCAAATGGAAGTCAAAAAGACCAACAAGATGACAGGCTGCTAGATTCACCTCCACAGGAATTGGGGACAGACAGTTGGTATGGGTCAGATGAGTTCCTAGCATTACCCCCTCACTTACACCAAGCAGACCTTCTTGCCTTGCGCCTAGGTAGCCTTTCCCAGCTGGTATCTCCAACTCCTGAAGAGCCCCAACCAGCACTACGGGATGTAGAGGACTGGGAGATAAGTTCAGGCTCAGAGCTTGGGCCAAGTTCACCCCGTTGTATCTCTCCAAATACAGCCAGTGACATGGCGCTATATTTGAATGGCAGTGGGCGATCAACGCCACAATCCGGTGCTCCAGCAAACAGCGTACGACAGAACAGAGCAGCACTTATACAGAGGCTAATGTGGGATATACAGAGACAGGACAATGATCGGCATGTGTGGGAAAAAATTCAGGTAAGTGTAGCAGCAATCAGATCATAAAGAGGGACAATTAGAATTTTGTGTTTTGTGACTTTAACTAATACCTGCAAAAAGATATGTAGCGGCACTCAATGATACTAGAGTTAAACAGCGAAACTTTGACACTGCAATATTGCTATATGAATATTTGAAAAAAATATAAATACATAACTAATGTAAACTTGAACAAGGAGACCTAAGTATTGCATTACTGCCATAGAAAAATGTGAAAAAAATATAAATACATAGCTAATGTAAACTTGAATATGGAGATTTAGGCATTGTGGACCATTTAAATGGAAGCACCTAAATAAAATGGTAACGGTTGGTGCTATCAACTTCCTGTTTATGGCACATTAGTATATGGGAGGGGAAAAACTTTTCCAGATGGGGGGTAACCATGGCGGCCATTTTGAAGTCGGCCATTTTGGATCCAACTTTATTTTTTTTCAATGGGAAGAGGGTCATGTGACACATCAGACATATTGAGAATTTCATAAGAAAAACAATGGTGTGTTTGGTTTTAATGTAACTTAATTCTTTCATGAGTTATTTACAAGTTTATGACTACTTATAAAATGTGTTCAAAGTGCTGCCCATTGTGTTGGATTGTCAATGAAACCCTCTTCTCCCACTCTTGACACTCTGATAGCAACACCGCAGAAGAAATGCTAGCGCAGGCTTCCAGTATCCGTTGTTTCAGATGCTGCACATCTCGTATCTTCACAGCATAGACAATTGCCTTCAGATGAGGGATGAGGCAAACATTTTTGTGAATGGTGAAGTTAACAAACAAAACCAGCGCTATTGGTCTGACACTAACCCACAGTGGATAGATACCTCCAAGACTGCTGGAACACACAAATTGATGGTATGGTGTGGTGTAGGGAGTACAAGGATAGTGGCGCCATTCTTCATCAATGGAAACCTCAATGCCACTGGATATCTAAAATTGCTACATGATTCCCCCTCCCATACACTAATGTGCCACAAACAGGGAGTTGATATCACCAACCATTCCCATTTTATTTAGGTGCATCCATATAAATGGCCCACCCTGTACTATAATAATATTTGAATAAAGACATATTTATCCTATGCATTAGCCAATACATCAGCTAAGTATCTCTTTATTTAAATATTTCTATAGCAGTAATGCAGTGCCTAAGTCTCCTTATTGAAGTTTACATTAGCTATGTATTTATATTTTTTTCAAATATTCCTATAGCAGTAATGGAGTGCCAAAATGTTTTTATTTAACTTTAGCATCATTAAGTGCCGCTGGATATCCTTTTGTAGTTATATTGTTTTTTTGGCTGGCGTCTGTTGACACTTATTGAGGTTGCTGGTCAATCTTTTTTTTTTATATATTTAAAGAATGAAAGAATGCCTGCCACTTTCTGTAAGTTGATTCTTTACATGGTCCAAATGCTGCTGTTCTCCTGAATTGGGATTGTGTTTGTTCCTCCCCTCTAATCCATCTATATGTACCCCTCTTCCTTTTAAACCCTGTATGTAAATTTAGTCTCCTTAGCAAAAGGGGTCATGATCCTCAATTTAATGCTAGATGCACATATAAGGCACAATTAGGAAGAGGGATATATATAGCAGGATCAGAGTGGAATAAGGAACACTATGGAACAGAAAGACGTAGGAATAAAAATGATTGATGGAAAGTGACAGGTCCTTTTTTAAAGAGGACCTGTCACCCCCCCCCCCCCCTGGTGCTTTCCAATCTGAAAGCACCACTGAATGCAGCATGTCTGCTGCATTCAGGGAAGGGGTCTCCCATGTTTCTACTCCCCTGTAACCTGTAAAAACCACTTTAGAAAGTGTAGAGATAATGAGTCCAGAGTGACTTACTAAGTATGGAGTCATCGCTGTTCCTGGGTGTCCTTCCTCGCCTCCTTCCTCTCTGTGCAACCTCCAGCCCCCTCTGTGCCTATTCTTTTATGTGTCTCCCCTCCTGGCCTGCTGATGTGCCTCTGCGTCTGAAGTCACGCAGACACAGAGCGAGGATTGGTTTGGAGCTTGTCCCAGCAGGTGAAACACCTCCTGCAGGTGACGTCAGCACTGGAGCCCTCCCCACTGTATGCATACAGCATAACCTGGAGCAGGGCTGGCTCTGGCACTGTTGTCACTGGCAGGAGGCGTTTCAGCTGCCGGGACCTGCTCCAAACCATTCCTCGCTCTGCGCCTGCCTGACTTTAGATGCAGAGGAGCATGAGCAGGCCAGGAGGGGAGACGCATAAAGGAGGCGGCACAGAGGGGGCTGGAGGCGGCACAGAGAGGAAGGAGGCGGGGAAGACCCCTGTGAACAACGAGGACTCCATAATCAGTAAGTACCTCCGGACTCGTTATCTCTAAACTTTCTAAAGTGTTTTTACAACCTATGGGGGTGTAGAGACATGGGTGACCCCTTCCCTGAATGCAGAAGACACGTTCAGTTTGGAAAGCACCAGGGGGTGACAGATCCTCTTTAAGGGAAAGCTCACATAATTACAAGCTCATGCAAAAACCAGGCAAGAATTTGTAGCTCATATCTTTGTTCCTTATAATAGAAAACTATGAAAGAGTAGGCAATTTAATGGGTTTGTTCCATGAAGATAATCCCTTTTTTTCAATAAAAGCCATCTGCGTAATCAATTGATTTCCACTGGTCCTGGAGACTACAGGGGGAATATTTGTCAGATATTCAAAATGATTGATAACCAATAGTAACACACAAAGTGGCTCTATATTCTAGTCTGCTATTTTCAATTCATACACTATAGATCGTGAGCCTCAAGAGGGACAGCATTACTGATGTATGTAAAGTGCTATGGAATTAATAGCGCTATATAAATGAATAAATTATTATTATTATTATTATTATTATTATTAAAGGAACATACCGTATATATTTTTAAATATAATTTATCATATTTTTATCATTGTTGCTTATTAGTGCATGAATTTGTATCTTTGCATTTGGTTTAATCACTTATGTAATTATACTAGCTGTAGAACCCAGTGTTGCCCGGGCGGAATGCCCATATATGGTCGTAATGCTCATATTGCTATATATGGGCGATAATAACATATATCGCCCATAAATAATAATGTGTATGTTTCAAAGCCCTGTCCCCTCCAAGTAGCCCCACCCCTTACATAGCCCCACCCTTCTACATAGTCCTGGTGTGGCTATGTGGAGTGGGCGAGGCTTTATATATTAGATTATTTTTAATTGGAGGGGCATATTTGCCCATGTTTTTTACTTTTAAGTTTAGTTGTCATATATACAGAGCAGAGGTATTTTGTATACATATAGGGTTTGATTAGCCATGCTTGCAGTTTTCGGTCTTCAAAAAAGGTTTGCTGGCCCTTGAAGAACCTACAGTCATGGCCAAAAGTTTTGAGAATGACACCAAAATGATATTTTCACATGATCTGCGGCCCTCTGATTTTTATTTGTGTTTGTCTGATGTTTATATCACATACAGAAATATAATTGCAATCATATTATGATACCAAAAGGTTATATTGACAGTTAGAATGAGTTAATGCAGCAAGTCAATATTTGCAGTGTTGACTATTCTTCTTCAGGACCTCTGCAATTCTCCCTGGCATGCTCTCAGTCAACTTCTGGACCAAATCCTGACTGATAGCAGTCCATTCTGGCATAATCAATGCTTGCATTTTGGCAGAATTTGTTGGTTTTTGTTTGTCTACCCGTCTCTTGATGATTGACCACAAGTTCTCAATGGGATTAAGATCTGGGGAGTTTCCAGGCCATGGACCCAAAATCTCTATGTTTTGTTCCCTGAGCCATTTAGTTATCACCTTTGCTTTATGGTAAGGTGCTCCATCATGCTGGAAAAGGCATTGTTGGGCGCCAAACTGCTCTTGGACGGTTGGGAGAAGTTGCTCTTGGAGGACATTCTGGTACCATTCTTTATTCATGGCTGTGTTTTTAGACAAGACTGTGAGTGAGCAGATTCCCTTGGCTGAGAAACAATTCCACACATGAATGGTTTCAGGATGCTTTACAGTTGGCATGAGACAAGACTGGTGGTAGCGCTCACCTCTTCTTCTCCGAATAAACTGTTTTCCAGATGTCCCAAACAATCAAACAGGATTCATCAGAGAAAATGACTTTCCCCCAGTCCTCAGCAGTCCACTCCCTGTACCTTTTGCAGAATATCAGTCAGTCCCTGATGTTTTTTCTGGAGAGAAGTGGCTTCTTTGCTGCCCTCCTTGAAACCAGGCCTTGCTCAAAGAGTCTCCACCTCACAGTGCGTGCAGAAGCACTCACACCAGCCTGCTGCCATTCCTGAGCAAGCTCTGCACTGCTGGTAGTCCCATCCCGCAGCTGAAACAGTTTTAAGATACGGCCCTGGCACTTGCTGGTCTTTCTTGGGCGCCCTGGAGCCTTTTTGACAACAATGGAAGCTCTCTCCTTGAAGTTCTTGATGATGCGATAGATTGTTGACTGAGGTGCAATCTTTGTAGCTGCGATACTCTTCCCTGTTAGGCCATTTTTGTGCAGTGCAATGATGGCTGCACGTGTTTCTTTAGAGATAACCATGGTTAACTGAAGAGAAACAATGATACCAAGCACCAGCCTCCTAGTGTCCAGTGGTGTCATTCTTACTTAATCATGACTGATTGATCGCCAGCCCTGTCCTCATCAACACCCACACCTGTGTTAATGGAACAATCACTAAAATGATGTTAGCTGCTCCTTTTAAGGCAGAACTGAAATGATGTTGAAATGTGTTTTGGGGGTTAAAGTTAATTTTCTAGGCAAATATTGACTTTGCAAGTAATTGCTGTCAAGCTGATCACTCTTTATGACATTCTGGAGTATATGCAAATTGCCATTAGAAAAACTGAAGCAGTAGACTTTGTTAAAATTAATATTTGTATCATTCTCAAAACATTTGGCCATGACTGTAAGCAAAGTAACATAAGCTACTGCAAAAAAGTCAACCCAAGGTGGCATCCATATAGAAACCTTCCATGCTCTTTTGCTACCTTATTCAAAACTAAACATCATATGACTACTTTTCCTAAATATACTGACCAACATCTGATTTTGTGGATTGTCATACTTTTTTGGACATTACTATACCAAATTTGTTTTGTTTTTGTCTTTTATTTTTGAAGTGGGAAATCTTTTTATTCTCTTCTTGTTTACTTTATCTTTTACCTCCATTAGGCTGCTTTCACACTGGCGGTTTTGCCCTGATCCGGCGGATACGGACAAAAAACGCATCTGCCGCATTTTCCGCCTAACAGCTGCACTTGCGATACACTTGCGGCAAGCCCCATGCATTGTCTATAGGGCTTACGGTAAATGTGCAGGAGACGCGGCAAGTGCGGTTTTGGCAGATGCGGCTGTGAAAAAAACGCTGCTGACCGCGTTTTTTTCGCAACCGCATCTGCCGAAATCGCACTTGCCGTCTCTACCGCACACTTACCGCAAAACCCATAGACAATGCATGGGGCTTGCCGCAAGTGTATTGCAAGTGCAGCTGTTAGGCGGAAAATGCGGCAGATGCGTTTTTTTTGACCGGATCTGCTGCATTTTTTCAAAACCGAAAGCACCCTTAGCGAACTTGTACCTTTGATTGTTTGATCACTTGTACAACATACTGCAATACCACAGTATTGCAGTATATAGTGAAATCCTGGTTCTCGTGTGAAGTTCAACCTTCGGCTAAGTTTCGCAGGAGGGTTAAGATGGCAGTTAAAGGGGCCTTCATCAGCACCTCTGCCAGGGGTGTATCTAGGGGAGGGCATGGGGGGCACCATGGAGCCGTCTGATGCGGTATCTCACAGGCAGTTCTCTGAGTCAGTTCAGAGAGGAGTAAAACACAGACTCCCAGCAATCAATTGTACTTGTGTCTTTCGGGCTCTAGTATAATTGAAGTCATGATCCTCAGGGAAACAATAAGCCCAGGCCTGTGGCTCTCTGCAAAGTAAAGACAAAATATTGCCTACTTGTTGGATCTCAGACCCTGAGAATACTGGATATAAATGGAAAGAAATCTAAGCATTTCTAATTCTAAGAAATCCAGGATTTTTAACCTAAGGTTTTAACGTGGTATTCTGATGTCCTTGATCATTAGTAGAGGTCACATGTCCATGCTGTTGTTGGTCTCTAACTTCTGAGTACTTCAGGTAGAAGGCCTGCAGTTGTGCAGCCAAGGAGCAAAGAAACCGGGAAAAAACAATAGATATTTCAGCAAGAGAATCCTTAACTGAAGAGCTGGGACTTCAAACATCTACCTAGGAATATAGCCAGCAAAGAAGGCATGTGAATGATGAGTATAAAAAGAACCTCCCAAGATGTGATAGGGCAAACAAAACTAAGAAGTGAAAACACCTGAATAGAAATATAAAGAAAAGCAAGACAAAGGAAATGAAAGACAAGAGAACTATCAGCATGTGGACAGAGACAAAACAGGCAGTGGTCCAACAGAGAGGAAAACTGACCACACAAGCAGAGGTCAGTAGATTGAGCCCAGGAATCGAAGCATGACAATATTTATTTTTTTAAGTATTTTTTGTTCTTTATTTTGTGAGTTTTTAAATGTTTTTTTTCCACTTTTTTACTTATTCCCCTATATGAGACCTTTAACTTTTATTATTCTGATAGTGTAATGTATTACAATGCACGATCATTGCAATGCTTTACACCTGTCAGTGTGACACTGACAAAATGCCTCTTAGACCATGCTCCTGGCATGATTTAATACGTTACTGTACCTGGTAGACCTGGAGGTTGTCATTTGACCTTGGGGTGTCATGGTAATGTTTGAGCCCCCATGATCATGTTAAGTGGGTTCTGATTGGGCGAGACAAAGAATGTACTACCTCATCCAGCCTCTTAAATGCTGCATATGTTATTGCTCGTGGCATTTAGGATGTTAAACAGCTAGAGGTGGTCTGAGCTCCCGGCACCCATCATACAGGTATAGCTCCTGTGCCACGCTCGATTGCCATGACACACCTATAGTCATCGTTTGGAAATTCTATCCGACCATGACGTATAGGTGTGTCAAATGTTGTCAAGGGGTTAGTTATTCCAGGTTGCTGTACATGTGATCTGTGCTACAGCCTTGTGCACTTGTCTTTAGTTTTAAAGGAAATCCTGTTTGGTTTTTTTCTCTATACTGATCCAATGTGTCAGACAAGAGAAATGTAGATTAAAAGCTATATGCAAATTATCCAGTATGCTGGAAGTACACTGGGAAGGTTGCATCTTCCAAGTGCATTGATGAACTCAGTGCTCTTTAGCCTAATTTGCATATGCCTTCTATGCTTGATATCTCATGACCAGCACATATGATCTCTACAATGAATGATGTTTCTTTTAAATTGGGGGAACATGGTTCCCAAACTGTGGGCAGCATGTATCAGAAACTAGACATGCGCAGGCAGAGACATGTCAGTCACTGTCAGTGGGTGGAGACTGTTGGTGGGGATAATACTGTTTGGGTAGCATGTATCAGCTGTCAGGTTCTCTTTACACATGCAACATATAATAATACTGCAGCAAAATGTAAAATGTATTTACTGTATATTGTTAGTGTAACTGTTTTAATTTTTATGTCATAAATTGACAGCACTAATTGAACTCCACACTGCTATTATTTTGAACACACCCCTTTCAATTAATTAGTCAAATACAGACTCAATAACATGCAGATAATGAATGCTGAGTCTGTTAGTTTTCTAAGAATCTACTGCACCAACTGGTAAATTGTTTGATATGAGGTCATAGAATTTATACCAAAACTGTGAATAATCCAGTTAGTCATATTGGACTGCTATTATTTTGAACACTGCTGTACAGTTGAAACCAGATGTTTACATACACTATATAAAGACACATGCGGTAAGCATGTTTTTCTCACTATCTGACATAAAATCAGAATAAACCTTACTCCTTTTAGGTCAATTAGGGTTACAATAATTATATGCCAGAATAATGAGAGAGAATGTTTTAAGGCAGGGGTGGGGAACTCCAGTCCTCGAGGGCCGCAAACAGTTCAGGTTTTCACGATTTCCTTAGTATTGCACAGGGATTGGAATCATCACCAGTGCAAGTGATTATGTTATCACCTGTGCAATACTAAGGAAATCCTGAAAACCTGCACTGATTGCGGCCCTTGAGGACTGGAGTTCCCCACCCCTGTTTTAAGGCATGCCTATTATTTTCTGCAAAGTCACAAGTTTACATACACTAAGACTACTATGCCTTTAACCAATTTGGGACAGCCTATATGATGATGTCATGTGTTTATAAGCTTCTGATTGGTTCATTGGCAACATCTGACTTAATTAGAGACACACCTGTGGATGTTTTTAATGCACATTTGAAACACATTGCTTCTTTCTGTGGCATCATGGGAAAGTCTAAAGAAATAAGCTAAGATATCAGGAAGAGAATTGTGGACTTGTACAAGTCTGGTTCATCCTTGGGTTCAATTTCCAGATACATAAAGGTGCCTCGTTCATATGTACAGACAATTATATGCAAGTACAAACAAACAAAAGTACATACTACTCAAAGAGATGGTTTCTGTGTCCCAGAGATGAATGTGCTTTGGTCCGACATGTGCATATCTACGTAAGAACAAAAGCCAAAGACCTTGTCAAGATGATGGCAGAAGCCGGTAAGATTGTGTCATCATCCACAACGAAACGAGTACTGTATCAACATGGACTGAAAGGCCACTCTGCCAGGAAGAAGCCGTTACGCCAAAAGAAACATAAACGAGGCAAATCAAGTTTTACAAATGCACACAGGAACAAAGACCTACATTTCTGGAGACATGTCCTGTGGTCTGATGAACCTAAAATTGAACTATTTGGCCATAATGACCCTTGTTGTGTTTGGAGGAAAAAGGGAGAAGCTTGGAAGCCTAAGAACACCATCCCAACTATGAAACACGGGGGAGGCAGCATCATGTTGTGGGGCTGCTTTGCTACAGGAGGGACTGGAGAAATAGATGGCATCATGAGGAAAGAATATTATGTGGCAATACTGAAGCAACATCTCAAGACATCAGCCAGGAAGTTAAAGCTTGAGCGGAAATGGGTCTTCCAAATGGACAATACTGTCAAACTGGTTACAAAGTGGCCTAAGAATAACAAAGTCGATGTTTTGTAGTGGCCATCACAAAGCCCTGAACTCAATCTTATTGATAATATATATGGGCAAAGCTGAAAAGGCTGCGAACAAGGCGACCTACAAACTCAGCTCAGTTACACCCGTTCTGTCAGGAGGAATGGGCCCAAAATCCCACCAACTATTGTGAGAAGCTTGTGGAAGGAGATCCAAAACATTCACCCAAGTCATACAGGTTAAGGACAATTGCACCAAATACTAATGAAATGAATGTAAACGTATAACTTTGCAGAAAGTAATAGAAAAGCCTTAAAACATTCTCTCCCTCATTATTCTGGCATTTGGTAAATATTAATGATTCTGATAATCCTAATTGAAATAAAACAGGAAAGATTTACTCTGATTTCATGTTAGACAGTGAGAAAAACATGCAGATGTGTCTTTTTTTATAGGGTGTATGGAGACTTCTGGTTTCAGCTGTATCTTATCAGACAGATTTGCCATCTCCTATCTCAATGATGGGAAAGTCTTCAGTGAATACAGAGTTTACCTCAGAATTGAGAATTTTGATAATGACAAAAAATTCCAGCAGATCTGTCTGATTGGATATATTAAAAAGTTTATTATTTTCATGTGTACTATTAAGAATTAAAATGACGGTTTCACGTTAAACGTTTTCATTTTGTAGATTGCACTGCCATCTTGTGGTTAAAATTAAAATTGCAGCTCAAAGTCAAGTGTGCTCACTTTAGAATGTTTAAGAACTCATGAACTATATACCTTGGTTGACTAAATTATAATTGAATTAATCCAAATTAGCTTAATCCTAAAATAATACATAATAATAATAAATAATAACAAATGCAGAAATTACACCATCTTAAAGGATACCCAAAACATTTGCAGACACCTCCATCCTCTCACAAATTTCAATGCTGGATATCAACAACACAGGTTCCCTCTGTGACAACCGTATTATACCTCCTAACTATGGAACCTAGTAAGAGTGACACATACCGTACTAATACATTTGACAGCAAGTTCCTTTCTAACCTCTGCAAGTCCTTTCTATGTGCCCACAATGACTCTATTGCTCCTAGTATTTATGTCCCTGGTTGTCTTCACAACAGGTGCAGGGATTACAATATCACCCGGGCCCTGGAGCCTAGGGGGCCCCAAAAGTCCCTTTGGCCTATAGAAAAAGACTATTGCTATTACAGATTTGCAATAATTAGGGGCCCCGTTGAAGCTTTTCCATCAGGGTCAATGAGATTCAAGTTATGCCACTGAATACAACCCATTAGTGATATGTGATGCCCCTGCGGTTTGGCAGCAACAAATGGTATTATCCCTACATCAATTATAATGCCGTCTGAGAGAAATTAGAATTCCTATGCTAAGAACCCAATGCATGCACACACTGTCCAAGCCCTGACTAGAAAGATTCGCACTGAGGGGCCAGACTTGGGCTGTGATTCATCATTCCTAGCTGGGGGGAGGAGTATGTGGCGCCCCTGCGACCAGGGTGGCCACAGGTAGGAACTGCAGCCTGGCAGGTGGAGACAGGTTGTTACACACATACCTTCAGAACACACAGCCACAGACACAAGACCCAACCCGCAGCCCAGGACTTTAGGCGGGCAAGGGGTGGTAGGGCAGTCATGGTGGGTGGGGATGTAGGTCAGGTGACGAGCCAGGTACAAAAGGGGAACACTAGGAGGAGTTAGTAGTAGTAGGCCGGAGAAGGCTGAGCAGCAAAGACCAAGTAGGCCAGTGGGTGCTGAACTGACAAGACCAAGTAGGCCGGAATAGGCTGAGCAGAAAAGACTTAGTGAAACTTTCCTGAAGGTTTGGGCTCCCTGGAGGTGCAGAATCCTGCGAGACACACCGTTCCCTGGAGAGAAAGCCTGCTCCATAGCCTGAAGCCCACGGGAAAGGGGAGAGACCAGATCAGTACAGCAGGGTCCGAGGAAGACGGCAGCGCTGACAAACTACTGGCAGGAGAGACTCCCCTGACATACCCAGATCGTTACATGGGTAGGAGAGAGCCCGGTGATCCCTTGCAAGATAGGGACATCCAAGAGTAGGCTGGGACCAGAGAGTCGGCTCTGGGTGACCTTAACTACATGCCGGTAAACGGACGCACTGACGGGGAGGCAGAGTTTCCAGGTCTGGTCACCCAACACACGGGCTGGAGGATCAGCAGCATATAGGACCCAGGCTTCCCACCCACACACACCGGGAAAGCCAGACAAGGATCCAAGCTGCCCCCATACAGCCCACGGGGAAGAGAAGCACAGAAGAGAGCCTGAAAGGAATAGAGAAAGTGAAGGGTCTCAGAAAGGAAACCTGGCTGCAGAGGGTTCAGAGAGAGTGTACGGAGTTAACTGTGAGACCTGTACTGTGAACTGTACTAAGAACTTGTGAAGTAAAACCCGGTGAACCCTGCTTAAGTCTCCCATGTGTGATTCCCTGCAAACAGAACTTTATTACATCTTACCACCCTGGCAGGAGCAGCCCCGACCCACGGCGGGCTCATCCATCTAGCTGCAGCACCATTCATCCATCCTCCTGGCGGGAATTGCAGCAGCGGTGGTCCCCTCACTGGCCACAACCCTTGGGTGGCGTCACAACAAATCCCTGTAAATAACCCCTTTTACTTGTGGGCTTGGGACACAGTCCAGACCAAGGACCGCCGTGATAACCCCCGTGATACCCCAGTCCGGTATCGAATACTTCATCCCAGTGGGCTCCACAAGTAGATCAGAGTGTAGCGCAGATAGGGAGAGGAGACAAGAGGAGAAGGTCTGTGGGGAAAGCAGCTTCTAGGAGCTCTCCCCAGAATACCACCCTGCAGCAGTGACCCAGCTCCTTGGGCTGCTCAGGTATCTCAGATCCTGAGGGCAGAAGCTGGGGGCCTGTAGATTCCAGGTCTACTGGTGACTTGTGTGGATTTCAACAACACAGTGATGCAGTGAGCCAAAGAGCTGAGGCTGCTTACAAGGTTCGCATCATCTGCTTGGCTGGAAGGGATTAACACAGAAGGTGGTAGAAGAACAGAGAGTACAGGATGGTTCACAGACATGTGAAACTCCATAACCCATAGAATACAGCAGGAAGGCAAATCCTCTCACTTAGCAAAGCAGATTCCAGCTCCTCTCAGACTGGCTGAACTGCACGCTTGGTTCTGCACATGTCCTGGCTGTACTGAACAAACTACAGTGAAGGTAAAGAACTTAAAGAATGCCTGCTGTGCCTTTTTCACCTCTCTGCATCTTCCATCCACATACACTAAAAGGAAAGACAAACACACATAGGGTTTTATCTACATTAGATAGAGGTCCTAGCGTGGTACCACTCACCTTATGTGCTTGTGTCAGACACAACCACTGAGAGAGCCCAAAAGGTACGGATGATGAGGCTGCAGCGAATCACCAGGAAATTGTAGTTACAATATGGAGGAGAGCCCAGAACTGCAGAGTCGCGCTGCCTCTTGCGAATTCAAGAAGGAAAGGATAATCCAGGACAGATTATCAGTAACTTTTTATTCAAAACTTGAAAAACTTGACGCGTTTCATGTGCAACGGCACACTTAATCAAGAGTAACGAATCTTTGGTGGTAACCCATATGCACCCTCATCTCTCAAGGACCAGCTCCGTTCTGGAGTGGGGTATTCCACCTCACTGCAAAACACCTAACCTTTGAGAACTTACTCTACATGCAGGGCTGGCCACCTAGTGACTGGATACCTTCAGCTGGGTCACAAATATTCATTATTTTCTATTTTTATTTTATTTTTCCCCATTTTTTCTTTTTCCCCTTTTTCAATGTCCGCTGGGTGTAGCTACCGTGATCCAGACTGCTGAGTATCCCAGACCTTAGTGCGATATAGATACCCCATAGATTGTACAGCATGATGCCCACCAAGCCCCCCACATAGTACGATGGACGCCCCAAATTTACCACTACCCATAATGATGCACTAAATGTCTCCCCACAATACATTTCCAACGGTACCCCCCATAGAAACCCTCTTAGTGTGAAGTCCCCATAGTCCCCCATACAGTATGATGTCTTGACAGCTTTCCAACTCATTGTAATGCCCGCACAAGACCTCTACACAGGATAATGCCATCACAGCAGAGTATAGAGCCCCTATACAGTATAATGGCCCCACACGACCATCACACAGTGTAATGCCCTAAAAGAACCTCACACAATATAGTGTCCTCATAAAATCATTATGCAGCATACTGTTCCCACAGTGCTTTACACAGTATAATGTTCTCACACAATAGGATGCCCCTATGGTTCATTCCTTCCCACATATTATGATGCCCCTTCAGAACCCCCAAATACATGGCAACATAGAACCCAAAAACAATATTTATACTAAAACTAAGTAAATAAATGAGGCACTCAGACGTGTGTGGAACAAATGGCCATATAACTTTAAGGGTTACTTTAAAATTTACCAAAACTTTGAATACTAAGTATTAATTCTTCTTTAATAAATAATAATATCACCTATTGTTTATTAACCCGTTAACCAAATCCACTCTTAAAAAGAGCAATCGTACCCACTCTAATAAAGTTGCATGACAGGAAAAGAGAGAAAAAGAAGGGAGCAAAATAAAACTGTGAGGGAGGGTAGGCATCTTTGTCTCCTGACAGGTAGATAATGATCAAATCCAGTCAGACCGGAGCTTAAATATGGGCTTTTCCCGCCCTTTTAACAACCAATCAAAGGCTGTTACTAAGTCTCAGGCAGCAGGCTCCACTTTCTATTGGCCAGCTCTGTAACAATGGAGATAATCTCCTCATCACCACCTGTAAGAAAAAACTTCAGACAAATACATTAAACAAGTCCTACCCTAACACCTATAAACAGGTCCATGTTGCCATGAAACCCCCAGACTATAGGTCCAGTGCTGTAACATTATGATGTGCCAACAGTACATTCCCTCCCTCTCAGTTAACCCCCAAATTCACACCTCTCATAGTATAATGCCCTCATGGGGCCCCTCACAGTATAATGTCCTCATGGGGCCCCTCACAGTATAATGTCCTCATGGGGCCCCTCAGAGGACGATGCCCTCACAGCCCCCTCCCACAGTTTTATGCCCCTTGCAGATACATTATGATGCTCCATCAGTACATTCCCTCCCATTAAGTTACCTCAACACATTTCCACCCCACACAGTACATAGCCCTCACAGGGACCTCACCCAGTATAATGCACTCACAGCCTCCTCACATACCGTAGTATAATTCATAGTATTATTCCCTCCCACATTCCCACTGCACACAGTACAATGCCCTCACAGGGCCCAAACACAGTGCCATGCCCTCACAGGGCCCAAACACAGTGCCATGCCCTCACAGGGCCCAAACACAGTGCCATGCCCTCACAGGGCCCAAACACAGTGCCATGCCCTCACAGGGCCCAAACACAGTGCCATGCCCTCACAGGGCCCAAACACAGTGCCATGCCCTCACAGGGCCCAAACACAGTGCCATGCCCTCACAGGGCCCAAACACAGTGCCATGCCCTCACAGGGCCCAAACACAGTGCCATGCCCTCACAGGGCCCAAACACAGTGCCATGCCCTCACAGGGCCCAAACACAGTGCCATGCCCTCACAGGGCCCAAACACAGTGCCATGCCCTCACAGGGCCCAAACACAGTGCCATGCCCTCACAGGGCCCAAACACAGTGCCATGCCCTCACAGGGCCCAAACACAGTGCCATGCCCTCACAGGGCCCAAACACAGTGCAATGCCCTCACAGGGCCCAAACACAGTGCAATGCCCTCACAGGGCCCAAGCACAGTGCAATGCCCTCACAGGGCCCAAGCACAGTGCAATGCCCTCACAGGGCCCACACACAGCGCAATGCCCTCACAGGGCCCACCCACAGCGCAATGCCCTCACAGGGCCCATCCACAGCGCAATGCCCTCAAAGCCCCCTCCCACAGTTTTATTCCCCCTTCAGACACATTGACATTATGATGCTCCATCAGTGCATTCCCTCCTGCTCAGTTACCTCAACACATTCCCACCCCACACAGTACAATGCCCTCACAGCGACCTCACATGGTATAATGCCCTCACAGTCTCCTCACATACCGTAGTATAATGCTATCAAAAAATACCCACACAGTTTGATTACCCCTGCACACACAGAATGATGCTCTATCAGTACATTCCCTCCCACTCAATTAACTCCCACATTCCTATTTCACACAACAAAATGCCGTCACAGGGCCCCGCACAGTACAATGCAGTCACAGGGCCCCGCACAGTACAATGCCGTCACAGGGCCCCCGCACAGTACAATGCCGTCACAGGGCCCCCGCACAGTACAACGCCGTCACAGGGCCTCCGCACAGTACAATGCCGTCACAGGGCCCCGCACAGTACAATGCCGTCACAGGGCCACGCACAGTACAATGCCCTCACAGGGCCCCGCACAGTACAATGCCCTCACAGGTCCCCGCACAGTACAATGCCCTCACAGGGCCCCGCACAGTACAATGCCCTCACAGGGCCCCGCACAGTACAATGCCCTCACAGGTCCACGCACAGTACAATGCCCTCATAGGGCCCCGCACAGTACAATGCCCTCACAGGGCCCCGCACAGTACAATGCCCTCACAGGTCCACGCACAGTACAATGCCCTCACAGGTCCACGCACAGTACAATGCCCTCACAGGGCTCTGCACAGTACAATACCGTCACAGGGCCCCGCACAGTACAGTGCTGACACAAGGCCCTGCACAGTACAATGCCATCACTGGGCCCCATACAGTACAGTGCTGACACAAGGCCCCGCACAGTACAATGCCATCACTGGGCCCCGCACAGTATGATTCCCCTCACAGCACCCTATACAGTGTAATACCCTCAATCGGACCACCACACACTATAATACCCCCACATCACCCAAACAGTAGATTGCTCTCACAAGACCCTCATCCACCCAATCTCTATTACAATGCCAGCTTTTTCTCACTTAAAAGAATCAAGCCAGAAAGCATCATTTTAAAACTTGTTCCCCCTATAATGTCACCCATTTGTTGAATGTCACCCATCCATTGAGAAACAAACTGAAATCTTTTGGAGGAAATAAAAATAACAAAAGTAAAATAATGTGGTTGCATAAAGTGTGAGTTGGATTTTTTTTTACTTAGATTTTGCAATGCTCGGTGATGATCTCGGTATCCATTTTGTTCTCAACAAATTAAACAATTTATACCAGTAAAGATTTAAAGCGTTCATCTCTTGTTCCACAAATCAAATGTTTTATTTAAGTGTTGAATAAAATATTTTGATCAGTGTAGTTAGCACTAGTAACGAAGACACGGCTCGTACATAGTCTGGTCTGTTCTGTAGTAACATATGGAAGTGAAAAATGGACGATAAAGCAAGAAGATAGAAGAAAAATCAACACCATCGAAATGTGCTGGAGAAGGATGATATCAATATCATGGAGGGCAAGAAGAACTAACAAATCAATTTTGGAACAAATCAATCACTCACCGCAAAAATCACCCAAGCTACAACTTGTCTACTTTGGACACATCTTATGAACAGAGCAATCACTGGAGAAGGACATCATGGTTGGAAGAATAGAAGGAACAAGGCAAAGAGGAAGATCAGCAACCTGATGGCTGGATACAGTAAAGGTATTGTCACAGAAGACCCTGGTTGCCTATCTAGGCTTGGAGAAGACCCTGGTGGACCTATCTAGGCTTGGAGAAGACCCTGGTGGACCTATCTAGGCAGCACAAGATCGATCTTCCTACAGAACATTTATCCATCAAGTCTCCATGGTGCGAGGTTAAGCTGAAGGCCGGTAAGGAATAATATTTAGTTAGATGCTGCGTACTTCCTGTTGATTAATCCTTTATCCGAAGGCAAAGAGAGGCAAGCTGGCAGTGATTGAGCGAGAGGCTCTTGTAAAATCACAATCTCACAAGAGTCCTGGGAATGCAAGAGCCAATACTGCTGGAATAGCATCGGCATGAGAGGTGAGTATAAGCTTTTTTTAATTTAACAAAGCCATGAGAAGGAGTTATCCACTACTATAAAGCCAAATAAAGTACATGTTCAACCTGATGGTGTGTAACATGTTCGTCATCCGGATGGCGATGCCACAGGAGCTCTGCCCATGCCATCCACAGCGGAAGCTGGCTGTAAAATACATTTGAACAGGGAACAGGGAAGTGGAAATTGTGTTGCTCACTCACATACACCTGTGGACTCCCAGGCAACCGGCAAAGTGGCTGTCTTCTACTTTCACGTCATCGGGAAAGAAAAGGAATCTGGTGCCACTCTTTCTTCATTTAAAATGTATTTAGTCTTTATTCCAAAAGTATGACCATAAATACCCCAAAAGGGGATTGGGTCCCACCAGGGATGTATGTTCTTGAAACGTGTATGGTGGGACCCCCGCCTCCCCCTGCTTTGGAGTCTTTACTGATGCTTTTATGGTCATGCTTTTGGAATAAAGAGCAAAGACATCTTAAATGAAGAAAGCGTGGCACCAGATTTCTTTTTCTTTCCTGTTAAATACAGTGGTGCTTGGACTGACAGGTGAGGAATTTGAAAAATGTGCAATAATTGTTAAGCGTAAAAAATACCCAAATTGAGTATCTGTGTATCATATGCCAGAATACAATACACATAATAGTACAGCACAGCGAATGGTGAAAAATGATAACACAAAGAAAACAATTGCAGACTAATTGTTATTTTATTTAGCCCTCTTACCAACTAATAGTATAAAATGAATGAAAGACATATGTCAAAGCCTGTCCATTAGAAAACAAGCCCTCACTCAGCTCTAGAAAATAAAAACATTATGGGTCTCAGAAAAGTACCCCAATCACCGCCAATTGTGTACTCGTCATTTATGCTATTTAGTATTCTGTAATATTGCAGTATATAATACAGTCCACCAATTAATAGTAGGTTCAAGTCCCCTGTGTCAATTAAAAAAAATAAAGTGAAAATGAATAATTTTTGTTGTTGTTTTTAAAAATATAAATATTATAATAAAATACCAGTTAAAATGAGAAAATAAGAAAATAATCATATTTGGCTAGTCCCCTGTATAAAAGTCTGATCTATGAAAATAGAAAATGAACCTGAACATAAGGAGAAAAAATAAAAATGCCAAAATTTCCCTTTCTTGGTCACCACAACCCCCAAAACTGCAGCAAAAATCTATCAGAATGGTCTGTCTACTGAAATACTATACACATACAACCATCAGCTCACCATGCTAACAGCAATCCCTCATACAGCTTTATCGATGGAAAGATAAAATGGGAAACGAGCATTTTTGTTTGTACAAAGTTTAGGATATTTTAACACTAATATAAATTGTATAAGTGAAGTGATTCCGGAGTCATACTGATATGAGGAATCATGTTACTGGGTCATTTGTACTGCACAATGTATGCCGTAAAAACAGAAACCAAAACACAAAGGCAGAATTGAGGTTTTTTTCACCATTTAAAGCACCTCTCCAGCGTCTCTGACCCTATTTATATAATCACCCCAGTCTTATCCACCTTTTATTGATAAGGCTGTGGCACCATCATGTGCCCGCAGTTGTAGATGGGCCAGAAGTTAAAATTTACATCACAAGCTCCCAATACAAGTCTATGAGGCCAGAACGAGGTACTCATAGATTTGCCTTGAAGACTGACCTCCATCTCGTTCCGTGGTCATAAATTGCCTTGGACTAGCGGCAGCCTCAGTGATAGAGGATGAAGAAGCTGGAGGCTGAGTTCAAGACCGGAGGTGGAGCGATTAGGTTACTAGTGTTAGGCCAGCTTCACACCATGGTTCTTCGGGTCCGGGTCTGTCCGATTAAATCCGAATTTGGAAAATTGGAAATTTCAGCACTGCAGCCACCACCTCTGCACTCGCAGTGCTGAAATTCTAGCACTGGACAGCGGCAGAAACTAAGCCGACAAAAAGCAAGATCGGAAGGCAGATTCTGCTCCTCTGGGGCTGTCATGTTGTGTCCGGTGCATCCTGCAAAACACCAGACACAACCTGACCGCTCCAAACCGCGGTGTGAAGCTGGCCTTAGATAACCAGGGGAGGATGTTCCCTATGTGCAGTTGCACTGCGGGTTACTCAGTTGGGGTTTTGACTATTCCACATTGGGCAAAGTTAATCAAGTATTTGTTTATTTTGGAACATGGCCTGTTCAGATTCAAACCCACAACCTTTTGCCTAACTGGCAAATGCTATAGATGTGAGGTACAAGCTGCACCAAGGATGACTTCTTATTTTATCTTTTTTTTACACTGGAAGATACAAAGAGGGGTGACTAGGCGGCAAAGAGGACACCAGGATTTACCAATAGAGATCCACTCACCTTGGGAGGTTGTGAGGTTCACAACCACCTCAACACACTTGTCCACTGCAGAACCCGTGAAGGATGCAAAGGAAAAATATATGGATGATCGGGAAATTTTCCGCGCTGACCACAGGAGACCAGATAATGAAGAATCCGGTCTCCTGTGGTCAGCGCGGAAAAACTCTGGATCATCCATTATTTTTTCCTTTGCATCTTTCTTTACAGGAATATTGTGGTGGTACATAGAAAACATCTCTAAATAGTAGTACATTTCTATATACCTGTATATTAATGGTAAGATAAGTCAACAGATTTTTTTTTCCTGTAAAATTATTAAAAAGTAATGATAAAAAATTAAGGCTGTTTCCCAGGTTGCAAACTAAATGCATTCTGGTTTGTTCATAACCCAAATATAGTTAGTTGAAATAGGACTAGGAAAAAACACGGTATAGTCGCCACTGATGGCTCCATCTTCATTCTACTGTCCGAAATAAGTCGGTGACAGGGTAGGGGGTACTCGATAGCGGGACTGATGGTTAACTTTGATGGGGAATCACGGCTGGTCGGTTCCTGGTCCCGTGCCCTGGACCCTCAGTTACGGGGATGGTGAGGGGGATGATGATGATGGATAGGGGAATGGTAACATGACGCCACCTGTGGAACCTGGTACGTGGATACCAGCGCTGTGGCCATGGAGGTGCAGCTCAGAGTAGTCAGGGCAGCAGGGTGGATGAGGGGAGTAGTAGTGGCGGTTCTGCATTGAACGCTGCAGGCTGCGGTGGTGAAGTAGGCACACACACAATAGTTCTGATTTGGTACCTTTTTACTGATCTTCGGTATCAGGTACGGTCCAGAAGAGTAACCAGGTTCTCAGTGCAATTTGGGACTTTCACTTGGAGAGTTGTGACCCTCCTCTGTCTCTGTGTATGGTGTTTGGGGTAAGTCCTGCCTGAAACTGAACTTGCCGCTCCTTCTTCCTCTCAGGGTATTACTCCATAACCGACAATGAGGACCTTTCTGTGGGATCCCTATTCTCTGCTTAGGTCCCTGGTCCTGTACTTGGTCAGGTTTGAGTGTCTTTTATTCTTTACCTCAGGGGGATTAGATACCCGTCTATCCTGGCTTTCTCTGCTGCACTTTAGATTACTAGCAGAATGGACTCCGGTGTCCGGGTGGGCTAAAGGGAAACCTGGTGATGTTCCCTTCTTCCTTTCTCCTACTTCCTCCACTGGCCTCCGACCCTCTCCCTAGGGTGCTGTACAGCTGGTCAGTGCTCCCTGGTCTTGGGCCTGGCTTGATCCCAGCAACCAGCTCCTTCCAGTCCCTCCTCCTTGGCTCTCTGACTGGAACTAACTGCTCCCTTCACTGCTCAGGGCAGACTAACTGACTCCTCCCCTCAGGCCTGGATCCATATAGGGAAACTTGCTTAAGGCAGCAAGTAGAGCTCCCCCTCTAGGTCTGGGGTGGAAGGTGTTGTGTGCTGTGTGTACCAAGGTGTATGTCTCTCCTTGCACCGATGGGTTCTGTGGCAATCCCCAGCAGGGGTGCCACAGGTACACCACATCTCTAGGCTTTTCGCTATAGGCCAAAACGTCTCTCCACCACTAGAGCTCACGGCGCATCATAAAGTTTTGATGACAACACAGCCATGTGAACACACTGAGCTCAGGCCTGGATGTGGGTGAAAACTTGACCTATAGTGAAGAGCTGGAGATTTGGGGAGAAGAGGACTGGATGGCAACCAAAAAGGTCAGTGGTAAAGTGAGTAGTGGTTTGAGGTTTTTCTTTAACATTCATAACTAGGGATTGTACCCAAGTCTGACATTTAGAAAATATAAAGGGGTGGGGGACAAGAGGCGCAATAGTGCCCTATTAGATCCTTCCCACCGGACTGGTGACTAAAAACTGTAGAAAACATAAAGGGGTGGGGGCAAGAGGAGCAATAGTGCCCAGTAGACCGTTCCACCTGCATTACCTAAACTGTAACTATCAAGGGTGGGGGCATTTGGAAATAGGACTGCGTGGGAGTGATAATGCATTCCATCTTTTTTAATTACATTGTAATTTATATTTTTTTAAACCTTTCCAGTAATTAACATGGACATATTTGTTATCCCTGTACTTAATCATCACAAGCCATACAATACAGTGCACATGACTCACCGCAGCCGGGACTCCGGTTTAGACAGGCAGTAGCTCCTTCCTCCTTGTCACAGGTGGACCGCGCCTGCCGGTAGTGGGGCCCGGTTGAGTGCAGATCAAAAAGAAGAGACGTCTTGTGGGAACAGATTAGGGGTTAATTTGTCGTGACGCCACCTATGAGAGATTCGGTAAGTCTTACCGACGCTGCAGGGCCTCCGGGGGATGGAATGCAGCAAGATGGAACGCTCCCCAAGGCTGAGCGGTGATCCCCGGGGCTCGAGCTGCTTAAGATGTTGTGCGGCAGCTGCGGTTACCTTATGGTGCGGATAGACAGTTCATAAGAAAGCACGACACTGTAAGTCTCTAACGGTTTCTTTACTGTAACCAGCAGGCAATACATGGTATACAGTTGTAGGTAGCAGACCGGGTGGACTAGCAGTGATAGGTGCCCTCAGAGATCCGCGGTGTTCCTCCATTCTAACTAAGTAAGTTGCCGTTGTCGCCCAGGAATACCAGGTCGGGTACAGGGAGGCTGCTTGAATGCCCTATCCGGGGTATACGTTCCGGGATGCTTTGGGGAGCCTTGGGTCCCTTGGTGGGTACACCGCTGGTTAGACGACTGGATTTGGCGATGGTGGGGTGCTCCTGTAAAGCGATCCCTCCACTCTTCTGGTTCGCATAGCAGAGCTGAACTGCTGCTAGCTTCGGTACCAGCAAACCGGCTGCAGATGGGCACGGGATGATTTTGAGCCCGCATTTTGACGCCCGTAGTCCGGTTGGTAATGCACCGGGAGTAATGGTGCTCAACCGTGGTGACGGTAAGGAGATGGCCGGTAGAAGATGGCCAGGGGGCTGCACGAGACTGTGCAACCCCCTCTCCTAGGTTGCAGAGCTAGGATTCTGCAGAGGGTCTTCTAGGTTGCTGTTACACCTTCAGCCCTCGAACTCCAACTGTTCTAGGCTTTCCACTACACACTACCCTTGCACTCCACCCACCAGGACCTTGATTGGCCCTCTATGCTAAGTGATGCATGCAGGGTATGGATCTCTGAGTTAACCGTATGGCTGCTGGGTCAGAGAATATTGCTGCTGGATCAGAGAATATTGCTGCTGCATTTATGGCTGCAATACCCTCCTGTGACGCACTCGTTGCGGGGCGCCACACACATACCATGTTTTTCCAAAAATAAGACTCTTATTTTCTTTTGACTTCCGAATAAAAGGGCGAGGGCTTATTTTTGAGGAGGACATATTTTTGGTCCATAAAAATCATTCACATAAATTGGGGCCAGGATCTTATTCCAGGATCAGGGCCATAAACCAGGATAAGGGCCATATTACAGGATGTGAACATACACCAGGATCAGGGTATATTTCAGCAAAAGGGCTATATTACAGGATGGGGGCTATACACCAGGATCTGAGCCATATACCTGGAAAATGGCACAGTATCATAGCATACGTATCTATGCAGAGGAGCCGGAGGCAAAAGGATTCGGACCAAATCCTTCAATAGCAAACAGTACAGAACAGGACCTCTACTTGTGGCACCCCAGGGTTCGGATGCCACAATGTCATTTTCTCCTTCGGGGGGTAGTCTCATACCTGAGAGCAACAGAGTGTATCCACACCATGCAAACCAAAGCACACACATTTCTGCCTCGAGGCCTGAAGGGGGAGCTCTAAAACCCGGGTTCAGAGCAGCACCCCTATAAATTTTGGTTTGGGGTTGAGTTAGCCAGTTCAGTTCCTAGGAGGACTGAGAATGAGATCCTGTGGACTGAAGCAGTGCTAAGCTCGTCCCAGGATTGCTAAAGGCTAGCTTGAGGGACCCGTAGGCAAGGGTCTGAGGAAGTGGAGGAGAGCCTAGGGAGTGGAGCGGTGTCAAGCTCACCCCCAGAGGAGAAGGCACTGAAAACCGGACACCGGAGTTTGAGGCTGTGCAGGGCCTAACGACCCAGCAGCCAACACCGGAGGGTGGGGGATTCCAAGTCCCCAAGCCACACAAAGTGCTCGCAGGCAAATCAGCGTGAAGAGCCCAGTAGCAGTTGCCAGAGAAGTGGGGTTGGAAAAGGACTCGAGCTGCCTGCCATAGCAGCACCACGCAGGAGAGAGACATGGCCACAGCTCAGCTTAAGCAGCAGCAGGGACGCGCTAAAAGAGTGCAGCAGGGAGGCCTCAGAACCTGCCGGGTGAGGAAAACCCAAGTTGCTCCCAGGTTGCACGGACTCAAAGTAACATCACCTGCCAGTGTCATGGCTTGAAACAACAGTAAAGAACCTGAAGAACCAATAAACCATGAGTCTGTCTGTTAATTCGTACCCTCCATCCTGCTCCCTACAACTTTCCAACATCAACTGCCCTAGGGACCCGCTCCACCTAGGGAACCACTCCATCCCAGCTGCCGTCCATCGTCCCCAGAGGTTCTTAAGCAGCGGCAGCAGCTACCTATAGCCACAAACCTCAGGTGGCGTCATGACCTTTATCCCTAAAACATTTCCCCCACATTTTTAGTGACTCCGCAGGACCACGGAAGCCGGGTCTTGGCCCCTGTGCATCCACCGAGAGAACCCAAACCAGCCCGGTTCCTAGTACCCCACGGCCCTGGGGGCGAGTCATACTTCCTGTACATATGACCCACAACCAATCAGCTCTGAGTCAGTATGACCTTCTTTCTCACTTCGGGAGCTGATTGGTCGCGATTCACAGGTCCTTCAGAGTTCAAGACGACTTCAATATCGGTGATTTCTTCAAGGACCTGTGACCTGCGACCAATCAGGTCCCGGAGTGAGGAGGCGTGATACACTGACTTTCAGAGCTGATTGGTTGACAGGTCCTGAGAGCGCTGGAAGCCCTGCAGAGGATGAGTATGCATTTATCAGCTGAGTGACACTGCACTGTGTATTTTATGCATGTGTCTCTTTCAGCTGTGAGTATGCTGCTAGGGCTTACTTTTGAGGTAGGGCTTACTGTCAGCATCAGCTCTGAAAAGTGGGGAAAAAAGGGGGGATTGCTTATTTTTGGAAAAGCACTGTATTATTATGATGATGATGATTAAGTGGTGTAAAAATGTTGTGCTTGTTTGTTTTCTCCTCTTTAACCATGAAAACCTGTAAATGTCCATCACTAGAAGATACTCTAGGGGTATTAAACTCTGAGCGGCCTCTTGGCAGCCCATGGACAAACACAAAGGATTTGAGCCCATATTGCCAGGTGTCGGCAGGATACCATACCATTATTACATTTCTCCTACATATAAAGATTGGGCTGTGCTTTTCCTGACATATTGCAGCCCTGTGACCGTACAGCCTGGTTGTTACACACCACAGCATCTAAGATATTTTTACTTAGTGTTGCGTCAATAGGGAATATTTTCTTGTTATTTTACTACCCTTGCCTATTTAAAACATTTTCTTTGCATTTTCTTTGATTAGGTCATTGATTGATGCTTTGGCTGTATATACCAAAACATCGGCCCCTTTTTCTTCATTAGACAGAGTGCTCAGATCTCTCCTCCGCTGGGTTTCACAAGCCCTTCAAGGGCCTCCTCTTTGAGCCAGCAGTGGTGTGATATAGACAAGTAATTAAACCCTTGCGTCTTTTTAATGCTTACACAGTACTTCGCACTGGTTCAGGATCTTAAAACCAGCATTTTTTTCTCTTAATGAGGCTTTTACATCTTTTTTGAAGACATATTAAGTAGATTTTCAGATATTCACTAATCTTTCATATGTGCCTAAATATATTACAAGATATAAAATTGACTTGTTATCGTGTAATTCCAATTTCACTGGATGTCATACAGAAGAGAAAAAAGTATTTTGCTAATTTCACTTTGTCCAAAAGCACTAAATATGGGGGTATATAATGTTGTACGGGCGACTAAAACATTGTATTCGAGACCCCTGTACCAAGGTATGTATATTACTTACTGCTTCAGTCTTTCTACTTGTCATACAAAGGGCTCAATAACAAAGTTTAATCATCAATGTACCCTTTTAGTCCTCAGTATTCGGTGTTGAGGTTCCATAGTAGTCATGGGCGAGGTAAGATTTGACTGCTGCGCAGTCCTGGGTTGGCATCCGCGCTCCGCCCGCCTCACCAATGGCACACACCTTGAGTTACCGTTCCCTTTATCGTACGAATACACAGCCTTCAGGTTTTCTTGTCAATGTAGGGACTTTACTTGAAGTTTCAAACAACCGGGGATTTTAACGCATGTTATGAGCATAACCTTTTCCAATGAATGTGGTTTCATTAGCAACAGTGACAGTTAATTTAATGACCAACTGCTTCCTTGGCACTTAGTCTTCTGAGTGTATCTTTGGAGTAATATCATCCTTTCTTCTAGCGTCACAGTACATATGCAGGATCAAACAGTCTTTTTGGCTCTATTATGTCTCACCCACAGGGTGAGTGTAAACTATTGGAATAGTGGTAATGAGACACACTGCTCCGCTACACGTGTACAGCCTGTTCTCTAGAGCACACAGGCCTTCTGCAACTGAGGGAATTTTGAGTGTCCGCCTGGGAATTCATGGACTCAACCCCTGAGGGTTGCAGTCACTTGGCTGTCACCATCCAGTCCTCTACTTTCTTGGACTGCTGCATGTCCAGGTCCAAATCCAACCCAAAAGTTGGCCAAATTAGATTCTTAAGGCTACTACTTACCTTGCTCCCACAGGCACAGCGTTTGTCACTTCTCACCATGCTGCTTTTGTGACGTCAGTACCCAAAAGGCTTCAAGCACCGCATTGCCATGCGGTGCTTGAAGCAGTACACAGTCGGCGTGGGTGTACTGACGTCACCCGATGTTGGAAATGACGCGATTTGCGTCATTACAACTCAGGACGCGCAGTGGAGAGCAGAGAGGCGCTAAACACAATATGAATAGAAGATCATGCCTATTAGGGCGTGATCTTATGATGGATGGCCCCCCTAGGGGCTAAAGAATATGGCCCTGCTAATTAACATCACTAATGAGTAAGTTATAAAAGTTTTTCCCACTTTCACAGCTGCTTTTCTGAGACATAAGGATGTGAGATTAGTGATGGGATGCTGCAGGAACAGGATTTTGAAGCTTAGGAGGCGTTTTGGAGGTGACAGGATCCCTTTAAATACGAATAGTAAAAACAATACATATGTGCTTATCATTGTCATAACATTGAGCAAATACTTACTTATATATGATCTTTTAACTATACCTGAACGACCATACATAGAAAATAGAGATACCTACAGGCATACATTCCACATTAGTCAGATGCTTGCTAGTGTGATTGTGATGGATAGTTATATAATAATACATCAGAAAAGATATGGTTCAATTGTTATATATATATGTAGTATAATATATAACATATATATAACAATATAGCTGTTTACAACGATGTATATTGTGCCTATAATTTAATCTGTACAATAGTACGCACAGAAGACTACAACGGATAATAAAAATACTCACCTTCCCCATTTCAAGGGCAAATTAAAAGAAAGCTGTCAGGTCAAAAATCCATGTGTAACTGCTATCATTTTCTAATTCCTTACTCTAAACTTTTTCTATTCATGTATTTCTATTATTTATATTTCCCTCCTATCTTCTGTAAACTTAAAATAGAGATTCATTACATCTGTCACTCACAGTGAATGATCCACTTTGTTCTCTGCTGTCCATTCCCCATAAGATGAATATGCATGTCACATATTCATGACTCACCGTGAGCCGGGTTCTCAGGTCTCAGGGCTGGCTGTGGTTAGGTTCTGTGCCTGAGGCTGTGGAGGCCCGGTGGTCAATGAAGGGTAAAAGTAAAATAATAGAAATAAAGATTAGCACTTTTGTGACGCCACCTGTAGGGGTCTGGTGATGGCACCGGCGCTGTTGGACTCCGGGGGATGGGCTGCAGCAAGATGGATCCGCTCCCTACAGGACGAGCGGGAGTCCCCGGGGTCAGGGGCTGCAGTGATGGAGTGCGGCAGCTCAGTTGATTCTATAGGTAAATCAGTTAGTAACAGTTCGGAAATAATACTCGGACACGATGCTCCTCTGCACAGAGTCTTTACTTAGTTTTCACACAGTACACCGGTATAACAGTTTCCACTTTCAGGTAATGGACGGGTGGTCCCTGTGATGAACAGTGTCCCTCAAAGGCTCTCTCTTAATCTGACTATCCCTTTTACTCTTCGCTGCCTTCCACGTACCAGGTCGGGATACAGAGGAACTTCTGTTGGGCACCCGAGCCATTGGCCTACCGACTCCCGATGGGTTCCTGGACCTCAATGGTGGGTACCCCTCCCGGTACAGCTGCGGTGATGGTAGTTTGTGTCTTGTGCTCCTATGAAGCCCTCAAGCACCCCAGTTCTGTAGCACAGCGATAGAGCATCTGCACTACCTCGGAGCCGGTACTCCGGGTTTGGACTGGGCTCGGGTCGTCTTTCACCCGTTACTGGTTCTCTTGGCCCCCTTCACTTCTGGGTCACTGTCTCTAGGTGTCCTCCCTGTTAGCTGTTCTGTCACGACTTGGTTCTTGTTCTTGTCTCTCCCACTTTCTAACTCTTTTTGCTCTTTCCCCACTGCTATGCATCTAACTCTCCTCCCACCAGGACCGGTTGCCCGGGAAACGGGTATCTAATTGGTCCTCTGCCTCAAGATGTTGCATGTGGTACATGGAGCCTTGGGATTAACCTGTTCACCACTGAAACAGAGAATACTGCACTTTCAGTCAGGGGTGCAGTACTCTCCTGTGACGCACTCGTTGCGGGGCGCCACATTCACACCACATCACTGCACAGGAGATCACTGGGGATGGAGGTCTGTATCCTCCTTTCTGCTCTCTGTGTTTGCAGCATCACAAGAGGTCAAATACAACATAGAAACTGTCACAGCAGGTTTACCTACTTGAGAGAAACAATTGGAGTGTAGATAAGGCAGATCTGTAATCGCTCTCACTACATGTCCTCAACAGAACAGATACTACTGAAACCTGACACTGCACTGTTAGCAAAGAGAGGAGGGAGAAGAGAGCTGCTGAGAGGGAGTGCATAATTACATGACAGTTTATACAGCAGTCAGACTATTCCTGTTTGCTTATAATGAAGAGGACTAATCCAGGAGGTCCCTGCAGGGTCTGACAATGCTGATAACATGGAAACTACAAATGGTAGAATAATGATTTCACATGTTTTAAAAGGTCTGCCCATGCCCTATTCAAAGGTAATATTAGTATCATACTGAAAAATGACCTGACAGTGTCCCTTCAAATACAGGTCTAATGCACCAGTAAAAATATTGGATTTATATTCATAAATTGCAATAAGATATTAATAAAAAAAAGATCTATATATGTGTCTTTATGTTAATAGCATTTAAGTGCCAAAAATATTCTGTATAGCCAGTTATTTGATAAATTGGTGGAAGAAAAGAAATAGTCATACAGAAATGATAAACTAGAATACCACCATAAGGCAGAAGAAGAATATGGTGTATTAAAATCCTGTTAGGTTATATAATGAAACTCCTCCATAGAATCAGAGGTGCATATACAGTAGGTCCTCAGGTGCAGGTGTGGAGCTGTAATCAAACACTCCAAAAAACGGTATCCTCACATAGATATTAGTATTATTTGACTTAACATTGAACTGAACCACAGACAGAAATCCAAAGTAACAATATTAAGTTCAATATTAAATTCCATATTCAGACATGTAAGACCTCTCCTAAAAGCCTATCTGCACCTTTGATTCCTCAGAATACTAAATCTTGCATTGTGTTGATGTTCAACTCTGCACAGCACAAATCATCATCTCCTGTGAACGCCAGCACTCAACCAGCATTCACAGGATGTTCACCATGACAGTGACAGGGGTCATTATCATTATCTGTCATGAATACTCATCAACTGCCTGCTATCACATCACAGGGCCGCCTGTGGGAGCAGGCAATGGCACAATCCCTGAAGGTGCATGTTAGATTGCGCTGTCAGAGTTTGATACCTATATCTAACTATTTATCACGTGCGGGTAGATCTCCAATCCACATACGCCTCTTAGCTGCATATGTCGGCTGATCAGTTTACTCAGTGGGTGAGCTCGCCCCAAAGGCAGGGAGGCAGCCAAGGACGTACCAGTACATCCTTGGTCATGAAGGGGTTGACCCCTTCCCTCCCAAAGCCTGTTTTCACCTTCCTGACCAGGCCAACTTTTCAATTCTGACCAGGGCTACTTGACGTGGTTTATTATGGCAGTGACAGGGGTCATCCACTGACCCTGGCTGTCGTGACAACCCATCAGCGCTGCCGCAATCACGTAACAAGGCCACCAAATTTAGGGATTTACACCGAAACTCCAGTGTTAGCGCTCAGAACAGGGAATTTGTCTTCATGAGATGCTTACTTACCCTCCTTTCTAGCCAGTACAGTGAAATGAAATTCACTGTTCACATCACATGACTTTGTTACCATAGCTGGCTATCGGTGGCATACTAGACTACTGGGTGCTACAGCTTTAGTCCACAATCCCAGAAAAACAGAAATTCATGGCTGACAACAACTGCATGCAACAAGTTCTTGAACACTCCAACTTTGTAGGACATGGAACCACAGTCTGTGCATATGTTGGTCCTAGGACCGTTCTTGGTGTCACCATGGATACACCTTATCTTCATCCCCTCCCTAGGAGATAACTCATGTGGAAGTATATCTTTTACCAGAGTAGATGAGATGGTGAGGGTGGTAGACATTGGAAAGAGCAATGAGGAGGTGCAGGGTAGTCGCAGAAAGGAATCAAGGAAACAGTCTCTGTGCTTTACCTTTTATTTGGTATTGCAATCATCCACAGATCCACGGTGCTGGTATACTGGGCCAGGTAATCCGTCTGAGAAGAACCAAAGCACTGCTATGATGGTTGGGTTGGTATATGGCCTTTCCAGCTATCTTTCTCCTCTGGTTGAGGTTCTAGGTACTATGCGCTTTCCTATGTGCCTCTACTGACAGGCAGACGACCACGGACTCTCGAGACCCCGGACCCACACCGGTGCTTATAGCCCTATGACAGTCACTGTACCTCTGGTAGTCCCACAGTGTGACTGCTGTAATATTCACACGATATGAGGCATTCACAAGAGTAAACTTTAACTGTACTTTATTCTTGTCTTCTATCTTTCTCCATCATATTGCAGAACAGTCTTTCCAGCAGCATGCTCCAAAGTGAAAACAAAACTTAATTCCCCACCTCCTTCTTCTCCTTACCCATCATACAACAGACCTAGTTTTCTTAAAGAGGCAGATCTAATTATTGTACATTACAACTGCTAAACTTGCAACTCAGAAGTCTCCAGATTGCTGCTAGGCATGAAGTCCTGACAGCCTGAGATTCTGGCTCTCGTCCACAGCTTGTGTCCTGCATAGCCCAAAGGCTGTCAGCAGGTCCACACACTCATCCACTGCTTGACTCTGTCTCCCAGATTCTTCTTAGTTCTCACTCCTAATGCCACCCCTCTCTCCTACACCACTCTGCAGCTAACGCCTACCCTCAATCAGTGTCTAGCAGTCCACTGACTAGGGGTTGGGAAGGGTGTGCATGTATGAGGAGTCAATAATAGAATACCTGAATTCTCCTCAGATGTGGTATTAGTGCCGATGGAGTTAACTACTGTGGCGACCAGACTGCAGGGGCACCAGATATGGAGCGATGCATCGGCTCTGAGGTTTCTGGAAAATTGGCGGATATATGACCTGGGTCAAAACATTTTTAATAGACAATGGTACAAGATATGTGCCGTTAATTCAGCTCTGATCCCTTCTGGGTTTTTGTGCACCCCTCAGACATGGACTTAGACCCATTCTTTTGCATGGCCCAAAAAGGTGACTTCAGACTCCTTTGATTGCCCAGGGTGTTCTCCACAGCCAAGTGTCTGTCAATGAGGCTCACATTGTTATCTGCAGTCTGGAAATCTCTCTTGGCAAATCAGCTTTGCATGGTATTTGGTAGTGTGTGGCTAAATTGGTCCACAATCTGTTCCAGAGAAAGCAGATCTCAGGCTGCAGCCAATTTAGTACCAAGTGCAATGGGCTGAGCATCTGGGATTGAGGACGCTTGCCTTTTGATGGTATCAATGGAGCCTGTTGTGCTAATGGTGGGTGTTACACTCAATTGTGCCCTTATCTCCACTTTCAGCTTGTCTTTCTCCTTGGCATCTTACACAGCAAGGTTATAAGTATGCTTTCTATGTTTGGCCAGTAAGGTATTGGTTCTAGGACTTCTGCCTATTGTTCTGGGGGCATTTTTTTTTGTCTGCCACGCTCTCAAATACAAACAGGAAAGCCTCAACATTGTCCTCCATAGTAATTTTCTGCAAGGCTTCCTGTACTGCTCGCATCAATATGGGTCCCCTCACTTTGGCTAACAAGAGGTGCCACCTTCCGGTCTGGACAGATTTTGCCAGGACATTTACCCAGGACATTCAATGTTTAACTTTAAATCACCTGTGCTCTTTGGGACTTCTGGCCTGCATTTAAACACTAATTGTAGGGATTCACACTCTCAGGTAGGCATTAGGGAGCATTAAGCAAGGTGGTTTGGTCCAAATGTGCAGCTTATTGTTTTCATAAAACTTTAAGGGATTCAACAACCAACACACCCTTTTCTGGGCTTAAAGGTATAACCGCAAATAAACAAGTCCATTCAGCAGGTCAGTGCCCGTTTTAACAGTCCAGTTGTCTGGAACAAATTTTCCATAACCAAGGGGCATAGTCCTACCAGTCTCGATGACCCTTCAGCCTAAGCTCCCATAGCTTCCAGCACCAACAAGATATATTCCACTCTGCATAGCTCCCACTGAACATCCAGATCACTCAGCAGTTTCTATACATGGCACTCTGCTCAAACTTACTAAGGGTACCTTTACATGCCGCAACTGGGGTGTGAAAACTGAGAGGCAATCCGGAGCCCCGTCACCGTCGCCATGAAATTGCTACGAAATTGCGGCGTGTATTTGTGGAACCCGGTGGTGTTTTGAAAGTTGCGCCTGGTTGCAATTTCAGAGCACTGCTCAAAAACCAGAGGCAACCATGAAGGGGAAATTCCCTGGTTTTGGCGTGTGAAGGAGCGATAGTGATGGAATCTGCGTCGCCTACTGATTTCCCGGAGGTGTGCCACAACATGCTGGAGACCGCCCCGCAGCAATGATTGGTGATGGCTACTGTTTCCATTGGCTGTCCTCACAGGCATATTTGAAGAGCTGTCCATTCACACTACACAATTGCAATGGCATCATGTATTAACCAGCCTTCCTGCGCAGGCTGGCCAATCATGACTCTATTGCGGTGTCTAATCAGCGTGTTTGGGGCGCGGAATACACAAGTCTCTTACGCCTATGTTCTTGCGGTGCTGATCATGTACGCCCACATTCCTTTAGGGATTGCGGCGTGTGAAGCGGCGTCGGGAGTCAACCGGATGTTTCCCACTGTTGGTGTGGGAACTTCCGGGACGACACATCGCCTTAGGTTGAGGGTGAAATTGCAGCGTGTAAATGTGCCTTCAGCGTTCGGAGGCAACCATGAAAAATGTGCACCGCACGTTAGGTTGCCTCCGATCGCCGCCAAAATGTGCGGCGTGTAAAGGTACCCTTGGGGTGCTTGCACATTGGCGTTTATGTGTAATTTGCAGCAGATCTGAATAATGTTTCCCTCAGCTATGTCAAAATACAAAAACTATAAAGACAAATGGTATTATATGTGAACCTAGAATTCCAGTGGCAGATAACAAAATGTACTGCTGGAAAATCATGCTAAAACAAGTCATTTTTTCCTACCCAATACGACCTTATAGGGCTTGGTATTCTGGCTGGATGGGTCAGAATTTGATTTCATTTTGACTACAGACTCATTTGGAAAACAAATTTGTTGAGCTTTTAGTAATAACTGAGGGACTATTACTGACTGTTTTTGGAATCAATCAAGTGCACGAGGGAGCATATTAGCAATGTTTCTTAACACTTGGGTAATTAGCTTTGTACTGCCCACAACCGCAGTTATATTTATTTCAAGATGCTCATAGAAGCAGAGCTGTTTAATAACAACAAGAACATAATCAGAAGGTTCAAGCTATGAGAAAAAACCCATAAATTACTAATGTGCTCAGTTTTGTCAGCTTAGGCCATGACTCCATATGTAAAACAAGACCAGTAGTCTACATATAGAGAATGGAGGTAGTCAATGTAAGGTTGGATTAATATGTATCAGAATAGACACCATTATTTCCTTACAGTTCTACAAGCAATTATTTCTTACCAAGGACTCTTGTATAAAGGGCACAGTAGAAGGTTGTCAGTGCAGCTTTGAAATAGCCAACATATGAATATAACTTACATACTGTTGGTATCCACAGATAAGTTTTATTTGACATGATACTGTATTACCACTAAAATCTTATTGGAAACCCCAAAAATTCCACCTCCTTATGATAATGGCATTATTATGTTACTCACTGAAGTGAGCTTCTCTAACAGCCATCAGTACCACCTCATTAGGGAATCCCACATATAGAGACTCTTAGAACTGTTGGTTCATCAATGAGTTGACCAATATTTCATCTTTGCCACTTACGGAAACGTAAGTGATCTTTAACTTTGGACATTCCACTTTCCAGGCTCTTATCATTGAGGCTAGTTTTTAAACATGTAAGGGTGCCTTCACATTTCAGGACGTTTGCGCCGCGGACAGTGCGGCTCTGTGTCCCGAAATCCGCTTGCGGATTGCGCACCTATCTTTAACATGGGATGCGCAGTCATCCGCACATAGCCACGTTCGTTCGCGTTCAGCTGCGTAACTATACGCATGCGGACGGAGAAGAAGATTTTATGCCGCCAGGGAACGCGGCTTGTAGCATTTTTCGGCGCGTCCAAAAAAATGCAAGTGTCCGCATGCGCACGCTGCGGATACAATTAACATTAGCCCCCTATGAGACTGTACGCATGCGGATGGTTTTGCGCACAGCTGCGGATGAAACGCATGCGGACACCTTAGTGCGCATGCTCAAAAAGAGTTTTTGGCTTCCAGCATAATCTTCGCCCATGAACTAGCGAACGCATGCAGATGGAAAACGCATGCGCAAGGGTAAAAACGCAGACAAACGCATGTGAACGTTGCGGACCTGCGTCCGAAAAGCTATGCGCTTGCGTTTGTAAAACGCTTCGTTTACACGCGTTCACATGCGTTTTCACCTGCGGCTGCGCATGCGCATCGGACGCAACGTAACCGTCCTGAAATGTGAACCTAGACTTAAAGGGCAGATTCTTGTATTAATTAATAAAGTCAGCTTTGACTACTAATAACCGATATCCAGTACCTATTCTGCCTTAACGCTATCTGCTGCTTTACTACATATTGTGAGACACCAGCTTTGGGTAACCATGATGTGAGGCAGTGAACCAGGCTGTTGTGAAGTATTTTATTAAGTCCAACATATTTACAGACCTTGCAGATATGGGACAAAGCCAGTACAGTCCAGTATACACCTGACATAGTCCATGTCAAATCCCTGTACTGCTGTAAGCTCCCTTAAGGCTTGATCCACTTATGAAGACCAGGTCTACAGGGCTAGGCTGTGTTGTCCGCACACAGCCAGCTTATACAGAACATGCTGCTTCCAGCAACCTGGCTCCAACTGAGGCCCACCCTGCTCTGCTCTGCAAAATTAAAGCAAACCTGACCCCTCCAAATCACCCCCAACCCTATGAATACCTGTCCCTGCACCATGATAGATCATTATTAGTGGCCCTTTTCTGTAAAAATGTGTGTGGTGAACATTGCCAAAATCCACATTTTTCACTTGCATATGTGTGACTTCTTGTCCCTGAATAAGTCTCACAGGGCGTTCCCTGTGAACTCTAAGCCCTCCTTAGCCGCTCATTATTGCGCTCCATGGGTGTGATAAATAATCCTAGTCCGCCTCGCTCTGCTGTATGGGCGTAATAGCCGATGTGATGCTATTTGCGTCACATCCAGTCATGGTGATGTCGGTACACCCTCTAGGTGTATGCCAACCTCACCATGTGCATTGGTGTACAGACGTCACCATGACCAAATAGTGTCACACCGGCTATTACGCCCATACAGCAGGGCGAGGAGGACTAGGATTATTTATCACGCCCATTGGGGCGTGATAATGAGCAGCTAAGGAGGGCTTACAGTCTCAAGGGAACGCAGGGACAGGTATTCATAGGGTTGGGGGTGATTTGGAGGGGTCCGGTTCCCTTTAAATGCAATTCCTCCTATATGAGCTTGTAACAAGACCCGGAGTGGAGGGAGAATCTGTCCCACTTCCATCCTACAAATTCTCCAAAATAAAGGCCCTGGGCTGCTTTCCCTAAAAACCATGGTCACATAGCTTTACCTAGTTCACACTTTTACCTTTTATGTTCTCACGGCAATAACTGAATACAGCATACTCCAGCGGGTCTTCGAGTGTTTCCAAACACATTCTGTGGAACTCATAGCAACCTTCATATATTACATCTGTCACTGCCTCACAATATAAATATACATGCAGAATGTGGAATGTAAGCCCACAAGGGCAGGGTCCTCTCTCCTCTGTTCCTGTACACAGAGGGAGTACAGGATAATGCAGAGGTATTCGAGAAGGTATAGAGTTATAGGGAAGGTACAGTGATTGAGGAAAGGGTTACAGGGAAGATACAGGGGGCTTGATATTCAGCCTATGTATAGGTAATGCTTGTAGTCCTAGCCTTGTGATCTTCTGGTCCCAAAGAGAAAAAGGCAAAAAGGGGCCCACAGAAATGGGGCCATGTGCTAAAATCTATTCACCCTAGCTAGCTAAAGGGTAAAAAAAACTATTTTCTAGGACATGGCTTAGTCTTTGTTTCCCATTTGTTGTATTTGCTTTTGCATTTTACCCATCTACTAAAACTGGGAAAACTGATTACAGCATATGTGATGATGGAGGTGGGGGGACCCTCTGTTATGAAGATAGTGATATACGGTATGTAATATATATTTATCCATATACAGTTATGTGTATACTGTAAGATGGTGATTAGTTACTCTGGAATCTCTAGTGCCACAATGTGTTAATACATTCATATCCATGTTATGTGTCCTGAGAAAGGCAGATGTTTCTGACTTTTACACATGCCTCTACCCATTGGTGTGTCTCAAATGTTAAGAAGGAAGTCTCTGTTTGACATATGGGAGGAGAAATTGAAGCCAGTATGGAGAGTGCTGGGCAGTGAGAAGGAGCCTTTGGGAGAAGTCCTGCGAGTGACTGACAGGAGTCAGTGTACGGACGCTGCCATACATGCAGACGTATCCGCAAACAAGATGGTCAGTAAACTGTGTGTTCTGATCGGAGTCAGTAAAGGGGGGCTGAGATACATCCTTGTGATACTTCTGGAGAGGAGAGGTATCCAAACCTATGTGGGCGTACCTGTGAGTGAGCTAAATAAACTCATATACCATATTATGTTTGTTTCTGTAAAGCCAAAGGAAGGCTCAACCTATGTTATGTTGTGGAATGTGGTTTATGGAGGTCTGAATAAACCATATAAACTTTTAAATGGATCAATGTTTTCCTATTGTTACCTTGAAGACCAGCAAGTGAGTGAGTAATCACATTATATAGTATGAGCTGTCACAAGAGCAATATATGCACCAACACTTCCCTTCAACAAAGCATATGAGAATAGACCTTAAGGGTAAGTGCACACTTTGGTCGGCGGCAGCTGGCGGAACCGCCAGGAAGCTCCGGCGCCGTCCACCGGCTTCCTGGCGGGTATGTGCGGCGGGAGCCGGGCGGTAGCCGGCGGATGCACAGCGTGTTCTCGGCGGCGAATCTGCAGCGGCTGGAAGCAGCACATGATTCTGCTTGCAGCCGCTGCAGAACCGCCGTTTTTTAGAACATGCTCATTCTTTGCTAACCCGCTGGGAAACCTGCGGGTTAGCAACGGATGACGCTGTGTAACCGCCGGTGTGTGCACAGCCTTGGGCGGTTTACATTAGTTTTAATGTTAATCCAAACGCCGGTTTGGATTAACATAAATTTAAATAAAACTAATGTAAACAAAACGGCGGTTTACACAGGTAAACCGCCGAAAAACCCGCCCAGTGCGCACATAGCCTAAGGATTCAAACTGTAAAGGACATGGGAGGTAGTCCTCTACCGTCACGGGTGTGTCAGGAGGCACGGATGATGCTGTAGAGGCCACTCGCAGAAGGTCACAGCGTCTGGCCAAGCAGCCAAAATCCTAAAATATGTCTTTGTTCCTTTAAGAGGCCTTTCTCTCTTAGTGAGAGCTGGAGGTCACTAGGACCCAGCTGATCTCTTATCTTCAGCTGTCTATACCCCTTGACTCTCAGGATGCAGTGCTGGTGATAGCTTGTCAGGTGTTGGAGGTTGCTTTCTAGCTCTGTAGTGCATCTAAGGACTTTCTGTTGGATTGCCGTTTGGACCTTCATAAGCTAAGTGTTTCTCCCTTTCCTCTTTGTTTGTTTCCCTGGTATGTTTCTTTAGTAGTAAGCCGGGTTGACTAGTGTTCACCCGCTCTGATCCCTGTGTAGTCTTAGTTCAGGGATAGCAGGGCCAGGCATCAAGTTCGGCGACCGTTGCGGAGACTGTATAGGTTCGTTAGGGAAGCCAGGTGTCCGAGCTAGTTTATCTAGGAGTCACCATCTCTCCCTTGCCCTTAGTTGCACTAAAGGCCCCGTCACACGTGGCGATGGGGCTGGAGATGTCGGCGGCGACTGGCGGGTGCGCGCACGTTTTTGTCCAGCGTCGCCGTCCCCCATTTACATGGGGCGACATCTCCAGCCCCGCGCCATCGAGCTGACAGGCGGCATCGCCACCGGGGTGTCTGAAAACCCCAGCGGCGATGCAGGACAATGGGAGCCTATGGCTCCCATCGCCTGACAGGTTGCCGGCGGCCGGTTACATGGGGCGATGTGTGCACATCACCCCAGATCGGTTGCCTGGCAGTGCTCTGAAGCCAGGCGATCTCCCAGCGGCGCCGACATCGCCCCTTTACATGAGGCAACATAGGGGCGATGTCGCCGACAATAGACCACGCCACTACGTCGCCTATGTAATTGGCGATGTTGCCCCGTGTGACGGGGCCTTTAGCATTAGGAACTTCTTCCATTTCCCCCTCCTCCTTGTCGTACTGGGCTGGGTATCTCCCTACCCCCATCATGACATCCACGTTAGCTGAAGGACAATATTTTTATGTACAGACTGTTTTCGGTGCATGACCGCCTCCAACATATTTTTTCATTGCATGTCAAAATCAAAGTTCACACGAAAAAGATTTTGTTCTACCTTTGCAAATATAATGTGTAGACCCTAGATTTATAGCTAATTATTTTACTGCTAAATAGCCCTGTGTTTCCGGTTGACATTTTAAAAGATAGGAAATGGTAGGACTGCAATGTACCGCAATACCGTTATTTGATGTGTCTTTAGTAAATGAGGCACTTGTAATTTTTTCTATATTTGGGGGGGGTGGATAAAGCACATGAACAGGAACAATGTGATATTGGTTCTCCTAATTCGTATGAAATAAATGCTAATTATTTGGAAGAAATATTTGACGGTTACATTTCTGGTAAACAGACTGCTTGTGATCTGACTGCAATCCCTGGATATCTGTCAGTTCGGAGGAAAAGCTTGATTCTCATCCATTTCCTATTTGTTCCAATGGCCCAGACAGCTGCTGCTTTGTTACATTAGTTATACAATGATGTAGATGTTGTTACAAAGCCGCATTCATTTTATTTTATTTAACAAAAACGGTAATGATTCCCAAAGTGAAGAAATATTAAAGAGGACCTGCCAGCTCTACCGACGTCCGTTTTATTAAATTATTATATTCCCCATAAAGAAATCAAACCTGGAGGCTTTTTAGAGAACTCGGCATTGTCATTTCCCCTGAAAATTGTGCAAAACGATATCATATTGACATTTAGGAATGCTTCTTGTAGGTGGCACTAGAGCTCCTAACCTGTTCCTCTACACGGGACTATTTGCATATTTCAATTATATTATAGACATTTTTAACGAAAAGACTTGCATTACAGTAATACAGATCATCGTCTGGGCTTTTAATATTGATGATGTATCATGTAATATTGATGTCTGTAGTAGGGTAGGTGATGAATATCAGATTGGTGTGCATGCCGCCAGTGACAGTCAGTTGAGCACAGCTTTATTGAGTAGCAGCTGCTGCCGGGTACAGCAGATCAGACTACTTATTCAGGAGAATAGAAGCTGATCTTCAGTCCTCATCAGCCAACATTGAACGAGGGTATATCTGGAATTTTACAAGTGATCCTAAGAACTTACAGGCAGGGAGTCACTACCTACCTGCCTTCGGTGCCTGGCTCCATTCTTCACTGACACTGAGTGGTCTAAGAGTGCTCCTGCAAACATTTCTGCAGATTTTGCTGACATCGCGCCGGTTTCTCTGCTCTGTTAACAGGCGTCACAGCTGACGTCAGCTGCCAAGTTAGGTAGCGTGGAACCGGCTGTCAATCAGCATGACGTCTGCTTTCCTGCCTCTTCTACCAAAAAGAAGCCTCCACATTGTTGGCAAAGCCATTGTATCGCCAGCAGGAGTAGTCTGTGACTGCTCTGTGCCGTCGGTGAAGCCCAACAGTAGGGCATGTAGCCACTACCTTCCTGGTAGTGTGAGGCCACATTTTCTATTTTTGTAAATCCTGTTTATACCCTTTAAATTAAAAAGTGCTGTTTAGCTCCATTGAATGTATATATACCCAGCTGCCATCGGAGCCACTTATGGCTGATCATGGGGGTACCAGACGCATCTGAAATTTGTAAGTGTTAATCATAGAATCCATTTGGATGAAAACATGTTAGGTGGAGTAAATCAATTCTTCACCAATGATGGTAATTTATTTTAGGTTTTTTACTCACAAAACATTTCAGTGCCTTTATCAAGTGAAAAAAAAACGAAAGCAAACGTAACTGTGCAAACCAACCAAAGCTAAAGCAACTCAACCAGACCCAACTTGGCAAACCAACCAAAGCCAAAGCAGCTGAACCAGACCCAACTGTGCAAACCAACCAAAGCAACTCAACCAGACCCAACTGGGGCAAACCAAGCAAACCCAAAGCCGCTCAACTAGACCTAACTGTGTAAACCAACCAAAGCCAAAGCAACTCAACCAGACCCAACTGTGCAAATCAACCAAAGCAACTCAACCAGATCCAACTGTGCAAACCAGCCGTGCTGAAAGCAACTCAAACAGACAAAACTGTGTATGGAGACTTATGACCAAGCCATTGCTCCATAGGGAAAAGTATATGTGAATATTCTCATAAAGTAACTGCTTAAAAGTCTCCATTCATAGTTGGGTACTAGGGATGGGCGAATCTACTCGCTAGGACTCGTTACTCGGCGAGTAGTAAGGGACTCGCAGGACTCGGTACTCTGCGAGTTTCCCAGTGATTACTCGCACGAGTCCAATACAAATCAATATCAATCCTAGTTTTGTCAGAAACGCTGACAAAACTAGGATTGCCATTGTTTGCATTAGACTCGGCTACTGTGCCAGTGATAGCAGGGAAACTCGCAAATAACTGCTGTTACATTGCGAGCCGAGTCCAGCTGTCTTCTCTGTGTGCAGGCTGCCAGCTCCAGGGTCCTAGAGCCCGCCTGCTCACAGACATGATGTAGCAGTGCTGAGATTGTTCTCAGTCTGCTCATTCCCTGTGCATAGACATCTATATCTATGCACAGGGGATGTAGCAGAGAGGACATCGCGTTTTGGACTACGTCGGACGGAAGAGGATTTTTTTTAATTAAAGATGGAGTCCCTAATGGCTTTTTTTTTTATTTCAAATAAAAATTTTTCTCTGTGTTGTGTTTTTTTAACCCTTTATTGGAGATTCTTAGTGGCTGGGTCAAACGTGGCCTGACATTAAGAATCTCGAGCTTAATACCAGCTTGTATAACAAAGCTGGTATTAACCCCTTAATTACCCAGCGTGCCACCGCCACCAGGGCCGCTGGAAGAGCGGGGTTCAGCGCCAGAGGATGGCGCTTCAATGAACGCGCCATCTTCTGGGGCGGCTGCGGGCTGCAATTTGCAGCGTGGGGTGCCCAGAAAGCTTGGGCATCCCTGCGCTGCGGATTCCAGCCCCCAGCTGCTTAGCTGTACCTGGCTAGACATAGAAATTGCGCGGAGCCCCACGCATTTTTTTTTTGATTATTTCATGAATTTCAGAGTCAGAGTCTGAGTCAGAGTCAGAATCTCAGAATTTCATGAAATAATAAAAAAAAAAATGCGTGGGGCTCCGCGCAATTTCTATGTCTAGCCAGGTACAGCTAAGCAGCTGGGGGCTGGAATCCGCAGCGCAGGGATGCCCAAGCTTTCTGGGCACCCCCCGCTGCAAATTGCAGCCCGCAGCCGCCCCAGAAGATGGCGCGTTCATTGAAGCGCCATCCTCTGGCGCTGAACCCCGCTCTTCCAGCGGCCCTGGTAGCGGTGGCACGCTGGGTAATAAAGAGGTTAGGGCCAGCTTTGTATTATCAGCTGGCCCTAAGCCCGAAATTTATGGCGGTCACGCCAATATTAGACATGACCGCCATGAATTTCTATTAAATTGTTTTAAAAAAAACACAACGCAAAGAAATTTTTTTATTAGAAATAAAAAAAAAGCCATTAGGGACTCCATCTTTAATTAAAAAAATCCTCTTCCGTCCGACGCAGTCCAAAACGCGATGTCCTCTCTGCTACATCCCTTGTGCATAGATATAGATGTCTATGCACAGGGAATGAGCAGACTGAGAACAATCTCAGCTCTGCTACATCAGGCAGCAGGCGGGCTCTAGGACCCTGGAGCTGGCAGCCAGCACACTGAGCAGACAGGACTCTTATCTGTGCGAGTTTCCCAGCGATTACTTACAAAGTAAACTAGTCCAATGCAAATAAATGACAAAACTAGGATTGCTTCAGGCTGAAGCTTCCGAAACACATCTTCGATTTGTAAATCTCACACTACTCGCTATTACTCGCTTCCCCATTCATTAACATTGGACTCGCTAGACTCGCAACGAGTAGTGAGTCCTGTGCTCGGACTCGCTAGAGTCAAGCGATTCCGAGTAATTTAGGATTCGCCCATCACTATTGGGTACCTTTTTAATGTATCTAATTAAGCCAACCAATATTCTGCACAAATGAGTGGCAAAGCTCTGGAAATACTGCTGTCTACAGTCTCTGGTTTGGCTGCTGTTAGTAACTTTGCAGTTTTTTTTTCCTCGTGGATCATTGTGTCTCCATAAACACTTAATATAATATTTCGATGCATACATTGGGCCAGAATGCTTTAGGTCCCATATGACTTTTTTTTGTCTTAGGTTCTGAATGTTATTTTGGTGTAAATATTTTGGTTGATCGTAAGTGTTACACACTTAAAACAGATGCACAAGTCACAAAAGATACACAAAATATTAAAGATAATTTTTTAAAATTAGATACTCAATAAAAATAAATACAAAAAATAATACATACAGTTAGGGCCAGAAATATTTGGACAGTGATACAAGTTTTGTTATTTTAGCTGTTTACAAAAACATGTTCAGAAATACAATTATATATATAATATGGGCTGAAAGTGCACACTCCCAGCTGCAATATGAGAGTTTCCACATCCAAATCGGAGAAAGGGTTTAGGAATCATAGCTCTGTAATGCATAGCCTCCTCTTTTTCAAGGGACCAAAAGTAATTGGACAATGGACTCTAAGGGCTGCAATTAACTCTGAAGGCGTCTCCCTCGTTAAGCTGTAATCAATGAAGTAGTTAAAAGGTCAGGGGTGGATTCCAGGTGTGTGGTTTTGCATTTGGAAGCTGTTGCTGTGACCAGACAACATGCGGTCCAAGGAACTCTCAATTGAGGTGAAGCAGAACATCCTGAGGCTGAAAAAAAAGAAAAAATCCATCAGAGAGATAGCAGACATGCTTGGAGTAGCAAAATCAACAGTTGGGTACATTCTGAGAAAAAAGGAATTGACTGGTGAGCTTGGGAACTCTAAAAGGCCTGGGCGTCCACGGATGACAACAGTGGTGGATGATCGGCGCATACTTTATTTGGTGAAGAAGAACCCGTTCACAACATCAACTGAAGTCCAGAACACTCTCAGTGAAGTAGGTGTATTTGTCTCTAAGTCAACAATAAAGAGAAGACTCCATGACAGTAAATACAAAGGGTTCACATCTAGATGCAAACCATTCATCAATTCCAAAAATAGACAGGCCAGAGTTAAATTTGCTGAAAAACACCTCAAGAAGCCAGCTCAGTTCTGGAAAAGTATTCTATGGACAGATGAGACAAAGATCAACCTGTACCAGAATGATGGGAAGAAAAAAGTTTGGAGAAGAAAGGGAACGGCACATGATCCAAGGCACACCACATCCTCTGTAAAACATGGTGGAGGCAACGTGATGGCATGGGCATGCATGGCTTTCAATGGCACTGGGTCACTTGTGTTTATTGATGACATAACAGCAGACAAGAGTAGCCGGATGAATTCTGAAGTGTACCGGGATATACTTTCAGCCCAGATTCAGCCAAATGCAGCAAAGTTGATTGGATGGCGCTTCATAGTACAGATGGACAATGACCCCAAGCATACAGCCAAAGCTACCCAGGAGTTCATGAGTGCAAAAAAGTGGAACATTCTGCAATGGCCAAGTCAATCACCAGATCTTAACCCAATTGAGCATGCATTTCACTTGCTCAAATCCAGACTTAAGATGGAAAGACCCACAAACAAGCAAGACCTGAAGGCTGCGGCTGTAAAGGCCTGGCAAAGCATTAAAAAGGAGGAAACCCAGCGTTTGGTGATGTCCATGGGTTCCAGACTTAAGGCAGTGATTGCCTCCAAAGGATTCGCAACAAAATATTGAAAATAAAAATATTTTGTTTGGGTTATGTTTATTTGTCCAATTACTTTTGACCTCCTAAAATGTGGAGTGTTTGTAAAGAAATGTGTACAATTCCTACATTTTCTATCAGATATTTTTGTTCAACCCTTCAAATTAAACGTTACAATCTGCACTTGAATTCTGTTGTAGAGGTTTCAATTCAAATCCAATGTGGTGGCATGCAGAGCCCAACTCGCGAAAATTGTGTCACTGTCCAAATATTTCTGGCCCTAACTGTAAGTGGGGAACAACACACGTCAGTTGACAAGCATACAAAATCTTGAACTCATCAGAATTGTCTCCAAAATAGCATATGGTATAGTAGTGTATCAAGATAAATATTGTAAAACCTACAAATAATTGAACACCTATAGATGTTAAAGATAGAAAAAGCATCACGTATGAAAGTTACAGTGATTACCACCAGCTGGAGCCCACAGACTCCAACATACGTTTCGCAGAGAGCTTTTTCAAAGGACTCTATATCTCTGGCTGGTGGTAATCCCTGTAACTCTTTTGTATGTTATGCGTTTTTCTACCTTAGACATTTATGTATTCATTTATTAGTAGGTTTTACAATATGTGAATTAGTCAGACCGTGTATATTATTATACCAGTTTGATGGTACTAAGCAGTTCTTTATGTAAGTCCTTTTAGACCAGGGACAGGTTAAGGACAATAGAGGAGAGTTGACATGGAGCGGAGGCACCACTGGTGTATCAAGAGGGTGCAGACCTCCGCTGTGTAGGTAGCTTTCAGCTCTGAGGACACTTATGTTTGTTTTTTTGGAGTGACTATTTAGGTCTTTAGTATTTTAATCGATAAAGAAGTACTTTAAACTCTTACAAAAAGTGGACCAGTGAATTTTTGATTAATTAACATTGATCTTATGTATGTAGAAGCTGGTGAAAAAAACTTACAATAGAAAGCGATAAAAAGTTGTGCCTTTTCCATGCTGTCTCCACACTGAACACCAGGGGGCAGTATTGTAGTGTGTGATTTATTTCTCATTTCTATCACTAATTATTTCTGTACATTTTAATTCTCAGGGTTTTGTATTCAAACTTGATAAATTTATCCGTTGGCTGCAAGATGCGATGGAAGCGACTGAGAACTGGACCCCTCCTCAGCCCGAAACAGAAGCCCTACAACTTTATCTCCATACACACCTGGTGAGGACAGGAACCAAACAATAAAAATAATCTTTCAAGCTATTTTCATTACGTTTGTACAATTTTGCACAAAATCCTGTTTTTTGCATTTTACTTTTAATTTACCTTATTGGGAGAATTAGGATGTTCATACACATTAAATGTCAGGCAGCCAAATCCCGGACAGGCTGACGCTGTAATGTGAGGTGTCGCTGCGCCCCCCAGAGGACAGGGATGCAGGTGACAAGGATTGAACATGCAAGATTTGATCATGTCTTTTCTTTTTTTTAAATTATTTTACCCATGGAAACGCATGAACTGTCAGCGTCAGTTGTATAGGAGAATGGTGCAGTCAGGAACACTGTTAGGTCACAGTTATCTAAGCAGAGGCATACATAGAAGAAATGGGGCTCCAGAGCAAAGTTCCTAATTGCCCACCAACCAAAAACACAGTATGTGGCAGATTAGGTGGGATCACAGCACATAGGTGCAGTCACAGGTTCATGTAGTATGTGCTGCAACATGGGGTATAAATTACACGGCTTTACTGAACCACTCCGTGTTCTCGCCCCCTACCATACTCCATTCATGGCTCCCTCCCCCCCACACACATACCCCCAAAGAAAATGACCCCACATAATTCATCCCATTTATATTCAAAGTATCATGCTCCCACAGTGCCCTCAACAAAGTATGATGTCCCCACAGTACTAGTACACAATATGATGCCCCTATAGTGCCCAGCACACAGAATGGTGTCACCATAGTACCCCATACATGTTATGAGGCCCATACAGCTCTTCACACTATGATGCTCCCAGTCATCCCACACAGCACTATACCTCAATTGCCCCCTACAATGTGATGCACCCACAACCCTCCCACCCCACAGTGGGATCCTCTTACAGCTCCTCATATAGTACAATGGTCCCCACAGATACACACACAGTATGATCCACCTACAGCTTCTACCACAGTTTCAAGAACCCCACAGCACCTAACACAGTATGATGGCTGCAGTGCCCCCCCCCCCCACAGTATGATGCCCCATAATCGATCCACAGTATAATGCCCCTACAACCCCCACAGAATGATTGTCTTGACACAATTATTCCCCCAGAACACCACATAAAGTATGGTACTCACAAAGCCCCCACCATGTGATGCCCCATAGTACTCCCACTCAATATTACTGCCTTCACAGCCATGCAACAAAGTACTCTATAATGCCCCTATAGCTCCCCCACACAGTAGGATATGTCCAGAGTGAGTTTCCCTCAATGAGTGCTGACTTATCCCCTTTTTCCCCATTGCACTGCTCCAGTCTGTACAGTGTATGGACTGAGGCTTCACACAGCAGACACCATCTAGTGATGAAATGAAGGAAAGGGGAAAGAGGAATGGCAGCTACAATCACAATTAGCTCACGGGACTCCCAAGCATGGTGTGGTGGTTTGGCTCCTACCTGATACATGCAAAAACTAAGTGATTCCCGTGGCCACATCTCAAATCCAAAAAATCCTTTTATTGGTGATGGTACATTAAAAACATCAGTGTCCCACACAGGGGACCTGAACGCACCTGACGGGTCGGGTGCATTCAGGTCCCCTGTGTGGGACCCAGAAGGGTCTGGTGCGTTCAGGTCCCCTGTGTGGGACCCAGACGGGTCTGGTGTGTTCAGGTCCCCTGTGTGGGACCCAGACGGGTCTGGTGCGTTCAGGTCTCCTGTGTGGGACCCAGACGGGTCTGGTGCGTTCAGGTCCCTGTGTGGGACCCAGACGGGTCTGGTGCGTTCAGGTCCCCTGTGTGGGACCCAGACGGGTCTGGTGCGTTCAGGTCTCCTGTGTGGGACCCAGACGGGTCTGGTGCGTTCAGGTCTCCTGTGTGGGACCCAGACGGGTCTGGTGCGTTCAGGTCCCCTGTGTGGGACCCAGACGGGTCTGGTGTGTTCAGGTCCTCGGTGTGGGACCCAGACAGGTCTGGTGTGTTCATGTCCCCTGTGTGGGACCCAGACGGGTCTGGTGTGTTCAGGTCCCCTGTGTGGGACCCAGACGGGTCTGGAGCGTTCAGGTCCCCTGTGTGGGACCCAGACGGGTCTGGAGCGTTCAGGTCCCCTGTGTGGGACCCAGACGGGTCTGGAGCGTTCAGGTCCCCTGTGTGGGACCCAGACGGGTCTGGAGCGTTCAGGTCCCCTGTGTGGGACCCAGACGGGTCTGGAGCGTTCAGGTCCCCTGTGTGGGACCCAGACAGGTCTGGAGCGTTCAGGTCCCCTGTGTGGGACCCAGACGGGTCTGGAGCGTTCAGGTCCCCTGTGTGGGACCCAGACGGGTCTGGTGCGTTCGGGTCCCCTGTGTGGGACCCAGACGGGTCTGGTGCGTTCGGGTCCCCTGTGTGGGACCCAGACGGGTCTGGTGCGTTCAGGTCCCCTGTGTGGGACCCAGACGGGTCTGGTGCGTTCAGGTCCCCTGTGTGGGACACTATGATGTTTTTAATGTACCGTCACCAATAGAAGGTTTTTTTGTAATTGAGACATGGCACCGGGAATCACTGTTTTTGCACCATCTAGTGTTGTCATTGCCTCTGCTGCACTGAAACTTACACATCAAAGCTGGAGATGCAGCAGAGAGTGAACAGCTCCCTGTTCCACCATTGTATTCACCTGCATCCGCATTCAGAGGATTAATATACGGTTTAAGTTGAGACGCAGCGTAGGGGAATTTGCAATTCGATGTCACCCTACACCACCTCACGGGCCCAATTCCAGCCATGCGGTTTGCCTCTGTTAGCGGTATGCAACTTATGGGGCAGTGAGTAGTATACCATCAGCAGCCAAAAACAAAAAACAACACAGCACTTAGCAGGATGCAGTCAGACCCCATTAAATAGAGCAAACCCAGGTGCACGGAGCAGATAAAAATTACCTTCAACCTACAAAAACATGTGGGAGGTGACTTGCTCTGCACAGGTTAGGTGTGCATAGGACGCCATTCACAAATGTTGGGCCCTTGAGTTGGTGTAGGGTGACATCGACTTCTGGGTTTGCTATTTAATGGGATCTGACTGCATCCTGCTAATCCTGTCAATTTTGCTTCACTAATCCACTTGCGTAATAGGACAATTTGCTCCAAAAGATTGGTTTGGACTTAAGGTACCGTCACACGGGGTGACGGGGCTGGGGCTGTCGGCAGCGACTGGCGGGTGTGCACACGTTTTTGGCGCCCCACCAGCATCGCCGTCCCCCATTTACATGGGGCGACATCTCCAGGCCCGCACCGGCGAGCTGTCAGGCGGCATCGCCGCCGGGGTGTCTGAAAACCCCAGCGGCGGCCGGTTACATGGGGTGATGTGTGCCCCAGATCAGTCGCCTGGTTTCAAAGCACTGCTCTGAAACCAGGCGACCTCCCGGAGGCGCTGACATCGCCCCTTTACATGTGACGTAGGGGCGATGTCGCCACCGATAGGCCACGCCCCTACGTCACCTATGTAATAGGCAGCGATGTTGCCCCGTCTGACGGGGCCTTTATTTTCAGGGAATGTCTTTTTTTTTTTTTTTTTCTATAAACAACGATCTATAGTTATTCTTGGACACCAAAAATCAACATTTATTCAAATCTAATCATGTCATCATATTTTGGAACCTCAACATAAGGCTGCGTTCACACGTGGTGAATTTGGCGCATATTCCTGCATTTACGCGGCGCTTTTGAGCACTTGTGTAAATGCAGTGAAATGCATTCCAGCAAAAGCTATGGCTTCTGATGAAATGCGTTCACACGCCGCGTATTGCCGCGTCTTTTTGTGGACGCAATTTAATGCAAAGAGTGACCATGTCAATTCTTTGCCCTTTTTTGGCACACTTTTCCCATAGGCCACATGATAAAATAGGCTCGGAAAAGAAAAGCGCGGGTGTGGATACAGTTGCGTTTTGCGCCGTACGCACACAAAAAAGTGCTACTGTATAAATACGCGGCAAATACGTCAAGTGTGAACCCGGCTCAACTCTCCAAACCTGGAATGCCATCATGAATTTCTTGAGATCCTATTTCATTGTACTATGTGTAACAATCTACATTATCCAGTATTCAAGTATGAAAATGAAAAGGCAGCTACCGATATACACGAAAAAAAGACAAAGAAATGCCTGCTCACAAATGATACTGTATATAGCCATGAATAAATGACAAAAGTGCATCTTTATTACTTGGATCAAATATCACAGGTACCCCACTTGTTTTAACCTTTTGTGATATTTGACATAAGTAATGAAGACGCACGTTTATCATTTAGGCATTGCTATACATCATTTGTGAATAGATCTTTTTCAATGTTATTTGACGTACTGGATAGCCAAATATATAGTTATGGTATGTAAAACGTTTCCAGGGTACCATTATTGATCCTGCTGTATACATTACTTATACCATGATTACATGATACTTAGAAAAAGACCTCTTTTCTCTCTAGAGCACCTTTTGTCATGGTCTTGTAAAAACTAAATAGAATACAGCAGGACCGATACAGTAGACCCTTCAACAAGGGGAGCGGACACCCCCAAAAGAAGGCTGACATTCCCTTAGGAATCACACTCTCCAGACTCCCTTACAGCCAAAACCAGGGCTGTGGAATCGGTAAGCCAAACCTCCGACTCCTTAATTTCCATCCAAAATGAACACAGTCTCTGACTCCACGATTCCGACTCCACAGCCATTGTGTACAGTTGGTAAGCCAACTCTAATTTCCCTCCAGCAAAATAGACACCTACTCCAACTCCAACTACACGACTCCAACTCCACAGCTCTGCGCCAAAACAATCAGAGTTTGCAAGGGTTGATGGTGGATGGGCCTCTCACACTCAGATCGCCATCACTCCTGCCTGCCACAGGCGTGTCATTGTCAGGTCCATTGACGTTCCACTGCAGCTCGGTGTGGCGGTTGGCTCCCCCTGGTGACTGGAAACGACGTTAACGCTGTCTGTTACCGGCAACCAAACAGGTAAAACAAAACAGGAATCATAAAACAAAATAAATCTAATTTGATAAAATACAGTTGACTTCTAGTAATTGAGTATTACAATAATGTTTTGCAGTCAGTGTGAACATTTCTTTCTCCCTCGTAGAATTTTAAGCAGAGTGTGGATAGTCACTGTGCACTAAAGGAGGCCGTGCTGGAAGAAGGTCACCGGCTGATGGAGGTGCTGCTTTCTCACAGACCAGGTAATGGAGCCCGTATGATACAGTAATGTGATAATTTTGTATCAATTCTATTAGCTTAAACTTGGACATTTTGTAGGACTTTATGCAACTATTAAAGGGGTGGTCTCATCTTTAGAAATGGGGAAAATTAGAAAGTGATTGTAAAAACAACCCGCTTTGCAATTGACTTTTTTTTTAAATGTGGCACTGTAACAGCATTTACTTGCAGATTAATCCTATATCTGCAAGGAAATGAGCATTTTCCAAATTCACGCCCTTTAATTTACGACTCATTGCTTATGTTACTGGACACATCTGCGGTCAATCAGAGGTGGCCATTTTTCTGGGCAAGGAGTACAGGGTTTGCAATCTCTTTGCTATCACTGCATCCAGCCAACTAAGGCTAGGGTCACACTTGCGTCATGACCCTAGCCTGATGCAAGCGCTAAATACTTAGAAATTCCAGCTGCAGCGCTTAGTGTCAACGCTAAGCACCGCCAGGAAACCGAGCCCTATAGAAACCCGATGTTTACCTTGCCATTTAGCCACACATAAAGCTCCAGGGAGTGCACTTTAGCTGAGCGCACAGGAAACGCTATCTGCAGCTATGCTGAAATTTCAGGTCCAGGCAGCACAGTAGAGGTGGATGTCTGGGTCCCGGTAACCGGAACAGCCGGCGGAGAGGTATATAGTATTTTTTAATTTTTAATGTCTTTTGATTACTTTTATTTAACTTTCGCAGTGTATGTTAATACACTGCGAAAGCCAAAAGGCCTGTCACACACACGTCACACGGGGGAGGAACACAGGATTCGTCCTCCCCCGTGTGACATCACTTCCCTCCTGCGCTTTTGGTGAACGAATGCGGCAGTAAAAAAACACGGTGTGTGAATGCATCATGTTTTTTTACTTGCGCTAAATAGCGCGGCCGCAAAACGCGGCAAAAAATGCGTGCCCCCCCCAGAAGCGCAGGAAATGCGCAGTGTGTGAACGCAGCCTCAACCTCCGGTGTTAGAAGCACCCACAAGTTCTTAATAGGGTTTAGGTCAAGTGAGGAAGTGGTCAGATCATATTCTTGTATCATTCAGGCTTTTATTGACAGCTGAGCAGTGGGGGGGGACTTCAGTACATGTGATGGAGCCTTGTCCTGCAGAAAAATCAGGGTTTTCTTGAAAGATGCAGACTATTTTTTAGTACCACTTCTGGAAGAAAGTGTCTTCTAAAAACTGGCAGCAGGTTTGGGAGTTGATTTTGAGTACATCTTCAACCCAAAAAGGTGCATCTACCTGATCTTTATTAATCCCAGCTAGTAATGAGCCAATATACTCGTTACTATTCGTTACTCGCACAGATAGTACAGTATTCACAATACTTGTTACTCGGCGACTAACGCTGGTGCTCGTGAGTGATGTGTCAATCGTTAACGGTCTGACATATATTGCTGGCTCCCTTCAGTAAAGTAAGTGAGCTGGCACCTCATTCAGAGCAGATTAAATGTTAGGGTCTCTCTGGGGGGGCACAGCAAGGTGTTTTATGCAGTTTTATGCAGTGATTAATGTGATTGATATATGCCGTAATTATATGCCCTGTCCTGGAAATGTTAGTTTTATGGCCGGATGTGTGTGGACGGAACTTATCAATAATTGACTAACATTGGACCCGATATTCGGATGAGTACGCAAGTATTACAAAGTACTTGTACTTGTTATGAATATAGCGATTACAAATATTTCGGTACACGCTCATCCCTAATCCCGCCTCCACATTGCTGGTGTCTGAGTAGATGTGGAGGTCTGTGCTCATTACAGATTCAATTACTGGTCCCATCCATCTGGTCTGTCGAGAGTCACTCTCATCCGATCAGTCCCTTCAGATGTTTCTTGACCCAGTCTTGATGTTTCCTCTTCTGTGTGTTGGTCAGTGCTGGTCATATCTCTGAGCACTGAACCCCTTGTACTTCTGGGCACTGGAGGGAGGTTGCAGTTCTGAACTATGACAGCACTGGAGAATAATAGCTTCAAGGTTGATTCATATTTGATTCTTTCAAGGTTGATTCATATTTGATTCTTCTCTAATAGTTGACATTATTGTGTGTCTTTTATTCTCAGCACATTTTGCGACCTTGTTGACTATTTGCAACAAAACGTTGCTGGTCCTGTGATCGTATTCCAATATCTTATCAATTTCAAGTGTGCTGCATCCTCTGTAAGACTTAACAATTTTAGACTTTTCAGAGCAGGTTAAAAAAAACAAGCTGCTTAATTATTGTGCACACCCCGATAAAGAATGTTGCATCCATAGGCCAGCTTCACACCTGACAGGCTGTGTCCGGTGTTTTGCAGGAAGCATCGAACACAGCCTGACAGCTCCGGACAAACAGAACCGAAGGGTTAATATAACCTCCGGTCCTGTTTTAAGCCGTAATCGGCAATCCGCAGCTGTGGGAGCTGTCCCCTGCTGAAATTTCTAAATCACGGCTAGCAGGGAGCTAGCCGCGGTTCTGCAATCTCGGCTGGGAGCTCTCCATGGTGCTGAGCTTCAGCACCTGGCGTTCAGCAGCCAGATTCGATTTTCTATCAGATCCGGTGTGATCCGGTGCCATAGACTCCCATGTTTGGGGCTCCGGATCGCACCGGTTCCAGGAGGATCTGGGAGGATTCGGTTTTGCTTAACTTTTTGCCCCGGACACAAAAATGCTGCAAGCTACGATTTTGTGTCCGGGACAAAAAACAAATACAGCCTGATGCTGCCAGACGGGGACAAAACCGGATGGCAAATAGCTGCCATCCAGCCCTGTCCAGAACCATAGGGCTACATTATGTTCACTTATGTGTGAACCTGACAGCCCTGGACCCGAAAAAACTGTGGTGTGAAGCTGGCCTTAGGCTGGTTTCACACTGCAGTTTTTCCCTGATCAGGGTTCATCAGGTTTTGTGTGCTAAAACCAGGAGTGAAGTTTGCAGAGAAAAACTATCATTGAAAGATTGACACCTGTTCTGGGTTTTGGAGACACTCCTGATTTTGGCACACAAAACCTGATGAACCCTGATCAGGAGAAAACTACAGTGTGAAACCAGCCTAAAGGCCGGGTTACAAGCAGCGACATCGCTGCATGTGACATGCCGCAGCGATCAGCGATGAGATCGCTGGAGAATGGCCGGGACCATTTTTCAATAGTTGGTCTGCCGCTGTCACGCATGCATTGGCATGTGTGACAGGGGCAACGACCAGTGACACCCAGTGTGTGCCAGACACCCTGACTGATCCCAGCGACCGGCAGGTGTCGGCGCATGGCTTGGTGATCACTGGTGAGATCTGCCTGTCTGGCATCTAACCAGTGATCACATAGCGATGTTCCAGCGATCCCGATCGTAGGTCGGGTCGCTGGAACATCGCTACGTGTAACCCCAGCTTTAGAATACACCCTCCTCCTTACACAAATACACATAACCTGATCGGCTTCATCCAATAAGCACTGACGTGTGCACAGCTTGAAGTTGGAAAATATACTTAAAAATGATTATATGGTTAAAATACTCACTTATCTAATAATTGTGCATACAATATATAAAGCACGCATGCATACACTTTCCAGTTAAAGAGGTTTACCCATGAACAACTGTACATTTTGATTAATAGATTTTAAAATAAAAATAATTTCCACAATTGGATGTGTTAAAAAAATGTTCATGTCCCTAGATTCTTTTAAATGTGCCCCTGTGCAATGTAGGTGTCCGACCATGCAGGAACAGGTCGGATATAACACAGCTCCTGGGCAGGGAGGAAGTAAGGGGTATACAGACATTACAGCCAGGTGCATTCACACATTTGCGTATTTTGTTGCGCTTTTTTGTGCGCGCTTTTTGCTGCGTTTTTCAGCCGCGCAAAAAAGCGCAACAAAATACGTAGGGGCTTTCACACACTGCACTTTCTTTACTCCAGAAAGCGCAGTGATGTCACAGAGGGGAGGAAGAATCCTGCTTCCTCCTCCCCTCTGTGACAGCTGTGACAGCTCCATTAGATTTCATAGTGTATTAATATACACTACAAAATCAAAATTAAACAAAGCCAAATGTATGAAAAATAAAAAAGAATGAATACTTTACCTCTCCGATGCCTTTTCCCGGTGTCCGGTGCCGAGCCCAGGCGATGTGTGTCCTGCAAGATCCTGCTGTGATGTCAGAGGGGCGTTCCCTGCGCTGATTGGCCGCTCGCGGTCATGTGATGTGTCCGCGAGCGCCCAATTAGCGCCGGGAACGCCCCTCTGACATCACGGCAGGTCCTGGCAGAAGTTACCTCGACTGGCCTCGGCACCGGACACCGGGAAAAGGTGTCGGAGAGGTAAAGTATTCATTCTTTTTTATTTTTCATACATTTGGCTTTGTTTAATTTAGATTTCACAGTGTATATTAATACACTGCGAAATCTAATGGGCGGTCACAGCTGTCACAGAGGGGAGGAAGAAGCAGGATTCTTCCTCCCCTCTGTGACATCAGAGGGAGAAAATGCAGGAGCAGCTGCATAAAGAATTGACATCTCAATTCTTTACGCAGCTGCGCTTTCTCCCTGAAAAAGCACTGCGTATTTTTACGCAGTGTCAGCACGGCAAAGTGAATTTCCCATTCACTTTGCTGGCAGACACAAAACACATTGCGTATTTTGAAAAACGTGCGTGAAAAAACGAGGCAAAATACGCAATGTGTGAACGTAGCCTAAAGATCACAGAATATAAGAGGATACAGACATTACAGCCAAGGATCACAGAATATAAGATTATACAGACATTATAGCTGGTATCACAGAATATAAGAGTATACAGACATTACAGTTGGGGATTACATAATATAACAGTTTACAGACATTACAGCCGGGGATCACGCTTATATTGTGTGATCCCGGCTCTTGTATACACTTATTACAGCCAGGGATTACAGAATATATCTGTAAACACTTATATTTTGTGATCCTGTGCTGTAATGTCTGTATACTCTTATATTTTGTGATCCCGTGCTGTAATGTCTGTATACTCTTATTCTGTGATCCCCAGCTGTAATGTTTGTATACTCTTATATTTTGTGATCCTGTGCTGTAATGTCTGCATACTCTTATATTCTGTGATCCCCGGCTTTAAAGTCTGTATACTCTTATATTCTGTGATTCCTGACTGTAATGTTTGTATACTCTTATATTCTGTGATCCCTGGCTGTAATGTCTGTATATTCTTATATTCTATGATCCCCGGCTGTAATGTCTGTATACTCTTATATTCTGTGATCCCTGGCTGTAATGTCTGTATACTCTTATATTCTATGATCTCCAGCTGTAATGCCTGTATACTCTTATATTCTGTGATCCCTGGCTGTAATGTCTGTATACTCTTATATTCTGTGATCCCCGGCTATAATGTCAGTGTACACTTATATTCTGTGATCCCCGGTTGTAATGTCTGTATGCTCTTATATTCTGTGACCCCCAGCTGTAATGTCTGTATACTCTTATATTCTGTGATCCCTGGCTGTAATGTCTATATATTCTTACATTACAGCCAGGGATCACAGAATGTATGTATACTCTTATATTCTGTGATCTGCGGCTGTAATGTCTGTATACTCTTATATTCTGTGAACAGGAACTTAATGTGATTAAAGCTTTATACTTGCCTGTCTCGCCACTGTGGGCACTTCCGTGTCTCATTAGCCTCATATAATATTCACCTCATTGGCTGATGAACAGCCAATAAAAGATGACCATTGCCTGTGTCAGCATCTGTGATTGACTGTTGCACCCCACCCACTGTGCCAGCAACCAATCACAAGCGCAATGGGTGGGACACAACAGCCAATGACAGACACTGTCACAGAGACTGGGCATCTGTGATTGGATGTTCAGCAGGCAGTGCAGAGTGGACCCGGAAGTGACCACAGCATCAAGACAGCTGAGTATAATACTATAATCACATTAAGTGCCTGCAAACACTCAGGTGTTAAGTACAGACCCAAAACAGGCAAATGGAGTGGACATTAATGGATGCAGCTGGATTAAACCATATCAGTATTATAACGGAGCCGGCATAGGGATCCAATACAGTACCAGTAGGGTTTCATCCGGGTTAAGGTCAGATGAGGTTTTTGCCTGATCTGGCCGCATACCAAAAAACACATATGTGAAACCGCCCTTACTACTTCAAGGTTCGAAAACCTTTAAATCGTTAAAGAAGTAGCATGTTTATTATTTAAATGAAGCCACACACTTTATACGCTGGAACGTGCAGAGCAAAAATGTAGAGATGGTGGGAAAATGACTAAAGAGATACCGGTAAAGATGTTTCAGGAAAACGAACGCCATCATTTTTTTGAAGCGTCTTCCATTGGAAAACTCTGTGAATCTTGAACATCTCGTGGGAACATACTCGAGAGGAGATTTAACCACGGACTGAAGTGGAGTTTTTTGCTCATTGTTCTCATTGTAAAAAATGTATACTATACTACACTGTTAAAGTAATTTATATCACAACGCAGAAGGACAATGTTTTTGTCCTACTTAAGGTAAATAACCCCAGTGTTTAGCTTACATGAGCTTAGAGCTTCTACACCGTGTGGACTGAGACTAATTTAGCGCACAGATAATTGGATACTATGAGGGGTCAACTCGGGTAACCCCATCTAAGCAGAGTTCACTTGATGTACATACAGGCATCTAAACCAATGTATAAAAATGTGAACTTTTTTTTTTTAGCAAAACCAATAACAGGGAAGGTAATCTATTTTTGCAGGAACATCAAATGCAGCATATACTATATTAGTGATATCATTAAGTGGTAAATGACATGGGAAAAATCAATGCTGTTACCAAAACACACACTTTTCCCTTAGATCAAGCATACAGTGTATACAACAGAAGCACCATCCAAGGTACCATCTTGACTTTAATGAAGTAAGACAAAGTTTCAGCTCACCCCCCTTCATGTTCCTGGCTAGCTGGTCCCAGCGCCTCCTCGCATGTTGCTGTCCCGGTCTGGACGTGTTGCAATCCAAGAAAAAAGGTATGTTCCAGCAAGGACCGATAGGGTTGGTTAGGTTAAAATACATACTTTATTTGGATCCATGAATAAGCCATAATTGTCGAAACGCGTGGGATTTGATATGTCACTGGGGTTACCCAACTTTCTGCCAAAAAAACGTTTTAACATGAAGAAAATAAAGTATGTGTTTTAACATAACCAACCCTCTCTGTCCTTGCTGGAACATACATTCTTGGATCTTGACTTTAATTGTCCCACCCCAGGGCCTGGGGTACCCGATCCAGGGCCTTTAGCTCATGGATTGGGGAGTTTGTAGTGTCATGGGCCGATGCCTGCTTCCAAGCCCTGGGGGTTATTTACAAGGGATAATGTCTTGTGACGCCACCTACGGTGGCTAGAAATAATGCCGACACTGCTTGCAGACCTCCGGGATGATGATGATGCAGCTAGTTGGTAATGCTCCCCAGGGCAGTGATGGAGAATAGGTATTTACACTGGGAAGCAGTTCATTTAGCGGCTCTGTTACAGTCTTAATCAAGGAACAATGGACTTAAAGTCTTCCTTCAACCTTTAAAAAACTATGTTACTATGTTACTAAGTGTGCGGTTCCTCAGGCATAGGCAAATGAAAATACGTCACACAGTCTTATGCTCTGTACGAGTTTTAATGGCAGACTTCAGGCAGCATACAGGTGTTACAGTCTTAACGGGTTCTGCTAGCGTGGGTAGTCGTCAGGGGACCGGGACATCTCACTTGGGACCCTCGGTGGTGTACCTGCCATTCCTTTCTCTTGTAATAGGAACAAATGCCGAAATGCCCGCGCTGCCAAAGAGGAATCACCAGGAAACGAAGAGTTAACTGGGCAGATTTTTTTCTTTATTTCATCCTACGCGTTTCGGAGCCTCTATCCGAGCTCCTTCCTCAGGGAACAACGTTGTTCCCTGAGGAAGGAGCTCGGATAGAGGCTCCGAAACGCGTAGGATGAAATAAAGAAAAAAATCTGCCCAGTTAACTCTTCGTTTCCTGGTGATTCCTGTTTGGCAGCGCGGGCATTTAGGCATTTGTTCCTATTACAGCATTCCTGTTTCCACGTTTATCGTGAAGGTGCGGCCCTGCAGCAGCCATCTTATAAGCCATCTTACAGGCGATTATACTGGTTGTGGGTGACACAACTGAATCAGGTGAGCAGTTCTTAATTTACACCGATATAACTTTTAAAAAAGGATAAGACCCTATGCGCATTTATCTCACGTTTGCAGGTTATTTTAATTCCTTTCTCTTGTCCCTCATCGCACTCTCTCTCCTGCTTCCTAGTAGCGCTCCCGCATGCAGAGCCCTCAGCCAGCTCCAATGGATCCTATCTGGAGGGCTCCTCTCCTGGTCCTCCGGAACCTATACGGTGCCTTTTGGGGATTATGCTGGGTGTCGGCTACAACTTCCTACAGAAGCTCGTGCCTCCGGTTTGGCGGCTCGGGGATGAACACCTGCACCGCTTTCGGAGCTGATCTTCCGTACCGGGACTTAACCCCCCAGCCGGTGGTTGTACTGGACCTAGATTTGGGTGCACTACAACACCATGTGCCCCTAGGGTCCCTTTCTGTAAAAAGGATCTCTCCTGAGACATCCTCCGCTGTGTTCCTCACAGCCTTTTTCTCTAACTGTCTTCCCGCTCTTCCACTAACCCACCTACCTCCTCCTACCGGGACTGAGTCTCCCTGGCAACCGGTCCACTCAAGTCCCCTGCTTTAAGGTGTGTGGATGGGTGTAATGAGGGTCCCTTATGTGACATCCCAATCCTTTCGTCACAGGAGTACCACACTCTCTTTTATGGGTGCAGTACCCCTACGTGGCATCCCAACCAGTGGGGCACCACATAGTCATGCAAACAAAAAAGCGCGAGTGCAACGGCAAAGAGTTTTCTATCATTTTCCACTATTTAGTTTTCGTTGGATCCATGTACGATAACACAGATCGACATCAATAAACACTGAATGGATGAAAATTCTGGCAAACCTTTCTATCTTTGCACTCCTTCCACAGAGTTGCCCCCATACATTATATTACTGGCTAAGTAAATATTGGAGTACAGACCTTCTCGGAGCGCTGGAGGTGCAGCGGTGGTTGGCACATTATTCTAGTGGCAGTCTTAATTATCACTTCTCTAACTGGAGTTCAGAGCTGCCAACCTGATTATTTCTTGTTTTATTTTATACAACTTATCAAAAAATCATGCATGGCTCATATATTAATGGACAAGTTAGAAAGCCAAACAAAATAAATCATTGATATTACTGATGATATATGGCTATAGTCCAGAATATTAAGCCTAATGCATTAGCTGCATTTACTGTGAATGGTAAAATGATGATAATTACAATTACAAAATGTTCACAATCTCCAACTTCATAGAATATCACAAACATACATTTTTTTTCATCATAGACACTAAATTCTCACCTTTTTACAAGGTAAAAAATGTGTGTACGGTGTTAGCCAGTAGATAGAAAAATATTGGAATCTGAGAGTCCTCAGTGGTTGATACATTTTAATGGTGAACTGAAAAGATGGTAAGAACAAGTAAGCTTTCGAGACATCTCATGTCTCTTCTTCAGGCTTCATAATGACACATTCTTAATAAACTCATATATACACAAATACAGGGTTGAATAAGCATGGCATAGTGGTCTGTATTGGGAGGGGGAAGGGGAAGAGCATCCGGGGCAGTAAATACCAGAGTTCAGAGATAACACGTGTCATAGCTTATTGCGTTTGATTAGAGGTCCAAGATTTGAAGTTTACTCAATTGATGTAAAAAGATATAAATTATATATATAGAGAGATATACTTAAAGTCACAGAATATAGAAGAATAAAGTATTTTAGCCACACACTTATCTGCCACAAATATCAAGGGAGCCAACATAATTCAGCACAGATAAGCTCAGAATCCTATAATGTGCGAGCAGAAGAAAACAATGTTGAAAGACCTCTATGCCTGTGAAGAAGACATTTGGGACAATGATCTTGGACTGCAGGGAGAGTTATTGAAGCCACACAGAGTATTAAGTCCTTTGTATGTGCTACAGTCGGATCATTGATGATGTGTGATCATCCGCACTCACTTCTCAAGTAATAACTAAATAAAAAGACACATGTAATGAGCCAAAGAAACCCCAAAGAAAGCTGGTTAGCAACTAGAGAAAATGTAGTAGGAAAATTAGCAAAACATACTTATTGACCATTTATTTTATGTTTATCCATGTCTAAAATAGAATGTAAAACAAAGTACACAACTGGATAAAGGCTTTACATTTCCTAACACATATATTGGTAATTAAAAGTTATTACAGTTATATATATATATATATATATATATATATATATATATATATATATATATATTTTATATGTGGCGCCTCGCAACGAGTGCGTCACAGGAAGGTATTGCAGCCAAGACAGCAGCAATATTCTCTGACAAAGCAATGACACAGTTGAAACTCAGAGCTCCATACCCTACATGCATCATCAGCATAGAGGGCCAATAAGGTCCTGGTGGGCGGAGTGTAGTGGTAGAGTGTAAGGAGAACTGAAACAGGCAACGTAGGAGAAGGGAGCAAAAACAACCAGCTCTGCAACCTAGGAGAGGGGGCCTGCGCAGTCCCGTGCAGCCCCCTGGCCATCACCCCCGGTTGGTGCCATTACCCCGGTGCCTTAACAACCGGACTCTGGGCATCTACATGCGGGTAACAGGAGTGGAGGGACCGCTTTACAGGAGCACCCCACCACCACCACACACACAGTGTCGTCTAGCCAGCGGGGTACCCACCAAAAGGACCCAAGGCTCCCCACAAATCCGGCCAGAATTCCCCGGTAGGGAAATTGAAGCAGCCTCCTTGTACCCGACCTGGAATTCCAAGGCGACCACGGCAACACAGCTTAGGGTGCTTTCACACTACGATATTTAGGGAGCCGATGCTGTCCGATATAAATCGGACAGCATCGGCTCCCTTCTGATGCCTGGAATCGGGTGCCAAATAGGCACCCGATTCCGGCATAAAATCGGCGCCTCCAGGGTGAAAAAAAGAAAAAAAAAAAAACCTTATGCTCACCTCTCCCCGAGCCCCCGCCGTCTTCCTAAAGGCATCCGGTGGCTCCCGGTGGCTCCCGCAGGCTGCAGAGGTCTTCTTGCATGTGTTCAGGACCTGCGGTGATGTCACAGTCACGTGACTGCGGGTTCCACCATGGTAACCCGCGGTCACATGACTGTGACATCACCGCAGGTCCTGAACAGCAGAGGAAGACCTCTGCAGCCATCGGGAGCCTGCATGAGCCACCGGGAGCCTCAAAGAAGATGGCTGGAGACAGCGGGGGCTCGGGGGGAGGTGAGAATAAACTTTTTTTTTTTTTTAACCCCTGCTGTCCCAGTTAGGAGTTTTACTGTACTGAGCATGCTCAGTACAGTAAAATAGGGTCCGAGGAGACATCAGATGTTTCCTCGGACCCTTCTCCATAGGGCCTCATGTTAGATTGATTGGGTCAGATCGGATGTGCACTAAATGCCATCCGATTTGGTCTGATCCGAGTCTGTCAGATTTTATTTTCGGTGCAAAAATCGTTGCAGGCAACGATTTTTTTCACCGGAAAAAAATCGGGAAGAATCGGATCGGACCAAATCGGATGGCATTTAGTGCACATCCGATTCGGTCCGATCCCCATAGGGATGCATGGGGTCTGAAAATCGGTCCGATGCTGTCCGATTTTTATCGGACAGCATCGGAAATGAATAAATCGTAGTGTGAAAGCACCCTTAGTTAGAATGGAGGAACACCGCGGAGCTCTGAGAAACACTGGTCATTGCTAAGTACACGAGGTCCGTTACCCAAGAACTGTATGCCATGTATCACCTGCTGGTTACAGTAAAGTACCCGTTGCAGAGACTTCCAGTGTCCGTGCTTTCATTAGAACTGTCCATCTCTGCAGGAGGAAAGTAACCGCAGCTGCCTCACAACATCTTGCGCAGCTCCTGGCTCCGGGGACTCCCGCTCAGCCTGTGGGGAACATTCTATCTTGCTGCATAACATCCCCCGGAGGCCCAAGCAGCGCCGGTGGATATCATATTACATGTTACACAGCTGATTATATATTGTCAGAGGTGTCTCCCTACCCACTGACAGTATGTAAATAAACAGAAAAGGATGCGCAATGGGTGCACCTGTATAAAAAATTTCTTTCCCTAACTAGTAAAAAAGCTGCTCACCTTGGAGGGCTGTGCACTGCCCTGCACAGCCCTGGTAAATCACTAGAAGTGTAGAGCTTAATCGCTCTCCCTGGAATCTCTGTGTGCTGCTGCCTGTGAGCTGCTTCCTCTGGCCCCAGCTCTGAACACGTGACCACTCAGACAGGAAAGGTCCTGTAGTTCCAGGCCTTCACCTCACACCACACAGGTCCTTTTGTTGATGTGCCTTCCAAGCTGCTCCTGCTGCTGATCCTCCATGAGAGAAACTGGAACATATGATTAATGCAAAGCAGTCTGTGGAGCGCTCAGGAAAGGCAGGCAGGGTGAATTATAGATAAAACTTAGCTTTTTATTTTTCTCCTTCACAGCCACAACGCGTTTCCACTGACACAGCAGTCTTCCTCAGGTGGAAACCACCTGAGGAAGACTGCTGTGTCAGTGGAAACGCGTTGTGGCTGTGAAGGAGAAAAATAAAAAGCTAAGTTTTATCTATAATTCACCCTGCCTGCCTTTCCTGAGCGCTCCACAGACTGCTTTGCATTAATCATATATACCCACTGACAGTGACTGACAGGTCTCTCCCTGAGTGCGTGCATAAGTGAACTTGTCACTCCATGGCGGTGTGCAGGGAGAAGCCACCATGGACCGCCTGTCTGACTAGTCTCCAGAGCGGCTTGTTCCCAAGCAGCTATGAAACTACCATATGTTTTTCTCTGAAATTCATCAGCGTTAAATATACCTGGCTGAGATCACACAGCCCGTGCCCGATACAGGTTGCCCATGGATCGGGTGGCACCTATCATCTGTCAGGTACCCCTTAATGCTATTATTTAACAGGAACAAAAATAGATTTCCACTCTATAAAGTTCTATACCTAATGCCACCTGTGCTAAAGTCACCGCCGGGTCTTATAGACAGGTATTCTTTGCCTAATCACATGATAAATCAGCGTTGAACACAGTCACAGCAATATTATATTATTCATGACAAATATAGATATAATGCCTAATGAGAAGAAAGTAATCCCAGCTACAGGTGCTAAAGGACGCCTATACCATGGACGTATTGTTCTGTTGAGACTCCAAATATAACATCAGATTCTTTGGAGGGGTAATACCATAGTCTCTTTATAAAGGTGAAGAGTACCAAAGATTATTTAAAACTAAGCTTGAGGGGAGAACAGCATAATTCACAATGGATGGAGAATGCATTGGCATAACAAATAAAAGGGCAACAGGAGTTATGCAAGCAGAACAATGTACTAAGCCTAGCCTTGGAAGCTGGGAATGGGAGGGAGCGCAGTGACACATCTATACCCGAGGAGGGATCCGAACTGTCAATCTACATGAATAGATGGAACTTTTCCACTTCTCTCAGAGATCTCAGAGGGTATTAAAGGGAACCTATCACTAGGGTCTAACCATACAAAGTGCGGCCACCACCAGTAAGCCCTTTTATACAGCAATCTCGAATACCGTATATAAGTCCCCAGACCAACCTGTAGGAAATAAACGTTAGCATTTATTATACTCACCTACGCGGCGGTCCAGTGTGATGAGAGGCACCTGCGCTCTTCATGAGATCACCGTCTTCCCTCCCTGCTTTTTGTTGATGATGTGTCCTATGTCACAAAGTGTCCTGCATTGCACTCCTGCGCACGTGTTCTTCTGTCTGGCCTGCCGAGGGCAGAGCAAATTATTTTAGTGCACATGTGCGGGCGTTCTTTGGCTTTTCACCTGCACATTACAGTACTCTGAGGGTAGACATCTCTCCATTACCCTCTGATAGTGCTGTTCACAATTTCTATTCCTGGACCATCAGTGGAAGCCAGAAAACATTACCTACTTCTTCCTAGGCATGTGAATGTGGCATACCCCAAGTCTTGTTACGCAATCATAGGGCGCCTATATTGTTCTTGCACAGTCGCCCTCTTCTGCCTGTGTCCACCAGTGATCTATAGGATAGGTAATAAATGTCTGATAGCGTTGAGGCCCCCTTGCAAGGACCTAACAGATCACTAATGTCTAAACCCAAGTTGTGTTCCTACACACTGCACTATTACAGTGGAGAGAGACTTGCACTTTGTCTCTCCAGTCAGTGTCTGTGGGGGTGACGGGAACATTTGAGTGCTGTCTTCTGCTGTGTGCATCCGTCCTCTGCTCATCCTCAGCCCCATTCAAACTCCTCATGGCTGTAATGTCAAGGAACTGGTGCCATCTTCCATTGATCGATGTGGTTCTGATCGATTAGACCTGAACATGTAGACATTAATCATCTATGATGTGCTTTGGTGATAACCCCATACTATTTCTACTAAGTTTATTCTTCAGTTGACTCTCTCTTGTGACTAGACCATTGAGGCTCTGTGCTGGCGGTAGGAAGGACCAGTGTTTTAGGATTGTCATCTAATTACAGATAAAGCAAATAAAGGTATGCAAAACCTTTCACGAAATCCCTCTTATATTTGCAGAATGATTACTATTTTGTAAGGCACTTGCCAAATAACCAACAACCACCCGCATTTTTTTTTAGTTCCCAGAGTCTTCCTACAGAGGGCAGCATCTGTCAGTGGCTATCTGAGAGGGTAAAGATGGCACAGCCTGCCCTTTGTATGCCGAGAGACTCCCAGCTGTGACTTGTTACTGAAGCATGAAATTCTGCATGAAATAGTAATGAGTTACAGGGAAGGCACACAGTGACGCTGAGTATCATACTGTGTGTCGGTAAATAACAAGCTGACTTCTGATGTATTATTAAAATTTACATTAACACCGAGACCTCCACCTAGTATGACAAAGATTGTTATATACACATATTGCCCTTGAGTCATGCATACAATATAACCACTGGTAAATCCCTTACAATAGCATCTGCTAAAGACAGGTCTGATCCATGCAGTCTAAGATTGAGATTAAAAGTTCAGTCTAGTATGTGTGATCCTGTATGGCCGCCATTTAATTCACCGGCAGAAAACGGCCAAGTCAGGTATCTGTGTTCTACAGAGAGTGGTTGGAAATGTTTACTTGCCATAAGCCCATTTATCTCGTCTGCTCCCTTACAGATTTCTAATTGACACTTTTGCCCTATAAAATAGGTTCATGCCATTTTGTGGTCACCGTTCCACATGTACAGCATCAAAATGTACCAAATTTTACATCTAATTTCCCCATAGAATTACAGACTCTCGCCAAAAATAGTCGCTCTGACTTGTTTGTTGAATGCGTAATATCATTGTCTCAAAAGTATTCAACATCAGTCGACTACTAAAGAGAATGGTATAAAAAGATTATAAGGGGTTACATACGTTTTGGTAATTAGGAATCAATGGCAAACCTATTCATCTGCATAGGCATACAGGGGTTAATAGGTGTAGGGTGTATGATCAGAAGACTGTATAAAATATTCTGCTGAACGTGGTCCCTAGACTTCTAGTGATTAGTGATGAGCGAATAGTAAGATATTCAGGTCCGGATTATTCGTACCGAATACTTTGAACTGTTCCAGTATTCGTCAGGAACAACAAACCTAATGCAAGTCAATGGGGAACTCAAACATTCTTTTAGACGATTTCCATTAAAGGGACACTGTCAGATCATTTTTAAGTATGATACTTATAGTGCCCTTGAACAGTGCCTGGGCAGACCTATTAAATACATGGAAATCATTATTGTACCGGTTGTAGTTTCCTTGCTATAAGCATTTTCAGACCCTGCAGGGAGCTGGTACATTAGTCATGTCCATTACTTTTACAGGGGATTAGTCTGGCTGTATAAGTGTTATTTACATATCCACACCCATCCAAGCTTATGTTCTGTCCCTCCACTCTGTGCTGGAAGGGGAAGTGTTTTGTCTTACACTGTGTGCACTATGTAACTGATTTCTATTGTATGAAGGTTGGTTTTCCTGCATACATGTAATGTGTGTATCTGCTGAGCAAATGATCAAATGTTCTTATAATCACATAGAAATATCTCAGACTGCACCCACTACACACATGCCTCATACACACATTGACGGCTAAGCACGCACCTGCTCCCCCCTCCCCCTTTCTGCTCTGTCTGCAGACTCTGCAATGTTGAGTCATACAACAGACAGACCAGAGGGCAAGGCAGTGTAGTGATGCATGAATATTCATTCTTTGGTGAGTGGGCTTCAGAGAGCTCACTGTGATCGAGAGATGGGATTTATCTTTTATTTTGAAGTTTACAGAGGATAAGAGGGAAACATAAATAATAGAAATACATGAATAGAGAGAGCTTAGAGAAAGGAATTAGAAAATTATATCAGTTACATATGGATTTTTGACCTGACAGATTCCCTTTAAAAATATTTGAGTTTTCCATTGGTTTGCATTAGGTTTGTTATTCCTGACGAATACTGGAACAGTTCAAAGTATTGGGCTCCAATAATCCGAATATCTTACTATTCGCTCATCACTAATAATGATCCATGATCAGCTAAGGACCTTAGTTCCACAGCAGGACTTTAGTAGCAATCCTGGCACAATGTACGGTAGGTTGGCAGTATGGGCTATTCACCACTTGCCTTTCTTAAGTCACTTTTCTTTTTTTGTATTGTAGTATTTGCTGTTTTTTCTGCTATAAATTCATGCAAGTGGTGTACGTGGTTCATGTATTTTCTACAAATACAAAGATTATGATTTTGGGGGGATGTTAGTACTAAACATTTTGGGGACTGGATTAGATTTACAACAAATTCTAAAAAAGTTCCCAAGTTATGAATCAGTTGAAAACATAGAAACTCTAATCCCGCTCAATATGGCAAACATAAAAACAACCAGCATTAACAGGTGAGCACATATACAATAGACTTTAAAAAGGTGCTTTAAACTTGACAAAAAACAGGCGTAAATGAATGAATTTAAACTGAGCCCTTAGGCTGCACTCACACGGCTATATAGTCTCTCCTGGAAGAAAATTAGGCCAATTCTGGTAATATCACTTGGCTCATACTCTAATCAGAGCATAAACCAAGCGTCGGCTTACTGTGATCTGATTCTCTTTTATGAGAGAATCAGATCACAGGTGTAGAGAAAACGGAGAGATTGATTTCTCCATCTTCTCCATTGTCTATGTCCACATGTCCTCTGAGTGCAGTCTGATGTTTTGCATGCACTTATAGACTTGCATGGGTGCACATGGTCCCATTTACGCAGCCAATTGAAGCATCACCCAAATTTTTTGCACAAACACAGATCACAAAGAAAGGATCAATAACGCACGGTGTGAACAACGCCTAAGCAAAACCTTAGAAGGGAACACACAGCAGTTCTCTGAAAAGTCGTGAGACTAAAAACATTTGTGCACCTTATTTGCAACCATTTTGGAACTCTGATTTTACTATAGATAAAAAGGCATGTTGCCGAACAGTCTCATGCCAGTCACATGTCGCGTGTGACTTGTGCAGTCTACAGGCCCAGTTACACACTGATAATTGTGCAGAGATTGTTCGCAGGTCTCTGTTTGCAGTGAAATCATGGACACATTGTTCCATTTTGTGTCCGTGTACAAATGTAACAATGTGTCCATGATTTCACTGCAACCAGAGATCTGCCAACAATCTCTGCACAATTATCTGTGCGTGTAACTGGACCTGTAGGCAAGCGTGGCTTGTCTAACCTGTGACCAACGACAGTAAGTCCAACACATTTGGAAACATGACACTCTGTCACAGTCTTCGTATGTCAGAGGTTGCACCAGCACACAGAGATCATTACACCCCAAGTGTAAGGCAGCGCTCACACAAGAGTTATGGAATGTTTTATCGGGTAGCGCCCGCTCCAGTGTTAATCTATGGGGCAGTGCCGATCAGCACTTTTTTTCTCATTCTGATTGAACATGAGACAAAAAGGCACAGCATGCTGTGACTGTCAACTCAGATCATATAAATAAATAAGACAGCGCCTCACCGGTTGGTATTGGTTCAAAGTGTCCTTTATTTCTGCCCCCAAACGAGCGACAATTCGATCACAGATCTTTATCAAGCTTGACAGCCGGTCAGGCACTGTCTTATTTATTTATATGTATATATGGTCCAGTTTGGACTCCCTGGGATTGGTCGTGCGCCTTGTTATGGGTAACAGCTGTACCGGTAAAGCCTTGGTGCTGTGACTCAAGCTTTTGTGTCAACTCAGATCAGACGGCACACACCCATAAAAGTCTATGGATGCATGGACATCATCGGACTGCACTCGGATGACATGATCACGAATTCTTTTTTGTGACCAAACGTCAGCAACAACAAAACAAATGGAAGCAAGTCCTATTTTAAGAAATTATTTGGATCAATGCAAATCCGTTACCCTATGAAATAAGTGTATTGCACAACGGATGTCATCAATGTGCTGTCCGCACTTAACTGTTTAATGGGAAGAAGAAATTAAGATTTTTTTTTTTCAGATGTGGAAAGAAATATGCAACCAGGATTGTAAAAACTTAGACATGGGCCAAAAGCAGGGACTGTTTTTCACATATGAGAAAAAAGTGTGAGACTTGCCTAAGGCAACTGAAAAACACAGGTAGAACTGGGCCTTGAAAAGGTTTTCCAATACTAATTTGATCCCCTATCTTTTGTCCTAATTCTCCCTAACTCTTTCCCAATAGACTTCTGCTATCTCATCTGCTCCTGTACGTTTATCTCTAAGAGACTCATACATACCTTTATTGTTGTCTGGAGACTGGATTTGGACCAACTGAGCAGGGCACAAAATGTTTTGGGGCAGGCTGTCTCTCGGTGAGTGACAGCAGTCTGAGCCCACATGCCCAGATCACACTTCACTCTCCTCTCAGCCCCCACCAGTGACGTGCCCTGTTCAGATGGGCTGATTCCAGTCTCCAGACCAGAAGGATCAAACCTATAAAAACAATAAAGGTATATATGAGCCTCAGAGAGATTAGCTTACAGGCGCAGAGTAGATAGCAGAAGTGTATTAGGAAAATGTTAGCGTTAGGAATAATTAGGACAAAACAAAGGGGGTCACATTAATGGGGAAAACCTCTTTTATATCCGCCATATTTTTTTCCGCGTCAACTTAAGCACAACATAAAGAGAATTCAGAACGCTCTCACCTTCACAGGGCAGCAGGGCAGTCTTTTTATTACCTATGGGAAGAGCTGGCAGGAAACAAGGCAGTTCTGGCTTCTTACATATGCCGACACATTTTGTCACCGGTAGTTATTTACAACTGATTTACAACATTCTTAATGGACTATGTCAGACTCGGCGCACCAGCTGTAAGCCTCTGTAGAGGTTAAAGTGTCCTCCACCTTTGTGGTGGTGCTAACAATTCTGGCATTGCTGCAGATGTTTGCTAAGTGGTCACAGCTGTTTGAAGTAAATAGCCATTCAAGGTAAACACCATTTTAATCGCATTTACCTTACTAAATATCCCCCATATGATCAAGATATTTATGACCCTTGAGCACTGCAGGCAGTGCTGGAAGCCAGACACCGGTGTTGTACGGTACAGGTGACTTTTGTCTCACTACCATTATGTTTGTCCTTTTTATACAGGATTTCAAGAAATGCTGCAGATGATCACTGCACAGTGGAAAGAGCTGCAGAAGCAGATAAAGAGGCAGCACGGTTGGATCATGGGTGCTCTCGATACAATCAAAGCAGATATCCTTCAGAAAGATGAGTTTCCGGAAGCTGTAAGTGAATCACAGGTGAGGAAGAAGAAGCCTCGTTTTTTATAAATGGATAAATAGGAGGTGTTGATGCTACGAGAACAGTTAAAACATTGGTAATTCTGTGTCTGTTCTTGCAAGTATTCCATATTCAATTAATATTTCTTTCAAGGAGTTCAAAGATGCCGTCACATCTGAGGGGATTCGGCAACAGAATTTCATTACAAATGTTGGCTTCTACAGCCTCTACACATCACAGTACATAGCAGACTGCTGACTGAGGTAGCAGGAAATCCATCATTCTCCTATTTGAGCTTCTAAACTGATTTAGGACCACATCAAAGTTCAACTTATTGTTGTCAAAAATCAGTTTAGATGGATCAGAAAAGGGTTTTCTTCATCAGGACGAGCTTACTGGTAGATTTGCTGTTAATTCATTCTGCAGCCATCTATATGCATTGATACATTGAGGCAGAAAAAGTCAAAACATTCAGAAGTTAAAAAAAAACCCTGCTGCCAGAACCATCAATGTCCTTGTTGGGATATCTATTCATCAATGTTAATGTGTAGTGCTGCGTCCCATGGGTGTCACACAACGGGGCCATAAAACATTGGTTACAATAATAAATCATAATAATGATTCCATCCGCTGACACATTTTGGTCACGTGACTTCATCTAATGAGTAGTTTTAGTAATTAAGAAGAAGTGGGTGGGGGCAATGGCAGTCCTCGCTCCGTCGGTGGAGAGTAGTGTTTGCAGTCTAGTGGAGCGCTTGAGCCAGGTGGTGCAATGCAGACCTGCATGCAGATTTCCTGCAAGCGGGAAGGGTTAAGTTTTTACTATTTGCTTACATCAACCCTTAGAGGACACCATTTTTCCTCCTTAGACATATAATATATTTCAAATATATGCTCAATGAACAATACTGCGTCATTAAAGTTGTACAAACATCCTGCGCTCTCCGCTCTCCTGGCACCCATAAAACCTTGTTTCTTATTACCTTCAGCATATGTTCTTGTTGTTGTTGACTGTGTGTGGTGTTTCCCCCTCAACCCTCCTCCTCTTCGTCCCCTCCTAAATGATCCCCGTCAGAGCTGTAAAATATTTTGAATGCTGATTATTGTGTCCTCAGAATCATAATGCAGTGGAGCGATTGCCTTTCAAGAATTCCCAGACTGATCCACAGATGTAAGGCTTAATACTAAGGGTACACAAGGATTCCGACCTGTGTGCCTGTGTGCGTACAGTATATAGGCTGCCGCTGCAGTCTCTATGGCCTGACCTCTAATTTCGAGCTAGGAAAAATTGGTAATTGGTCTGCATTTCAGGAGGAACTTAAGTTTTATTGTTTATTTTTCATATTTTTATGATGATTATAACTATCATGGCTATTTGGATGTCGTTACATGTGGCTGTGTTACTTTAGGCTGTTTAGGGATTTGGGATTATTTTTTTTTTACACTTTTAGGCATCTTAATACCCCGCTCATGGAGTTTCTAAAAGGGTCCTGATGAGTTTTTAATGGCAATATTTAAAGCACAAGTTCCCAACCTTTCTCACCTTCAGAGCCACATCCAGATCTGAGAGAGGGTTGCAAGCTACATCCAGCTCCCGCCCCCCTCACAGTAGTGACACCCAGAACCCCTATTACCGGTATAACAGCCAAAGGTTTTCAACCAGCATTACACCGAAGCAGTATACCAAGATCCAATGGTTCCCACCTTATCCCCATTCAGATCTGATCTTCTGTGTGGAGCTACTCACAAGTCATCATCTGGAGACCTGCTCTTCATAGATGTTTGCTAGACCTGGTGCTAATGCAACAAGCCGAATGACAGCCGTGAGGCACGCATCACGGGCCCACGAGCCACATGTGGCTCCCAGGCCCCAGTTGGGGACCCCTGAGTTGGAAACAAAAGCTGAAGAAAGGGGCATTTTTATGTTTCATGTGCCATTCTTGCTGATGCTGCTGGGAGCAGATTCTGGATTGAATCAATCTCCTTCCCCCTCTGGCGGCTGATAATACAGTTCCTTTTTAATTTACAATTCAGTTTAAACATCTTTAACTGAGGAGTAGGAGTCAACTCCGCTATACTGACACATTACCACAAAGGTGTCTAGACCTTCATAGACCTACAAAAAGCTATTTTTTTGACTGTTCTTCAATAAACAATGACTTCACAAAGACCAAGCAGTGGAGAGGGAAACTGACTGTGTATCGAGACCACTTTAATCACTTAGCAATCTTATTGCTCGTTTTACTGTTTTGACTTACACTGTCAATTCCTGTGCATTAGATTGTTTTTCCCCAGTGTATTTGGTCTACTTATAATATAAAAATTCCATAATAACAATACAAATACTCAAAATTTAAATTGCAGCACCAAGAAGAAAAGACATGGAATTGTGGAAATCACAGCATTGCTAGGCATATTAATGGTGTACAAATAATATAAAAAATATTAGAAAACCAAATTTAAAACATCTTGATTTATTTAATATAAAATATGAGCACCATCTGCAGAAATCCCAACACTTATTCAGTTTGGCGTCTATCAATGAGGTTATTAATGGCTGTGTGAGGATTGTTCTGCCACTCTGAATAGACTTGGGCAAATCCTTAAAGGGATCCTGTCACCCCCAAATCACCTCTAAACCTATTAAAACCTGTCCCTAGAGCATATTAACACTGTCCCTACACTCCTTTTACCTCCTAAATGGCATTAGTCAAAGTGAATATAAACGTTTTATAAGTACCTGATTAGTCATGATAATGAGTGACTATGCTATTCATAGTCACTCATCAAGGCAGCCCCTCTTCTTCATATCACGCCTATTCAGGCGTGCTCGTCAGTCTATGTTCAAAATCGCGCCTCCCTGCGCGCCTCCCCTCTCTCTCATAGCGTCCGGGCTTCACTGTAAGCTGTATGACGCGATTCGCGTCATTCCCGGCGCCGGATGACGTATTTGCAGCCGCGCCGCGCTGTCAGCTTCAAGTCCCGCACTGCGCAGTGCGTATTTTGAAGCTGACAGCGCGGCGCGGCTGCAATTACGTCATCCGGCGCCGGGAATGACGCGAATCGCGTCATACAGCTTACAGTGAAGCCCGGACGCTATGAGAGAGAGGGGAGGCGCGCAGGGAGGCGCGATTTTGAACATAGACTGACGAGCACACCTGAATAGGCGTGATATGAAGAAGAGGGGCTGCCTTGATGAGTGACTATGAATAGCATAGTCACTCATTATCATGACTAATCAGGTACTTATAAAACGTTTATATTCACTTTGACTAATGCCATTTAGGAGCTAAAAGGAGTGTAGGGACAGTGTTAATATGCTCTAGGGACAGGTTTTAATAGGTTTAGAGGTGATTTGGGGGTGACAGGATCCCATTAAGATCAGTTGCTGGTTGTTCTTTGCAATTGCTGACCAAAAATGTCCAAGATGTGCTTGATGGGAGACTCAGCAGGCCATGGTAGACCATTAGATCATAAACGCTAATCACAGTAGAACAAGCAACAAGCAGCCTGGCTTTGTCACATTGAAAAATGGCTCCTAGAACATAGTAACATAGTAACATAGTAACATAGTTTTTAAGGTTGAAGGAAGACTTTAAGTCCATCTAGTTCAACCCATAGCCTAACATGTTGATCCAGAGGAAGGCAAAAAAAACCATGTGGCAACACTAAGCTCCACATTGGGGTAAAAAATTCCTTCCTGACTCCAGATACGGCAATCAGACTAATTCCCTGGAACACTTTGGAGAAATGGTAATCCCACAACCAAGTCAATGTAACACTGTAGACTTGTCTCTCATTACGCATATCTGCGGCATTATTGGTTGGCAATTACCGTACAAGGGCGCTGCCAGCATCAGATCTTGATAATTTGCCCAAGTACATTCATCATGGCAGAACATTCCTCAACAACGTATTAATAACCTCATTGATAGCAAAGTGTGCAAGTGTGGGGAATTCCTTGTGTGGCACTCATATTCAATATTGAATAAATTGAGATGTTTTAAAAAAAGATGTGTATTTTTCCATAATTAGCATATTTATAACATGTCTATGGAGTCTGGGATATGAATTACATTCCGTGGCCAACTCCTTTATCCTCCAATTTTCACATCCAAGATACCATGACGTGAACCTAATACATTCCTTGGGAAGACAAGCCATGCCTCAGGTCAAGGACTCGACCAAATCCCTGCTGAGCCACAGCCTGGTCGGTCTCCATCCAGTTTCTGATGGATGTTTTACCTTTGTGTTTTTCTTCATTTGGTTTGTGGTTATCAAACTTGCATATTGTCTTTGTCCTATCACATCCTGGATGCGGCTATTTAAACTCTCCTGGTCCCAGCCTTCTCTGCTGGCTATTTTTATATGTGGAGTACTGCTTAGGGGTTCCAGCCCTATTGCTAGGGATTTTGCCTGTTAGGCAGAGACCAGTGTTGTGATTACTACATGTTTTCTTATTTGAAACAACAACGATAGAGAGAATTTTATAATGCTTTTATTATTACATAAAAGGGCTTACATACAGAGAAGACAGCAATAGATAAATTATTGCACAGCCCTCAGCCAAAAAGTACAAACATGAATGATGGGAAAACTGTCACAAAACAGGGCTCACAAATAGCAGCAAAAGACTCATGCCTTATTGGGTTTGTAGTGATACTCCTACCACATGTGAGATTGCCATTGATAAAGTTGTCTCAGTATGAGGGAAATCCCATTCATAAGCAACAAAGTATGGCGTTTCTCACCAAGGCTGAAAATTATTGCACAAAAAAGATCCCAAATGTTGATCCCAGGCTTACCTAGGTGTTAAAATGGCTGGTAGTTGCATTTAAAGGAACCCTACTATCATTTTGCGGGCAAATGGGGATTCTGTCACTCCCCTCCAAAGGGACTTTAAGTGCCCCATTCTCTGTCGCGTGACTGTTTAACCGGATGTAGGCGGGGCATCACTCGGGAAACCAAAAGACCCTCCTGATTCACCTAAACGGCCGGATGTTTCCGCATCTGGCCAGAAGGGAGCAGGGCGTCACTATGGATACTGAGGATGCTCACCCACCAGGCGCTGTAAGGGACTCGTCACCATAATAGCGGCAGGCGCCTACAAACCGGAGTTGGTGACCCATAATAATACAGTATATCCAATGGCATAATTGTGTATTATGGGTGAATTAGATTAGATAAGGGGAACACTAACAAATTTCACAGTCCCACAATGATATCAGAACAAACCCTAGTAGAAATAGATGTAGGAGGTTTTCCTTGCTTGCATTATTTCTCTTTTGTCCCCTTATGCATATGTTTTATGTTTCCTCACCTGTTGTTCCCATCTATCTCTGCACGCTTGCCCTATCTTGGTTTGTTGTGCATAGCAACCTCCCCTCTAACTCCTCAGGAGCTACACTAAACAACTCGACAGCCTTTTAGGCAGACAGGTCTGAATTGTAGTATTTTAATTGTGAATAGGGACATTCCAGTCTGTGCAGGAACTATTAGGGTGTCGTGCAGCTAGGGATACTAGTGAGTCGGTTGAACAGGTTAGGGGGTACTCAGATACCGGGACAGGGGGTTCACTTCGGTGGGGATCACGGCTGGTGGTTCCGGTTCCGTGCCCTGGACCCTCAGTGGCGGGGTGGGGGGATGATGAGGGGATTTGTAACGTGATGCCACCTTGGAGAGTTGTGAGGCCTCCTCTGTTAGTGTGTGCGGTAATTGGGGTAAGTTCGTCTGGAGCTGAACCTGCCGCTCTTTCTCCTTCTCCCTCTCAGGATGCTACTCCACAACCGACAATGAGGACCTTGCTGTGGGGACCTATTCTCCTCTTGAGGCCCCTGGTCCTATGCTTGGTCAAGTTTGGTGTTTGCTTTCTTTACTTCAGGGGGACTAGATCCTCTTGGTCTGTCCAGGCTTTCTCTGCTACCACTGATTAATAGCAGCTTCGGTCTTTGGGTCGGGTGGGCTAAAGGGATTTCAGATCTGTTCCCTTCTTCTGTTTACTCTTCCTACCTCTTCCCTAGGCTCTGTCATCCTGGTCTCTATGGTCCCTAGCACAGCTTATGAGCTCACTACTGACTGGGTGTGGAACTCACTTCAGAAACTAACCTTTTCTTTTCACTGCAGACTGCAGACTGACTGACTCCTCCCTTAGGCCTGGATCTTTATAGGGGATCTGGCTTAAGGACAGCCATGGGGCTGCCCCTCCAGGTTTGGGGTGGAAGGTGTTGTGTGCTGTGTGTGCCAAAGTGTACATCCCTCCTGCACCGGTGGGTCCCTGGCAATCTCCCGCAGGGGTGCCACACTAGTCTCTATAGAAAACAGTAGGGTGTCATTGTGGCTGCAGTATGGTTTTATACCCCCCAATATCTATGGTGGAATACATATGTATAACAGCCATTTAATTTGTCAGGTACTCATTTGTACCCAATTTCTTTTTTGTTGATTCTTGTAATTTAGTTAACCAAGCTATCTACTGTGTGTTCTTGCCATTGACTCAGTTTTAGTTGTCTTTACATTTAGCTAAATCCAAGTTCCCATGATCAGGACACACTGCTTTCTAGATGCGGCATGTCTTTCTCTGCAGAGATGCGAGTCTTCTCTGCAGGAGAACGTAGCGTCCATGTCCATGTCTGATCAGGCTTCTGGGCATAGTTGATTTTTGCTGTATTCTCTCGCTGAGAAACTTCGTCTCCACATTTAAATTGATATGCTGCGGCTCGGGAAGCTGAATCCCCATAACAGTTTACGCTGCGGAAAAAGTGTACTGCAGAACAGCTTAGCAGAAAATGCTGATAACCTGATACTGTGGGCTCCAGCCTCAGGGTATTGAAGTAGTCAAGAAATCATTAAGAGCAAATATAGCTGTAATAAGATATCAATAAACATAATTCTACTAACACTTTACATTTTATAGTCATTGTTACCCCATTCTTTTATGGATTTCTTTCATTCTTTTCTCTGCTGAGAACCTGGTTTCTGTATTTGTAGAAAATTATATAGTGATTAGACTATGTCCTCAATTATAAATGTTTGGGGTATACATATTTGCTTTTTTTGAGAATATACCGTATTCATCATCTTTTTGAATACTAGGTTACGAGTTTTGGAATTATCTGTTATGTTTTTTTCTTTATTACTCTTATCAATAAAGAGCCTTGCTTTATTTCTTTAATTTTCATTGGTTATAAGGAAAAATTGATAACTTTTCCATACATTTAGGACAGACACAGTAGCACCATCGACCTATAGTTAAAGTGGCATTCTCAAGTTAAAAGTTATATCCTATCCACTGCAAAGGGAATAACTTTTCGATTGGAGTCCGACCGCGGTGGTCTCCATCACTTCATACACCCCGGTTCTCAAAGTGGTGGTCGATCATGTGTACTACTGCTCCATTCACACTTAAAGGGGTTGTTCAGTCAAAATTATCATTATGAAGTCACTCAATGTAACCGCGGACTTACCAATCATCCCAGCGCAAGCAAGTGGGCACCTGGGCAAGAGTTTATAGCGGGGCCCTAAACGCTAATCAACAATTGTTATGTTAGGTCACATTTACGTATAGCTGAGCTCATACAGGTAAATGAGTGCATGTTACATACACGTGGGCAGGTACCATGGCCCTGAAGATGTGAGGGGGCCCACTCGTTGTCTTTAGTGGAAGCACTGAGGAGACCCACTCAGACAGCTGCCCTCTCTTCCTCTTTCCTCTCCCACTCTGCACTGATCTATGTGATCGGTACACAGCAGGAAAGAAAGCACATAGAGCTGAATGTAGGCTGCAGGACCTTCCAGTTCCAGTCATGTGTCTGGTCAGAAGACTGAAATCAAGGCCCTTGAAGATACTGCTAGTGCTCAAGTTCTGCAGCCTTTGTGCAGCTCCCAGTTACTCCTCTCCTGCTCTGTATCAATGCAGCAGCAGGGAGAGAGTGTTAAAGGGACCCATGGAGACTCTTTCCCCAGGGCCCACAAAAATTTGGAGCCGGCCCTGCATATATGTATATGTACACATATGTATACATGCAAATAGTGTGGCGCCCCAACATGGTACAGGTGGGGTATTGCACCCGTAAAAGTGGTGTAATTTTCCCCAGCTGCAAGTGGATACTAGGCTGGTGGGTGGGACCCATTCCTGCACTCCCACATTAGAGTAGTGGTGGGAGGTTACTCCTGGGAGGGAGATATATTCACCTCTAAGGGGAGTAGAGAGGGAGAACAGTCAGAGTCAAGGAGCAGTGTGGAGCGAGGCGGAAGGTTAACCCGGACAGCTCTACGCTGATCTGGAGGGAAGATGAGAGAGGATCCTGAGGGGATCCTGAGAGAGGGTGCCTGACGCGGGAGTCTGGGCCCTAGAGAGAAAGGGGGAACCCCAGCATGGAGCGACCATACTCCAGGGAATTCCCCAGTCCACCACGGGAACGCTGCACCCGAGGAAACGGCCAGAGTCTACCTCTGATGCCGTCAACCGGCTGCTGCGGTCTGTTCACCGGCTGCGGCACCCTGCCAGATGGAGCGGTCTGCCTGCTTCTTCACTACGAGGGAGGGGAGCCCCAAGACTACCTTCAAGTAGCCATTGGGTAAAGACTCATCCTAGGCGAGGAAGAAAGGACATGGGTTTGTCAACCAAGGCATACCACGGGTACCACCATACCACCTGGCATCCACTTGCATCCACCCATAGAGCTACCTGTTTCTTTAACAACTTTTGCTGAACTGTGGACTTGTATGCTGATGACTGTTTACAGTAAAGTACCCGGAAGAGTGACTTTGCCTCCGTGTCTTTGTGCTGCAGACTTCAACCTGTTTGCTTACAGGAACGCTGCCCCGGAGGATCAGCTCTACCTGTAGGGAGCTTTGCCATCCTTGCCGCAATACCATCGCCCTCCGGAGGACTGTGGTGGCGTTGGTTATCCCTCACCAGGTACTACAGGTGGCGTCATGTGACAATAACTTTTATCCCCTGTACATAACCCCTTTATTGAAGTGTCACCCAGGCCACAGGCTCAGGTGCTGCCACCTGTGACATCCCCGTGAAAACCCCTCCGAGCCTGATACCCGAGTACCCCAGGGCCTGTGGCTCGACAATAGCATACATGCATGTATACAGAGAACATACATATATGTATACACACATAGAACACACAAGTATAGACTGAGCACACACACAGATATGTATACACACACTTCATACATGCATGTATACACCAAGCACACACATATGTATACAAACATAACACATACACACTAGTATACAGAGCACGTATATATATTTGTACACACACACGCATAAGTATACACACACAGCACATACAGACATGTAAACACATAGCACACACACATGTGTATACAAAGCACATAACCATATGTACAAACACACATATAGCACACATGTATGTATACACCAAGTATACGGACCGCAATTATTTGTTATACATGTTCTCGGTAACAATTCAAATAGTGGGGGCACGGCCTCACTCAATAAAAGTGTATGGAGCGGGTGTGTCTGACTAGTAATACCACACTTGTATTGAGCGATGCCACGTCCACTAGTTAAATTCTTGCCGGGAACATGCATACTCCACAATTGCAGTGTGTTCCCGGCTTAGAAACTATCAATCCTAGCAGTGCACATTGTGGACACTGGGAGGATTGATATGTCTGCAGTTGTGGCGCCCCCATTGGTCAGGCGTCACACAGGGGTATTACACTCGTAAAAGCGGTGTAATTATCCCAACTGTAAGTGGATGCAGGGTTGGTAGGAGGGACCTAATTCCAGCACTCGTACATTCAAGCCAGGGTGGTACCCTAGGCAGTGGCGTAGCGTGGGGGGGGCGGAGGGGACGGTCCGCCCCAGGCGGCACCTGTGTAAGGGCGGCAGCCGGCAGCAGGGCTGTATTCAGAGCGCAGGGGAGCGCGAGCGGTTTTTTGTTTTTTCTTTACCTCCCTCCCCCCGACTCCATATGAAAACTGGAGTCTTTGTGGGGGAGGGAGGGTGCATTGCCGCCCGGCCGAGGCACCTGTGGCGCCCGCATGTATTGCGCCCCGCTCCCGGCCCCCCAGCGCTGACAGGAAGCCGCTGAGAGCTCTGCTGCTTCCTGTCAAGTGCTGGTGCGGTGGAGGCGCCTGCAGTGCTGGCGGCTCCTCCACTCAGCCGGCCCCCATGGACCCGGAGAGGTGAGGGAAACTGAGCAGGGGACAGGGGGGCAGAGGAGAAGAGGACAGGGGGGTAGAAGGACAGGGACAGAGGAGAAGAGGACAGGGGGGGCAGAAGGACAGGAACAGGGGGACAGAGAAGAGGACAGGGGAACAGGAGAAGAGGACAGGGTGACAGAAACAGGTGGACAGAGAAGAGGACAAGGGGGGCAGAAGGACAGGAACAGGAGGACAGAGGAGAAGACGAGCAGCTGGAGGGACAGAGGAGAGGAGGACGGGTGTGCAGCAGGACAGAGGAGAGGAGGACAGAGGATAGGGGTGCAGGAGGACAGAGGAGAGGAGGATGGGTGTGCAGCAGGACAGAGGAGAGGAGGACGGGTGTGCAGCAGGACAGAGGAGAGGAGGACGGGGGTGCAGGAGGACGGGGGTGCAGGAGGACGAGTGTGCAGGAGGACGGGGGTGCAGGAGGACGGGGGTGCAGGAGGACGGTGGTGCAGGAGGACGAGTGTGCAGCAGGACAGAGGAGAGGAGGACGGGGGTGCAGGAGGACAGAGGAGGACGGGGGTGCAGGAGGACAGAGGAGGACAGGGGTGCAGGAGGACAGAGGAGGACGGGGGTGCAGGAGGACAGAGGAGGACAGGGGTGCAGGAGGACAGAGGAGGATGGGGTGCAGGAGGACAGGGAAGAGGAGGATGGGGGTGCAGGAGGACAGGGGAGAGGAGGACAGGGGAGAGGAGGACGGGGGTGCAGGAGGAGAGGAGGACGGGGCTGCAGGAGGACAAAGGAGAGGAAGACGGGGGTGCAGGAGGACAGAGGAGGACGGGGGTGCAGGAGGACGGGGGTGCAGGAGAACAGGGGAGAGGAGGACGGGGGTGCAGGAGGACGGGGGTGCAGGAGGACAGAGGAGAGGAGGACGGGGCTGCAGGAGGACAGAGGAGAGGAGGACGGGGCTGCAGGAGGGACAGAGGAGAGGACGACTGGTGCGCAGGAGGAGTGGGGCTGTGTGTGGTGATAATGGCAGCTGTACCAGGTGTCTCTACCTCTATGCGGCAGCCTCCACCTTCCTGTTTTGGCAGGGTGTGGCATGCTGGAAATTGTAGTTCTCCTGCCAGTTCTGGCATCACTGTATGGTTTCTGGACAGTGTGTTGGATGCTGGGAGTTGTAGTTCTCCTGGGCGGGCTCAATGTTCTCCCACCTCCTGTCTGTGGTTATTGTGCCTCTGGGATGTCCTCAGCTCCGTGCTGTGCACAGACAGTGTACCACAATATCTCCAGCTCCGTGCTGTGCAGAGTGTACCACCATGTTCCCAGCTCCGTGCTGTGCAGAGTGTACCACCATGTCCCCAGCTCCATGCTGTACACAGTGTACCACCATGTCTTCATCTTCGTGCTGTGCACAGACAGTGTATCGTATATTGTCTGTGCATAGCACGGAGCTGGGGACGTGGTGGTACACTGTGTACAGCAAGAAGCTGAGACATGGTGGTACACTGTGTACAGCAAGAAGCTGAGGACACGGTGGTACACTGTCTCCCGCCGCCTTAAAATCAGTCTGTTTCTCATCCAGGAGAGTCGGACGAGTTACATCCGTTTTTTGATCCGTTTGGCAACTGCTGTGCGAGTGTCCGACATTTTTCTCAGATCATATCTGTGTGCAATGCGTTTTTTTTTCTCAGCAGCTATTAGTGTATAATCATTTACAGGAACATTTTACAGTGTTCTCAGCTACAGAATGAGAATGTATCTATGAAAAAAACAGATGCCTCTCGGATGGTCCGTGTGCGGTCTGTGATTCTGTCAGACACATAGACTTGCATTGGTGAGTCTCGCGCGGGAATCGCATACTGTCACAGCATGTTGCAACTTTTTTCTCATCCTGAATCTGGATGAGAAAAAAGCGTCCGACACTCGTTATTGTGCTCTCAGAGATTGATTGCAATGCGAGAAAATCACACATTAAACTCATGAGAGTTTCACGCCAGTGTGTCCGTACCCTAATACTAAAATCCATATAGTAATCCTACAATGTCTGCGGGACATGGTATGGGGAGGGTGTATGGCTCAGTTAGTACACACTCCATACTTCTTGTTATTAACCAGTTAATGCTCTCTTGTCCACCGCACTGCAGTGTCAAAAGAGGACGACAGCGAGGCAGACAGCAACATGGCATCAGAGAGCCCCTGACCTCGAAATAGAAGATCCTCAGATCCCGGTATTGTGACATAATATTAAGAATAAAGGGTTTTTGCATTTATATTACACTCTGAACTCCACAGTACAGCGGCGAAAAATTGCTCCGGCCCCGGGCCCTCCTTGAGTCCTGCTAGTTACCATACACTGGGGTTGTGCAGAGGTGGCGGTGCACAGTGACAACATCAATAGGTGAGTGGCCATTTGGCCCAATACTTACCACCCAATTGCACCCCTTCTCTTTGTGTTTTAGTATAGTAGTTATATTCTTGTATATAGGGGCAGACAGTGTATACTATGTATACTTCCGGATTATCAACAACCAAAGGGGCGGCAAATTTTTTGACCGCCCCGGGCGCCACAAACAGTTGCTACGCCACTGACCCTAGGGGGAGGGTTAGGGGAGTCGGAAGGTCAGAACAGACAGAGTTGCAGACTGGACCTGAGGGAAGATGATAGGGGTCCTGAGAGGGCCTTGAGAGAGAGTGCCTGATGCGTGAATCTGGGCCCGAGAGAGAAAGGGGGAAACCCAGAGCGGAGCGACCGTACTCCGGGGAGCTTCCCCAGTCCACCACGGAAAGCCAGATCCGAGGAAACGGCTGGAGTCCATCTCCGTAGCCGTCAACCGGTTGCTGCGGCCTGTTTACCAGCCACAGCACCCTGCCACACATGAAGCGGTCCACCCGGGTCTCTATCAGAGAGAGAGAGAGAGAGAGAGAGAGGAACTCGATTACTACCTCAATGGGACTGGGAAGAGACTTATCCGAGGCAGGGTAACAGGACACGGGTTTGTTAACTAAGGCATACCGCGGGTACCTCCAAACCGCCTTGCATCCATTTATGGTCACCCAAAAGGTTACCTGTGAATTACATCATTGCTGAACTGTGGACTATGTAATCGTTGGATGCTTGTTCCCAGTAAAGTACCTGGAAAGAGTAAAACTACCTTCGTGTCTCTGTACTGCCATCATTGAACTTTTATTTCAGCTAACGCTGCCCCAGAGGCCAGCTTTACCTGTAGGAAGCTTTACCACCCTTGCCGCAATATCAACGCCCTCCGGAGGACTGCAGCGGCGCTGGTGATCTCTCACCAGGTACTACAGGTGGCGTCACGAACCATTCTAACAAAAACTGTATTTAAGAAGTCACCGACCCCCAGAGCCACGGACTCGGGTGCAGACATCAGTGATAGTGTTCCCCTTACACTGTGCCCGAACTCTGAGTACCCTGACTTGGGCGGGTCACAGTCACATCAAGTGACTGTAGAATTATCATTTAGACCAGACAACTCCTTTAATGTGAGTGCAGGAGATAGCGCTGCTCAACTGGTCTTTAGTGCTCTTATTAGAATGAATGGAGAGGTGGAGCACATGATCAATCTCCGCTCCATAATTGGGCTTTTCAGAGCCCTGGTTTTCAGGATAGGTGGGAACCATGTCACTGGGTATGTCGCTGGTATGTCGCTACGTGATCGCTGGTGAGATGTCACAGTCAGATCTCGCCAGTGACGCAGCAACGATATAGTGGTCATTGGGATTCTGTCACTCTCGGGTGTAGTATTGAGATCATTGGTAGTTGTCCCTGTCAAACACACTACCCAGCGGGAGCGCAATTACCAAAAAATGGTCCTGAACTGTTAGGAACAATCAGCGATCTCACAGCAGGAGCCTGATCGCTGCTACGTGTTACACAAAGCGAGATTGCTGTTGAGGCCGGTGTTGCATCATAAAACTTGTGACTCAGCAGCGATCTCGCTAGTGATCTCGCTTAGTATGATTGGGGCTTAAGACTGGTTCCCACTAGTGTTTGGTACGGATCAGGATGAGTGCAGATTCATCTGCATCCGTCAATGCATTACCAAATGCATGGCAGTGCAGTGTTTTTTGAGAGTATACAGACATTATAGCCAGGGATCACAAAATATGAGTAGACAGACATTACAGGCGGGGATCACAGATTATAAGAGTAGTGATGAGCCACCACCTAAGTGTTCGAATTCAATTAGATTCATTGAATTGTTCGTCGAAAATTCACCGAACACCGTCGAACCCCATTGTAATCAATGGCAGGCTACAGCAAACACACAAAAAACACCTTCAATGGTGTTCAAAAGCTGCAAAACTACTCAGAATAGACAACAAACACAAGAAAAGTGACAACAATCTACCCACAGTACAAATAGTCTCCTGGCGTAGCATGGGTGCACGAGACACGGTCTGTGCCAGCCTGCACACTCTTTCTAAGCACTTCAAAATAGAAGGTGGCTAACACCTAAAATTTCAGAGGTGAGTGAAACTGACTTTGAAGTGACGAATGGATAAGTTACAGGGGAAAAGTGGCAGTAGTTTTCAATATTAAGTTAAAAGAGGTGGAGGAGTAAAAGAAGGATGAGACACAAGTATAGGCATGTCACACCCTTCTCAAATCATGTAACACACAGCAAGGGGACCCCAACGAGAGTCCTCACTCTTCCCAAAGGGTCAGACCACAGCAAAATGGCATCAATTGTCCCAGACCAAAAATTGCTGAACGGCCCAGCCTGCCTGCATGGCAGAGGGTCTGGAACACGACCTGGCCTAGCATTTCAAGGTTAAACATTGCTCAGCTACTATACGTTTTGTGGAGTATTACAGGAAAAACTAGAAAGGTAGGTCAGTGACCTATTTAGGCCTACTGGGCCGGAAAAACTCAAAGCTCATGCAAGCGCTCCCATCAATTATATGCTCCGCCACATACAGGTGGGACCACTGTCAGTTTCGTGGAGTATTACCAAAAAAACTAGTTGGGTAGGTTAGTGACCTGTTTAGGCCTACTGGGCCAGATAAACTCAAAGCTCATGCAAGCGCTCCCATCAATGTTATGCCCCACCACACACAGGTGGGAGAGGAATACGTTTCATGTAATATTACAGGAAATAATAGAGATGCAGGTCAGTGACCTGTTTAGGCATACTGGGCCGGATAACTCAAAGCTCATGCAAGCGCTCCCATCAATGTTATGCCCTGCCACACACAGGTGGGACAACTATCAGTTTCGTGGAATATTACTGAAAAAACTAGTCAGATAGCTCAGTGACTTGCTTAGGCCTAGTAAGCTGGATAAACTCAAAGCTCATGCAAGCGCTCCTATGAATTTTATGCCCTGCCACACACAGGTGGGATAACTATACGTTTTGTGGAGTATTACAGGAAGAACTAGTCAGGTAGGTCAGTGACCTATATAGGCCTAGTGGGCAGGGGAGATTAACCAAACTATGCTTTTCAGGGCCCAAAAACAGTTCATGTATATACATTACATTTGCCAAAACCTGGTTTGCTGCCCAAAACCAGTTTACCCAAACATTAAGGGAGATGTAGTAATCATTGCTTTTAAGCACCCAAAAATGGTGGATGTGAATACAGCAAATTTGTTAATCACTGGTTCGATGGACAAAAGGGTTGAATATTCAGAAACAGGGGCAGGAGTGTCAGGGATGGCTATTGAGCTCAAACAGCCGGACTCAAGTCAAGCAACAAACAGCAAGGAGACCCCAACAACGGTCTCCATTTTTCAAAAGAATTAGGCACGGCCACCACTGAAGTGGCATCAATTGCCCCAGAGTTGAAATATTGAAATGGGGAGTTTAATGCAGCACATTGAAAAGTACACAACCGTTCAGTCTCCTCATGCTGACACAGGGGTGGCAACGTCCTTGCGGATCCATGGCTTGTTCATCTTTAAACATTAGTCTGTCTACACTGTCACTGGACAGCCGCATAAACTTATCTGTCAACATACTACCAGCAGCGCTGAAGACACGTTCAGACAGAATGCTGGCTACGGGGCACAACAAAATCTCCAGGGCATGAGTGGCGAGCTCAGGCAATTTTTCCAGTTTTGAAGGCCAAATTGCACAAGGGTCCAGTTCCATAGTCACGGCATCGATATTCAGCTGTAGATACTCCTGTACCATCCTCTCTAGGCGTTCACTATGAGTCAGACTTGTTCTCTCTTCTGGCGTTGCAAAGGATGGTCTAAAAAAAATGGTGTGAAACGATTCTACAAAATTGCTGTTACCAGATAGAATGTTAGGGTACCTTTACACATCGCAACATTGCATGCAATTTCACTTGCAACTTACTGGTTGCAGTGAAATCATGGACACATTGTTCCATTTTGTTGCCATGTACAAATGTAACAATGTGTCCATTATTTCACTGCAACCAGTAAGTTGCAAGTGAAATTGCATGCAATGTTGCAATGTATAAAGGTACCCTTATGGCCCCTTTACACGCAGCTACAGGTAACAGGTTTTCCACAGGTAACTTACTGGTTGCAGTGAAATCATGGAGACATGGTTCTATCTTGTTGCTGTGTACAAATGGAACAATGTGTCCATGATTTCACTGCAGCCAGTAAGTTACCTGTGGAAAACCTGTTACCTGTAGCTGCGTGTAAAGGGGCCTTTACTGTTGACCTTTTGAGTGATGATGACGACTCGATGTTCCCAGGATTGGAAAGTTAGAACTGCGATATTCACTATGTGCACTACTGGTGTTTTGGGGAAAAGCAGTACTAAAATTGTTTAAAAGCTTCTGTTGATACTCGTGTGTGTCCCTTTCCTGGCCGGGAAGCATTTGGCCAAATTTACTCTTGTACCGGATCTAACAGTGTGGCAGCTCAGTAGTCGGCATTACTTAGAATTCTAGCAATCCAAGGATCATGTTGCAGGAAGTGCAGCAAGAAGGCACTCATGTTCCTTGCGCATCCAGGATGCCCAAGACCTTGTTGTGTTGGTGGCGGTGAGGTAACATTGATGCATTTTTCCTCTGCCCTCTCCCCCCAACCTCGCACAACAGAAATGTGATCAAGATCTCCCTCATCTGCTGAGTCTTCCCTGCCCATCACCTCTTCGTCCTCCTTTGCTTCCTCAGCTCTTTCACCTTTATCAACAGTTTGGCTGCTACAATGTGCCCTCGTTGTTCCCTCTCCCCCACCTTCCCATGCAAGCCGCCTTGGTGCTGCCGACCATCTGGACCTTTGAGATCGTTATCCCTTCCACATACGCCACATCCTCTACTTCCTCCCCGTCTTCTTGGCCCACCACCTGTCTCTGAATACCGGTTAAAGTGTGCTCCAGCATGTAGATGACCGTAATATTCATGCTGATAATGGCATCGTCAGTGCTAAACATCTTAGTAGCCATTTCAAAACTGTGCAGAAGGGTGCAGAGATCCTTGATCTGAGACCGCTCCAGCAGCGTGATTTACCCCTCCTCTGGATCACGTTGGCCCAGGCTATATGTCATAACATATTGATCCAGGGCTCGTAACTGCTGCCACAGTCTCTGCAACATGTGCAGAGTGGAATTCCAACGTGTCGGCACATCGCGTTTCAGGTGGTGAACCGGCAGGCTGAACGACTTCTGTAGCAAAGCAAGTCGTTGAGCTGCAGGATGCGAACGGTGGAAGTGAGCACACAGCAACCATGCCCTCTGCAGAAGCACAATCCTAGGCTGGGATAGTGGGCTAGAAATTGCCGGACGACCAGGTTCAAGACGTGAGCCATACAAGACACGTGTGTCACCTTGCCCTGGCGACGGGGCCGCACCCAGGTTTGCAGCATTGTCGCACATGGCCTTCCCTGGCTGCAGGTGGAGACAACCATTGAGTAAACTCGGTCTCCAGAGCTGACTACAACTCCTCAGCTATGTGACTCACATTTTAACCTAAACGCCGCCTGATGGAGTTGAGCCCTGCTGCCAGCATAGTAAGGAGGTGAGCGGTTTCGTTCTGCGCAGTTTGAACGTGGGTCACATTACCAAACACGCTTTGGGCGTAGGTGGAGGACCTAGAAGAGGTGGAGGAGGCAGAAGCAATTGAGGAACTTCTAGATACAGAGGTTTGATGCACAACCCATGGGGATGGCAAGTCTTGTACAGCAGCCCCTTCTCCTGCTGTCAACATAGTCACCCAGTGCCTAGTCAGCGACATGTAACGCCCCGTCCATGCTTACTTGTCCAGGTGTCTGTGGTGAAATGCACCCTGTCACGCACAGTTTCTCAAGGAAATGGTGATGTTGTGTGCAACATGCTGGTGTAGCGCAAGCATAGCTTTCTCCGAGAAGTGGTGGCAACTGGGCATCTGGTACTGCGTCCCTGCAACGGGCATAAGGTCTCGAAAATCCTCTGTATCCACCAGCCGGAAAGGCAGCATTTCCGTAGCCAACAGCTTGCAGATGGTGAAATTCAACCTTTTAGCTTTGGCATGGGTAGGAGGAAATGGTCTTTTTCTTGTCCACATCTGAGGGACCGAGGGCTGGCTACTGTGCTGAGACAAGGTTGAGTAGAGTGTCCCAGACAAACTGCTGGACTGTGAGGGAGGTGCAGGAGGTGCAGGGGGACATATTATGTCACATTTATAAAAAGGTGGTGCTCTCGATGTCTGACGGCGCTCAACACCAGAAGGTGATTCCACTTCCAAAACAGCTGATGACCTGTCAATCACACTGGCTGTTGTGGGTAAAGAGGTGGAAGTTCTGTACCCAAAAGCCTTTGTGACAGCTGTCCCCACAGTCACAGAGGATGAAGAAGCCACAGATGCTCTTGATGGGCCAGACGGTGGTTGGCCAGGCACGCTAGGCTGCATTGTAGCACAGTGAGCTTCCCACTGTGACTTATGCTTCATGTCCATGTGACAGTTCATTCAAGAAGTACTCAAACTATTGATTTTTTGGCCTCTACTCAGATTTTGTTTACAAATTTTGCAGAAAACATGAGTTGGGTCATCCTTTGCAATCTGAAAAAAGGCTCAGGCTAGGCAAGGCTTAGCGCCCATGCGACCTGCAGAGCTACCACTGCTTCTGCACAGAGGCAGAGTTGTGGTTGAGGACACAGTTGTTGATTTGCTTCCAGGACTCAGTCTCTGTCCAGGAAGCCGCAACCTAACCTTGTCACAAGCATCGTCCTCCACCTCCTCTGCTGAGCTCATCAACTGCCTGCCTGTGGGTTGACAGTAAGTGGGATGTCAAACCTCATCATCATCACCCTTTGTGATCTCACACTTGTCCTCAGAACCAACCTCTTCCTGCCCTGAGCGCAAAGTCAAGTTGTTGTACCAATCAGGTATCTGAGTCTCATCATCATCTGCCTCGTTGTCTCCACCAACAGGGGTTACAGTTTGGGAATGAGGGTCTACATTATGCGTGGACTCATCTTCATCTGAGCTTTGATCCGACTCAAAAAGATTTTGGGTATCGGTGCAGATCATTTCCTCGTCTTGACTCAATTAAGCTTTGGACCAGACCTCTGACTCCCAGGCTATAGTATGAGTGAACAGCTCTGCAGACTCACTCATCTGTGTTAATCCATAGTCAGTAGGGCGGCAGGAGACTTGTGAGTTGTGAGGAAGCAAGTGTGATTAGGGTGACACCTCTGAAGACTGGAGTGTTTGTGATGTTGAAGTTGAGATGGAGGATAGCCCACTTGATCGAGCGCTTGATATCCATTAAAGCACCTGCTCTTTTTGGACCTAATCTACAAGTTTTAGCAAACCTCTGCTGCGTAAGAAAAGGATGATATCAGATTGTCCACGAAAAGAAGGCATTTTTCATTTGGCTTGAAGACGATATTTGTTCAGCAGATGTTTCTATTACTTTAGCACCTACCCCAGGACACAAAGATTTTTACCCTTTCCAACACGCCTATTCCCCTTTCCACTATCAGCAGACCTTTTACCACTCATATTTGAGGGTAAGTAATTTGCAACTCTGTAGTTGTTGGCACAATAACTATGGATGTAAAACTAGTAGAACTGAGTGGCCAAACAGTGGGACTACCTTAAATAGGTTTTGGTAAGTAGGTTTGGGCAGATGCAATACAAAAGTGTGTGGATTTGCTTGGCAACTATCCCCACAGGTTGCACCCCAGCGAACCACCTCTCGGGCCTGCCAGTCAATTCCAGGTTGTGTTTTCTGAGCCAAGGGAGGCCCAAGACAATGGGGGTTGGTAAATTCTCCAAGATGTAAAAAGATAGGAACTCCTGATGATGAATTCCTATGCTCAAGTTCACATTATGCACAAAGTGGGATTGTCTCGTGCCAAGGGATTGGGGTACTCTGATCTCGGGCGCACTGATACGGAGATGTCACAGGTGGTCGGTGCCCGAGTCTGTGCCCTTGGTGACAAAATAAAAAGGGGATTTGTTTTGGTGGGAAAAGAGTTATTGTCAGTCGTGACGCCACATGTAGGTCCTGTGATGGCATTGACGCTGCTGGGACCTCCGGGGTGATGGGCAGCAGCAAGGTGTTGTAGCTCTCTACAGGAAGAGCGGGACCCCCGGGCTGTAGGGTAAAAATAGTGGATAGAGCAGCATGGTTGGAATGGGGCTGCACAGTCTATGCTGTGAGGGACAGGACAAATGAATGGACGCTCACACAAGAAAGTCTTTCCAGTACCTTTATTGATGGTTCTCAAGGTACACATCCAGGTCTGAGGAAAACACCTTGGGACTTCCACACCGAGTGAGTTATAGGCCTCCTAGTCCTGCTCCCTTGTCTTGAGTCTGGCATGTATGAAACCAGGCCTGACCTTCCTGTCTTTCACACCCTTGTTGCTGCACTGAGGGCTCTCGCTTGGCTACCGCTATCTCTCTTGAGGCTACTGGCTCTCAAATGTGGGTGCTGCGGGTGTCTGGGAAGCTAAGCTTCCACGGTTTACTGGGATTCTCTGCTGGCCTAACCTCTTTCCCTTGCAGACTCGGGCTCCAGTGACCGGTGTTATCCTGGGGTGAGCTGGGATGGCTCCTCTGCCCCGACTACTGTAGTGTTCCTCGCCTCTGCCTTTCGTCCTGACTCTCCGGACCCTCACACTGGCTCTGGCGTGCACTGATCTTGGGCCACTCACGGCTCCGGTGATCAGTTTAGCTCACTAGGCACTGATCTGATCTTCACATTTTTCTCATGACTGCACACTCTTGCTAACTCCGCCCCAGCACCTGTATTTATAGAGAATATGGCTTAACAGCATCCAGTAGGGCTCCCCCTACAAGCCTGGAGTGGAAGGTGTTGGGTGTATGTGAGTACCAGATGTGGAAATCCCTTAGTGAACTAGTTGGTTCTGTGGCTTACCTGGCACAGGGCGCCACAGGATAATACCTTTTGGCTGAGCGGAACTGAGTCAATGGCAGAGATGGGAATGGGTCTCGCTAAGGCGCTACAGACGAAGCCATAAGTCTGCGCAAAGCAAGAATCCATAAGAATGACTCCCGCTCTGCTATCAACTAGCACCGCTACAGTCTCAGTTTTTCCATCTACCTGCACCTCGGCAGACAGTGTGAACAAAGACATACTGTAGAAAGGAAGGAGATATAAATCCTCTGGTTGACTCCTTCCAAACAACCTGAGGTAGGCTGTGTTTGAGACTGCGTATTTGTCCCAAAGCGATGTGGACAAGCTTTGATAAAATAACCAGCTTGTCAAATATAAAAACAAGCTCCACCCACTTTGAATGGCAACTACAGGAGGTTTAACACGAGGGTCTACTGCCCCCAATTGCATAAATTCATCATGTGGAGCCTCCTCAACAGGGATAGCCACAGGGGACAAAGCTGGTCTCGGTCTCTCCCTCAGATGTCTGACTACCCTGATGACTAGAAACATTGCAGCCTCCAATGACTCAGGTACAGCATACCGAACCAGGGTATCTTGCAGTCTAGCTGACAAACCCAGGCAGAACTGACTCTTAAGGGTAGGGTCATTCCAGAGGGAATCAGTCGCCCACCTCCAAAACTCTGAATAGTGCTGCTCCACTGCTTGTGACTCCTGCTTGAGTTTACGGAGGTTTGACTCGGCAAGAGTCACCCTATCTGGTTCACCATACACCTGAGCCAAAGCAGCAAAAAACCCGTCCACCAGGTCTGGGGATCTCCCTTAAGAAGGGAGTTTATAATCCCCACCCGCTGTTCCTCGCTCCCAGATGAATGGGGCCAAAGCTTGAAATAAAGTTTACACCAAGAATTTATCCCTTCCCCCTGGAAGAGATATCTTGGGTTCTGGTATGGCCTGGGTGTGAGCAGAGGTCAGATACCCACAACCTGCTGGAGAAGCTGCACCACCTGCATTCGCAGACCAGTGACCTCAGCTGAGATGGTTTGCATCAGTCATGAAAAGGCATCTGCAGAGGATGTTTGAGACATAATGGCTCGAAGACAAAGGCAGTTTTGGGGCTGCTGATAATGTCACGCTTAGGAGGTGTGGGAATCCGGTAACTGGATGGTGTGATGGGCAAAGAGATTCAGGGGGAGCTAAACTGACCCTTACATTGGGGGTCCCTAGCTTGCCCTGCTTTTGGAGGTACCTCTGAAGGTGAGAAGGTCCTGGTTTCCACCCTATTTCCTGAGCTCCTGATTAGCCCTAGGCTGAGGGCCCCTACCTTCACCCACGGATCCAGAGTAACAGCTACTCCCAAGGCAAAGACTTCAGCCCAGCAGCAAGCATCTGCACAGCACAATGACCAAGAGTGAATTAACTCTATCAGCGGCATCTGACATGGGAAAGGGAAGGCTATTTAAAGGCCAGGGGGAGGGGATTCCAGGTGAGTCACACCCAAGCCTCACCTCATCCGCAGCTGGGGACAAGGCCTTCACATCTGTACCAACATCACCTCATGCAGCTCCTGAAGAAAAGTGTGGCGCCCTGCCAAGCAGGCATCACAGAGGGGTACTACACCCGTAAAAGAGGTGAAGATACTCCAACTGCAGGTGGATCATAGGACGGTGGGTGGTACCCATTAACCAGCACCCCACACTAGATCACATGGTGGGAGGTCACCTGGGAAGGAATAAAACCACCTCTAGGGGGAACAAGGAGGGTCTTTGCCTCCAGGTCTGGGAGCAGAACGGCAGACTAGAGAAAGATCCCAGGAGCAGACAGTTTGAAGGGAAGAGGAACTCGAGGGAGTTCATCCCAGTCAGCTTACCGGGCACCGGAGCCCGCATCTGTGGGATCTATAGGACCACAAAAAATCTGGAGACCCATGGAGTCTACACTTCTCTCGGGCACCTGAGCGACCGAAAGAGGGTACCAGGCACCGCTTGATGGTTCAGCGGTCAGTCAGCAGAGGGTTATCTGACGGGAGCAAAGGAGAGAGATCGCAGGAGGTCGGGTTAGCTTTATGGAACCAGACTTCACTACCACTGGGAAGCAGGAAAGGAACAGACGAGGGTAGAGCTCAACGGCACACACCAAGGGTCCACCATACCACCTAAGATCTGCCTGCAGCCACCCGTTCAGCTACCTGTCCTCACACCATCAGGAATATTGCACTGTAACTTTTGTATGCAACTAATCTAATACAATTGCCAGTAAAGTACCCAGAGGAACAGTGACTTTGGACTCAGTTTGCTTTCTTCCCATGAACTTGTTTCCTTGCAGGAACGCTGCCCCGGAGGTCCCAGTCCTACCTGTGGAGGATTATACCATCCTAGCCACAATACCATCCACCTCCGGCGGGCTGTCGCGGCGCTGGTGCAAATCACCAGACACCAAAGGTGGCGTCACGACAACAAACTGTATAATCCGCTGTAGATATCCCCCCTTTTCAAAGATAGGCCCAGGACACGGGATCAGGAGCGGCCGCCATTCCACGTGACACAGCAGACGCTACCCCTGAAGCCTGACACCCGAGTACCCCAAAAGCCTGGGCGCGACAAAAGCAAACACACACAGCAGCATGCAGCAAAGTCAACGCAATCTAAGCGCGTGACATCAGAGGTCACAGATTATAAGAGTATACAGACCTTACAGCAGGGGATCACAGAATATAAGATTATACAGACCGTACAGTGGGGGACCACAGAATATAAGAGTATACAGACATTATAGCCGGGGATCACAGAATATGAGTATTCAGACATTACAGCTAGGGATCACAGAATATGAGTGTACAGAAATTATAGCCAGGCAGGGGCGGGGGGGTCATTCCATGTCAAGTGATCCAAAAATGAATATTTTTTTTCCCTGACGTCCTCAGATTTTTAAAAAAATTTTTCTATCTGAAGAACAACTTTATCTAATTACAAAAAAAAAGTTTTGAATTTTTTTCTTTATCTGTTAATTTTTTACAGATTTTTAAAGTTTTAAAAAAGTGCGAATTTTGGCCTGGTATGGCTTTACATTTTCTATCATATCTCGGGCTAGAAATAAGATAGAGAAACAAAATAAACACCAATCTACTCAGAACTGTCCAGGCTTTCATCAGATATGTCACAAGAGGATATTTGTTAATATTTTACCCATGTGATCGCAAGCGCAAAACTTTAAAACGCATTTCCGAAAAATCGGCGCGTTTTAAATATTTCAAAAACTGTCCATGTGTCTGCTGTGCTCTTAGCCACATCTGTACCAAATTTCAAGTTGGGATCGCAATGGGATCATATTTTAACATATTTTACTAGTAAGAGCGTCAATGGGTCATTCCATATCAAGTGATCTAAATATGAATATTTTTTTTTACCTGACGTCTTTAGATTTTTTTTTTTTTTTTTCCTTTATGAAGTACTACTTTAGTTAATTACAAATTAAAAGTTTGGAATTTTTTTCTTCATCAGTTAATTTTTTACAGATTTTTAAAGTTTAAAAAAAGGGTGAATTTTGGCCTGGTACGACTTTACATTTTTTTATCTCAGGCTAGAAATAAGATAATGAAGTGGGAGAGGCGTCATTTTACTCAGAACGGTAACAGCTTTCATTTGAGATGTTACAAGACTATGTTTCTTTATATCAAATTCAAACTATTGACGGGCAATTGTGAAAAAATGACTGATTGTGTTCTTGGTGATTTTTGAATTGACACTATAATAGTTAAATATTTTGCACTTAGGTCCAATGAATGCGTCCATGGGGTCAAGCTGGGACAGAGTCATCACAAATTAGCCTTATTTGCAGATGACCTGCTACTTTACATCTCCCAGCCCCTGGTCTCCATCCCTTCGGTCTTAATGGAGTTTGAACGGTTCGGACAATTGAGCAACTTTAAAGTGAATTGCTCCAAAACCGAGGCACTCAATATTTCTTTGCCTGGAGAATTGGTTTCTCATCTATCTAAACAGTTCCCATTTAAATGGAAAGTAGAAGCCATTAAGTACTTGGGAGTCCTTATACCAAAAGATCTTAAACAAATATTCAATTTAAATTATCAACCCCTTTTGACTAACGCGGAATCGGCATTTACCTCCTATAGACAATTAAAGCTATCCTGGTTCGGGAGAATAAACGTAGTCAAGATGGATGTCTTGCCCCGACTCTTATATACTTTTCAGACAGTTCCTGTTCTATTGGATAGAGGTTTCCTCTCCAAAATGCAATCTATGATCCTTAGATTTGTCTGGGGGGGCAAGAGGTCCAGATTGCGAATGAATATCCTATCCTTGCCCGAGACCAGAGGAGGGGCTGGACTACCCAACATACGAGCGTACTTTGAGGCTTCCTCTCTTGTTAGAGCTCTAGATTGGCATTATCATGCGTCCTCCAAGAAATGGGTAGGGGTGGAGCAAGAGGGTTTAGGGATTCCGCTGAAACACCTGCTTTGGATTTCCCCTAAAGACTCCACAGACCTAGTACCTTTGACAGACATGACCAGAAACACCTTGAAGGTATGGCACCTAGTGACGAAAACCCTCCGCTTAAACGACAGACTTAGCCCTTTGACTCCCCTTTTTTCCAACCCATCTTTCCCACCCAGATTTGACAGGCAGAGATTTTTATGTTGGAGGATTGTGGATGACACCCGAGTAGGACAGACTCTGTCCAGTGGTGGTTTGCCCCGATGGCAGAGCTACAACTCAAAGAACCTACGTGACCTCTTAAGTGATTCGAATTTCTCCAATACAGAGCATAATTATATTCAGCTGACCACTCTTGCAGGGTAAGATTGACGCCCAACGTATTGGAGAGGTTATTCCAACTGGAGGCTCCACCGAGGTGCAAAATATCAGTTCTATACCAGGCCTTAGGGTCCATGAGAGAGCAGGGCACCCTTTACTTCCAACGTGCTTGGGAGAGGGAATTGGGGTGTAGCATTTCAGAAGCTAATTGGCAGAAATGCTTTATATTTACTCACTCACTAGCTAGCGCTTGTTCTGCACAAGAAAGAAGCTATAAGCTGCTCACTAGATGGTACTTGTGCCCGACGACACTCCGGAACATGTTCCCTGGAACCCCTGATACCTGCTGGCGCTGTGGGGAAGAGAAGGGTACAATGATACACCTTTGGTGGAGTTGTGGGGAAATCCGGCGGTTCTGGTCTGAGGTTTTCAATGCATACGCCCGGATAACAGGTAAACAAGCCGAATGCTGCCCAGAATCGGCAATGTTATCCATTTTTCCAGGTCCTATTGGGCTACAGAAGAGGGATATTCTCCGCTTTTGCATCTCGGCTGCTCGTGCTGTGATCCCGAGGTTCTGGAAATCAAGCCGGGCTCCATCTCTACTTGATTGGTTCAAAGAATTGATGGACACATAATCGAATGGAGGAGCTCGCAGCTGATGCGTCGGGATCTCGGAACAAATTCTTAGGGATTTGGGTTGAATGGATTCTTTTTCACGACTCTGCAGAATTTAGGAGTATCTTTTCCAGCACAGATAATATGGCTCGACCTCTGGCTGATGGGGAGCCAGTGGGATGAGTACCCTTTCTCCTTCCCATACCTCACCCGTCCCCCCCCCTCCTTTTTTTCTTTTTTTCTTACGTGGCTTTTCTTTCCCAGTATAACTTTCTAATGGTTTTTGTTTCTCTTCTCTCTCTCTCTTCTTTTCTATCTCTCTTTTCTTCCCATCTGATACATTCAGTCTAGGTATTTCCTTTCTACACCTATACCTTCAGAATTCTAGTGAACATTAGACAGGTATCGAAAACTCTGAGCTGTGAGTAGATCATTAATATTTCGGCCTTCCTTTCCGGTACACCAGTCGATAGACTATTCCAACTAGGCCTCAACGGGTAATGACCCACTTACGTGGTCAACCTGTTAGAAGGGGCCAAGTAATAAAAATCATTCTGCTGGGGCTGCTTGTCCCCTTGACATCAGAACATCTCAAAACCCTGAGAAAGGTTGTATACTTGAGTGTTTGGAATTATATTTAGATTGTAGTATATATTGCACCAGAGATAAGCGCAAAAGTAAATTTGCAGCTTATCTTAAAGTTACTAATAACTTTGTGAATTCTCTTTTTGTATATTTTATATGTCTCAAGATTTTGTTAAAAGATTGAATGTATGTCTTTCATATGTTTTTTCAAAATTTAATAAAAATGAGATTAACCATAGTTAAATATTTTAAAATATGATCCCATCACGATCCCAACTTGAAATTTGGTACAGATGTGGCTAAGAGCATAAAAGACACATGGGCAGTTTTGGAAAATTTTTATTAAAATGTTTTTTTCGGAAATGCGTTTCAAAATGTTGCGTTTGCATTCGCATAGGTAAAAATTTAAAATTAACAAATATACTCTTGTGACATATCTGGTGAAAGCCTGGACAGTTCTGAGTAGAATGGTGTTTATTTTGTTTCTCTATCTTATTTCTAGCCCGAGATAAAAAAATTTAAAGTCGTACCAGGCCAAAATTCACCCTTTTTTTAAACTTTAAAAATCTGTAAAAAATTAACTGATGAAGAAAAAAATTCCAAACTTTTAATTTGTAATTAACTAAAGTAGTACTTCATAAAGGAAAAAAAAAAAAAAATCTAAAGACGTCAGGTAAAAAAAAATATTCATATTTAGATCACTTGATATGGAATGACCCATTGACGCTATTAATAGTAAAATATGTTAAAATATGATCCCATTGCGATCCCAACTTGAAATTTGGTACAGATGTGGCTAAGAGCAAAGCAGACACATGGGCAGTTTTTGAAATATTTAAAGCGCGCCGATTTTTCGGAAATACGTTTTAAAGTTTTGCGCTTGCGATCACATGGGTAAAATATTAACAAAGATCCTCTTGTGACATATCTGGTGAAAGCTTGTATAGTTCTGAGTAGAATGGTGTTTATTTTGTCTCTCTATCTTATTCCTAGCCTTAGTTATGAGGAGAAACGTAAAGGCAGGCAACAGCAAAATTCACACTTTTTCCGAACTTTGAAAATCATTTAAAAAAAAAATACATTTTTTAAAAAAATTTTCTCTTCACATTTTGCATTGTCTGACATGCTATTATCAAATAACAAAATCTCAAAAGAATTAAAAATATAGAGGTAATAATCATTGGTTCACTTGACATGGAATGACCCGGACACAGACTGTAGTGAGCCCCTGTGCAAGACTTTTTTTTGGCCCCCCTTCATAGTGCAAGAAAATTATGTAAATATATAGATTGTAATAGTTATAAATGCTGCATGTTTTAGTGCGGTAAAATCTGCAGCATATCAATTCTTGCAGTGGGTTTTCCCACACTAAATGGGCTGTATATATAATATTGAGGCTATGCAGGGCTGTATTTATTATCTGGAGGCTACTGCTGGCTTTTATATATTTTTGGGAGGCCATTTTCAGCATCCAAATAATATATATAGCCCAGCACAGCCTTCAAATAACACATACAGCCCAGCAGACCCTCCAAATTACGTATATAGCCCAGCACAGCCTCCAGGTAATATATACAGCCTAACATAGCCTTCAGATAACATATATAACCCAGTACAGCCTCCAGGTAATATATACAGCCCAGCATGGCCTCCAGGTAATATATACAGTTCAGCATAGCCTCCAGGTAATATATACAGTTCAGCATAGCCTCCAGGTAACATATACAGCCCAGCACAGCCTCCAGGTAATATATACAGTCCAGCACAACCTCCTGGTAATATATACAGTCCAGCATAGCCTCCAATTAATATATACAGTTCAGCATAGCCTCCAGGTAATATATGTAGCCCAGTACAGCCTCCAGGTATATATATACAGCCCAGCACAGCCTCCAAATAACATATATATCCCAGTACAGCCTCCAAATGACATATACAGACCAGTACAGTCTCCAGGTAATATATATAGCCACACCCCCCCCTCCGTTCCATAATGCTCTCCCCCATATACGGTCACCCTTCTCAATAGTGCTTCTCCCCCAGGTGGTCCCCCATTCATGCAGTTTCTCCCCCATGTGGCCCCCCATTCATGCAGCTTCTCTCTCATGTGGCTCCCATTCATGCAGCTTCTCCCCCCATGTGGCCCCCCATTCATGCAGCTTATCCCCATATGTGGCCCCCCCATTCATGAAACTTCTCCCCCTTGTGGCCCCACCTTCATGCAGCTTCTCCCCCAATTGGCCCTCTAGTCATGCACCTTCTCCTCCTATGTGGCCCCCTGTTTATGCAGCATCTCCCCCATATGGCCCCCCATTAATGCAGCTTCTTCCACCATGTCGCCCCCCATTCATGTACCTTCTCCCCCATGTCGCCCCAATTTATGTACCTTCTCCCACAATGTGGCCCCTCATTCATGCAGATTCTCCCCCCATGTGGCCCCCCATTCATGCAGCTTCTTCCCCCATGTGGCCCCCCCATTTATGCAGCTTCTCCCCCCATGTGGCCCCCTATTCATGTATCTTCTCCCCCCATTTGCCCCCCAAATTGTGCTATGTGCCCCCTAATTCATGCTGCTGCTCTCTAGTGTGTCTCCACAGCCCTGCTCTGGCACTCTTACCTGGAGCAGGAGAATCTCTGTCTCACAGCACTGTCGCTGTTACTTCCGGGTCAGGCAGAGCTCAAGCTGAGCTCCAGCCTCCATAGACATGGAACCAAGTGACAGCACAATCAGTGCAGCGTTCCATTACTCAATGGATACTGGGACGCTGCCGCTGCAACCCCTGCCCCCCTACATCCACCCCCTGGACCTGCTGCTTTGCTTGTGCTGGTTCCGAATAGCTAATTTGCATAGCATTCAAATTAGCCATGTGGATAGCTAGCAGTGTTGGACCTCAGGGGGTCCCCCTACTGCTCGGGACCCCAGTTCAATGCACTGGCTGCACATGCAATATGTCTGCTCCTGCAAGCTGGGGTCACAGAATATAAGAGTATACAGACATTACAGCTGGGGATCACAGAATATGAGTATACAGGCATTGTAAGATCTATCAGTTAGAATATACAATTGATCGTGGCACAATCCCTTTAATAACAAAGTCCGTATCTGTACAGACCACAGTGCCGCTCACTTCCTTCTGATCTGCTGATCATTTTTTACACCTCACCTGGTGTCTCTGTGATCTAAATTGTGTAAAGCAATAAGATTTTTTTTAATCTTGATTAGTCAGCTGAATCCTGATGATTGCAGAGCATGGGGTTGTTGTTCCTTCAGCAGAGTATATTACTTCCCCTTCTTTGAATAACAGAATAGAGTATTTCCTGCACGTCCCTGAAATTCTACAATAATCAGCAGCCGTGATGCAAACAAGCTAAAATATTGTCCTATTTTCCTACAGCAAGCAGTGAATTTCTCTTCCAGAAACAGTCAGTTTAATTACACTTAAAAATAACATTTTTTTAATTAAACACTCAGGTAAGCAGAAATTGATTTAAATTAAAAAAAAAAATAAAACAATTAGACATCAAAAACCTTAGCAAACTGATTTGCAGTGAGAAATGGCGAGAGTGTAGGGATGGGATATAAATGGTTAGATGGTATCGCGCTCTTTACACCCCTCCACCCACTCTCGTCTGGAAGTCTCCCACATTCAGCACTCTCTTTTCCCTTTTTTTTTATTATTCATCTTGGGGAATCAGGATGAGAAGACAGAGTCAATACTTCCAGCATTTTAATTAAAACCGTTAGCGGAATAAATCCATTTCATTATCAGTTAATGAAATACAAGGTCATTTTACCACGTGTGATGGCTGGTGAGGGTGGAAAGGGAAACATAACCCTTTGGCTGCCAGAGGGGTTTGTGGCCAAGGTAGAATAGACTTCACTGACCACAGCCAAACTGCAAGCTCCCGTTCTATGGCGGTGTCTATTTAATATATCCCATCTAGTCTCTGTGTAGTCGATGGAGGAGAAATGCTAAACACGATTGTTGACCATTTTGCTGTTTCCCAAGTTCTTCAGTGACCGTTGTAAGTCACAATCTATAATCTTATAAATATCTGCCATGGTGATCTTCATAACCCTTCAATGTCCGATCATCTTTAAAAGTTAATAAATGCACAGTTTTCACAAAAATTCATACTTTTGTGCATGTAATAACTGAGTTGGATACTTTTTTGATCATAGACTCATAGAATGGAAGAGTTGGAAGGGGCCTCCTGGGTCATCTAGTTCAACCCTCTGGCTCAAAGCAGAATTCACTAAAGGTACCGTTACACGCGTCAATGTCGTTAAGATAGCGCCATGATCTCACAGGAGCGCGGTCGTTAGGACATCTTTTTGACATCGTTGGTGAGATGTCACACATCTAGATATCGTGGACGATGCACCAACGATGTAGTGAGCAGCTATCATTCGCACAACCCAACGAATGATACTTGTTCACTGTTGGAATAGCAGAAGTCGTTAACGACATAGTTATCGTGGTGTCACACACAACGATGCAGCAGGTTGGCTGAACAAGGATCATCTGATTTGAGAACATGTTCTTAAATCTGCAATCAGCGATCAACGATTATCGTAGTTGTATTACACGCAACGATGTCCTAACAATGTCGTTTGAACGACTTCAAACCCGTGACTTTTCAGCGATATCATTCACGATCTTGTACCGTGTAACTGGGCTTTAAAACATCCCAGACAATGTCTGTCCAGCCTCTGTGAGAAGACTTCCATTGAAGGAGATTCACTCAGAAGAAGAAACACCTGGGTACCCCAGGGTACTGACATGTGCTAATGGGTCTGGCATCACACTTGTGGTTTATCGGGTACGCTTGCTCCCAGGTTGCACACTTAAGGGTGCTTTCACACTGCGTTTTTGTTCAATCCGTGGTTGTCCGTTGTAAAACGGACAGCCACGGATCCGATTTGGCCCCCTTGTTATGCTATGGGCATGGATCGGATCGGATTTGTCTTATTGCCATCCGATTTTTGTCAGATCGATTCTGTCTGATTTTTTTGCTGTGCCCAAAATCGCAGACTGCTTCGATTTTGGGCACAGCGGATCAAATCGGACTGAATTGGATCCGACCTGATCCGCGCCAAATCACATGGAGCCTATGGAGCGCGGGTCCGAGGAAACAGCTGATCGTTCCTTGGACCCGATTTTAGTGTACTGAGCATGTGTCACTTACTGGGCTGCTTGCTGTACATTTGATCAAGTCTCTGGTTAAAATCATTGTTTTATTAAGCAGGATATCATTACTAAAGGACTAGTAAAACTGCTGTAATGTAGTCTTCCCTATTCAGGAGCTCTGTATAACCCCACTCTCACCACTGATTGGCAGCTTTCCCATCTATGCACAGAAGACATATATACACCGAAAGCAGCCAGTGGTGTGGTTGGGGTTATACAGATCTCAGCATTCAACAACTGGTAGATAAGCATCAGATAAAAGTAATTTTATCAAATTTGAAGCAGATAGTCCAATAAGGGACACATCACTTGAGTCAGGGTCTGTGCCCCTACATTTTCACATACAGAGCACACTAGATTTAAGAATACTTTCACATATTCATATTATTCAGTGTTTGTTCTGACTGCAGTTCCCGATCCAATTGTAAGGGTGGCTTCACACCACGGCTTTTGTGATCCGAGGCTGTCCGGTGTGAACCGGACAGCCCTGGATACAATTTTGGCCCCATAGTATTCATATGTATTCCTATGGGGCCTATGGCAGCTATTTGCCATCCGGTTTCCATCTGTCCAGGGGGAAATCGTTGTTTTCTCCCCAAACACAAAATCGCAGCTTGCAGCATTTTTGTGTTCGGGGCAAAAAGTGACACATAACCGAATCCCCCCCCAGATCCGGCGCGATCCGCCACCCAATAGCATGGGACTCTATGGGCGCTGGATCGCGCCAGACACGACGGACAAATCTGTCTGGTTCCCGGAAAGCCGTGCTCCTGACATTTCAACAGGGACAGCTCCTGAACCCTGCGATCTGCCGATTCTGGCAGAAAACAGGACCGGAGGGCATATTTGCCAGGTTTGTCAGGTTCTGTCCTGTGTTTCCTGCAAAACACCTGATAAACCAAAAATGTGGTGTGAAGCCGCCCTTAGTCTTCTGACCCGAACAGTCTCATGTGCAGTGGTGCTTGAAACTTTGTGAACCCATTACATTTTTCTAGATCTTATATAAATTAATTACAAACTACAATCCGATTTTCACACAAGCTCTACAACTAGATAAAAGAACATAATAAACACGAGTCAAAAATATTAGACTTTCTCATCTTTGTATCTCCGTATCTGGTGTGACCCCCCCCATGTGCAGCAATATCTGCAGCTAATGATTTCTGAGAATTGTTCACAAGTCCTGCTTTTTAGAGTGGAGGGATTTTAGCCCCTTCCTCCAAACAAAACAGCTCCTCTGTTACATTAGAGGTTTTCTTCTCACATCAAGTCCTTCCACAATATTTCTATAGGTTCAAACTCAGGACTGTGACTTGGCTGTTCCAAAATGTTAGCCTTCTTCTTTAACCATTCTGTTGTTGAATGGCTCTTGTACTTTGCGTTGTTTTTTTGTTGCATGACCGACGTTCTCGTGAGAGTCGGCTCATGGACAGACGTCCTGACATTTTCATTTAGAATTAGCTGGTAGAATTCAGAATTCATTGTTCCATCAATGATGAGTTGATAACAGCGATCCTGGCCCAGATATGGCAAATTAGGCCCATACTATCCTGCCTTTCACAGCTGCAGACAGTGTTTTTTTCTTTTTCTAAAAATAGAGGTTTTTCTTTTAAATGAGAAGTTCCATCTTGGTCTCATCCATCCACAATACATTGTTCCAGTGGCCTTCTGACTTGTCCCGGTGATCTTTAGCAAACCGCAGATGGGCAGCAATGGTCTTTTTGGAGTGACTTTCTCCTTACAATCCTGACATGCTCACCAGGGTTGTTCAGTGTCCTCCTGATGGTGGATTTGTGAGTTTTACCATTACCTAGTGGCCTTTAGGTGCTTAGAAGTTACCTTAAGTTTCTTTTTGATCTTTTGGACTATTACATGCTTTAAGGTTTGTGATTTCTGTTGGTCCTAGAGAAGGTCATAATAGTCTTGAATTTCCTTTATTTGAACATGCAAATCGCCTCTTCAGAGAGGAACCTAAAATGTAGTGTCACGTATTAGAAGTAACAATGTTAGTCAGTATTGACCCTTTAATGAGCCTAGGGATAAAAGCCAAACCAGAATCTCAATTTTCAGTCAGTGTTTTATGGTATTGCTCCTCATCTGTGCAAAGTATGAGATCTGATTTGGCTAAGACTGGGATCCATCTTCATTTGTACTCCAGTTTTCTGACTGTAGATTGGTGGAGTCCAAAAAATTTAGATAAGGTATTGTAACCATTTCTAGGCTGATGAGCATTTATGTTTCCTCTGATATCTCCTTTGTGCATGCCATGAAACACTTCAGAAAACATAGGTTGTGTAGATCGGGCTTTGTAGATACCTATTCCTTAAATAAAGGTCACCAAGAGGGGCTGGCTGGCCCAGGGGGCAGGGGGGGTTGATGCCCCGCCACACCAGTGGTCAACCAGCAGTTTTGGGGTCACCCGGCTATCTGCCATGTTGGTCAGGGAGGCCACTCTGCCCCTGAAGCTCACTGCCCATGGGCCACTGCTGTGTGTTTGCCCCCCAGGCCGACATTTGCCAGCCAGCCCCTGGTCACCTACCACAACTGATTATCAAAATGGCTGAAAACACTTGACTCGAATTGCACCTTTAAATTATCTGCTAATTCTCAAACTTCACATATTTTGCCGCTCAAGGACACGTGACCTTGGATCATTTTCCTCAGTTAAACATTACAAGATGTGATTGTATGTTGATCCATTTGATTGATTTTCTTCTCATACCGTTGTCTGAGCCGTATAATTCGGATGTCTGAGGGCACCTAAGGGTGCTTTGAAATAAATAATATTTTTACACGCTCCATTATGTATTTACTCTATCAGCAATTGACTAGACATAATGATCCACATTTTGTTTTATATTACTAGCTCCTAACAAACTTAATATCTTATGGTCATACTTATGTAATTATAACGTATTTATGTGCAATTTATATGGCCCAAATAGACAATGTTCTGATTTTCTCGATGATCTTTGGCAGTGTGAAAATCCATTTTTTCTAATGTTGTCTAATGCTTTGCTAATTAAAGTGTTCATGTTAATTAAAGCAGAGGCTAATGTTAATTACCTATATTAATGGGATCCTGCATTGCACCTGCCTAAAACGCTGCCTTCATTTTTCAAAATATCTCAATTAAACCATAATTTCTTTTTTCCTTCTAATTTTTCTTTGCATGTAAATAGTAGATAAGGCATGTTAACCTCTAACAACCATTGCTTTCACAGAATTATTTAAAGCACTGAAAGACTAAATTAAACCAAATAGGCTACACTCAGACATTTTTGGGAAAAGCAATACTGTAGCATCAAGAAATATTATTTTTTAATGTTAACCGTGAGCAGTCATTTTGAGATAGGGTTATTCCTAAAACATCAATTATCCCCTATCCATAGGATCGCGGACAGAGAATAATCTGCTTTCTCGCTGGGAGTCCAATCACATGGTCTCTTATCAATCTCACATTCAATTCTTCACCCCTAGAATAAAGGCGCCTGCACTCCCATTTTAAATGTTGTGTAGGTGTGAATACTTGGTCATTGCTCTTATTATCTGTAGGACTGTTGGAAATAGCTGAGCACAGCGCTTGGCTTTCTCCTGCAATCCCCTAGATTGTGAATGGAGTAGACGCCAAGAAGATGAACCTTTGCTACATTCCATCCAGCTTTAATTTTTCAGGGGTCAATAGAAAGCCCCAACCCTTATTGGTGGCTATAAGGAATTACTACACTTTTCCTTTGCACCAATTTTGATGTCTCCATATTCAATTGTGGTTTAAATAAGATAAAAGACGGCACTCACCGGATCTCTTTGACGTGCTCTTATTCACAAAATGTGAGGGTACAGAGTGCAGGGAGGGTTGGTAGGGTGGACAAAGGCTCCGTTTCGCGAGTATAGCGCTTTTGGAACCCGCAGAAGCACTATATGTGCGAAACGGAGCCGTTGTCCACCCTGCCGACCCTCCCTGCACTATGTACCCTCACATTTTGTGAATAAAGAGCACGTCAAAGAGATCCGGTGAGTGCCGTTTTTATCTTTTTAAATCATGCTTCTTGCTGACTGAGCAACACTGGTCCCTGGAACACTGTGTATCCGGCGTGCTGTTTAAGCTTGCAGTGCTGGTGCCTCGCTCCCTTATGCAAAAAAATATTCAATTGTGGGTTCACATTCTAATATTGAATTATAGGATTTAAAGGAAACCTCATTTCTGTTGGACAAAATGCCACAATGTCCGCGCTGCCGTCAAGAAACACCAGAACAATGGATCATCTGGGTGCAAAGGTCTTTAATCTTCTAACGGTTTCGGAGCTATAACCCAGCTCCTTCCTCAGGGAACATCCTGAGGAAGGACCTGGGTTATAGCTCCGAAACACGTTGGAAGATTAAAGACCTTTGCATCCAGATGATCCATTGTTCTGGTGTTTTTGATGGCAGCGCGGACATTGTGGCATTTTATCCAACAGAAGTGATCTTCTCTGCACGGTTAACCGTGAAAGTGAAGCCCTGCCGCAGCTGTATTACAGGCGATCAAAACCAGTTGTGGGTAACACAACTGCACCAGGTGAGCAGTTCACAATTATTATCCACCTCATCTCTTTATTTTTGAGATTAGACCCTATTACGAAATTATCTCATATCTACAGGTTAAAGGAAACCTGTCACCCAATTTCTCCATATGAAGTATGGCCACCACCTGTATGCCCTTATATCACATTCTAGAATGTTTTATATATGTCCCCAAGATTATTTACATGATATATTATACTCACATACGGTCTGGTCCAATGCAGCGCCGTCCTTCTTCCCTGCTTTGCATGGATGACATGTCCTACATCATCCACACAGTGTCCTCCATTGCGTTCCTGTGCACATGCACTTCTCTCGGCCCTGCCAAGGACAGAGCAAAGTACTGTAATGCACAGGTACAGGAAAAGGCGAAACAGCTTAAGCGCACGCATACTACAATACTGTGCTCTGCCCGCAGCAGGGCAGAAAGAAGTGCCTGTGCTCTGGAGACACTGTGTGGATGATGTTGGGTGCGTCATCAACATGAAACAGGAAAAGAGGATAGCGATCACAATCAGAGAGGAGGCGCTGGATCAAAATCTGTGACGCTCATTGGACCGGACCACCCCATAGGTGAGTGTAATGAAATGTCTTTTTGTATCTTATGCAGATCAACCATTGGGACATATACAGCATTCTAGAATACTGCATATAAGGGTTTACTGGTGGTGGCCACAGCTTATAGGGGAAAAACCTGGTAACAGGTTCCCTTTAATTACAAGCAGTTGCCATTTGTTCAAGATTTGTCCTGTCCTGTTTTCTCTTTGTTGTCCAATGATTTGGATTAAGAAATTGGGGGTAAAATTATTAAAGAGGACCTGTCACCCCCTGCTGCATGACAATCTAAATGCAGCACTGAATGCAGCATGTCAGCTGCATTCAGGGAAGGGGTCCCCCATGTGTCTGTGTGCTGAATACCACGAGATATAGCCTTAGCAAACTCACTGTAAAAAGTCAGGAGGGAATTCCCTGGTGCAGGAGTGAGCTTGATTCACCGGGGCCATATCCTCCCCCTCTGCCTCTGCAGGCTCTGCTCTCCTCCTCTCCTGCTCTCTGTCACCTAGAGCGGATGCAAATCATTTGTCCTGACGTCAGCTCCAGATTCCTGCCCTAGTGTCTGAACAAAGCATAAACAACACAGCAGGAAGCGGAACAGATAGGCAGAGGGGGAGGGAATGGCCCCTGTGAATCAAGCCACAGGGAATGCCCTCCTGACTTTTTACAGTGAGTTTTCCTAAGGCTATATCTCGGGGTACACAGCACACAGACACATGGGGGACCCCTTCCCTGAATGCAGCCAGGGGGGTGACAGGTCTTCTTTAAATTTGCTGATAACACAAAGCTATGAGGGATAGCTAATACTGATTGCTAAGAGACCATGTGATTGGACTCCCAGCGAGAAGAGAGTGAGAGAATTCACACAAATCGAAACAAACTGGACAGTAGGCAGCAACTAACAGAATGGTTTATAACAGGGAGAAATGGGAAGTCCTACATCTGGGAAAGAACAATGAAAAAAGCATATACAGAATGGTAGGAATAGGGCTAAGCAGCAGCACGTGTGAAGAAGACTTGGGTATAGTAATAGATCACAGACTGAACATGAGTCAACAGTGTGATGCAGCAGCAAAAAGGCAAACACAATTCTGTGATGTATTAACAGAAGCATACCGTCTAGATCACGTGAGGTCATTATCACCCTTTGCTCCTCTTTGGTCAGACCTCATCTGGAATACTGTGTCCAGTGCTGGGCTCCACATTATAAAAAGACATCAACAAACTGGAGCAAGTTTAGAGAAGAGCGACCAGAATGGTGACCGGTCTGCAAACCATGTCCTATGAGGGACAGTTACAAGATTTGAGAATGTTTATCTTGGAAAAAAGAAGACTGAGAGGAGACCTAATAGCTGTCTACAAATATCTCAAGACCTGTCACACTCACCACACACATAATAGGCGCAAACAACAAACACTTCTCAGATATTGGGTGCATACAGCACACAACAGTCACATAATAAACACATGAAGTACACACCGCTCACATATTAGATGCACATAGTACACCCCGCTCACATGTTAGACACGCAAAGTAAACGTAGTGTTTACACATTAGACCAGGCTTGGACAAAGTGAGGTCTGTGGTCCGGACTGAAACATCCTAGATGTTGGAGTTTATAGGGGGATGTGTGACTAGTCCATGCATTACAATCCGAGATCGGAAGAATGCTAAAAAATGTCTGAAAGAGCCCTGAGGCAGATTTTAATTAGCTCTGGATCCTACATGCCATTTTAATTTGTTGGCTTTTAGCCTGGGTGAAATATGTCTGATAATAAAGGTTAGAAGGGTCCCAATAAGGGAAGGTACACCTTGTCATGGCATGTGGGTATGCACAAATTAGCGAACTTGCGCTTTATTATTTGTTAGTTTGATGCTTGCTTATATAGCGCCAACATATTCCAGAACGCTTTACAGACAGTGTCTTATGTAGAAAGATGCTTGTGTTCTCAACGGAAACACATGCAGATATGCTGAGAACATACAAACTTCTTGGCGAAATGTGGAACCAGGACCCCAGTGATGCAAGGTCCTGAGCCACTGCTGCTGCTGCACATCTTGATATAGTGATATGTAAGCTCTCTGTGAGGTGCACATTGTCATTCTATTGGATAACCATGAATCATCTGCGGAAGCATTTTAAAAAGATCATTGCTGTCCAAAAATAGAACTGCTCCAACAACAACTAGGGCATGAGGAGCTTAGCATAAAGACATTTTGGAAAGAAATCCCTGTATCCATCGCACATTGACAGTCACATTACTCAGTAATATATTTTGCTGTAATGTACTGGCTTCAGACCTACATGGAAAGTATTGAGTAGTAACAGACAACAGTAAGGCTAGGGTCACGCTTTGTAAGAGAATTGCGTTCACCGCATCCAGATCTGGATGCGGTGAACGCAATTGGCTTCAGACAGCCAGCAATCTGGGAACCGGATTGCTGGAGCCGCAATCCGGTAACCGGATTGCTCAGGATGTATAATCCTGAGCAATCTGGTTACCGGATAGTTTGCTCATCCCTGCTGCCGCAGGGATGAGCAAACTGTTCTGTGTGTGTTAAGCTTTTTATATTATTAATAAATGTTTCTATAATGTCTCTAGGGGTGCCCACTCCCCCTAGAGATCTTCCACCCACTCAGGTGGGCATATAATCCTTGACTCACTTATGTACAGCAGCCGACTCCAGTCAGCTGCTGTACAGTTTTATCAATGAAGGTGCGGGCTCCTCTGAGAATATGCACATACTATAGCTATTGCTATAGTATGTGCGCTGTCCGAGGTCCTGAAGCCTTATACAGTAAGATCTATGGGCAAAATGCAAAGTGGAATGAAAAATGAAATAAATTTCCATTTTACCTAAAAAATGTTGCTTTAGCCTCAACTTTATCACTTTTACAAGGGATAGTGACGTGCCCCAGGGCCATGGGGTACTCTGAACCGGGCTATACCTTCTCTGGGGAGTCACGGGGGTTCGAGACCAAGCTTCCATGACCCTGGGTTCAGTTGTAAAGGGGGAAATAGTTTTTGGGAATGGAGTGGTTAAAATAAAGTTATTTGTGACGCCACCCGTAGTGTGTGGCTATATAAGACCACCACTGCAGACGGGACCACTGGGGTGATGGTGGGTGCAGCCAGATGGTAAGCCCTCTACGGATAGGGCTGATTCCCCAGGGCATCCGAAGGTGCAGTGTAGTGTAAGAGTAAAGTTCCCCGTACCTTCAGGCACAGCTCTGCGCGGTTGCAGCTTCTCTTCTCTTCTTTCCTGCAGATAAAACAACGGAGTCCACTCAGTGCTGGGTTTTACCAGACTTTTTACTCATTACTTTCAAACAACACTGTTTCACACACAGCTCCGAACAGTTCTTTTCACAATACTTGTCACACTCTTAGGCTTACACAGCAGCTCTTTACAGGCTTAGGTTCTCACTGCAGTTGGATGGTTCCTCTGCATCACTCCCCCTCAGTTCTTCTCGGTTTCTTCTCTCTCCACTCCTTCGCGTATGGTTACGGTATGGCCGTCACATGCTTTGTAGTGAGTTGTCCCACACCCTGGATCACTAGCCCTAGTATGAAGGCTAGTGATACCCCATATGTAGTCAAAAGGTCTGCTTGGACAAACGGCAGGGCTCAGAAAAGACAGAGCAATATTTGAATTTTGGAAAGCAAATTTGGCTGAACATAGATTGTGGGTACCATGTCACATTTTCAGAGCCCCTAAGGTACCTAAACAGCAGAAACCCTCACAGCTGATCCCATTTTGAAAACTAGACCCCACAAGGATTTTATCCGCTATATTGAACCCACATTTACTACACACAATTTGACAATTCTAGGTCATCATATTGAAAATCTTCATTTTTTCCACAAAAAGTGCTTGTTTCGCCAATTTTTCACTTACAAAAGGTAAGACAAACCCTGGGCCATACAGTCTGTTACCCACGTTATTCTGAGTGTGGCGATACCTCTCATATAGTCAAAAGTTCCGTATGGACACACGGCAGGGCTTGGAATGGAAGAAGAGACATTTAGAATGAAACTGTCACTGGAATAGATTGCAGACGCCATGTCTCGTTTGCAGAGTCCCAGAGGTACTAAATGATGATAAACCCTCACAAATGACCCCATCTTGAAAACTAGACCCATCAAGGATTTTTTTAGTGGTGTGTGTGAGCACAATGAACCTGTAGATATTTCACTGAACGTTTGAAATGTGGATGTAAATACAAAATGTCCTTTTTTCATCAACGACCTGATGCTATTATGGAATCGGTCATCCGATGTATCTCCCGAATCCGCTACCCAGTCCCACTCTGATTTCTTTAATAACAACTATAACCTCTCGTTCACCATGGAAGTGTGTACAACCTGCACTCCTTATCTAGAATTATATCTTGAGGGGGACACAAAATCGGGAGTTATTCACTCAGTTATATAGGAAGTCCATCTGTGTAACTCTGCATTACATGCAGATAGTTGCCACCCTTAACCTGTTACTAAGAATTTACCCCTTGGTGAAATTATTCGTGCAATGAGAAATTGCAGCCGAAAGGAAGATTTTTTGAAGGAGTCTGATGTGATCACCAAGAGATTGAGGAGGAGGGGGTACAGGGAGTGGGTAATTAACAGGGCTCGTAATATCACCGATTTAAGAACTAGATCTGGGCTGCTTAGTGAGAGGAATGTTAATGCCGACCATCATCAACCATTAAGAAACTGTTCATCAGGACATGAGTATTTACCAACCTTTGTGACCCCATACAGCACTGATTTTGTGAATATTAAGCGCTTACTGGACAAGAATCTCCCTATTTTATACTAAGATGACGCTCTTTCACCAAATTCTTTCAAATGGCTGGAGAACGTTGCATGAAAATTCGGTAGTATTGGGAGTCTGGTTTCGCCCACCATCTTTTCTAGTGAATGCGATGCCAAACCAATATGGTTATCCTGCAAGGGATCATATTGCTGCGCCGGCAAGAAATGTAATCTATGCCGGCGCGTAGATGTTACCAGACACTTTGAAAATGCTGCAACTGGCAAACGTTTTAAAATTCAGTCTTACGTTAACTGCAACACTTCACATGTTGTGTACTTGGCCAGTTGTGGTATTTGCAGAATGGACTATGTAGGCTGCACCACTCGTCCTTTAAAAAAGAAATTGGCGGAGCATGTTTCTGCTGCCAATCCAAACTCCAGCAGTCTTAGATGTGGGATGTCTGGTTTATAAAGACATTTTAGGGACATGATCTCTCATCATTGCAAGTAAAGGGAATTGAACGTGTCTTCCATCCCTACAGGGGTGGGGATTGGGAGCAATCCTTGCACAATGGCGAAGTTTACTGGATTTTGCAACTGGACACCCGCAGCCGTCAAGCCAATGATTTGTCATACTTTTATTAATTTTCATTGCTTGCAGTGTTAATTTCACTGTTTGATCTAAGTACGGTACTCCATGTCACAACCCCTCCATTATTATTGCACAATGTATTTGCCCATGCCCCTTAATGTCGTTATTTACACTTTTATTGTGTACTAGTCGTTGCTATAATTTTCATCTACTTTATGCTGGTAAAGATCTGGCACTTTGAGCCGCCTACTTTGGGCTTTGACACTATGGAATTATTATACATAACGGTAAGGGGTTCCTTCCGTATATTTTTTTTGTGTTTTTCTTAGGATTCTCTCAAAGTGGCAATACCTGGTGATGAATGGAGTGTTGGTTACCTGTCTTTGTTTGCAGAGGTTTCTCTATAAAATTTCCCTAACAACACATCAAATGATAAAGTACAAGTTTATTATTTATCGTTATGGGTATGGTTTTTCCAGCATATATGATAGTAATTATACTTAAATAACGTTTGCTTGTGCATATGTGAAACATCAAATTTTGAATGTACTTGTGAATTGGGTCCTGTTTTCTGGCACGTGTGGCAACTTTTGGGTTAAAAGTGATCTTGGTGTATAATGACTTTACTAGGTTAAGATGTGTACAGGGGGTGGGGTTACTTGTATATATTCTTTTTATTTCTTATACTTTGTGCTGAGGAGTAAGAGGGTTATCCCTCGATACGTGTCCAGCGTTTCTCTATTTGTTATGGTTTTAATCTAACCCAGGGGCGTAACTAGAACTGGCAGGGCCCCATAGCAAACTTTTGAACGGGGCCCCCTCCAAGACACGCCCCCAATGACACGCCCCCTCCAAGACACACCCCCTCCAAGACACGCCCCTTCAAGACACATCCCCTTACAGGCCCCAGCAGTATATACAGCAGCCCCAGTGGTATACCGCAGCCTCTCCAGTGGTATATACAGGCCCCAGCAGTATTACAGCAGCCTCCGCAGTGGTGGTATATACAGGCCCCAGTGGTGGTATACAGGGCCCCTGGTGGTGGTATACAGGGCCCCTGGTGGTGGTATACAGGGCCCCTGGTGGTGGTATACAGGGCACCTGGTGGTGGTATATACAGGCCCCTGGTGGTGGTATATACAGGCCCCTGGTGGTGGTATATACAGGCCCCTGGTGGTGGTATATACAGGCCCCTGGTGGTGGTATATACAGGCCCCTGGTGGTGGTATACAGGCCCCTGGTGGTGGTATATACAGGCCCCTGGTGGTGGTATATACAGAGCCCCTGGTGGTAGTATACAGAGCCCCTGGTGGTGGTATATACAGGCCCCTGGTGGTGGTATATACAGGCCCCTGGTGGTGGTATATAAAGGCCCCTGGTGGTAGTATACAGAGCCCCTGGTGGTGGTATATACAGGCCCCTGGTGGTAGTATACAGGGCCCCTGGTAGGTATATACAGGCCCCTGGTGGTAGTATACAGAGCCCCTGGTGGGTATATACAGGCCCCTGGTGGTAGTATACAGAGCCCCTGGTGGGTATATACAGGCCCCTGGTGGTAGTATACAGAGCCCCTGGTGGGTATATACAGGCCCCTGGTGGTAGTATACAGAGCCCCATGTGGTAGTATACAGAGCCCCTGGTGGGTATATACAGGCCCCTGGTGGTAGTATACAGAGCCCCTGGTGGGTATATACAGGCCCCTGGTGGCAGTATACAGAGCCCCTGGTGGGTATATACAGGCCCCTGGTGGTAGTATACAGAGCCCCTAATGGTGGTATACAGGCCCCTGGTGGTGGTATATACAGAGCCCCTGGTGGTGGTATACAGGCCCCTGGTGGGTATATACAGGCCCCCCGCTCTCCATTACCTGCAGCAGGCAGTCGCGCTGATCGCAGCCACAGCCTGTCATGTAGTGTGACGCTGTAGCCGGCGATACAGGAAATAGAGCGGCGCCGGCTACAGCCCACATGACAGGCAGATCAGCGCTTCTGCCCGCCGGTAATGGAGAGCGGCCGGGGGGACGCAGCAGTAATGGAGGCAGCGGTCAGGGGGCCCCGAGGATAGCGTGTGGGGGCAGCGGTCAGGGGCCCCCTTGTATGACATGTGGGGGCGCTCAGGGGACCAATGGGCCTCCCCTTTCCGTCCGGGTCCCCCCTACAGCACCCAGGGGGGTATGGGGGCGGGACTTAGTGGGCGTGGCCCCAAAGTGTCGGGGCCCGCCGGGCCAGTCCGCCCCTGTATGTATCGCAGGCGCAGCTGCCGGTATAGCAGCGGCTGCGTAGCGGCGCTGGGTCCGGGCCCCCCACAAGCGCCGGGCCCCAAAGCGATCGCTACGGCTGCTATGCCGGTAGTTACGCCACTGATCTAACCTAAATAAAGGATCACAAAAAGAAGATTGAGGCCGGTGATCTTTTCCTTTATTAAACTACATTTAAATGACTGCATGGCTGAATGTGGATTGTCGTGACTGATGCCAGCTGAAGTATCCACCCCGATGACTGTCGTGCAGGTACCTAATGCAAGCATCAAAGCATCTAAAGTGCTTTTTATGATAAATTCATGGATATTTTTTGTAAATCAGGTTAGTACACAGTACATGATCTAAATAACATTGGGGTGGATTAAAAACAAAAAAGGACATGACAGGTTCCCTTTAAGCACTTTACCATGGGCTTTCACTAGCACTGAAGCACCTTTAATTGAGTACTGTGCCCCCCTATATGGACCTATTGAAGCATAGCTATCTACAGTATGTGACACACCCCAGGGATGTGGGGTTCTCTGATCCTAGGCGTTGATCAAGGTTGATGTCACTGGTGGTTGCTGAAAATTGTGTAAAGATAATAAAATAAATTGTTTGTGACGCCACCGACTGTACCTGGTAATGTTACTAGCGCTGCTTCAGACCTCCAGGGATGATGGTAGGCAGCCAGATGGTAATGCTCCCTGCAGGTGGAGCAGAATTCTTGGGACAGTGATGAAAAGGGAGAACTCACACAGGAAGGCGGCTCTGCTGGTGGAGGCTGGAATGTAGATTTCCATAGCGCAATGGAATAAGAAACCACATGTTGATTAGGCTCTGAACGGGTTTTACTGGTAACCTTCAGGCAGCTTACATGTATACAGTCACGGGTAGCTGGTCTGCGTAGTCACCAGAGGATGGAATGTCTCTTTGAGGCCCTCAGTGGTGTTCCTTCAGATTCTCCCTATGTCCTTACTTTCTCTGTCCTTTCACTCCTTCTCTTCCAGTACTGCCCTGCACAGAGCCCAACGCCTGCTCACGGGATTTACGAGATAGAGGATTCCTTACCGTCTGCAGACCTTATGGGAATAAACAGAACTGGGCCACGTCTTCTTGAAGGAGCATCCCAACCGGTTCTGCTGCTTGGGGGTAAACGCCTGCACCGCCTCGGAGCCAGTCCTTCGGTGTTGGACTGGGTCCCTCCGGCCGGGTGCCGTTCCAGTCCTGATTAGGGTGTTAACTAACTCCGGGGGATCTTCCTCAGTCTGGGTCACTGTCCTTTTTAGTGCCCTCCCTCTGCACCACTCGCAGGGTCCCACTTCTTCTCTCTTCCCTTACGATCTGCTCACTCACTTCTTCCTGCTCTTCATTATTTACCTAATTCCGATCACCGGGATCAGTTCCCTAGTAACGGGTTAATCAATTGATCCCCTGGCTCTAGGTGTGTGAGTGCGTGTTATGAGGGCCTCAAGTTAACATTCCAATCCCCTGGTCACAGGGATACTACACACACTGGTCTGGATGCATTACCCCTCCATGGTGCACAGACCAGTGGGGCGCCACATATGTACCCTGGATATATAACTGGTACACTCTGATCTTCCTGTGGCTGCACCTATCACAATAACCACAATCACTATGACTCTTAATTGACTTTATGTATTTTCACGCATTATGCTTGCACCTATACTCTCCTTCTTTATTCCTGATAAACCCAGTTTTTCAAGGTATTCGGTGTGAACCATGGGTTTCTCTCACTCTTAACCTGGTTCAAACATACTTATTACTAACTAGCTGTGAGCCCGATGCAAATGCATCGGGTGTCTAGAATACTATACTTTGTATGAGGATTACCGCAAGCGCGCCGCAAGTGTAACGACTCGCTGGCGCCAACCAATTAGAAGCGCGGCTCAGGCAGCGACTCGCAATGGCCTCGCGGCCATTGCTCGCGCTACCTGACCGGTAAATCGTTAACTTTGAGGCCGAGCCTCTGGTTCGATTTTCGGCCAGCGACTCGCAATGGCCGCTTTGCGGCCATTGCTCGTACTCAGCCTGCGCGAGCAATGGCCTCGCGGCCATTGCTCGCGCAAGCCGGCGACTCGCATTGCTCGTCCTCAGCCTGCGCGAGCAATGGCCTCGCGGCCATTGCTCGCGCAGGCCAGCGACTCGCATTGGCCGCTACGCGGCCAATGCTTCGCTGTGCTGACGTCACAGAGTGACATAGCCACGGTCTTTTCGGGGACCGACACGAAAGTGCCTATGGCAATTATATAGTAGATACTGTACATTGCATATGGAGGGGTGAGGAGAGCGGAGGCTGGAGCGGAGAGCGGAGGCTGGAGGGGAGGGCAGAGGCTAGAGGGCAGAGCAGAGGCTGGAGGGCAGAGGCTGGAGGGGAGGGCAGAGGCTGGAGGGGAGAGCGGAGGCTGGAAGGGAGAGCAGAGGCTGGAAGGGAGAGCGGAGGCTGGAGGGGATTGGCTGGAGGCTGGAGGGGATTGGCTGGAGGCTGGAAAGGAGAGGCTGGAGGGGAAAGGCTGGAGGGGAGAGGCTGGAGGGCAGAGGCTTTAGGGCAGAGGCTGGAGGGGAGAGCGGAGGCTGGAGGGGAGAGCGGAGGCTGGAGGGAAGAGCGGAGGCTGGAGGGGAGAGCGGAGGCTGGAGGGGAGAGCGGAGGCTGGAGGGGAGAGCGGAGGCTGGAGGGGAGAGGCTGGAGGGGAGAGGCTGGAGGGGAGAGCGGAGGCTGGAAGGCAGAGCGGAGGCTGGAAGGCAGAGCGGAGGCTGGAGGGCAGAGCGGAGGCTGGAGGGCAGAGTGGAGGCTGGAGGGCAGAGTGGAGGCTGGAGGGCAGAGCGGAGGCTGGAGGGCAGAGCGGAGGCTGGAGGGCAGAGCGGAGGCTGGAGGGGAGAGTGGAGGCTGGAGGGCAGAGCGGAGGCTGGAGGGGAGAGCGGAGGCTGGAGGGGATAGGCTGGAGGGGAAAGGCTGGAGGGGAGAGCGGAGGCTGGATGGCAGAGGCTGGAGGGCATAAGGGAGGCTGGAGAGGAGAACGGAGGCTGGAGGGGAGAGCGGAGGCTGGAGGGGAGAGCGGAGGCTGGAGGGGAGAGCGGAGGCTGGAAGGGAGTGCGGAGGCTGGAGGAGAGGGCAGAGGCTGGAGGGTAGAGCGGAGGCTGGAAGTGAGAGCAGAGGCTGGAGGGGAGAGCGGAGGCTGGAGGGGATTGGCTGGAGGCTGGAGGGGATTGGCGAGAGGCTGGAGTGGAAAGGCTGGAGGGGAGAGGCTGGAGGGCAGAGGCTTTAGGGCAGAGGCTGGAGGGGAGCACGGAGGCTGGAGGGGAGAGCGGAGGCTGGAGGGGAGAGCGGAGGCTGGAGGGGATTGGCTGGAGGCTGGAAAGGAGAGGCTGGAGGGGAGAGGCTGGAGGGCAGAGGCTTTAGGGCAGAGGCTGGAGGGGAGAACGGAGGCTGGAGAGGAGAGCGGAGGCTGGAGGGGAGAGCGGAGGCTGGAGGGGAGAGCGGAGGCTGGAGGGGAGAGCGGAGGCTGGAGGGGAGAGCGGAGGCTGGAGGGAAGAAGCTGGAGGGGAGAGCGGAGGCTGGAAGGCAGAGCGGAGGCTGGAAGGCAGAGCAGAGGCTGGAGGGCAGAGCAGAGGCTGGAGGGCAGAGCAGAGGCTGGAGGGCAGAGCAGAGGCTGGAGAGGAGAGCGGAGGCTGGAGGGGAGAGCGGAGGCTGGAGGGGAGAGCGGAGGCTGGAGGGGAGAGGCTGGAGGGGAGAGCAGAGGCTGGAGGGCAGAGCGGAGGCTGGAGGGCAGAGCGGAGGCTGGAGGGCAGAGCGGAGGCTGGAGGGGAGAGCGGAGGTTGGAGGGCAGAGCGGAGGCTGGAGGGGAGAGCAGAGGCTGGAGGGGAGAGCGGAGGCTGGAGGGGAGAGCGGAGGCTGGAGGGCAGAGCGGAGGCTGGAGGGCAGAGCGGAGGCTGGAGGGGATAGGCTGGAGGGGATAGGCTGGAGGGGAGAGTGGAGGCTGGATGGCAGAGGCTGGAGGGCATAAGGGAGGCTGGAGAGGAGAACGGAGGCTGGAGGGGAGAGCGGAGGCTGGAGGGGGGGGGGTGCTGTCAGACAGATGGCCGGAGGGAGTGCAGACTCACCGCCACCGGCGTGCGTGTGCTGTAGGAGGAGAGGAGGGGTGGGCAGAGCTGCCGGACAGGAAGTTCCGTCCTCCCTCCTCTCCGGGCGCACGGCGGGCGGCTGGTGTCAGCATGGGGCCCCCCAGGGGGTGGAGGCAATGGGCCCCTCATGCCGAGTGGCGGGATGACAGCGGCGGTCGCAATGCCCGCTACGCGGGCAATGCCTCGCACGGCGTGGTGACGTCACATAGTGACAAAGCCACGGCGTGCCGGGGTCCGACAAAAACGTGCCTTCGGCAATTATATATGAGATTGAGAGTTTTTCAACTACCGGTATTTAACTTACTTTCAGTACATCTAGGTATTGGTAACTGTTCCTGAGTAATTTGATGATAACCTTGGACCTTTGGTGCTAACTGTTATTTTTGTATGGATACCTAGCTGTATTTATGACTAGGGATCCTGCATTGTTGAATTTGCTATAGTGTTGCTTTAGTTCATTTCATCGGCTACTACAACACCAACATCCCCCTGGTCCACACTGAGTCTAGACAGGGCTATTGAGGGGCAGCTGTCGTTGAACTGGGGCTTCACTTGCGCTTACTAGGGTGCCAGTCTCTGTGGTTAAACAAAATAGGATATAACCTGGCTCAACCTCAGTGAGGTGCTCTGAGGAAATATTACCGGAATGATAAAGAAAAATAGCCTCGGCACACTCAAATGAGAGAATAAAGAGAGAGTTTATGTTCTTTGTGTTGCTTTTTATTTACATATAGAAAAAACGTCCCACGTTTCGGCTCAACATGAGCCTTCCTCAGGGAACTGTGTGAAATTAAGAATAAATAACATAAAGTTGTCACACTTATTGACATGTAAAAGTATAGCATATTAATTTACACTGGTAAGGGAATACAAATGCAGGTGTCTCATATATACACTTCTAGTGCAAATGTGATTATACAATTAGTGTACACCCGGAAAGTGTACACGGCCGTAAGTGGTAGATAGCGTGTAAGATATCAGTGATAAGTGAGGGTGCAAAGGACCTGTGAAAGAGGGGGAGAAGAAAAGATGGTAGAGAGAGAAGAAAACAGAAGACATAGGCGTCAGAGGAGGCAGAAGGAAAAAAGGATAAAAGAGGTGAAAAACGTTGTATGTAGAAAGAGAATTACAGGGGCAGTGTACAGAGTATACTAATCAGTTAGGGGTGTATAATATATACCTCAATGATATGTTCTAGTTGGTTTGGTCAAAAAGTAGCGGCCTGGGTGGTCACAGAATTTCAGGCAAATGGAAAAAGTAAGAGGATGATATACAGTACTGGATTGTCAGATTATCTAAAATATAAAATATAAGGAAAACATATATCAGGTTTCCAGTAATGGGGTACAAATGAGAGGTGGGATAAAGGTAATTCTAAACCCACAGTCTGCTATACTGTAATGAATATGTGAAAGGACTAGGATATAACTAGTATATAGCAAAATAAGGGAAATAGCATGTTAAATGCCAATGTTACCTCAGAACTAGAAAATCAATCAACCTCTAGAAGGTACTGGGGAAAATGACCACTTCCACAGGCATGCTATTGAATAGAAGGAGAAAATAGTGAGATAAGCAGGGATTGAGGTAAGTAAGAGAGAGATTTAAGGTGTCACGTACCCTTAATTAGAAGGTAGGCACATGACTCCTGTCCTATGGTAAAAGAAAATATAGCAGGCCGTTAAGTATAGGACGTATTGAGAGGGGTTTCTGAGCCAGAGGGCTGTGCAGCATTACCTTGTGTCCATGGTGCTTTGTAAAGGAGGCCAGGAGTGTGTGTGTCATGGTGCCGCGCTCTTATGAACCCCTCGGTGCTTCCTGGTTGGGCGGGGAGTTCAGAAGCGTCATATGCGCATTGCGCATGCGCGAGCGCGGACGTCATGTTGGGAAGGTCGGACGGTGACCGAATGTGCGTTCTGCGCATGCGCGGGCGGCAGAAGCACAAGAGACCTTCCTAGGAGTGTTAGAGGCGCGGGAAAGAGTGTAATGCTGTCGCTCTGATGGCGGCCGCCATGTTCCTGGTGGAACTGTGCATACAGGTAATGTGCACAGTGGTGGAAGAGGTGGTTGGTGCAGGAAGGCGATGTGCACAGGTGAAAGGCATTTATAGGTACAGACAGTACCATCTTGATATTCAAAAAAGTCCTGCCTATAAGTAAAGAAAGATAATTAGTACACAATGTACATGAATATCAGAGCACATAAGACATCATTAGGTAAACTATGTACAGTAACCATGGAATCCTAACATGGAAAAGATATATGCAATCACCCAAAGTAATAGCACTAACACTAGGCTCCCATGCGTGGATTTATAAGTTGTATGGGTAGCTTCATTCAGTATGTCATTTCAGATTCCCTATTTAAACCATAAGGAGAGAGAGTATTAAGATGATAGATCTAGTAAGCTTCTCGTTCTTTCAGCATACGTATCCTATTCCTCCTCTCCTAGGTACGGGTATGTGATCGATCACCTGAAATTTTAGCTGACTGATAGAGTGTCGATGTTCAATGAAATGGGCAGGGATTGGTAGTAATGTGTTTTTGCACCTGATGGTCGACTTGTGTTTTGAAATGCGGTCTCGGACATGCTGGGTGGTTTCCCCAACATATCCGAGACCACATGGGCATTTAATGAGATAGACGACGAAATTGGAATTACATGTGTAAAAACCGTTGATGTAAAATCTTTTGCCTGTTCTGGGATGTGTGAATGATTCACCCTTGCTAACGTTTGTGCATTGTGCACATCCCAGACAAGGGAATGTGCCTTTCCTGGGGGTACTCAATGTCTTTTGTTGCATGCTTTTAGTGTTGGATCCGATATCGGCCCTAACCAAAGAATTTTTGAGGTTTCTTGTGCGTTTATGACAAATAAGTGGTGGCAATTTGAATTCCTTTATACCCGGATAGGCTTTCTGTAATAGAGGCCAGTGTTCGAGAACAGCTTTTTTGATGAGTGGAGAGAAAGGGTGGAACGTGTTGATGAACTTTACTCTCTGGTCTGTGTTACCGTCCCTTTTTTGTGTCTGTTCCTGTGGTGTAGAGACTATTACCGGGTATCCTCTCTGGAGGAATCTATTTGTCATTTCGTCATGTCTAAGTTCTTTGGTGGTCGGGTTTGACACGATACGTTCAACCCTTTTATGCTGAGATTTGGGTAGGGCTTTTTTAACATGTTTTGGATGGCAACTTGACCAGTGTAGTAAACTGTTGCGGTCCGTAGGTTTGACATATAAATCACTGGTCAAGTTGCCAAGTTGGGTCTTAGAGATGAGTGTGTCCAGGAAATTAATTTGGTTGAAATCATGGTGTAGGGTGAAAGTCAAGTTAGGTGTCCTTTGATTTATTTCCTCAACAAACAAGTTGAGTGTGTTGGTGTCACCTTTCCAAAGACAGAAAATGTCATCTATGTACCTTAACCACATGATTGCGTTAGATTTGAATAGATGATTAGTGTACACGTGGTCCGTTTCAAATTTATCCATGTAGATGTTAGCGTAAGGGGGCGCCATATTGGCCCCCATAGCTGTCCCGCATTCCTGTATAAAGAATTGGTCCTCAAATAAGAAATAGTTATTTTTGAGAACCAATGTAAGGGTATCCAAGCAGAACATTTTTTGCGGTTCGCTATAGGAAGTATGTTTATTCAAGAAACAGTGAACAGCCTCAATGCCTCTCTCATGGTCGATACTCGTATAGAGGCTGTTCACATCAAGTGTGACCAGTATAACCTCATCCGTGATGTTATTAATATGGTGTATGTGGTTTAAGAAGTCGGAGGTGTCTTTCACATAAGATTTTATTTCTGGAATTAAGCGAGTAAGAATCTTTTCCAAAGTTATGGATAAAGGTGAGAGCACCGAGTCTGTGGATGCCACAATTGGCCTTCCAGGGGGTCTTTCTAAGTTTTTGTGTATTTTGGGTAAGATGTACAACACTGGTGTGATTGGGTCTTGTTTGTGCAGATATTCTGCCAGTCTTTTGTCTATTGTACCATGGGTTAAATACAGTTTAACCAAATTATCAATTTTCCTCTGAATTGTAAAGATAGGATTAGTGGGGATTGGTCTATATGTGGACGTATCGGATAATTGTCTATGGATCTCAGATATGTAATAGGATTTATCCAGCACAACTATGGCACCACCTTTATCGGCTGGCTTAATTACAATTTTATCATTATCCTTCAGGCTTTTAAGTGCTATGGTTTCTTCCTTGCTTAAGTTGTGCCTTAGGTGGTAATTGCCTTTCTTAATGTCCTGTATATACATATCAACAGACTGAGATACCAGTGCAATATACGTCTCGACCGGATGTGAAAGTCTTGATGGTTGAAACATACTCGGGATCCTGATACCAAGATCCTTCAAGATAAAAGTGTCTGGTGTTATTACTCCAGGAACAGATATTGGTATAACTTCATTGTCATTCATCTAGTTGAAGTGAACCTTGAGTCTTACAGACCGGTAAAAACGGTTCAGTTCTTGATGAACGAGGAAGGGGTCGAAGGGGGGTGTGGGACAGAAGGAGAGTCCCTTCTGGAGAACTCTGACCTCGGCAGGTGAGAGGTAATATGAGGAGATGTTGAATACCAGGTTGTTCTTACCTGCGACCGAGTGTGCATCCTGTTCTCGAGGTGCGTGTCTGCATCCGCTCCTTCTTCTTCCCCGTCTGGTGTGGTGTTGGGTGGTGCTGGTGGATTCAGTCTGGGGTCCAAAAAAGGTTTGCGAGATCTTCAACGACCACCGCGACCACGTCCTCGTCCCCCGTCTGAGCCTGATGATCCTGATGAGCCTTGTCGAGGTCTGTAGGGTGGCCCCTCTGGTAAGGTGGTGTAGCGCCATCTATAAACTTGGTTCTTGCTGTAATCGTCCTGATCACGCAAGAACTTATTCTTCTTCCTGGTTTTAAGTTCGTTGGTGAAGTCCTGGAGAGTCTTGTTAGCTCTAGTTTTTAGGCTCGTTAGATCTGCAGAAGAAAGAGTGTTAGCCAATTGGTTCTCAATAGCAGTAACCTGTTCCTTGACCTTAACTATCTCGTCCTGGAGAAATTTGATAGTGAGGACCATTAAGTCAATTGAGCATTTGTTAAGAATATTCTCAAACAATTGACAATATTCTTCATTGTCACTAAATAGAGTTGGTCGGAGGGCGACTCTCAATCCCCTAGGTATCCGTTGCGCTTTCGTGTATTGCGCCAATGTATATGGGTGCAATTCGAAGGAGGCCAATTTCTTCAACTCTTTCTCATAATCCCTAGATTTTACCTCACGGGTAGGGATATTCAGGAAGTTGTCCGTTTCTCTTACGGTTGAAAGAATTGTAGCTCTTTCCTCTTCATTGTACGAGAAGACACCGAATGATGCCATGTAGTGGTTGTCTAATGCTTAGATGGGAGCACAGGGTTAAAAAAGACGTAATCAAAATAGGATATAACCTGGCTCAACCTCAGTGAGGTGCTCTGAGGAAATATTACCGGAATGATAAAGAAAAATAGCCTCGGCACACTCAAATGAGAGAATAAAGAGAGAGTTTATGTTCTTTGTGTTGCTTTTTATTTACATATAGAAAAAACGTCCCACGTTTCGGCTCAACATGAGCCTTCCTCAGGGAACTGTGTGAAATTAAGAATAAATAACATAAAGTTGTCACACTTATTGACATGTAAAAGTATAGCATATTAATTTACACTGGTAAGGGAATACAAATGCAGGTGTCTCATATATACACTTCTAGTGCAAATATGAATATACAATTAGTGTACACCCGGAAAGTGTACACGGCCGTAAGTGGTAGATAGAGTGTAAGATATCAGTGATAAGTGAGGGTGCAAAGGACCTGTGAAAGATGCACACTGCCCCTGTAATTCTCTTTCTACATACAACGTTTTTCACCTCTTTTATCCTTTTTTCCTTCTGCCTCCTCTGACGCCTATGTCTTCTGTTTTCTTCTCTCTCTACCATCTTTTCTTCTCCCCCTCTTTCACAGGTCCTTTGCACCCTCACTTATCACTGATATCTTACACGCTATCTACCACTTACGGCCGTGTACACTTTCCGGGTGTACACTAATTGTATATTCACATTTGCACTAGAAGTGTATATATGAGACACCTGCATTTGTATTCCCTTACCAGTGTAAATTAATATGCTATACTTTTACATGTCAATAAGTGTGACAACTTTATGTTATTTATTCTTAATTTCACACAGTTCCCTGAGGAAGGCTCATGTTGAGTCGAAACGTGGGACGTTTTTTCTATATGTAAATAAAAAGCAACACAAAGAACATAAACTCTCTCTTTATTCTCTCATTTGAGTGTGCCGAGGCTATTTTTCTTTATCAGTCTCTGTGGTTAGGTATAGTGCAGAACAGGGATATTCTAGGAATGACCTTGTTTTTCTCTTATACGGTGTACCTATGTGTGTGTTTTGGGCTTACTGGTATGAGTTCAGTATGTATCTATCTAATTTGAAATGTTTTGGACTTTTAGGGTATGTGCACATCTGACGTTTTGTGGGCTGGTTTTGACCGGTTTCCGTCGGCGGTTCCCGCTGAGTTTTATGTTAATTTATGTTAATCCTACCCACCGGTAGGATTAACATGCTAGTCAATGGAGTTTTGGAAACGCTGTGTACATTACAACGTTTTTTGTCTTGACGATTTCAGTTTATTCACCGATTTCCGACCGGTTCTCAAAGATAGAGCAAGCGACTTCTTTTCAGCGTTTTTCCAGCGGGTCTAGCTGAACAAGTGCAGCAAAGACCAGTCTGGAAAACGCTAAGGAACACGCCGGGGAAATCGCCAAGAACACGCTGTACAAACGCTAGTAACCCGATCGCAAATCGTTAGCAAAACGCTAACAAAACCAGGGACACTAGCGAGTGCAGAAAACTCAGTTCTGCTAATCTCCACCGATTCCCGGTTGTTCTGCACAGATGCAGAAATGACTGATGTGCACATACCCTAATGGTTTATACTACAAGTGACGTCTTAGGCCCCTTTCACACTAGCTTTTTTTGCAAATTGCAGCAGGTCCGGCAGATTTACCACATCTGCCGCCTAACGGCCGCACTTGCGTCACACTTGTGGCAGGCCCCGTGAATTGTCTATGGGGCTTACGGCAGGTGCGGCAAGTGTGGTATAGCCACGGTTCCGGCACTTGCGGCAGTTGCGGCCGCGGACAAAACCACTGTTGACCTCATTTTTTTTTTCACGGCCGCAACTGTCGCAAGTGCCGGATCGCGGCAATACCGCACTTGCCACACTTGCTGCAAACCCAATAGACAATGCACGAGGCTTGCTGCAAGTGCGGCCATTAGGCGGCGGATGCAGAAGATGTGGTAAATCTGCCGGATCTGCCGCAATTTGCAAAACACTCTAGTGTGAAAGGGGCCTTAATGTAGTGTGTTTTCTGTGAGTTCATGCTAAGTGCGAGTGGAGGACATATGGGGCTACATTTTGGCTACACTAAAGGTTGCGTGGGCAAATATCCCACTATGCCAATGCTATGAGTTTCCTATAGATTATGTCTTCAAGAAGAAATCAGTGGGACTCCGAAACATATTGACCCAATAAACTACTACTTTTTAACCATACTTACTTCCATGAGTACAGTATATCTACTTACCAGCATTGCTGCACCACAATATCTCTTCCAATGCTTTGATCACAGCATAATGTCAGTAAAAGGGGTAATTTGGCTTCTTCAAGTCATAAAATATCCAAATTATCTTTCTATTTTGTGGCGTCCATGTTGCAGTAAAAGCAATTTGTAGGTCGTCATTCACTTGTTTTATACTACAATGTAGCAGTGGCATAGCGCGATCTTTGTATGTTTTCAACACAATTATGTTAGTTGGTGAAAACATTCCTAGTAATTGTACCTGAAAATGATGGTGGATAATTAATCATCTGCTGCTTTTGAAAAACTTCTTGTTAAAGCAGCAAACTTAAAAGATGAATGGATTTTTGACTGTTCTATGAAAATCGGGCATGAAGAAGAGGTGAAAAAACTACTAAGGTCTAAAACAGGTAATTCATGCACACATAGAAATGTAAAAAACCTGCCGTAAATACTTTATGTATGTGTGTATATATCTACTTATATAATCGGGAGTTGGGAATTCGGGCGTTGTAGCCGAATCCCAAGCTCCTTAGCGGCACTGCGAGCGATGACGCGCAGCGTCATCGCGAGCCGCAGCCGCACTACTGTAAAAAAAACAAAAAAACATTTCCTCACCTCTCCCCGAGCCCCCGCCGTCTCCCGACGTCTTCCTCCAGGCTCCCGCAGGCTCCCGGTGCCTGCAGAGCTCTTCTACAGCAGTACAGGACCTGCGGTGATGTCAGAGTCACGTGACACCAGCTTACTCCACGGTAACCGCGGGTCACGTGACTCTGACATCACCGCAGGTCCTGAACTGCTATAGAAGAGCTCTGCAGGCACCGGGAGCCTGCAGAAGCCACCGGGAACCTGGAGGAAGACGGGGGGGGGGGGGGGGGAGGGGGTTGGGGTGAGGTGAGCATAATCTTTTTATTTATTTATTTTTTTAACCCCTGCCTTGCAGGAGCGCCGGTGCATGTATACTCTGCCACCACCACAGACATCTGTATACTCTGCCACCACCACAGACACCTGTATACTCTGCCACCACCACAGACACCTGTATACTCTGCCACCACCACAGACACCTGTATACTCTGCCACCACCACCACACACGCCTATATACTCTGCCACCACCACACACGCCTGTATACTCTGCCACCACCACCACACACGCCTGTATACTCTGCCAATACCACCGACACCTGTATACTCTGCCACCACCACACACACCTGTATACTCTGCCACCACCACCACACACGCCTGTATACTCTGCCAATACCACCGACACCTGTATACTCTGCCACCACCACACACGCCTATATACTCTGCCACCACCACACATGCCTGTATACTCTGCCACCAGCATAGACACCTGTATACTCTGCCACCACCACACACACCTGTATACTCTGCCACCACCACACACGCCTGTATACTCTGCCACCACCACAGACACCTGTATACTCTGCCACCACCACACACGCCTGTATACTCTACCACCACCACCACACACGCCTGTATACTCTGCCAATACCACAGACACCTGTATACTCTGCCACCACCACACACACCTGTATACTCTGCCACCACCACCACACACGCCTATATACTCTGCCACCACCAGAAATGCCTGTATACTCTGCCACCACCACAGACACCTGTATACTCTGCACCACCACACACACCTGTATACTCTGCCACCACCACACACGCCTGTATACTCTCCCACCACCACAGACACCTGTATACTCTGCCGCCACCTACCACAGATGGCTGTATACTCTCCCACACCGCAGACACCTGTATACTCTGCCACCACCACACACGCCTGTATACTCTGCCACCACCACAGACGGCTGTATACTCTCCCACACCACAGACACCTGTATACTCTGCCGCCACCACACATGCCTCTATACTCTGCCACCACCACCACACACACCTGTATACTCTGCCACCACCACCAACACACGCCTGTAAACTCTGCCGACACAACACACGCCTGTATACTCTGCCCACCACCACCACACACGCCTGTATACTCTGCCACCACCACACACGCCTGTATACTCTGCCGCCACCACAGACACCTGTATACTCTGCCGCCACCACACACGCCTGTATACGCTGCCACCACCACACACACCTGTATACTCTGCCACCACCACACACGCCTGTATACTCTGCCACCACCACACACGCCTGTATACTCTGCCACCACCACAGACGCCTGTATACTCTCCCACCACCACAGACACCTGTATACTCTGCCGCCACCCACACACGCCTGTATACTCTGCCACCCACCACCACATGCCTGTATACTCTGCCACCACCACCATACACGCCTGTATACTCTGCCACCACCACCACACACGCCTGCATACTCTGCCACCACCACACACACCTGTAATACTCTGCCACTGCCACCACACACGCCTGTATACTCTGCCATCACCACACACACCTATATACTCTGCCGCCCCACCACAGACACCTGTATACTCTGCCACCACCACAGACACCTGGATACTCTGCCGCCACCACAGATGCCTCTAATACCCTGCCGCCACCACCACAGATGCCTGTATACTCTGCCACCACCACACACGCCTGTATACTCTGCCACCACCACAGATGCCTGTATACTCTGCCACCACCACAGATACCTGTATACTCTGCCACCACCACAGACACCTGTATACTCTGCCACCACCACAGACACCTGTATACTCTGCCACCACCACAGACACCTGTATACTCTGCCACCACCACACACGCCTGTATACTCTGCCACCACCACAGATGCCTGTATACTCTGCTGCCACCACCACAGATGCCTGTATACTCTGCCGCCACCACCACACACGCCTGTATACTCTGCCGCCACCACCACACACGCCTGTATACTCTGCCGCCACCACCACACACACCTGTATACTCTGCGCCACACCACCACAGATGCCTGTATACTCTGCCGCCACCACCACAGATGCCTGTATACTCTGCCACCACCACACACGCCTGTATACTCTGCCACCACCACAGATACCTGTATACTCTGCCGCCACCACAGATACCTGTATACTCTGCCACCACCACAGACACCTGTATACTCTGCCACCACCTCAGACACCTGTATACTCTGCCACCACCTCAGACACCTGTACACTCTGCCACCACCACTGACACCTGTATACTCTGCCACCACCACACACGCCTGTATACTCTGCCACACACCACACACAGCCTGTATACTCTGCCGCCACCACCAAAGATGCCTGTATACTCTGCCGCCACCACCACAGACACCTCTATGCTCTGCTGCCACCACCACACACACCTGTATGCTCTGCCGTTACCACCACACACGCCTGTATACTCTGCCGCCACCACCACACACCGCCTGTATACTCTGCTGCCACCACCACTGATGCCTGTATACTCTGCCACCACCACAGATGCCTGTATACTCTCCCGCCATCACCACACACGCCTGTATACTCTGCCGCCACCACCACAGACGCCTGTATACTCTGCCACCACCACAGACGCCTGTATACTTTGTATACCTCCTCACCCGCAGCCTACTATAGGGGTGGCCGTGCAGCATCCCCCCCCACCCTCCGGTCCTCAGCAGCGACTAAAGGGGCGGCGGTGCTGGCCTCTGACAGCACCCCTCCGCCCCCACCACCACACCCGGCCTGTATACTCTGCCACCACCACAGACACCTGTAAATTCTGCCACCACCACAGACACCTGTATACTCTGCCACCACCTCAGACACCTGTATACTCTGCCACCACCTCAGACACCTGTACACTCTGCCACCACCACAGACGCCTGTACACTCTGCCACCACAGACACCTGTAAACTCTGCCACCACCTCAGACACCTGTATACTCTGCCACCACCACAGACACCTGTATACTCTGCCACCACCACCACACACGCATGTATACTCTGCCACCACCACAGACACCTGTATACTCTGCCACCACCACAGACACCTGTATACTCTGCACCACCACCACACACGCCTGTATACTCTGCCACCACCACAGATGCCTGTATACTCTGCCGCCACCACCAAAGATGCCTGTATACTCTGCCGCCACCACACACAGACACCTCTATGCTCTGCCGCCACCACCACACACACCTGTATGCTCTGCCACCACCTCAGACACCTGTATACTCTGCCACCACCACAGAACACCTGTATACTCTGCCACCACACACGCCTGTATACTCTGCCACCACCACAGATGCCTGTATACTCTGCCGCCACCACCACAGATGCCTGTATATACTCTGCCGCCACCACCACACCGCATGTATACTCTGCCGCCACCACCACACACGCCTGTATACTCTGCCGCCACCACCACAGATGCCTGTACACTCTGCCACCACCACACAACGCCTGTATACTCTGCCACCACCCACAGACACCTGTATACTCTGCCACCACCTCAGACACCTGTATACTCTGCCACCACCACTGACAGCTGTATACTCTGCCACCACAGACACCTGTAAACTCTGCCACCACCACAGACACCTGTATACTCTGCCACCACCACACCGACGCCTGTATACTCGATGCCACCACCACGACGCCTGTATACTCTGCCACCACCACAGACGCCTGTACACTCTGCCACCACCACAGACGCCTGTAACTCTGCCACCACCACAGACGCCTGTATACTCTGCCACCACCACAGATGCCTGTATACTCTGCCGCCACCACCACAGATGCCTGTATACTCTGCCGCGACCACCACACACGCCTGTATACTCTGCTGCCACCACCACACACGCCTGTATACTCTCTGCCACCACCACAGATGCCTGTATACTCTGCCACCACCACAGATGCCTGTATACTCTGCCACCACCACACACGCCTGTATACTCTGCCACCACCACAGATGCCTGTATACTCTGCCACCACCACAGATACCTGTATACTCTGCCACCACCACAGACACCTGTATACTCTGCCACCACCTCAGACACCTGTATACTCTGCCACCACCACTGACAGCTGCATACCATGCCACCACCACACACGCCTGTATACTCTGCCACCACCACAGATGCCTGTATACTCTGTCGCCACCACCAAAGATGCCTGTATACTCTGCCGCCACCACCACAGACACCTCTACGCTCTGCCGCCACCACCACACACTCCTGTATGCTCTGCCGTTACCACCACACATGCCTGTATACTCTGCCGCCACCACCACACATGCCTGTATACTCTGCCGCCACCACCACTGATGCCTCTATACTCTGCCGCCACCACCACAGATGCCTGTATACTCTGCCACCACCACACACGCCTGTATACTCTACCACCACCACAGATGCCTGTATACTCTGCCACCACCACAGATGCCTGTATACTCTGCCGCCACCACCACACACGCCTGTATACTCTGCCGCCACCACCACAGACGCCTGTATACTCTGCCACCACCACAGACGCCTGTATACTCTGTAACCACCAAAGACGCCTGTATACTCTGTATACCTCCTCACCCGCAGCCTACTATAGAGGGTGGCCATGCAGCATCCCCCCCCACCCTCCGGTCCTCAGCAGCGACTAAAGGGGCATCGGTGCTGGCCTCTGATGGCACCCCCCCTCCGCCCCCACCTCCACACCTGCCTGTATACTCTGCCACCACCACAGACACCTGTAAACTCTGCCACCACCACAGACACCTGTATACTCTGCCACCACCACAGACACCTGTATACTCTGCCACCACCACAGATACCTGTATACTCTGCCACCACCACAGACACCTGTATACTTTTCCACTACCACAGGCACCTGTATACTCTGCCACCACCACAACACGCCTGTATACTCTGCCACCACACACACACGCCTGTATACTCTGCCACCACCACAGATGCCTGTATACTCTGCCGCCACCACCACAGATGCCTGTATACTCTACCGCCACCACCACACATGCCTGTATACTCTGCCACCACACCGACGCCTGTATACTCTGCCACCACCACCGACGCCTGTATACTCTGCCACCACCACCGACGCCTGTATACTCTGCCACCACCACCGACGCCTGTATACTCTGCCACCACCACCGACGCTTGTATACTCTGCCACCACCACACACGCCTGTATACTCTGCCACCACCACACACGCCTGTATACTCTGCCACCACCACAGATGCCTGTATACTCTGCCGCCACCACCACAGATGCCTGTATACTCTGCCGCCACCACCACACACGCCTGTATACTCTGCCGCCACCACCACACACGCCTGTATACTCTGCCGCCACCACCACAGATGCCGGTATACTCTGCCACCACCACAGATGCCTGTATACTCTGCCGCCACCACCACCGACGCCTGTATACTCTGCCACCACCACCGACGCATGTATACTCTGCCACCACCACACACGCCTGTATACTCTGCCACCACCACACACGCCTGTATACTCTGCCACCACCACACACGCCTGTATACTCTGCCACCACCACACACGCCTGTATACTCTGCCACCACCACAGATGCCCGTATACTCTGCCGCCACCACAGATGCCTGTATACTCTGCCACCACCACCGACGCCTGTATACTCTGCCACCACCACCGACGCCTGTATACTCTGCCGCCACCACCACCAACGCCTGTATACTCTGCCGCCACCACCACACACGCCTGTATACTCTGCCACCACCACCGACGCCTGTATACTCTGCCACCACCACAGATGCCTGTATACTCTGCCACCACCACCGACGCCTGTATACTCTGCCACCACCACCGACGCCTGTATACTCTGCCACCACCACAGATGCCTGTATACTCTGCCACCACCACCGATGCCTGTATACTCTGCCACTGCCACCGACGCCTGTATACTCTGCCACCGCCACCGACGACTGTATACTCTACCACCACCACACAACGCCTGTATACTCTGCCACCACCACACACGCCTGTATACTCTGCCACACCACCACACACGCATGTATACTCTGCCACCACCACACACGCCTGTATACTCTGCCACCACCACACACGCCTGTATACGCTGCCACCACCACACACGCCTGTATACTCTGCCACCACCACACACGCCTGTATACTCTGCCACCACCACACACGCCTGTATACTCTGCCACCACCACACACGCCTGTATACTCTGCCACCACCACAGCCGCCTGTATACTCTGCCACCACCACAGCCGCCTGTATACTCTGCCACCACCACAGCCGCCTCTATACTATGCCACCACCACAGCCGCCTCTATACTCTGCTACCCGCAGAGCCGCCTGTATACTATGCTACCCGCAGATCCGCCTGTATACTCTGCTACCCATAGAGCCCTTTCTATACTCTGCTACCCACAGAGCCGCCTGTATACTCTGCTACCCACAGAGCCGCCTGTATACTCTGCTACCCACAGAGCCGCCTGTATACTCTGCTACCCACAGAGCCGCCTGTATACTCTGCTACCCACAGAGCCGCCTCTATACTCTGCTACCCACAGAGCCGCCTCTATACTCTGCTACCCACAGAGCCGCCTCTATACTCTGCTACCCACAGAGCCGCCTCTATACTCTGCTACCCACAGAGCCGCCTCTATACTCTGCTACCCACAGATCCGCCTCTATACTCTGCTACCCACAGAGCCGCCTCTATACTCTGCTACCCACAGAGCCGCCTCTATACTCTGCTACCCACAGACCCGCCTCTATACTCTGCTACTCACACAGCCGCCTGTATACTCTGCTACCCACAGAGCCGCCTCTATACTCTGCTACCCACACAGCCGCCTCTATACTCTGCTACCCATAGAGCCGCCTGTATACTCTGCTACCCACTGAGCCGCCTCGATACTCTGCTACCCACAGAGCCGCCTGTATACTCTGCTACCCACGGAGCCGCCTGTATACTCTGCTACCCACAGAGCCGCCTCTATGCTCTGCTACCCACAGAGCCACCTGTATACACTGCTACCCACAGAGCCACCTGTACAATCTGCTACCCACAGAGCCTTCTCTATACTCTGCTACCCACACAGCGGCCTGTATAATCTGCTACCCACAAACCCGCCTGTATACTCTGCTACCCACAGACCCGCCTGTATACTTTGCTACCCACAGAGCCGCTGTATACTGTGCTACCCACAGAGCCGCCTGTATAATCTCCTACCCTCAGAGCCGTCTGTATACTCTGCTACCCACAGACCCGCCTGTATACTCTGCTACCCACAGAGCCCTCTGTATACTCTGCTACCCACTGACCCGCCTGTATACACACAATTCATTTCACCCAGCTCCCGATGCAATTGCATCGGGCCTTTTTACTAGTATATATATAATTAGATGTTGGCCCGATTCTAACACATAGGGTATTCTATAATATGTATGTAGTTGACATACTGTGACTGACAGAACTGGTTAAGTCAACATGAGTGAACTACATATACATATATAGCAACGCTACGGTATATGGTGGTACATTACAGCACGTGTATAGCAGCACTATAGTATATGGTGGTACATTATAGTAAATGTATAGCAGCACTAATGTATATGGCGGTACATTACAGTACATGTAAAGTAACACTATAGTATATGGCGGTACAGTATAGCACATGTATAGCAGCACTATAGTATATGGCAGTATATTACGGTATATGTACAGGTGCACTATAGTATATGGTGGTATTTTATAGCATATAGTATATGGCGGTACAGTACAGCACATGTATAGTAGCACGATAGTATATGGCGGTACATTACAGTACATGTATAACAGCACTATGGTATATGGCGATACTCCGCTCCCCGCGGCCCCCCGCTCCTCCACAGTAAAAGTAAAAAAAATCCTCAGTGAGGATACTCACCTGTCCGCCGGCTCGCTCCACCTCCGCCTTCTAGGTCCTACAGGCCTTTAGGATTTGTCGTTGCCTGGGAAACCGATCAGCTGATCGGTCACATGACCGCTAACTGCCGGGGGGCAGGATGGAGCCAGGGGCAGGATGGAGCCGGGTGGGCGGGATGGAGGCGTCGGGGGGGCAGGATGTAGCTGGAGGGGGGCAGGATGGAGGCGGAGCAGAGGGGGGGCAGGATGGAGGCGGGGGAGCAAGAACAGCGGGGGTCAGGATGGAGGCGGGGGCAGGATGGAGGGAGCTGGGCAGATAGGAGGGAGCGGGGCAGGATGGAGCGAGCGGGGCAGGATGGAGCCGGAGGAGCAGGATGGTGGCGGCGAAGGGGCAGGATGGAGCGAATGGGGCAGGATGGTGGTGGGGGGCAGGATGTAGCGAGCGAGGCAGGATGGAGCCGGAAGAGCAGGATGGTGGAAGGGTGGAGCAGGATGGGGGGGGTGGGATGGTGGCGAGCAGGGCAGGATGGTGACGGGGGGCAAGATGGAGCAAGCGGGGCAGGATGGAGCGAGCAGGGCAGGATGGTGGCGGGGGGGCAGAATGGAGCGAGCGGGGCAGGATGGATCCGGAGGAGCAGGATGGTGGCGGGGGGGGCAGGATGGGGGGGGCTGGATGGTGGCGGGAAGGGTGGTAGGATGGAGCAAGTGAGGCAGGATGGAGCGAGCGGGGCAGGATGGTGGCGCGGGGGAGGCTGGATGAAGCGAGCGGGGCAGGATGGAGCGAGTGGGGCAGGATGTTGGCGCGGGGGGGTAGGCTGGTGGTGGGGGGGCAGGATGGTGTTGGGGGTGCAGGATAGAGCGAGCGGGGCAGGATGGAGCCGGCGGGGCAGGATGGAGCCAGGGGGGAAGGATGGAGCGAGCAAGGCAAGATGGAGCCGGAGGAGGGCAGGATGGAGCATGCGGGGCAGGATGGAGCCGGCGGGGCAGGATGGAGCTGGTGGGGCAGGATGGAGCCAGTTGGGCAGATCGGAGCGAACGGGGCAGTATGGAGCCAGGGGGGGCAGTATGGAGCCAGGGGAGGCAGGATGGAGCCGGGGGGGCATGATGGAGCCAGGGGAGCGGCAGGATGGAGCCAGGGGGGCAGGATGGAGCGAGCGAGGCAGGATGGAGCTGGGGGGTGGGCAGGATGGAGCCAGGGGGGGCAGGATCGGGCCGGGGGTGGCAGGATGGAGCTGGGGAGGCAGGATGGAGCCGGCGGGGGGGGGGGGGGTGCAGGATGGAGCCGGGATGGGTAGGATGGATGAGGGGGGGCAGGATGGATGCAGGGGGCACGATGGATGCGGGAGGTAGCATCCCCCTCGCCCTCCTCTGTTCTCAATCGTCTTCTGTAGTTGTCATGTGACAGGGCGGGCTGTATGATGTCACATCAGCCTGCCCTGTCACATGACCAGTGTGTACAGCTGGAGAAGACGGGTAAGAACAGCGGGAGGCGAGGGGGGGCAGTATGGATGCGGGTGGGGTGGGAGGCGGGAGGCAGTATTCCCCTCGCCTCCCGCTGTTCTAACCTGTGTGATGTCACATCAGCCCCCCGTGTGTACAGATGGGTGAGAACAGCGGGAGGCGAGGTGGGGGCATGGGGGGAGAGGTGAGGTGGGGACGGCGGGTTCCCTGCATGTACCGGCTAACGTGCCGCTGTCCCCAGGCTTCGGCGACAGCGGCGCTGACACGCCACTATCGCTAGCTGCAAATTGGCGGGAAATTCGAACTTTGAATTCTCGCGACAATTTGCATAGTCTGCACTCATTGACACCAGCCTCCGGCGCGCACCAGTGAGCGGCCTCTGTCTGGCGCGCGATTTCTGTGACTGACAGACGCCCTAGACAATTATATAGTAGACTAGATGGCGGCCCGATTCTAAAGAATCGAGTATTCTAGCCTATGGTTAGAAGGGTATACGGGCGCTCAGTGGTTAGCAAACTATACAGCGGCTCAGTGGTTACCAGAGTATACAGAGGCTCAGTGGCTCCTAGTCTGCCTCGGGGCAGAGTGCAGTGGTCAGGGGCAGAGTGCAGTGGTCAGGGCAGAGTGCAGTGGTCAGGGCAGAGTGCAGTGGTCAGGGCAGAGTGCAGTGGTCAGGGGCAGAGTGCATGGTGCAGGGCCCAATGCAATTGATCTGGAGCATGGTGCAATATGAATTGTGGTGGAGTATACAGGCGGGTCATGTGGGTAGCAGAGTATACAGGGGGCTCTCTGTGGGTAGCAAGTATACAGGCGGGTCTGTGGGTAGCAGAGTATACAGACGGGTCTGTGGGTAGCAGAGTATACAGAAGGCTCTGTGGGTAGCAGATTATACAGGCGGCTCTGTGGGTAGCAGAGGATACAGGCAGCTCTGTGGGTAGCAGAGTATACAGGCGGCTCTGTGGTGCAAGCAGAGTATACAGGCGGGTCTGTGGGTAGCAGAGTATGCAGGCGGGTCTGTGGGTAGCAGAGTATGCAGGCGGCTTTGTGGGTAGCAGAGTATACAGGCGGCTCTGTTTGAAATACACTGTACTTGAATTTGAAGTATGGCGCCATAGAGCGGCACGTTCAGTGCGGCGACCAATCACAATAGCGGCGAGCGCTATTGCCGCCATATTTGAAATACACTGAGTAATACTACCTGTACTCCGTGTATTTGAAGTATCACGCCATAGAGCGCGCCGCTATTCCGATTGGTCGACACGCTAAATGTGGCTACCAATCAGAATAGCGCTGCGCGCTATGCCGCCATATTTGAAATACACTGAGTACAGTGTATTTGAAGTTTCACGCCATAGACCGCGCCGCTATTCTGATTGGTCGCCACGCTGAATGCGGCTACCAATCAGAATAGCGCTGCGCGCTATGCCGCCATATTTGAAATACACTGTACTCTGTGTATTTGAAGTATCGCGCCATAGAGCGCGGCGCTATTCTGATTGGTCGACACACTGAATGCGGCGACCAATCAGAATAGCGGCGCGCTCTGTGGCGCGATACTTCAAATACACTGCACTCAGTGTATTTGAAGTATGGCGCCATAGAGCGCGCCGCTATTCTGATTGGTCGCCACGCTGAATGCGGCGACCAATCACAATCGCGGCTTGCGGTACGGCGGAAAATGCCGGTTGGCTCGCGGCTGGGCGGAGCTGAGCCACGGCTATGTACGGCATGGAGCTCAGCGGCTCGCCAGCCGGGAAATGACCGGCTAAAGCTGGTCATCTCCCGGCTGCGTCGCCGCGGACCTCCGTGCCATAGGTAGCCGCGGCTGAGCTCCGGGCAGCCAGCGAGCCAGTCGGGAGACGACCGGCTAATGCCGGTCTTCTCCCGGCAGGCTCGCGCTCGTTCCGGCCGCTGGACCGTGTAACGCCGGTCGTCTCCTGACCGTGTGTTTGGGGCACTGTACGGGCGTCCATAAGTATGGCGGGGCTGCCTGAGTCCTGCTCCGTTTAGGGCCGCCATCTTGGTCCACCCGTTCAGGGTGTACACTGTGGTGACGTCACGTAGCCGATGACAAAGTGACGGAAGTCCTGGCCAAAGTGACGGAAGTGGCCTTGGGCTTTTATATATTAGATATTAGATAATGTGTGTGTTTATATTATATAGAGCTCTGTCAAAAATTAAGAGATCAACGCAAATTTTTTTTCTTTCTTGGTATATTTTTGAGTAAAATGTACATTGTTCTTTTATTCTATAAACTACTGACAACATGTCTCCCAAATTCAAAGCTAAAAATGTTGTATTTATTTGCAGCAAATGAGAATTTGTCAAAATAATGAAAAAGAAAAAAAAAGTGCTTTCAGACCTCAAATAATGCAAAAAAAACACGCTTATATTCATATACAAACAACAATACTCATGTTTTAACTCAGGAAGAGTTCAGAAATCAATATTTGGTGGAATAACCATGATTTTTTTTATCACAGCTTTCATGCGTCTTGGCATGCTTTTGACTCACCGTAGCCGGGTCTCAGGTCTCAGGCACTGGCTGCTGTCACGGTTCGGTGCCTGAGGCTGTAAGGGCCCCGTGGTCAATGCACGGTTAGGTAATAATAAAGATTTGTTTCGTGATGCCACCTGTGGGTGTCCGGTGATGACACCAGCGCTGCTTGGACCTCCGGGGAATGGGCTGCAGCTAGATGGAACTGCTCCCCACAGGACGAGCGATAGTCCCCGGGGTCAGGAGCTGCACTGGTGGAATACGGCAGCTCAGTTGATTTGGTAGATGGATGAATTAGCAACAGTTAGTAAAGAATGCTCAGACACAGTGCTCCTCTGCATGAGTCTTTACTTTGTTCTTTCAAGTTCAACAGGTACACGGTTATAACGGTTTCCAGACTTTTAGGTAACGGACCGGGTGGTCCCTGCGATGAACAGTGTCCCTCCAAGGCTCCACAATGTCTTTCTTAAACTCACTGTCCCTGTTTACTCTTCGCTGCTTTCGTGCACCAGGTCAAGATATTGGGGAACCTCTGTTGAGGACCCAAGCCGTGGCCTATCAACTCCCGAGGGGTCCTCTGAACCCCAATGGTGGGTACCCCTCCTGGCACAGCTGTGGTGATGGTGGCTGTTGTGATGCGCTCCTAAGAAGCCCTCTATCACTCCGGTTTTGTAATGCAGCAGTGGACGTCTGCACTGCCTCGGAGCCGGTACCCCGGGTGGACTGTGCTCGGGTCTGCTTTTCACCCGTTACTTGTTCACTTGGTACTGGTTTACTTGGCCCCCTTCGCTTCTGAGTCACCACTTCCCGGTGCCCTCTCTGTTAGCAGTCTGGTCACAACTTCCTTGTTCTTGTCTCTCCCACTTACTAACTCTTTCCTGCTCTTTCCCAACACTGTACATCTCACACTCCTCCCACCAGGACCGGCCGCCCGGTGAACGGGTATCTGATTGATCCTCTACCTCTAGATATTGCATGTGGTGTATGGAGCCTTGGGATTAACCTGTTCATCATTGAGACGGAGGATACCGCACCTTCAGTCAAGGGTGCAGTACCCTCCTGTGACGCACTCGTTGCGGGGCGCCACACTTTCCACCAGTCTTTCACACTGCTTTTGGGTGACCTTATGCCACTTCTGGCACAGAAATTTAAGCAGTTCTTCTTTATTTGATGGCTTGTTACTCTCCATCTTCCTCTTGAATACTTTTCAGAGGTTTTCAATGAGGTTCGGGTCTTGAGATTGGGCTGGCCATGACCGGGTCTTGATGTGGTGCTCCATCATCCACACATTGATTGACCAAGCTGAGTGGCATGAGGCATTGTCATGCTGGAAAAACCAGTCCACAGAGTTAGGGAACATTGCCTGAGCAGAAGGAAGCAAGTGTTTTTCAAGTATAACCTTGTATGCACCTTGATTCATATGTCCTTCATAAAGATTAACCTGCCCAACCTTGCTGAAGCATTCCCAGGTCATCACCGATCCTCCATCAAATTTCACAGTGGGTGCAAGACAATGTGGCTTGTACGCCTCTCCAGGTCTCCGTCTAACCATTAGACAACCATGTGTTAGACAAAGCTGAAAATTAGACTCACCAGAGAAGATTACAATACTCCAATCCTCTATGGTTCAGTCCTTATGTTCTTTAGCAAGCATCAGCCTGGCTCTCATTTGCTTCTCATTGATGAAAAGCTTTTTTTTAGCTTTACATGACTTGAGCCCTGCCTCTAAGAGCCTGTTACTAACTGTTCTTGCCGTGCACTTCATCCCAGCTGCCATTTGCCATTCCTTTTGTATGTCACTTGATGTCATCCTGCGGTTGCTGTGTGACATTCGAAAAAGATGATGGTCATCCCGGTCAGTGGAGAGTTGCTTTCACCCTCTGCAGGACTGTAGCTTTGTTGTCCCCAATGTCTGCTGCTTGACCTTGTTGTAATGAACTGCCGTCTACAAAATTTTAAAGATGGAGGCAACATGATGCTCTTTGTATCCCTCTGCCAGTAAAGCCAGATTGAGCCCTTCTTATCCTCACTCAAGACTTTTCTTTTCAGCTCCTTTGCCATGGTTGCTATTTTTTCAATCAAATTACTGTGGGAATGAGGTTGTTGTATTGCTACCCTTGGACGTTGTGATTACTGTGCACTATACAAACTATATGCAATAGTCCTTGAATGTGATTGTAACTTTTTCTACCTCATTGTACTGCACTCAGCACTTTATACTTTTCCATGTACTTTTGAAATTGACCTCATTGTCTGTCTCCCCTGGTGACATGTACCATCCAATTTGTACAGTCCCAGTTTTTCTACTTGCAACTGGCCTTACTATTAAATTCTTGCACAAGCATAGCCACTGTTGTATGTGACTGGTTACTGGGTTATCTACGAAGGTATTAACACTTTGTTCTCCTGTGTAAAAAACATTCTATGGTGGGGAGGATCTAGAGGCAGAACCAGACAACATTCAATGGAGGGGAGGAGCTAGAGGCAAAACAAGACAACATTCTATGGATGGGAGGACCTAGAGTCAGAAGCACACAACATTCTATGGAGGGGGAGGGGCTAGAGGTAGTACCAGACAACATTCTATGGAAGGGAGGAGCTAGGGGCAGAACCAGATAATATTCTATGGAGGGGAGGAGCTAGAGGCAGAACCAGATGACATTCTATGGTGGGGAGGATCTAGACGCAAAACCAGGCAACATTCTATGGAGAGGGAGGAGCTAGAGGCAGAACCAGACAATATTCTATGGAGGGGAGGAGCAAGAGTCAGAACCAGACAACATTCTATGGAGGGGGAGGAGCTAGAGGTAGAACCAGACAACGTTCTATGAAAAGAAGGAGCTAGAGGCAGAACAAGAAAACATTTTATGGAGGGGAGGAGCTAGAGTCAGAACCAGACAACATTCTATGGAGGGGGAGGGCTAGAGATGGTACCAGATAACATTCTATGGAAGGGAGAAGCTAGAGGCAGAACAAGACAACATCCTATGGAGGGGAGGAGGTAGAGACAGAACCAAGCAACATTCTATGGAGGGGAGGAGCTAGAATCAAAGCCAGAAAACATTCTATGGAAAGGGAGGAACTAGAGGCAGAACCAGACAACATTCTATGGAAGGGAGGAGCTAGAAGCATAACCAGACAATATTCTATGGAGGGGAGGAGCTAGAGGCAGAACCAGACAACATTCTATGAGGGGAGGAGCTGTATGCAGAACCAGACAACATTCTATAGAGGGGAGAAGCTAGAGGCAGAACCAGACAATATTCTATGGAGGGGAGGAGCTAGAGGCAGAACCAGACAACATTCTATAGAGGGGAGAAGCTAGAGCCAGAACCAGACAACATTCTATGGAGGGGAGGGCTAGAGTAGTACCAGACAACATTCTATGGAAGGGAGGAGCTAGAGGCATAACCAGACAATATTCTATGGGAGGGGAGAAACTAGAGGCAGAACCAGACAACATTCTATGAGAGGGGAGGAGCTAGAGGCAGAACCAGACAATATTCTATGGAGGGGAGGAGCTAGAGTCAGAACCAGACAACATTCTATGGAGGGGAGGAGCTAGAGGCAGAACCAGACACATCATTAATGGAGGGAGGACTAGAGCAGAACCAGCAACATTCTATGGAGGGGAGGAGCTAGAGAGAAACCAGACAACATTCTATGGAGAGGGAGGACTAGAGGCAGAACCAGGCAACATTCTATGGAGGGGAGGAGCTAGAGGTAGAACCAGACAACATTCTATGAGAAGGAGGAGCTAGAGGCAGAACCAGACAACATTCTATATGGGAGGGGAGGGGCTAGAGGTGGTACCAGACAACATTCTATGGAAGAGGAGGAGCTAGAGGCAGAACAGAAACATTCTATGGAAGGGGAGGAGGTAGAGGACAGAACAAGCAACATTCCATGGAGGGGAGGGGTAGAGAGAACCAAGCAACATTCTATGGAAGGGAGGAGCTAGAGGCAATACCAGACAATTCTATAGAGAGGAGGACTAGAGCAGAACCGACAACATTCTATAGAAGGGAGGAGCTAGAGCATGAACCAGACAACATTCTATGAGGGAGGAGCTAGAGTCAGAACCAGACAACATTCTATTGAGGGGAGGAGCTAGAGTAGAACCAGACAACATTCTATGAGGGGAGGAGCTAGAAGCAAAGCCAGACAACATTCTATGGGAGGGGGAGAAGCTAGAGCCAGAACCAGACAATATTCTAAGGAGGGGAGGAAGCTAGACGAGAACCAGACAACATTCTATGGAGGGGGAGGGGCTAGAGGTAGTACCAGACAACATTCTATGGAAGAGAGGAGCTAGAGGCAGAACAAGACAACATTCTATGGAGGGGAGGAGCTAGAGACAGAACCAGACAACATTCTATGGAGAGGGAGGGCTAGAGGCTAGAACCAGACAACATTCTATGGAAGGGAGGAGCTAGAGGCAGAACCAGACAACATTCTATGAGAGGAGGAGCTAGAGGCAGAACCAGACAACATTCTATGGAGGGAGGAGCTAGAGGCAGAACCAGACAACATTCTATGAGAGGGAGGAGCTAGAGGCAGAACCAGACAACATTCTATGAGGGGAGGAGCTAGAGCAGAACCAGACAACATTCTATGGAGGGGAGGAGCTAGAGGTAGAACCAGACAACATTCTATGGAAGGGAGGAGCTAGAGGCAGAACAGACAACATTCTATGAGAGGAGGCTAGAGGCAGACCAGACAACATTCTATAGGAGGAGCTAGAGGCAGAACCAGACAAATTCTATGGAGGGGAGGAGCTAGAGTCAGAACCAGCAACATTCTATGAGGGAGGGAAGCTAGAGGCAGAACCAGACAACATTCTATGGAAGGGAGGAGCTAGAGGCATAACCAGACAACATTCTATGGAGGGGAGGAGCTAGAGGCAGAACAGACAAATTCTATGAGATGGAGGAGCTAGAGGCAGAACCAGACAACATTCTATGAGGGAGGAGCTAGAGGCAGAACCAGACAATATTCTATGAGGGAGGAGCTAGAGGCAGAACCAGACAACATTCTATGGAGGGGAGGAGCTAGAGGCAGAACCAGACAACATTCTATGGAGGGGAGGGCTAGACGTGAGACCAGACAACATTCTATGGAAGGGAGGAGCTAGAGGCATAACCAGACAATATTCTATGGAGGGAGGAGCTAGAGGCAGAACCAGACAACATTCTATAGAGAGGAGGAGCTAGAGGCAGAACCAGACAACATCTATAGAGGGGAGGAGCTAGAGGCAGAACCAGACAACATTCTATAGGAGGAGGAGCTAGAGGCAGAACCAGACAACATTCTATGAGGGGAGGGCTAGGAGAGTAGAGAGCAACATTTATGAGGGAGGAGCTAGGGAAACCAGACAACATTCTATGGAGGGAGGAGTTAGAGGCATAACAGACAACATTCTATGGAGGGAGGAGGTAGAGACAGAACCAAGCAACATTCTATGGAGGGGAGGGCTAGAGGTAGAATCAGACAACATTCTATGGAAGGGAGGAGCTAGAGTCAGAGCCAGACACATTCTATAGAGGGGGAGGGCTAGAGGTAGAACCAGACACATTCTATGGAAGGGAGGATCTAGAGGCAGAACAAGACAACATCTATGGAGGGGAGGAGGTAGAGAAGAACAAGAAACATTTATGGAGGGGAGGAGTAAGGCAGAACCAGACAACATTCTATGGAGGAGAGGAGCTAGAGGCAAAGCCAGACAACATTCTATGGATGGGGAAAGAGACTAGAGCAGAACCAGATAAATTCTATGGAAGGGAGGAGCTAGAGGTAGAACCAGACACATTCTATGGAGGGAGGAGCTAGAGGCAGAACCAGACAACATTCTATGAGGGGAGGAGCTGAGCAGAACCAGACAACATTCTATGAGGGGAGGAGCTGAGCAGAACCAGACAACATTCTATGGAGGGGGAGAAACTAGAGCAGAACCAGACAAATTCTATGGAGGGGAGGAGCTAGAGGCAGAACCAGACAACATTCTATGGAAGAGAGGAGGAGGAGCTAGAGGTAAACCAGACAACATTCTATGGAAGGGAGGACTAGAGCAGAACCAGACTACATACTATAGAGGGGAGGAGCTAGAGGTAGAACAAGACAACATTCCTATGAGGGGAGGAAGTAGAGACAGAACCAACAACATTTATGGAGGGGAGGAGCTAGAGGCAGAACCAGACAACATTCTAGATGGAGGAGAGGAGCTAGAGGCAAAACCAGGCAACATTCTATGGAGAGGGAGGAACTAGAGGCAGAACCAGGCAACATTCTATGGAAGGGAGGAACTAGAGGCAGAACCAAGACAATATTCTATGGAGGCGAGGAGCTAGAGGCAGAACCAGACAACATTCTATGAGGGGAGGAGCTAGAGGCAGAACCAGACAACATTCTATGAGGGGAGGAGCTTATGCAGAACAGCAACATTCTATGGAGGGGGAGAACTAGAGGCAGAACCAGACAACATTCTATGGAGGGGAGGAGCTAGAGGCAGAACCAGACAACATTCTATAGAGGGGAGGAGCTAGAGGCAGAACAGACAACATTCTATAGAGGGGAGGAGCTATAGGCAGAACCAGACAATATTCTATAGAGAGGAGGAGCTAGAAGCAGAACCAGACAACATTCTATAGAGGGGGAGCTAGAGGTAGAACAGACAACATTCTATAGAGGGGGAGGAGCTAGAGGCAGAACTAGACAACATTCTATGGAGGGGAGGAGCTAGAGGCAGAGCAGACAACATTCTATGAGGGAGAGCTAGAGGAGAACCAGACAACATTCTATGGAGGGAGGAGCTAGAGGAGAACTAGACAACATTCTATGAGGGGAGGAGCTAGAGGCAGAGCCAGACAACATTTCTATAGAGGGGGAGAGCTAGAGGCAGAACCAGACAACATTCTATAGAGGGGGAGAGCTAGAGGTAGAACTAGACAACATTCTATAGAGGGGGAGCTAGAGGCAGAACTAGACAACATTCTTATGAGCGGAGTGAGCTAGAGGCAAAGCCTAGAACAACATTCAATATGGAGGAGGCAGGGCCGGCTAATTAGAGGCTAGAGGTAGATGTTTATGTGCAATAATCTGTCAAACTAAATTAAAGGACCATTCAGGAGCAAAGTAAAGGCCACAAAAAACAAAAATGGGTCATGGGTAATAATGTAAAGTCATGAGAGCATTAAAATATTGCAATTTAAACTTTGTTCAAGTAATGGGTGTTTGTACATAAGAAATAGGGCCACAGACATGAAGCAAAGTCTAGACAGCCAGACAGGTATACTGTAGTATAAATACAAATTCATGATTGTACATATAGCTCCCATGCATGGAGAGTTATAAAAAAATAAATACAATATAAAATCTGGATATAGACAAGGGTAAATGTTCTAGCAGCATTATGTTGTGATAAATACATGATGTAATGTGCAGAGCACAAATAATGTTAGATAATAAATATAAAGTGCTGCTGCAAATAAATGATACTAAATAGTTTACATTATAAATAATTAGAATATGCCGTGTAAATGTGCTGTCTCATCTATATGTTACAGTGTCTATAATGCAACAAATACAGACTAAGCAAACCTTTCCTATAGCAGGCCTGCCAAAACACTTGTCTAATGCTATGAAAAGGTCCAAGTATCAGCTGATGAGGGATTTCATGCTGCAGGCTTGTCCTGTGCCGAGAAAATGTCTGTCTGACACTAACATGAAATATACTGAATACCACAGTGATACGGAAGCTAATAAGTAGTAAATACCTGGAAGATCCCATGTCTGTGTGTGCCGCCCACCCCAACACGCGTTTCGTATTGCCTTTATCAGGGAGTGGCATCATAGTGAAGGGACAGGGTATAAGAAGGGTGTGCTAACCAATCGGAAGCGACTCCCAGCGGGGAAACAGGGAAACCTAGAGTCACAAGTTTTTCCTTCTGTCTTGAGTGTTGTCGTTTTTGTGACCTCCATTGGTCTCTGCTTTCTTCCTGCAGTGATGATGCAGCCAATCTGCAGTGATACCGGCATATATGACACCAGATCTCCAAGCTCATCACTTCTTTTAACTGCTGGGCTACATTATTAACAAACTCACAAAAATATTTATTCACTTATATAGCAATATTAATACCACGGCGCTTTATATACAGTTAGGGCCAGTAATATTTGGACAGTGACACAATTTTCGCGAGTTGGGCTCTGCATGCCACCACATTGGATTTGAAATGAAACCTCTACAACAGAATTCAAGTGCAGATTGTAACGTTTAATTTGAAGGGTTGAACAAAAATATCTGATAGAATATGTAGTAATTATACACATTTCTTTACAAACACTCCACATTTTAGGAGGTCAAAAGTAATTGGACAAATAAACATAACCCAAACAAAATATTTTTGTTTTCAATATTTTGTTGCGAATCCTTTGGAGGCAATCACTGCCTTAAGTCTGGAACCCATGGACATCACCAAACGCTGGGTTTCCTCCTTCTTAATGCTTTGCCAGGCCTTTACAGCCGCAGCCTTCAGGTCTTGCTTGTTTGTGGGTCTTTCCGTCTTAAGTCTGGATTTGAGCAAGTGAAATGCATGCTCAATTGGGTTAAGATCTGGTGATTGACTTGGCCATTGCAGAATGTTCCACTTTTTTGCACTCATGAACTCCTGGGTAGCTTTGGCTGTATGCTTGGGGTCATTGTCCATCTGTACTATGAAGCGCCGTCCAATCAACTTTGCAGCATTTGGCTGAATCTGGACTGAAAGTATATCCCGATACACTTCAGAATTCATCCGGCTACTCTTGTCTGCTGTTATGTCATCAATAAACACAAGTGACCCAGTGCCATTGAAAGCCATGCATGCCCATGCCATCATGTTGCCTCCACCATGTTTTACAGAGGATGTGGTGTGCCTTGGATCATGTGCCGTTCCCTTTCTTCTCCAAACTTTTTTCTTCCCATCATTCTGGTACAGGTTGATCTTTGTCTCATCTGTCCATAGAATACTTTTCCAGAACTGAGCTGGCTTCTTGAGGTGTTTTTCAGCAAATTTAACTCTGGCCTGTCTATTTTTGGAATTGATGAATGGTTTGCATCTAGATGTGAACCCTTTGTATTTACTGTCATGGAGTCTTCTCTTTACTGTTGACTTAGACACAGATACACCTACTTCACTGAGAGTGTTCTGGACTTCAGTTGATGTTGTGAACGGGTTCTTCTTCACCAAATAAAGTATGCGGCGATCATCCACCACTGTTGTCATCCGTGGACGCCCAGGTCTTTTAGAGTTCCGAAGCTCACCAGTCAATTCCTTTTTTCTCAGAATGTACCCAACTGTTGATTTTGCTACTCCAAGCATGTCTGCTATCTCTCTGATGGGTTTTTTCTTTTTTTTCAGCCTCAGGATGTTCTGCTTCACCTCAATTGAGAGTTCCTTTGACCGCATGTTGTCTGGTCACAGCAACAGCTTCCAAATGCAAAACCACACACCTGGAATCCACCCCTGACCTTTTAACTACTTCATTGATTACAGGTTAACGAGGGAGACGCCTTCAGAGTTAATTGCAGCCCTTAGAGTCCATTGTCCAATTACTTTTGGTCCCTTGAAAAAGAGGAGGCTATGCATTACAGAGCTATGATTCCTAAACCCTTTCTCCGATTTGGATGTGGAAACTCTCATATTGCAGCTGGGAGTGTGCACTTTCACCCCATATTATATATATAATTGTATTTCTGAACATGTTTTTGTAAACAGCTAAAATAACAAAACTTGTGTCACTGTCCAAATATTTCTGGCCCTAACTGTACATCAGCAATACTGTCCCCATTGGGGCTTACAATCTATATTCCCTATCAGTTTGTCTTTGGAGTGTAGGTAGCAACCAGAGTGCCCAGAGGAAACCCAGGCAAACATGGGCAGAACATACAATCTCCTCCCTGATGTCATCCTTGGTGGCATTTGAATCCAGGACCCAGCACTGCAATGCTAACCACTGAGCCACCGTACAGTGCTAACCACTGAGCCACCATATAGTGTTAACCACTGAGCCACCATACAGTGTTAACCACTGAGCTACCATATACAGTGCTAACCACTGAGCCACCATACAGTGCTAACCACTGAGCCACCATATACAGTACTAACCACTGAGCCACCGTACAGTGCTAACCACTGAGCCACCTATAGTGTTAACCACTGGCCACCATACAGTGCTAACTACTGAGCCACCTATGTGCTAACACTGAGCCACCATACAGTGCTAACACTGAGCCACTATACAGTGCTAACCACTGAGTCACCGTGCCGCCCACTATACAGTGCTAACCACTGAGCCATCGTGCTGCCCTCTATACAGTGCTAACCACTGAGCCACCGTACTGACCCTTTATACAGTGCTAACCACTGAGCCACCTTTGCTGCCCTCAATACAGTGCTAACCACTGAGCCACTGTGCTGCCCTCTATACACTGCTAACCACTGAGCCACCGTGCTGCCTCTATACAGTGCTAACTACTGAGTCACCGTGCTGCCCTCTATACAGTGCTAACCACTGAGCCACCGTGCTGCCCTCTATACAGTGCTAACCACTGAGCCACCGTGCTGCCCTCTATACAGTGCTAACTACTGACCCACCGTGCTGCCTCAATACAGTGCTAACCACTGAGCCACTGTGCTGCCCTCTATACAGTGCTAACCACTGAGTCACGTGCTGCCCACTATACAGTGCTAACCACTGAGCCACCGTGCTGCCCACTATACAGTGCTAACCACTGAGCCACCGTGCTGCCCTCAATACAGTGCTAACCACTGAGCCACTGTGCTGCCCTCTATACAGTGCTAACCACTGAGTCACCGTGCTGCCCACTATACAGTGCTAACCACTGAGCCACCGTGCTGCCCTCTATACAGTGCTAACCACTGAGCCACCGTGCTGCCCTCTATACAGTGCTAACCACTGAGCCACAGTGCTGCCCTCTATACAGTGTAACCACTGAGCCACCTGCTGCCCACTATACAGTGCTAACCACTGAGCCACCGTGCTGCCCTCTATACAGTGCTAACCACTGAGCCACCGTGCTGCCCACTATACAGTGCTAACCACTGAGCCACCGTGCTGCCCTCTATACAGTGCTAATCACTGAGCTACCGTGCTGCCCTCTATACAGTGCTAACCACTGAGCCCCGTGCTGCCCTCTATACAGTGCTAACCACTGAGCCACCGTGCTGCCCTCTATACAGTGCTAACCACTGAGCTACCGTGCTGCCCTCTATACAGTGCTAACCACTGAGCCACTGTGCTGCCCTCTATACAGTGCTAACCACTGAGCCACCGTGCTGCCCTCTATACAGTGCTAACCACTGAGCCACTGTGCTGCCCTCTATACAGTGCTAACCACTGAGCCACGTGCTGCCCTCTATACAGTGCTAACCACTGAGCCACTGTGCTGCCCTCTATACAGTGCTAACCACTGAGCCACTGTGCTGCCCTCTATACAGTGCTAACCACTGAGCCACCGTACTGCCCTCTATACAGTGCTAACCACTGAGCCACTGTGCTGCCTCTATACAGTGCTAACCACTGAGCCACCGTGCTGCCCTCTATACAGTGCTAACCACTGAGCCTCCGTGCTACCCTCTATACAGTGCTAACCACTGAGCCACCTACTGCCCTCTATCAGTGCTAACCACTGAGCCACTGTGCTGCCCTCTATACAGTGCTAACCACTGAGCCACCATGCTGCCCTCTATACAGTGCTAACCACTGAGCCACCGTACTGCCCTCTATACAGTGCTAACCACTGAGCCACTGTGCTGCCCTCTATACAGTGCTAACCACTGAGCCACCGTGCTGCCCTCTATACAGTGCTAACCACTGAGCCTCCGTGCTAACCTCTATACAGTGCTAACCACTGAGCCACCGTACTGCCTCTATACATGTGCTAACCACTGAGCACTGTGCTGCCACTCTATACAGTGCTACCACTGAGCCACCGTGCTGCCCTCTATACAGTGCTAACACTGAGCCACTGTGGTGCCTCTATACAGTACCAACGACTGAGCCACCGTGCTGCCCTCTATACAGTGCTAACCACTGAGCCACTGTGCTGCCCTCTATACAGTGCAACCACTGAGCCACTGTGCCAAAAAAAGAAGTTAAATGTAAAAATCGTATTTGCAGGTATTTTTAACATTCAGGAGAAAATGCTCTTGGTTTATGTCCTGATGATCTTCTGTTATGAGAACATAGAAACTGTTTTGCAAATTTACTAAAATGTGTATTATTTATATTCAAATTGATAAATAATTGAAAATGCCGCCCTCCTCTATTGACCTTCATAATTAAATCTTTTCTGCCTTGCCCCCAGCTGCTCAGTGTGCAGAAGTAAGAAATATTTCCTCTCTTCATCTACCACAAATCTTATCCTTCCCTCCTCCAGGAGGATGAGAAATTTAATATAACAAAAGGCATGTTTCGAGCCGGTTGTATTATGCATTGGGCCTCAATATCTGAGCAAATGTAAATAGCATTTTATTTAAAACATCTGTCCGCAGTGGGATAGATGAATGCACGAGTCTGCCGTCCAGCTGGTGACTTCTAATGCCTGAATAATAATAAAATAAAACCCCTCCGAAATCCTCAAATCCCCAGGACAAGAATGCCGTATTCAGGATCCAAGCAGCGGGGTGCAAGACGTAAACAGACTGCTCCAGAGCTGACACTCGGCTATTGGAAGTCAATATCACAAGTAGTCTGTATAGGGGGTCAGAATCAGGGAGACAGGTGGAGTCACTTCTAAGAAAAATAGAGGGATGTTTCACAATGACAAATATCTATCTATCTATCTATCTTATTCATCATCCATCTATGTATCCATCTATGGGGGCCATTACACGCTACGATATATTAAACCATGTCGGCTGGAAAGTTACGTGATTGAGATCGCTACAACAATTTATTGATATCGCTTGTGCGGTGTCACAGACACAGACATAGATCTCGCTAACAATTTTTCAAATGACAGTGCACCAGCGATCCAGCGCACAACCCAGCGATCGAGGCAGCCAGTGTCAGGAATAGGCGAAATCATTAAGGAGATCGCTATGGCGGTGTCACACTGAATGATGCAAGTAGGTTGCATGATCGACATCGTCTGATTTGCGGTATGGGTCTCGTATCTGTGATTAACGATCTGACCACTTATCGCTAGCGTGTGACGGCCCCCTATCATCTATCTATCTATCTATCTATCTATCTATCTATCATCTGTCATTTATCTATGTATCTATATCTACATGGATAACACAGGATATTCACATATTTATTAAGCTTCTATGACTATCTGGCATACAGATACAGCTGCCAACAGTGTGTTATGACGTGGAGCACAAATCTTGATTTACCAATTAAGACCAGCACATTCTCTGCGGTTATATTGTGTTCAAGGTGAAATGAATGGAAACAATCCTGACTATCTTTGCTCAATGTTGCAGTAACCTGTTTGTGCAGTGCCCCTGCTGACCACTGAGTGGCAGTGTTGGGGGCACTGTCAGCTGTTGTCTGGGATTGGTTTCTTTCCCCCATATTTGCAGAGTTGTGTATTGTTTGGAGCTCTCTATGACCTATCTGTTCTCCTCATTTTACAGGTAAATGAACCTCTCAGCTCTTTACAAGCTCAGAGAGACGCAGTAACCCAGATGTCGCTGCAGCTGAGCAGCACAGAGTATACTGAGAAAAGCCATCACTCTGAACCACCTCCACCAAAAAGTGGCCTGAGATGTGACAGGTGAGGAGATGTGTCCCTGTGGCTCTGTTACATGAAGGATGTGTCTATGAGATCCGCTGTGCAGCTCTCACAATCTGATGGGATTATTCAAGTGCGGTATAAACATTTCTTCTTCACCCCACTCCATAGTATTGCCGCATAGTGGAAATGAAGCTTCACAGGAGGACCAAGATGGCCGCAATGGGGGCTTTCAGCATGCCCCGGCTGCCATGATAACCTGTCAGTGCTTTGTGATCACGTTGCGGGGAACCGATGTACAATTTCACAAGATTGTGTCAGAGATTGACACCAGCAATTAAATGGTTAACAGCAGTGATCAGAACTCTGCTCCCCCTGTGCATGTTACGTATTGATTGCCTTGCAGTATGGAAGTGCTGCTGCTGTGGTTTAAATTAAACCTTTTTTTTTCCTGCTCTCAGTGTGGAGGGAGGAACCTAATGAGCGGGAGCTGAGAGTGCAGGTGTGTGTGATGAATATGACTCATGCTTGGGTGAGCTGAGGCGTGTGCCTGGGCTGGTTGCTCCCCACCCCTTGGCCATAAATGGGTCAGCTCACATCCACCTGATGTCGCTGATTCAGTTCACTTCTGGACTGTGTCCTGTTGTGAGCAGAGGCTGATCTGAAGCTGCTGTTTTTTTCTCCATTGGAAGCTGCTGGGTTCCGTGGTCTGTGGGTGGAGGTAGGGGCTTATGCCTAGGGCTTCTCAGGAGTTTTAGGGTCTTAGGCTGGCGACTTGGACCTCCTCATCTTCAGAGGTACCTCCGAGAACAGGACGAGTCAGGGACCCCAGTTTCAGGGCCAGAGCAGGCTCCCCTGACTTTCTACGCCCAGCTCTCTCCTACTTCTGGGTACCCCAGAGTGACACTGCAGTTATGTGAGATATGCAGATGTACTGTGTGTGAAGAGAGCTCCGCTCCGGAGCTGCCCGCTGCCCACGGTGACCCCACTGCTGAACTTACAGCAACACATTGCATGGAACAATTTTCTGTGGCACTTTGATCTGCTACTGTGGCACAGAGTCACAAACGCTTCCAAATGTGTTGAATTTTGTGTCACTGGTCACAAGCTGCACATAACACACTTAGGGTACCTTTACACGCGGCTACATTTCTAGGGTGGGTACAGGTAACTTACTAGTTGCAGTGAAATCATGGAGAGATTATTCCATTTGTACACAGCAACAAGATAGAACCTTGTCTCCATGATTTCACTGCAACCAGTAAGTTACCTGTAGCCACCTAGAAATGTAGCCGCGTGTAAAGGTACCCTTAAGGCTACTTTCACATAACGATTTTGGAAAATCCGATGCTGTCCGATATAAATCGGACAGCATCGGATTCTTCTGATGCCTGGAATCGGATGCCAAATAGGCATCCGATTCCGACAGAAATAGGATGCCCGCCCTCCTGTCAGATCGCTCCCTGAGCTGTCAGCTGTCTCTTCTCTCCTCTTGGCCCCCGGTCCTCTCCTCTTGGCCCCGCGTCCTCTCCTCTTGGCCCCCGGTCCTCCTATGTGTCCTCCCCCAGTCCTTCAATGTGGTGCCCCATGTGTCCTCCGGTCCCCCCATGTGTCCTCCCCCTCTCCTCCAATCTTTTCTCACCTGTCCACGACTCCTGCACGATCCCGCGCCTCTCTCGGTGGCTTGCTGTTCTGTCTTCTGTGCTGCCAGGTCCTCTCGTGATGTCACAATCACATGACTGCCGGTTATTGGTTACTGGCAGTCATGTGATTGTGACATCACGGCAGGTCCTGTCAGCACAGACAGGAAGACACCGGAGACGTGCGGGAGACGCCGGGAGCCTCGTGGACAGGTGAGTATCGTTTTTTTTTTTATGTTTTTGTTTTTTTAAACCCTTTACTTCACTTTTGGGAGCTATTTTAGTGTACTGAGCATGCTCAATACACTAAAATCGGGTCCGAGGAGACATCAGATGTTTCCTCGGACCCTTCTCCATAGGGCCCCATGTTAAATTGATCGGGTCGGATCGGATGTGCACTAAATGGCATCCGATTTGGTCTGATCCGATTCTGTCAGATTTTATTTTCGGTGCAAAAATCGGAGCAGGCTCCGATTTTTGCACCGATGAAAAAATCGGACAGAATCGGATCGGACCAAATCGGATGCCATTTAGTGCACATCCGATTCGGTCCGATGCCCATAGGGCTGCATGGGGCCCAACATCGGTCCGATGCTGTCCGATTTTTATCGGACAGCATCGGAAATAAAAACTCCGCAATGTGAAAGCACCCTAACACAGACTTCAATGCAAGTCACGTGTAATATGCAATTTGTGTGCAACGTTGCTTCATAGTATAATCACAGTCTTAGGCTAGCCACACGACCATATAGTTCCAATCCAAGAAAGAGTCCCATTAGTCCCACCAATCAGACAGAGGGGGATTTGTTTTTCTGTGCAGAAGAATAAAAAATAAGTTTCTCCACCTTCTCCATTTTGTCTATCCATGAAATGTGGATCGCATTCAGATGCCATCCAAGTGTAGTCTGATTTTTTTTTTCACGGACCCATAGAATTGAATGGCTGAGTGTTATGGCATTGATGGAGGCAAATCATGCATGCTGCAATTTTTTTTACTCATACCATTCTGTCTGATTTTTTTGACGGCTCACACTCCCACCAAACAAACAGTCACCTGGCCTAACCCCTAGGAGCACAGCTCTGTACATTTTGTTGAAGCTGTGAGAGGTAATGCTGGCTCTCTTTCATACAAGTAAATTTAACCTGAACCAGCCACCAGGATTTCCATATAGGAAGTAAAGAGAGTACCATACTGACGCTAGCATGCTGAATCCAGTCGTGCCTTAAAGAGGACGTGTCACCAAACCAGGCATGGTGATCTAATTACAGCACTGGATGCAGCATGTCTGCAGCATGCAGACAAGGGGTCCCCCAGCCCTTGAGCAGCCCTGTACCCCGAGATAATACACTTAGAAAACTTACATCCTGCAGCCATTAAGGAGGTGGCTAGAGGCTGCAGCCAAGGGCAGATTCACACCCCCTGCATGTGTAATCTGCCCACCGCTGCCAATCATTCTCTCCCTTTCTGCAGCATCTAAACAGAGTTTTTTTTCTCTCTCCCAGAAAGTCACAGGAGAGAAAAAAAAACTCTGTTTAAATGCTGCAGGTGGTCCAGCCTCCTCCTGGACTATATGGGTCAGGTCCTCCAGCCTCCTTCTGGACTATTTGGGTCAGGTCCTCCAGCCTCCTTCTGGACTATTTGGGTCAGGTCCCCCAGCCTCCTCCTGGACTATGTGGGTCAGGTCCCCCAGCCTCCTTCTGGACTATTTGGGTCAGGTTCCCCAGCCTCTTCCTGGACTATGTGGGTCAGGTCCCCCAGCCTTTTCCTGGACTATGTGGGTCAGGTGGTCTAGCCTCCTCCTGGACTATGTGGGTCAGGTCCCCCAGCCTCCTTCTGGACTATTTGGGTCAGGTCCCCCAGCCTCCTCCTGGACTATGTGGGTCAGGTCCCCCAGCCTTTTCCTGGACTATGTGGGTCAGGTGGTCTAGCCTCCTTCTGGACTATGTGGGTCAGGTCCTCCAGCCTCCTTCTGGACTATTTGGGTCAGGTCCCCCAGCCTCCTTCTGGACTATTTGGGTCAGGATCCCAGACCATGATCTTTCCACCATCCAAATTTGCCCCTCCTGTACCTGTACGTCCTGATCGCCTAGATTTAGTGTACTTGTTCTTGTCTCCCTTATCCTCATGTAAAGCACCATGGAACCTAATGGTGCTATATAAATAAATAATAATAATAATAATAATAATCCATACCGGCTCCAGTAGGTCTCCTGCAGTATTTGCGGTGGCTGTGGTGTAATTCTACTGAAGATTCATCAGAGAAATCCACCTTCTGCCACTTTTCCAGCGTCCATCTGTTTAGCAGGCTGTGGGATTTTGTAAATGCCACATGGTTTTTTTATTTGCCTTTTGTTTAGTGCTGGCTTCTGGGCACTGATTCAACCATAGAGGCCATTTTGAGACAGAATCCTACAAACTGTTCTAGCTGACACAGGGCCTTGAGGTGACCAGGCCTGTTGGAGCTCGGCTGCAGTGGAAGAGGGGCTTGCTTTGGATTTTCTAATCAAGAAACGTTCCTCCCGAGCAGTTGTCTTGAGGGGTCAGCCGGACCTGGGCTTGTCAAACACATCTCCAGTCTCTTCAAATCTTTTTTTTAATTCTTTGTACTTGACACTGAGACACATTAAAGGTGCCAGCCACCTCTGCAGTGGATCTGGTCTTCAGCCTCTTGATAATCAAGGCTTTGGTTGCAGGGTGGATTTTTGGCATGTTGTCAGAGCTCAGGTTGCAGTTCAAGTGAAGGTCTGGGGTGTTGGGTTTCTTTTTATACATACCCACTAATTAACCGATCATTTACTGAGCACAGGTGAGGATGTAAACTAGGATTGGGGGCACTATATGACCAGGCGACAAAACCTTTGTCTTGTCAAAATCTGACCATTGTGTGTTCATTAAATGATCAATATTTCAGTGTTGATGCCAATTTATTTTCTTAACCTAAACCACATTTGGGAGGGTTTCAGCTTTCAAAAGAGTAATTTATAAAACTAATGGATGAATTTAACATCAGGTCATAAGCTTTTATTTACATAACATGGATAAGCGACATAACTTTTGTCAGGGACTGTACATGTAATGTGCATTATAACGGAGCAGATGATATTCTATTTTTTTTGTTCTTCAATAGCACATTGTTACTGATTTGTGTATATTATAAGCATTTACAATTCTCTTCCCATGGCTTGCTTTTTTTCTCTGCAGTGTTCAGGACTTGGAGGGAGAGTGCCAGGAATTCTGGGACTGGCTCCTTGACATGGAGGCTACCGTGCAGAACAGTCTTGGATTATTGGTGTCTGAAGAGCAACATCTACAGATGTGCAAGGTGATACACTTCTGTCATAGACATATAATGTCTTGGGATAATGAGTGTTGGTGATCTAGAAACTACATAATATCACTACATATCATGAGCTGGTACATGACTGTGATTCAGTAGGCTTATAACGTAACTAACACTTACGTTGCCCACAGAGAGCGCATATTTTGCCACAATTGTATGTTAGGGTTATCACATGTGAATAAGAATCTGAACCAGTTGGATTGTGTAAAGCAGCTAGATTAATGACCTTTTTGCTGTGTCCATTGTTTGACCTGTAGAGGTCCGTCCCTGGTTGTTTAATACCATCTTTCTGCTATAAACTGGAGCCAGGAAAAAGCGTGGCTATATCTGGGCAGCTAAAGATATAAGGATCCAAGCTGTAGAATATGAATAGGTGGTTTATTTCTACATGTTTCAAAGTGAAGTCCCACGTCTTCCTCAGGAAAAGCCGCATGTTTTGGTGGCTTTGCCTGAGGAAGAATTAGGGTGTCACTTTGAAACATGTAGAAATAAGCCACCTATTTATATTCTACAGCTTGGATCCTTATATCTATAGCTGCGCAGATATAGCCACGCTTTTCTAATCTCCAATACAGTAATATCTCAGTAGAACTGTGGGATCACCGATGCAGTAATATCTCAGTAGGGATGCGGGCAGTGGCGGGACAAGGCATTTTGGTGCCCTAGGCAGGTTGGCAAACGGCGCCCCCCGTGGCCACGCATTGGGCAATAAAGTCCACTTTTTTCTATTTTTTGTGCTGTTTTTCCTTTTTTTACACTCTCTATTATATATTACACACACACACAACACACTTGAGACTGCTGTGGGCTGAATACACAATAGCTGTATCAGTCACGGTTCTGACGATTCTTGGTGCCAGCACCAATCTGTCCACGGTGTTTCTGGAGAGCTGCAGCTTGCAGATCGCTTCAGGGTGCCCCTTTCCTGATCACCAGCGCTCCGGCATTCAGCCTGCTGAGCACTCAAACAACCCAGTCCACACTTCCAGTTAGCGGTTCATCACTTCCGGTTAGCGTTATAGAAATGAAGTTGCAACATCGTAGGATCAACGGTGTTTATTCCCTCTTCGTGTGGTCTTACATGGTGCGGGTGGGAGGACGGGGGGGTTCTCAAAGGCGATGGCCGTTTCACACCGCAAGTGGCGCTTCAACAGGCATATAGTCCACCATATGCCTGTTGACTATATGCCTGTTGAAGCGCCACCCCACAAAGAGTGAATAAACACCGCTGATTGTGTGTTGCAACTTCTTTTCTATAAATCTAAACACAATAGCTGTATATACAATAGAGAATACAGAATAGAGACAGCTGCTACCTGTATACACAATAGAGATGGCTGCGGACCGTATACACAATGGAGAATGCTGCTGGCTATACATACAATAGAGAATACACAATAGAGACTACTGCTGGCCGTACGCAATAGAGAATACACGATAGAGACTACTGCTGGCCGTACGCAATAGAGATGGCTGCCAGCCATATAGACAACATCCCAACAGCTTCCCTTTATTCCGACAGCCTCCCTCCATCCCGACAGCCTCACTTCATCCTTCCTCCTTTCCAACAGCCTCACTTCATCGCGATAGCCTCTCTCCATCCCAACAATGTCCCTCCATCCTGACCGCCTCCCTCCATACTTCCTCCATCCCAACAGCGTTCCTCCATCCCGACAGCCTCCCTCCATCCTGACGGCCTCCCTCCTTCCATCCCGACAGCCTCCCTCCATACTTCCTCCATCCCAACAGCGGTCCTCCATCCTGACAGCCTCCCTCTATCCCAATAGCCTATTCCATCCTGACAGCCTCTCTCCATCCTTCCTCCATACCAACAGCCTCCCTCCATCCTGACTGCATCCCTCCATCCTGACTCCATACCGACTCCATACCAACAGCCTCCCTCCATCCTGACTGCATCCCTCCATCCTGACTGCATCCCTCCATCCTGACTGCATCCCTGTCTCCCCCACAGCCCCCGTCTCCCCCACAGCCCCCCGTCTCCCCCACAGCCCCCCTGTCTCCCTCATAGCCCCCCTGTCTCCCCCACAGCCCCCGTCTCCCCCACAGCCCCCCTGTCTCCCTCATAGCCCCCCTGTCTCCCCCACAGCCCCCTGTCTCCCCCACAGCCCCCCTGTCTCCCCACAGCCTCCCTGTCTCCCCCACAGCCTTCCTGTCTCCCCCACAGCCCCCCTGTCTCCCCCACAGTCTCCCCCACAGTCCCCCTGTCTCCCCCACAGCCCCCTGTCTCCCCCACAGCCTCCCTGTCTCCCCCACAGCCCCCCTGTCTCCCACAGTCTCCCCCACAGCCCCCCTGTCTCACCCACAGCCCCCCTGTCTCCCCACAGTCTCCCCCACAGCCCCCCTGTCTCACCCACAGCCTCCCTGTCTCCCCCACAGCCCCCTGTCTCCCCCACAGCCCCCCTGTCTCCCCCACAGCCTCCAGCATACCTTACCATTGGGGGAAGCTGTGGATGCGGAGCAGGGGTGCCGGAGCCCGGAGGGCGCACATCAGCAGGACGCTGCCTGCGAGCCGAGGAATAGCTGCGGGCCTGCGGCAGCTAGCGGTGGGCGCCGCCATGTTCTTTGTGGCCGGCGCCCACTAACAGTACAGCCGGTCGGTGAAAGCTGAGACTTCAACAAAATGGCCGCGGCTAATTGGAGACCGCGGCCATTGTGTAGAGGTCTCAACCTCTATTGACCGGCTGTACTGTTAGTGGGCGTCAGCTACAAAGAACATGGCGGCGCCCACCGCTCCCTGCCGCAGCTTCTCCCCGCAACTCCAGGGCCGGGCGGCGGTGACCGGACTCCGGTCAGGCGGGAATGCGCCCTGCCCAAGATGGCGCCCTAGGCGACCGCCTAGGTTCGCCTAGTGGTCGTCCCGGCCCTGGATGCGGGATCACCGATGCAGTAATATCTCAGTAGGACTATGGGATCTCCAATGCAGTAATATCTCAGTAGGGCTGCGGGATCTCTAATACAGTAATATCTCAGTAGGACTATGGGATCTCCAATGCAGTAATATCTCAGTAGGGCTGCGGGATCTCTAATACAGTAATATCTCAGTAGGGCTGCGAGATCTCCGATGCAGTAATATCTCAGTAGGGCTGCGGGATCTCTAATACAGTAATATATCAGTAGGGCTGCAGGATCTCCGATGCAGTAATTTCTCAGTAGGGCTGCGGGATCTCCAATGCAGTAATATCTCAGTAGGGCTGCGGGATCTCCAATACAGTAATATCTCAGTAGGGCTGCGGGATCTCCGATGCAGTAATTTCTCAGTAGGGCTGCGGGATCTCCAATGCAGTAATATCTCAGTAGGGCTGCGAGATCTCCAATGCAGTAATATCTCAGTAGGGCTGCAGGATCTCCGATGCAGTAATTTCTCAGTAGGGCTGCGGGATCTCCGATGCAGTAATATCTCAGTAGGGCTGCGAGATCTCCAATGCAGTAATATCTCAGTAGGGCTGCGGGATCTTTGATACAGTAGTATCTCAGTAGGGCTGCGGGATCTCCGATACAGTAACATCTCAGTAGGACTGCAGGATCTCCGATGCAGTAATATCTCAGTAGGGCTGTGGGATCTCCGATGCAGTAATATCTCAGTAGGACTGTGGGATCTCCAATACAGTAATATCTCAGTAGGGCTGCGGGATCTCCGATGCAGTAATATGTCAGTAGGGCTGCGTTATCTCCGATGCAGTAATATGTCAGTAGAACTGTGGGATCTCCGATGCAGTAATATGTCAGTAGAACTGTGGGATCTCCGATGCAGTAATATCTCAGTAGGGCTGCGGGATCTCCAATACAGTAATATCTCAGTAGGACTGTGGGATCTCCGATGCAGTAACATCTCAGTAGGGCTGCGGGATCTCCAATACAGTAATATCTCAGTAGAACTGTGGGATCTCCGATGCAGTAATTTCTCAGTAAGGCTATGGGATCTCCGATGCAGTAATATCTCAGTAGGGCTGCGAGATCTCCGATACAGTAATATCTCAGTAGGGCTGTGGGATCTCCAATACAGTAATATCTCAGTAGGACTGCGGGATCTTTGATACAGTAATTTCTCAGTAAGGCTATGGGATCTCCGATGCAGTAATATCTCAGTAGGACTGCGGGATCTCTAATACGGTAATATCTCAGTAGGACTGCGGGATCTCTAATACGGTAATATCTCAGTAGGGCTGTGTGATCTCCAATACAGTAATATCTCAGTAGGGCTGCGGGATCTCCGATGCAGTAATATATCAGTAGGGCTGCGGGATCTCCGATGCAGTAATATATCAGTAGGGCTGCGGGATCTCCGATGCAGTAATATCTCAGTAGGGCTGCGGGATCTCCGATGCAGTAATATATCAGTAGGGCTGTGGGATCTCCGATGCAGTAATATATAAGTAGGAGTGCGGGATCTCCGATGCAGTAATTTCTCAGTAAGGCTATAGGATCTCCGATGCAGTAATATCTCAGTAGGGCTGCGGGATCTCTAATACAGTAATATCTCAGTAGGGCTGCGGGATCTCCAATACAGTAATATCTCACTACGGCTGCGGGATCTCCGATGCAGTAATTTCTCAGTAAGGCTATGGGATCTCCGATGCAGTAATATCTCAGTAGGGCTGCGGGATCTCTAATACAGTAATATCTCAGTAGGGCTGCGGGATCTCCGATGCAGTAATATCTCAGTAGGGCTGCGGGATCTCTAATACAGTAATATATCAGTAAGGCTATGGGATCTCCAATACAGTAATATCTCAGTAGGACTGCGGGATCTTTGATACAGTAATATCTCAGTAGGGCTGAGAGATCTCCGATGCAGTAATATCTCAGTAGAACTGTGGGATCTCTGATGCAGTAATTTCTCAGTAAGGCTATGGGATCTTCGATGCAGTAATTTCTCAGTAGGGCTGCGGGATCTCCGAAGCAGTAATATCTCAGTAGGGCTGCGAGATCTCCAATGCAGTAATATCTCAGTAGGGCTGCGGGATCTTTGATACAGTAGTATCTCAGTAGGGCTGCGGGATCTCCAATACAGTAACATCTCAGTAGGACTGCAGGATCTCCGATGCAGTAATATCTCAGTAGGGCTGTGGGATCTCCGATGCAGTAATATCTCAGTAGGACTGTGGGATCTCCAATACAGTAATATCTCAGTAGGGCTGCGGGATCTCCGATGCAGTAATATGTCAGTAGGGCTGCGTTATCTCCGATGCAGTAATATGTCAGTAGAACTGTGGGATCTCCGATGCAGTAATATCTCAGTAGGGCTGCGGGATCTCCAATACAGTAATATCTCAGTAGGACTGTGGGATCTCCGATGCAGTAACATCTCAGTAGGGCTGCGGGATCTCCGATGCAGTAATATCTCAGTAGGACTGCGGGATCTTTGATACAGTAATATCTCAGTAGGGCTGAGAGATCTCCGATGCAGTAATATCTCAGTAGAACTGTGGGATCTCTGATGCAGTAATTTCTCAGTAAGGCTATGGGATCTTCGATGCAGTAATATCTCAGTAGGGCTGCGGGATCTCTAATACAGTAATATCTCAGTAGGGCTGCGTGATCTCCAATACAGTAATATCTCAGTAGGGCTGCGGGATCTCTAATACAGTAATATCTCAGTAGGGCTGTGGGATCTCCGATGCAGTAATTTCTCAGTAAGGCTATGGGATCTCCGATGCAGTAATATCTCAGTAGGGCTGCGGGATCTCTAATACAGTAATATCTCAGTAGGGCTGCGTGATCTCCAATACAGTAATATCTCAGTAGGACTGCGGGATCTCTAATACAGTAATATCTCAGTAGGGCTGCGGGATCTCCAATACAGTAATATCTCAGTAGGACTGCGGGATCTCTAATACAGTAATATCTCAGTAGGACTATGGGATCTCCAATACAGTAATATCTCAGTAGGGCTGCGGGATCTCTAATACAGTAATATCTCAGTAGGACTATGGGATCTCCGATGCAGTAATATCTCAGTAGGGCTGCGTGATCTCCAATACAGTAATATCTCAGTAGGACTGCGGGATCTCTAATACAGTAATATCTCAGTAGGACTATGGGATCTCCGATGCAGTAATATCTCAGTAGGGCTGCGGGATCTCCAATACAGTAATATCTCAGTAGGGCTGCGGGATCTCTAATACAGTAATATCTCAGTAGGACTATGGGATCTCCAATACAGTAATATCTCAGTAGGGCTGCGGGATCTCTAATACAGTAATATCTCAGTAGTGATATCTAACAAGCATACAAGTATTTGATGTATTCACCACCTGACAGGCTGTGGAGTAAGATGGGAGTGTTGGTGTGCCACGGTCCGCGCTGCTTCTGGATTAAAAAACTCACCAAAGAGCCCAGCAAACTTTCATCCTTTTTATTCCAACGCGTTTCAACGCCACAACCCGGCGTCTTCCTCAGGGATAAAAAGGATGAAAGTTTGCTGGGCTCTTTGGTGAGTTTTTTAATCCAGAAGCAGCGCGGACCGTGGCACACCAACACTCCCATCTTTTTCCTTGGAATACACCACGATCCAGTGGTAGGTGGAGGTCCTGCAGCAGCTTGGAACATTGATTCCTAAACGCAGTCAAACCAGTTGTGGGGACCACAACTGGACCAGGTGAGCGGCCACACAGCACCACCATTTACACACTAGTGTCACTAGTGATAGGGCACTATTGCGCCTCTTGTCCCCTCCCTTTATATTTTGCAGGCTGTGGAGTAGGTATGTAATGTAATCTTACATTGTAACTTTAGAGCACAGGAAAAGTATTGTGTAGAGTTTGCATGAAAATAAATGAGTCGCTTGCATATGACAGTCACAATATTCTTTTCACCGGTAGCACTGTTTATATCTTGCTGTAGCCTATATATTCATGAGAGAGATGCCATAAATAGTGGAATATAGTCCATATGTTGGGATTATTGGTGGGATCTTTAGGTTTATTAGTCTCTGAAAATGATCTCTTTATTATCAAGAAGCCCATCAGTGAATAGTTTTCTATGTATTTCTCCTCATTTAATCTTTATCCAACTAATAATTGGAATACTATACTGTAATGTAGCAGGGTATCTTTAAGGTAATCCTGTAATGAAACAACCATCATACAATTAACATTCATAGGACTCCAAGGGTCAATGCTGAGGATGGGTGGTTGTTTGTAATGATGTTCAGGAAATATAGACTAGTTCATGAGAGTATTGAAGTGATGGCCAGAGAACCATCACTATGTAGAGTTCAATTACAGTAAACAACACAAGATTGCTTATTAACAGATGGGAAAAGGTAAGGAAAAATCAGATTCACAGGGTATACTGAGGCAAAAACACAATTAACAATTACTGCAGTTCCTAGCTGGGACGCTCAGACACTTCAGCCCAACTATTACAAATGGATTTTCAACAGTAGATTTGCAAAGAAAGAAATATGCAAAACTACACTACACCTACAACCTTACTGGCCTCCGCCACTCAGGCCACACGGTTACTGTGCTGTGGCTACAGAGTCTTATACAACACCCTAATATGTGCACACACGGTAAAGACTCAAGATAACGCTTGGGAGACAAGTCCAGTCTTGTAGCTTGATGTTGTGATTCTTGTCGGTGCTAACTTCTTTCCTTGCAGAGCAGTGGAGAAACTCCTCTTTTTCCTTCACAATCCTGAGATCCCTGGGGTCCTCTGGATCATGACTCTGGTGGGTCCTCTTGTAGACTTCTGGGTTCTTCCAGCTGTCCCTGGGTCCTCTGATACATGTCTCTGGGTCCTTGGTATATGTCTCTGGGTCATCTGGTACATGTCTCTGGGTCCTCTGGTACACGTCTCTCAAACAGCAGATGTCTCCTGCTTCACTTCTCTCAGCTCCTTTAGTTTCACTTTCAGCTTCTTCTGCTTTTTGCAGTTTCCAGCCTCAATTAGTCCAAAAGCTTCCTTCAGAAAGGGGCAACTAACCAGTCCACAATATAGCACAAAGGGGGAGCGCAGTCTCTAAAAGTCATGCATGCCTTAAATGTTCATTTGTAGGGGCATAGGCCCCTACAGCATACTACATGGTTGCACTACTACTTTTGCGCCAATGCATCGTGGTGCAACATGAATAGCTTTGACCCGTGAAAGCATGAGTACACGCAAAACAGCTGTCGTCCTACATGCATCCCACTTTCTCCTAGCAAGTTTTAACAGGATTGAATAAAAGGACATTTTAAGGATGGCGAGTGCTGCTTGATTTTCTGCTTTTTGAATTTGCTTAAGACTTTACAAGAACAGCACTGCAATATCTTTTTGTCACAAGGACAGCTCAGTTCACCACATATCATTTTTTTCATTTAACATCAAAATATACAGTAGTTCTCGCAGATGTAAATGTGAATGCTTTTCAACCAAGCTTCTAGAAGATGAGTTTCCATGGTATCCCACCCTACAGTCAATATCCGAAAGGGTTAACAAAGTGCTGGGTTTCATAGATTCACTGCGCTGACCTCCAAGTGAAGACAAACAGAGTGATAGATAAGACTCTGTTTAATGAGTACCGTGATATCAGTTATCACTTCATCAGGGTCGTTTGAAACCTCTTACCCTACAGTCAATGGCATTGACACCAACAGTACCATGGACAACCCACGCTGCACACAAAGCTGTCTTGTAGGATTTTGGTATTTATTTCATCGTTCTAGTAGTGATAGGTGTTCTTAGCTGCTTCAACCTTCTATGGACCACATAGATGACAGTATCTGACAATTATTCCATATGGGGTATAATCTGGTTCTTGTAGAAAGAGCAAATGTTGCAATTTGCTTAAATAAAAGGTCCATTTACCTATTACCAGATTTACATACCTAATTCTGAGGCACTTGCCTAGAGCCTTAGGGACACATAGCTGTTGGCAGAACAATGTTTGGCGATCATTTGGCCTGCAGGTCTTTCTCCTGACTCCACACACGAGCGCTCGCTCTGTTGATGCTCCTGTGTTCTCTATGAAGAGCTACTGCCAAATTCCTCTGGCAGCAGCTTATCTATTCAACCACTAAAGGGATTGGCAGTCTAAGATTGGACTGCTGGATCCTTATCTCTACTGACATCATCTACAGACAATGTTATGCAGATAGTATGCAAACTGTATGATCCTATTAACATTTGTTTGCTCCCATATAATTTGGAATGGCTCATGTAAAAGGGTTTTTAATCTTTAAAACCCCCAAATACATTAGAAAGCTTTCATCTGAACAATGGTTGCTGTTGTCAGACATCTCTGGCGACAACTTATCTCTAGAGAAAAAAGCATTGGCAGTCTGAAATCTGTCATGCTGGATCCCTAAATCATCTATAGGGGGTCCCCCATACACATTAGATTGTCAGCTGATGGACAATGTTAATTTAATGGGATTCCCATCTTAGATATTTATAGAATATTGATAGAATAGGTCATACATTTCTAATAAATGTGGGTCCCACATCATTTTGCAGAACTGGGGTTCCCCGACCATGCAATCATGCCTGTGGGCCTGTGATTGCTGAAGCCACTGTGAATGGAAAGGTTTGTTGCTCTTTCTATTTTTGTCAATAGGAATCTCGAATAATGTCGAGCAGACATTTATTTTAGAAGTCCCACAGAAATTGGATACGCAGGTACAAGTACTTCTTCATGGCCAATAGCCATAATACCAGGCAGGTCGGGAGACACGTGTCCTGGAGAAAGTTATGGTACCCACATGCATCAGACATTTCTGTATATTTGTATGCTAATTTACCCTTTTTCATAAGGCCCTTCCCATGAGGTTGTCAAGGTGCTGGCCATACAGGGCCTTGGTAGTCGAGGGCAAGGTAGAGCCTGGAACACAGAGCAACCTTAATTCCGCTGAGCTTGCCCCGACCAGCAACAAAGTGCAAATATCAAGTTGACAGTCACCCTTGATGAACACCAGAGTCTATCGAAATTGTCAATGAAGATTTATTAAAATAGTCTCGTGAGACATGGCACACACCTTATACGTTACTTGGCTGGGAATGTTTACATTTAACACACTTTGCTGCAGACTGCTCCCCTCATCTCGGTGCCTCCAGACTCTTGTACCTCAGCCCCACTGAAGTCTGCCTTTAATTCATGTGGTCTTTCATAGCTTAGGCCTTATGCCACCTACAGGGAACCATCCCAAAGGAACTACCAGAGCTCCTTGACAGCTTGTACCATGGTGACCCATTCCCCAAGTCTATGCCGACATTCATTGAACCGTCTCCGGAAGAAACAGTCACTGTCCGGGTTCTACCATAGGCAGGAAACGAGTACCAGTACCGGGAGGAGCGCACTCACAATCTGTTTAGCGCCACAGTCCCGTATTATGGTCTCAAATCTCTAAGGGTCCCAAATGCTCTAAGGGTCCTGCTGAATCAATTAGTACAGAAGTTCCTGTTGCAGTTTATTTTTCCCTCCTTTTTATTTGGACTCTCCTGCTAAAACCACACTATAGACCTGTTTTGCTACTTAAACTCCACTCCTAATAGATGTGCACCCTAACTAGCTCTTGTTAAACTGTAGGTAGCCTGAAGAACCATGGAACCAGCAACCCAAACATACATATACATCTGTAACATGTAAACATATAACACACGTTTACATGATAGAGACAATGTACACTCTTAATCCCAGATACAGCACTCTTGATCCTCTTATAAGCTGTATGTATGCACAGTACTGCAGGGTCTACAGGTAAATCCAGACCTGAATGCTCAAAGAAAATGTTACGTTATTATTTAAAACTCATCCTCCTTATGCTACTTTCACACTTCTGTTTTTTTTTAAATCCAGTAGAGATCCATTAACAAAACAGATCTCTAACCGGACAATAATGGACTGAACCAGATGATACCATTCCATTTTTTTGCTGAATCATATGCCAGACCCAGTTCCAGTCCATTTTTGCCATTTTTTTAACATCCTTTTAGGATCCTCCAAAATAGATGGATGGATATATAGATAGAGCTTACCATGAATATTCACTGCACAACGGTCCACTCACAGCGCTCACTCTCTGTGACAGCGTCTATGATTGGCTGTTGCACTTAGACTGCACTCACAATCTGTACGGTGTCTGTGCTTGATTGAAGTATACATTAGAGTATGGCAACCAACCTGCCATCATGTGTGGAAAATAAATAAATAATGGGAAAAATATTCGTAGGTGTTCCCTGTATTTTTCATTCTCTACTCGATAAAGCAGACTCAGCCCCCAGCTATGCACTTTACATTGGCTGAGTATCAAATACAGGGACCCCAGGCAGATTTTTTCAAATTATTTAAATAAATAATAAAAATGGCGGCATGGCGGCCCCCCAGTTTGATACTCAAAGAAGATAAAGCATACAGCTGAGAGTTGATTCTCACCCGGGTGAAGCACAATGATATTGCCCCAGAATAAGAATATCAGCCCATAGTCATCCCAGAATTGAAGAGCCACATTTTGGCACTTTACCCAGCTCTTCTCGATTGCCTTAGTGCAGTGGCAATCAAGGTGATAGAAGGGGTCAATGACAATGAGTATTTACAGATAGTCGTTAAGCTCAGATTGGTAATGTTAAGTGTTATGATACACACCCATCCCAATCCGTTAAGTAAATAGTTAATAAACACACTAGACAGAGAAATATCCTTTATTAGAAATAAAAGACACAGACAACTCTTATTTTCTCATTCATTAACTCCAAACGTACCCTCTGACAATAATCCACAATGTGTCCCACGAAGCACACTCGGTTCTGCTCATCAGAGGTCTCGCTGAAGAAGAAACATCCTATCAGCGCACGTTTTGAGCACACAATGAATTCACTAAGAGCTACGGCAGAACTCCACTCACACACTGAGAGCTTCGGCCGTGTTAGTGGTGCCGTGAGTGAGATCACCTGAGGACACAGCTGACAGTTACCATGGTAACCACTTCAGTGACCGCACTCAGACGCAGCTTTGAGGCCCTCATTGTGTGCCCGGAGGCTTGCGCTGATTGGAATCCATCTTCAGCACAACCTCCAATGCAGCAGAGCTGAGTGTGCTTGTGGGACATCTTTGTGGATTATCATAGGAGGATATGTTTGGGGTTATTAAATGGGAAAATAAGGTTTCTCTGTGTATTTTATTTCTAATAAATAATTTTTCTCTGGGTGTTCATTAGCTATATACTTACTGTATTAAGGTCAATGGGTGTCTGTGATACCAATCTGTTCTTAATGACAGCTGTCAATACTCAGCTGTCATTAACCCCTTTTATACTTTGATTGCCATCGCACCAGGGCAATCGAGAAGAGCCTAGTAAAGTGCCAGAATTTTACATTTTCAATGAATGCACCAAATTTTAGTTCGGCTGTGAGCTGCTATTCTAGCAATGGGGAGCCATAACATTTTGCCTCCCCAGGGTGAGAATAAACCCCCCAGCCATGCGCTTTATAATGGCTGAGTATCAAATTGGGGGGGGGCCGCCATTTTTTAAAATGATTTATTTAAATAGTTGTTTAAAAAATGTGTAGTGTCCCCTGTATTTGATGCTCAGCCAATATAAATCTCATAGTTGGCGGCTGCAGCCCACAACTGTCCACTTTATCTGTGCTTGAGAATTAAAAATTACGGAGACCCCTATGCATTTTTTTCCATTATTTATTTATTTTACACACATGATGATGGTAGGTTGGTTGCCATACACTAATGTGTATGGCAAACCAGCACACACATCGGTACAGATTGTGGGAGCACAGTCTCAGTGCAACAGCCAATCACAGACACTGTCGCAGAGAGTGATGTCTATGATTGGCCATTGCAGTTCAGTGCAGTGAATATTCATGAAGCTTAATGAACAGCCCCAGAAGCAAGCAGTGGAGAGACTGATAAGATTATTCTATCTATCTATCTACTTCTATGAACTATCATCTATTACATACGATCGAGTTTAACCCATCTCATGATCGGAATGATCCGGATCCAGTTATTTAATTGATGCCGGATCATACCGCATCTGGTTGAATACATTTTTTTTAACTGGTCCAAAAAAGTTATATAAAATATTTTTTCTTGTGCTAGTTAAAAAACAGGATCCTGTAGCAGCCTGATACAAAAGGATGCTACCAGACACCAATTAAAGTGAATGGGCAAAAACTGAATCTTGACCAGATTTAATAAAAACAAATGGAGGTGTGAAAATATCCTAAATTTCTCCAAAAAGCAACTCCATTCTATGTTTCATTGGTTGACAAGATTTCTTGGTTACAGCTATGCTACAAGACAAGGGGAATCAAGTGTGACCCAAAAACCTTGTATTGTCTGAATTACGTATGGCTTTCGTAAGGGGTATCTCTTTTAGTAAATAGACTTATAAAGGCAAAACTGAATGTTCTCCATATACTACACATAGAAATGGATGTCATAAAATGAAGCGATATCACAGACCTGTCTGGTGGTGAAAGGGTTGAAAGAATTTTGACCAAAGCAAGCAATAAAGAAAAAATTAGCAATGACAAAGAATAGGATGGAAACATAAGGAAGAGAGAGTGGGGGGCATCTTTCTTCCGAAATACCAACCTTCCATAAATCAAGCTCATTTAGGCAATTTTATGGATGTAAATCTATAAACTGTCATGTCAGAATCACTGAGAACATATGGTGTATTTCACCGACCAGATTGCTACTCATAAAACCGAAAATTGATAACCAGCAACAAAAAATACAGAAAAAAATCCTCTTGCTTTTAATTTCATTAAATCCCCAGGTTACCTCCATCATCCTTCTCCGCTCATCTTTCCCTTGCTTATATTGATATTTAATATGGTTGTGGTGACTTCCTCGTACCTTCTTAGGTCAGTATTTGTTGCATAACTCGAATATTAGAATTTGAAATGATCTAAGTATGTAACCATAACTTATCAGTCATTTGGTAATGTCCATCCTTGAATATTATGGGTTTTTTTTACTTTTTTTTTGTTATATCATTAAAGTTCCAGCATTTTGGGTTTTTTCAGCACTGGAGTGGTGCTTTTAAATGGAAGTCCCTGCCCCTAGTGATAATCACTCTCTGGAGCCTTCACCTTCTACCAATGCCGCTCAGGTCCCACATCGCCATCTTGTGACTGCAACATCTGACTGGCCGTAAATCAAATGTTAAGTTATAGTCTCTCAATGCATCTCTATGAGAGCCAGGACCATTCAAGAACGGGGCTCTCATAGACTTGTATTGAGTTGTGACCTTCGGCTCGCTCCATAAAACACTGAATCTGCCGGCAGATCACAAACTACAGAAAACTGACCAAAGGAGCAGTGATAGAAGATGAAGGTAAGCATAAGGCTAGAGATAGGGAATTTTTGATGTAAAGCATCAGTCCAGTGACAAAATAAAAAAAAAAACACAGGACTGGTGCTTTAAGGGATTGTGCCAACAATCAGCAGTGCCAGTGTTCTGGATGCACTAGTGTCCTGTGCGGGAGAACGCGCTGTCCTTACCCACCATCAGGATGCAGCGTATTTTCACTGTGTTCTCCGACTTAGACATCTCCACATATGACGTCCTTGAGGCCGGGAAGCCGCTCTGCTTTTCAGTTTATGCAGCAGAAAAAATAAGTACAGTGGCAGTAGATTTCTATAAATCCCATCCACTGTGCGTGTACTGTACAACACAGCAATTTGGACGCAACGAAAAACATGCTTTGTCCAAATTCCTGATAACACTGATCGTGGGCACTCACCCGGCAATTTTGCTAGGCAATTTCACTGGCAATTTGCTGGTTGCAGTGAAATCATGGACATATTGTTCCATTTGTACACAGAACAAAATAGAACAATGTGTCCATGATTTCACTGCAACCAGCAAATTGCCAGTGAACATTGCATGCAATGTCCGACGTGTAACGGTACCCTTATGGCCACTTTACACGCAGCTACAGGTAACAGGTTTTCCACAGGTAACTTACTGGCTGCAGTGAAATCATGGAGACATGGTTCTATCTTGTTGCTGTGTACAAATGGAACTATGTCTCCATGATTTCACTGCAACCAGTAAGTTACCTGTGGAAAACCTGTTGCCTGTAGGTGCGTGTAAAGTGGCCATTAGGGCCCCTTTACACACCACCACTGAAAGGTAGCAACTGCCCTGGCATTGGGGATATTTATGCCTGTTGCCATGACACAGGAAGGAATTTCCCTATTTACACGCCGCCATTTCGTAGCAATTTCATGGCAACAGGCATAAATATCCCCAATGCCAGGCAGTTGCTACCTTTCAGTGTGGTGTGTAAAGGGGCCATTAGAATTATTGAGGGCGATATGTCGCCCAGGAACCATCGGCGTCAAATTCCCTCCAATTGCGCCGTATAATTGGGCATTTGGCTGGTGATATGTCGCCTCGCCACGGTCGCCTGATTTCAGAGCACTGCTCTGAAATCAGGTAACCGTGACGAGGCGACACATCGCCGCCAAATTCCCAACTTGCACGGCGCAATTGGGAGGGAATTTGACGCCGATGGTTCCTGGGCGACATATCGCCGTCAAAAATGGTCTTCCGTGGTTGTGGCGTGTAAAGGTACCTATAGGTACCTTTACACGCCACAACCAGTGGAGACATTTCTGGCTGTGATATTTCTCGCTGGAATTATCGCCGCCAAATTGCCTCCTTATTGCGGCATGTAAATCGGGAATTTGGTGGCGATAAAACCAATGTCGCCTGGTTTCGATTTTACAGCACTGCTCTAAAACCAGGCGACCGGAACGAGGCGACATATCGCCGCCAAATTCCAGATTTACACGCCACAATAAGGAGGCAATTGGGAGGCAATGTGGTAGCGATATTTCCAGGTCACAATATCGCTGACCATATTTCTCGCCCGGTTGCGCGTGTAAAGGATCCTTAGAGAGCTATACAAAACTCCAGATCCCACATGCAACCACTACTAGGGGAAGTATACCAATATATACTACAATTTGTGATAGGGCGTTGATCCAGGGAATTAGTCTGATTGCTGTATGTGGAGTCAGGAAGGATTTTTTTCACCAATGTGGAGCTTAGTGTTGCCACATGGGGTTTTGCCTTTCCCTGGACCAACATGTTAAGGTACCGTCACATGCCACAATCTCACCTGGAGATCTAAAAGGCGATGTGTCGCCCCGGCGAATTGCCGTGAAATTGCCTCACGGTTGCGGCGTGTGATTGGGCGATTTGCGGCGATAAATCGCCCTCCTCCCGTCGCCTGATTGCTGAACAGTGCTCAGTAATCAGGCGCAATCGGCAAGGTGATATTTTCGTGTTTTGGCGTGTGACAGGGCGATAGTGATGGAAAGAGCGCTTTCTGTGATTTTCCGTAGGCGTGCCTCAGCGTGCTGTAGTTCGCGCCCCATCTGAGATGATTGGTGTGGGCTACTGTGTTCCCATTGGCTGTCAGTTGACACCGCACCATATTTGAAGGGCTGTCATTCAGCACCGCACACTTCTTCAGCTACACAACCGTCCGCAAGCTCAGTGCAATTACGTGCGCCATTGAATAGCGCAAGCTATGCTGTCCGCGTGTATTAAGATGCGCTGTGTGGAGTATAGTGCCACACATGACAGCTCAGATGTTGGGCTACACATCGTAGATGCGTGCAATGGGCCAGTGTGTGTGTTGCAGGAGCCACAATTGATGACACGAGCATGTATTTGTGACAAACTCCGATAGACAATGGCATCATGTATTAGCCAGCTTCCAGAACAGGCTGACCATTTGTAACACAGTTGTGTTGTCCAATGAGCGTGTATGGGGTGCGGTGTAAACCACTGTGGCATGGCTATCTCCTCACCTCACTGAACATGTACGCCCTGTGAGGTAGCTCCGGGATTGCAAGACAAACGGCAGTGAGCCCGGTATCCGTTCATACAGTACCCGGATTTATTCATGAGGCACAGCAGTGGCGCAAGCCGCCAGGTTCCGGGATGCAGCCGGGTACAATGCATACATCCACTGTTCAGTAACACGGTCCCTTCAGGTTAGGAGTTCTCTCCGGTTGAGGTCGCACTGGGCTCCCAGGTTAGGCCGTGTTGTAACAGCACACAGCCTCTCACAGCCCTGACCTGACCGCTCAGCAGCCTCTTCAGCCTCAGCTCAGGCTGAAGCTCTCCACAGAGAACCCCACCCTGTCTCCTAACCTAGCATTTAACCCCGTGTCTCCCTCCGGGGAAAACCTACAAGACCCGGCCTTGAGTGGAGCGTCCCTCTATCCTATATTCCATACCGGGTTCAATACGTGACAGTGCACATTCTGGAGGACACATAGCGCCCCTCGCATATGATCCCCCTCACTGTCTCACAGCCCACATTGCCTTTGAGATTGTGGCGTGTGAACCGGCGATGCAAGGAAGCAATATTGGTTCCGCTGTAGGTGAGGCAATTTCCGGAGCGACACATCGCCTTAGACTCCGGGCGAAATTGCGGCGTGTGACGCCGCCATCGGCGATCTGAGGTGGGCACGACAAACGTGAGCGCGCACGTCATATCGCCACAGATCGCCAGGCGAGATTGCGGCGTGTGACAGTACCTTCAGGCTATGGGTTGAACTAGATGGACTTAAAGTCTACCTTCAACCTTAACAACTATGAAACTTTAAGTATAGAATCTAACTGCATACTGTTATATGTCAAACACTATGATAGGAGACTATATAACAAGCTCCCGTGCTCCTTCTAGTGGTGGCTGCAGGCAGTCGACAGGTTACTTAAATCTTATGTCTGTCTGTGCAGTGGATTTAGAGCTTTGTATAAGAAAAATGGAGGCATTACATTTTTAAAGATATTTTAAGAGTTTGAGGGGATTTGCTAGACTTACCATTATTAAGGAATATTTTGTATAGGTTATCAAATCAGATAAGTGGGGGTATAACTTTCAGCACCTCTATGATTGGCTAATTGAAGGGGCACTGCAGCCTCTTTATTTTTTACAAGGCATGGCTCTGTATATTTTATGGTGACTGTGCCTAGAATCGCAGCTCAGTCCTGATGATACAGTACGGGGCACAGCACTACAAATTGTACAAAGGTGTGTCTGGTAATCAAAGTAGAGGACATGGGGCTCATCGGAGCTCTGTGGCACCTTCAGTTATTGTGCAGATGGAAGAAGTCAGATGCCTAACGATGTCCTCCTCTAAAGGCCCCGTCACACACTACGATATCGTTAATGATATTCTTGAAATGTCACGGGCTTTCATTCGTTCTAACGACGTGTAACGACGTCGTTCAGTGTGACATGTATCCGATCAACGATAATCGGGCAAATCGTTGATGGGAGGTTGGTGAACTGGACCTTCGACCAAACGATGAGCGTTCGTTCAACCTGCAGCATGGGTGTGTGTGACATCTCAATAACGATGTCGTTAACGACCTCACCTATTGAGAACTGAAGGACGCAGGTGAGCTAACGACCGCAAGCATCGTTTGCTTGTTGCGGAATCCTTGCTGCGTCGTTAACGATATCTGTACGTGTGACATTTCAGTAGCAATCATTGAACATCGTTCAAGCGATCTAGGTCAAGTCAGATCTTCCATCAGACACACACACCGATTGTGGTATAGGTAAAACTGGCCCTACATCAAGTTATCCAATATTTTGCATTTATGTCTTTGTATGTCAGTTAGTAAATGGCTTATTACTATCAAACCTACCATAATAAGTTAAGATGCTCAAAAGCATTAAGATGATGAACTATTCTCCATATGTTAGAAATGTTTTTTTCCCGATCAACAAGTAATCCACTTTTTTGACAGCACTTAAACCAAGGCTATAGGAGAATGTAGCATATAATAGTAAGAACGATTGCCTTCATTAATACTTTTGAGATGCATTTAGATGAGGAATGCCAGCTGTGTTCTATGCCATATATTAAGCTTAGACGTATTACTTTCACAATGACGTAAATCATCATTGCAATGCATCTGTTCTTATTCTCCTGCAAAGTACATCAAGTCATTCTGTGCTGCTTGGAAGGTGTATATGAAATACTACAGAGCTATGATGGAACTTGTCATCTAGATTTTGGTTATTGTTCTTTATTCTACAGACTACAGATTGTGCAGGGTGTTATTTTAATACCTCAAAAAAGTAGGTTTGTGAGCACCTACATATAAATCTAAATGACGACAACAACGCCAGCTCTGTCCATGGGCTGTATCTAAATAGTACCCAATCCCAGCAGCTTACATGGAGCAGAACTTCAAAAAGAAAAAATTCCCAGTCTATGTCACAGGGGTATCATAACGGAGAGTGGTCTCCTCTATTTTAGGTGTCAGAAGTTCGCAGCATGTGGCTTCACACATAGTTGCACTGCTTGGATCTGCTTTGCTTTCCAGTTGACTGTGCAGATATTCCTTTTTCTGGTGCTGCAACTTGCAAGGCATATATCAGTCTACTAAAGCTTTCTGTCCTCTCTGTTATAAATACTCACCTCTCATCTTGGGTAGTTGCCAGAGATGGCTTGCTATACCTTGGTCTTGGTGTGGAGGAGTGAGCTGTGGACAAAGAAGTTATTTATGGTGCAGTATCTGGAGGTTGCTGCTTGGAAGTTTGGTTGGTGTCTTCCCTTCCTTGATTCCCATTTTGGTTTGCCTCACTTATCCTTTCCTCTTACTCCTACCTGCAGATTGAAATGCACTGAACGATTGCGGTCTTATCCCCTTTGTGCCTTTATCCTAGTGCAAGTCTAGTGTTCCTGCTGCCCTGCACACTTGTCAGGGTTGTTTTCAGGAAAAGACAGGGATAGAAATAGATCGCTGCATGGACTGAAAGAAACTGACTAGGGACGTTAGGGAGTTCAGGGTTGCTCAGGTAAGTGTCAGGTGTTGTCCCTTCCTACTCCTTTCTAAGGGCTGTACATTCCTTCCTCCCATCTTGTCTTGCACTGACCAGCCCCTAGGTGGAACATGGCAACCGTGAGCTGCCCTGGAGTGGTGCCTGATGCCTGTTGTCAGCCAAGTCCAACCTCAACATCAGATGACCTGGTGAATTCTTAGTAGGCAGTTAGTCACGTCCAGCCATGGTTCTTGAAGCAGTGAGACTGTGTCCCTGTCTTCCCTCAATCTTGTAGCATGACAGTCCAGAAATATCTTTTTGCTGTATGTGTCGAGCCCCAGGCCCTGCGGTACTTGGGTATCAGGCTCAGTGCTTTCACGGAAATGTCACAGGTGGCAGCGCCTCAGCCCGTGGCCTGGGTGACACTTCAAAAAGGTTTTTTTTTACAGAGGATAAGAGTTTGTCATGCTACGCCACCTGTAGTACCTGGTGATGGGTCACCAGCGCCGCCACAGTCCGCAGGAGGTAGATGGTAGTGCGGCTGAGATGGCAAAGCTCCCTACAAGTAGAGCTGGGCCTCCGGGGCAGCATTCCTGAAAACAAGCAGGTTGATGGAGAAAACCACACACAGGCAAAGTCACTTTCTCCCGTGTACTTTACTGTAAACCTTTAGCAGCAACATACAAAGTCCACAGTTCAGCATTAGTGATGAGCGAGTATGCTCGGCGCGACTCGGTACTCGCACGAGTATCTCGGTACTCGGGGTGCTCGGCGAGCACCGAGTACTGCCGAGATGCTCGGACTGCTCGGTATTAAATAGCGATCTGAGACACATACACTGCTCCCTTCAGTGCACACAGTGAGCTGGCACCATACAGGGAGCAGATTCATTGTTAGGATCCCTCTGGGGGCCACAGCAAGGTGTTATATGCTGCGGCGATTTGAAAAAGCCCACCCTCCCGCCCTTTTCTGGAATTACTCGTTTTATAACCGGAAGTCTGTGGGCGGAGCCTGTCACTCATTGACTTACATTGGGCTCGGTGCTCTGGCCGAGTACAAGAGTATCTTGAGATGCTCGGCCAGAGCACCGAGCACCCGAGCATTTTAGTGCTCGCTCATCACTATTCAGCATCTGATGTTAGAATAACAAGTAGCTCAATGGGTGGCTGCAAGTGGATCCCAGGTGGTATAATGGAACCCATGGTATACCTGAGTTGACGAACCCGTGTCCTTTCTTCCCTGCCTACGATGAGTCTATACCCAATGGCTCCGTGTAGGTAGTTTTGGGGGTCCTCTACCTCGTGGTGAGGAAGCAGGCAGACCGCTCCGTCTGGCAGGGTGCTGTGGCGATATACGGACCACAGCAGCCGGTTGCCGACTGCAAAGCTAGACCTTGGCCAGATCCTCAGGCCCGGAGTTCCCGTGGTGGACTGGAGAATCCCTGGAGTATGGTCGCTCCACGCTGGGTTTCTCCCTTTCTCTCTAGGGCCTCGACTTCGCTCGTCGGGCGCCCTCTTTCAGGATCTCCTCAAGACCCTCTTTCTCCTTTCCTCCAGATCGGCTTGAAACCATCCGGGTAACCCTTCCGCCTCGTTCCACACTCTTTCCAGCTGCCCAACTCCTCTCCTCCTCCTCCTCTCTTGATCCCCCCCTGGAGGTGAATATATATCCCTCCGGGTAACCTCCCACTGCTCAGCTAATGTGGGAGTGCAGGAATGGGGCCCACCCACCAACCTAGGGTCCACTTGCAGCTGGGGAAATTACACATCTTTTACGGGTGCAATACCCCTCTGCAACGCCTGACTAAGTGGGGCGCCACATATGCTGAAAATAAGTTATTTTTTTATCTGTGGGATAAGTGATAGCTTATAGATCAGCAAGGTTTTGACCAATGGGACCTGCACCGATCTTCAGAACAAGGCACTTTTATCCTGCTAGAGTGGAGCGGGAGTGTCCATGCTCGACCGCTACTGCCATTCATTGTCTATGGGGATAATGGAAAATGCTGATTGCTGCTGTTGGCAGTCACATAGAGATTGATGGTTGGGCAAATGCACTACTGCTCCATTCTAATGGGGACAAAAGTGCTCAATTCTGCCAATCAGTGCAGGTCCCAGCAATCGGTAATGGTACCTTTACACGCCGCGACGGCAGGCTGGATACATCGCGCTACAAGCTACAATTGTAGCTTGTAGCGTCCATATCGCCTGTAGTAGCGGCGTCTGAAGAGGCGACGCTACAGCCGGCGACAGATACATCTGTTTATGGGCTCTGCTCATAAACTTAAGGCAACATCGCCGATTGTAGCGAGCTGTATCGGCGTGTAAAGAAGCAACGGAAGGCAACTCTGGACACCCGGCGATGTGGCTGCCATGTATCTAAGGCGTGACACAGTCGCCATGTTACCGCGCCCCATCTGCGATCATTGGAGGTCGCTCCTGCTTTATGATTGGTAGTCGCAGCATAGGGCGGGATATTTAAGGAGCTGACCAGTCACACTACACAATTACTCGAGCGTGCTCTATTAACCAGCCTCCTGCGATGCCTGGCCAATCCTGATGATATTGCGCTGTCCTATCATCATACGGACGGCTCGTAATCCAAGATTGTTGCACGCCTATGTGCTATCCCTGCTGCACCGGGTCCGCCCATAGTAGCTTGTTGGAGCGGTGTGTAAACATGGTACGCTACGCTACAGCTGGCTACTTGAGACACCCGGCGATGTAGCTAGCTATAGATGTAGCGTGGCGTAGCGCACCTTGTCGCGGCATGTAAAGAGGGTGCGTTGACCGTTTGTAGCCGTTTGAGCGTGCTCGTGCACGTGAAGTAGCGCGATGTATCCAGCCTGCCGTCGCGGCGTGTAAAGGTACCATCAGGTATCACTTATAATGTGAAAACTTATCTTTTCTTGATGACCCCTTTAAGTATAAGGATTTGTTTTCTTCAGGTTTAGAAGCTGAGGATTGTCGAAATATTTTTTATTTTTTTTATTTTTTTCCTTTGTTCTACTTTAAATACTGTATATGTGGCTGTATTAAGAAGACCTAACTCTTTATATATGCCAAAATGATTATTTCCAGAAAAGATAATCTGTAGGATTCACAGGCTGCAAGCAGTCAGGTCATAAGGACAGAGTACAGTGTTTATCCTAGAATGTCCTGGCGCTGGAATGTGCACTTTTGGCAGGGCAGCTACTCCTCAGGATGAGCTGTGTATGGGTGCGAGTATCCGCACGCTGGGCTGATTAGCATGGCTCTCAGACAGGCTGCACTGGCCCTCTGCCCGCAGGAAGTCTCTCCCCACTGTCACCTCTTTATGTTTGGCACAGAAGAACTGTATCCGTATATCGGGTCAGATGGTCACAACCCCAAATCCCTTGTGCAGTTAACACCTGTACGCCGTCCTTTTTAGCCTTACTGTCAGCACATGCATACCTCAAGTAGAAGGGTTCAGTGTAATATGTGTGGCTTATTATAATATATTGATGTTACTTCATCAGTGATATACAAGCTATAGGCCAGTATGGAGGATCTCCGCCTGGTTTAGATTCTCACAGTCCAGGTTCACTAATCTATACTGATTTAAAGCAGATCATGGCCATGGATACTGCGATCTAGCCCGGCACATGACGCTATCATATACACTTAATTATTCATAAGTCTATGCTCATGAATAGGAGAGCTTCATGAAAAGTAATATAAATTCAATACTGTTCAGCCAGCCATCAAGAAATGTGCACGTGACGGTGTGATTGTAGTCATTCTCTGGGAAAAAAAAAAGCAAGACCCATGGCCGCAGCCGATCTGCCAATAATGATAATGAAACCGTGAGGATACAACGGCTTCACCAAAGCGGCATACTGATTACATGTGAAATATAGAGAAATAGTGAGATGTCAGTAAATATTGACATTGTGAGCAAAAGATGATGTAATCAGTTCAGGGGAACGCCAATTACTGATGACACAGTGGCTGAAGCGGCCCCCTATCTGCAATGTGAATGAGAGGTTTAGAGGCCGAGTCTAAGCATTTCCCAGTGTGGCCGCTGTGAATGGGATACAAACGCACAAAGGGGACTCTGTGTACAGCAGAAAAGACCCTCCCCGGCTTCTCCACGACAACCAGAACGCACACAGAACTTCCTTCAAAAACTGGTTCCATCCATCACGGGCTCCGGAAGGAGCGGAGACAATCTCAGGGCAGCAAGCCTAAGCCTGGAGAGGTCTTACTACCGAACTGAGTGAGGCGTAGCCCTGGGGGCCATACCCTCGTACAATATTCCACACCGATGTTAGGAAAGGTCTTATTAACATTTGTATAGACCCGGACAGTGCTTTAATTATGATATACCAAACCACAGTAACCAATTAAACAATATCAAGGAAATTAAACTAAGAAAAATGATTTGTCTTTATCATGTGTGTTCCCCTTTATGAATAAAATTAGTTTTAATAATAAAATACAGTTTTATTAATAAAAGGTTTTACAAGTGGTTGTCTGCCTGATGGACAAGAAGTTGTTAGTGATGAGCTGATGTGAGACAACAGTCCATCAGCCAGGTCAGTAATCCTTGGCCACTGGACAGAAGGCTCACAAATGTCTTATATTCCGGGATCCCGGGCGCAGCTTTTGATTAGTGTAGTTGTGTGACGCCCCTGCGGTCTGGTCGCCACAAGGGGTACTGCACCCACTCCACGGGTGTGGTATCTCTGTTCTCGGGGAAACGGGATGGTAAGTCTAAAGGCCCCGTTACATGGCACGACATCATCCCAACATCGCTGATACATCACGGGTTTGGAGGCATTTCAGGGATGTCGTTGCAACCTCGTTGCGTGTGACTCTGCCAAGTTGTAACGATAAGTCGTTGGATCGGAGTTGACAGGTTTACCAACATGTTGTAAAACCTGACGATATCAACTCAAGCAACCTGCTGCATCGTTCTGTGTGACACCGCAATAACGATGTCGTGGACAACTTCGCCCATTCACATCAATTGAGCAGGGATCGTTCACGGGGTTTGCGAACGATACTTGCTCACAACATCGTTTGTGAGTTGTTCACAATATATAGATGTGTGACATCTCGCCAGCGATGCTGAAATGATGGCTAAAACGACTGCACGCCTACGAGATCGTTGTCAACATCGTTTCAACGTTGTGCCATGTAAGGGGCCTTTAGACACCCATCAAGCACCCAACACACCCGATCCCGGGGATGGTAGGTGGACCCGATTGGAGGGAGGGCCCAGTCAGGAGATGGAGGAAATGAAATTGTGGAGAGTTGAAGAGAGTGAGTGGTGTGTGAGCCCAGAGGACAGGGGCGGTGAGGAGCTCATCCTGGGTCTCGGGAACAAAGAACGACAAGTGAGACAGAGGGAGCCCTAGGGGCACGGGCAGAGACAGTGAGCCACCCGTGTGCCCAAATCCAAGTTTGACTGGAGTTGGGGCTGGTTGGGAACCAAGGGACTGGCCCTGAGGTGGTGAGGAGACTCCACGCTCCAACCACAGAAAAGGAGGCCACAAGATCTAAGGGAGCTGTGGCCGACACCCGATACATCCGCTGAGAAGGTAGCCGGACTATGGTCATGGGACTTGGTACCGGTCGCCCAACAGGACCCATGGCTGCCGGATTGGGGCTCTGTGTGCGGAGGCGCTTGCAGGAGATGCGGACAGTTAGCGCTGGGAGAGTAACCCGAGAAAGGAAGGAACATAAAGGGGGTGTCTTTGATGAACTATCCCAATTCCTGGGGGATGATCCGGACTGAGGCTCCGCAGAGAGCAGCACCCAGCTGCATTGCTGAAGTAACCGTTAAGTAAACCGGGTAAAGAACTCCGAAGCTATGTGTGAGACTGTTTGTTTCCTTTCCACGCCAAGCAGACAGGCAGGCCACGCCTGCTCGGTCTCCGAATCATCCCCATCAGCCTCTCCAGCCAGACCTACCCACAGGCCTATCACCACCATAGACTATACCGGTTGCCCTGGGGAAATTCTCCACCCATGGGGAGCGATATCACCTTAGCTGCGAACAGGGGCGGGCTGGCGCACTTTTCCCCGGGTGGCAGTATTATTTTTCCAGCCGTCGCAGGTGAGGAACAGGGGGGTGGAGGGTCGTGGGCGCGCTGTTGGACGAAGTGAGGAGCGTGGGGTGCTGTTGGACGAAGTGAGGAGCGGGGGGGTTCTGGTGGGTGCTGTCGGACAAAGTGAGGGGGTTAGTGTGGTGCTGTTGGACAAAGTGAGGGGCAGGGGGGTGCTGTTGGATGAAGTGAGGAGCTTCGGGGTGCTGTTGGTCGAGGTTAGGAACGGGTGGAGAGGGGCGGGACACTCGCCATACTTCCCGGCGGGCACGTCCGATGTCGGCTGCTCAGGTACAAGCAGCTGCGGCCGCAAAGCAGAGCCGCCGGCCTGTTTCTGTATTGGGGCAGCCCTAAATGAGGGCAATTCCACCAGCCTGTGGGGCACTTGCCCCCTGCCACCTGGGCCAGTTCGCCCCTGGCTGCGAATCCATCATCCCCAGAGGTCCCGCACTGCACCGTTGGCCATCGGTAGCTGAACACCATGGGTGGCATCACGATTCCTATCCCTAAACCATAAACACCAAACTTTTTATTGATACCGCCAGGGTCACGGAGCCGGGTCTTGATCCCCGTGGCTCCCCCATCAGTACTGTAGCCCGGTTCCGAGTATCCCACGGCCCTGGGGGGAGTGTCATAGCTGGTGCAATATCATGATTGGAACATGATGCACATATGACATCACCCCAGTCTGGCTAATCAAAATATGCATTGGGGAACTTGGAAGTTAAGACATTTGTGAGCCACCCATCCAGTGGCCAAACACTACTGACATGGCAAATAGGCCAGAGTCCTGCAAGTTAATCCACCCATCTCTAAATAAAATACTTACCGCTCAATGTTTTCCCCAGTTTCCAGCATCGATCCTCTTCTGGGTCATGTGAGCACTCCTCACCTTTGCCGGTTTACACAGGGACTGTTACCAGGGATGGTGGTTCTTCCGCCAACATAAATCCAAAGTTATTTAGAACAAGTTTAATTAGACTTATAATGTGCATTTTAAGAGCAACTTCTGGTCAAACCCCTGTGTGATGCAACAAGTCTAATTTGATGTCATGTGACCCAGAAAAGGACCGGAGCTGGAAACCGAGAAGACAGCGATCAGCAAGTATTCTAATGTATCTGTAAGGAGTAGATGGAGGAGGAGCAGATACAGTTAATGTCTTGAAGTGTCCGCAAACAAACATCACAATCTGCTGGTCAGAAATTACAGAGAAAGAACAATCAGGAACTTAACTGTGAAGTGCATGTTTCCTTGGGGGAGAGATTAGAGGAGGCGGGTCAGTTGATAGTTCTGGCGCAGTTACCAAAGTAGTAAGTAAGGGGAGTAGTTGGCACCTGAATCCGTAGCAGGATGGTCATGTGAGCAGTGGAGTGGGCATACAGTTACAGTTTCAAGAGAAGACTCGAAGACCAGATCCAAGAGGAGACCCGACCTCACTGAGGCGGCCGTCACACGGTGAGATATCCTTAGCGATATTGTAAGCGATCACGTGCACGCGCGATCGCTTACAATATCGCTCACATCGCTGGTGAGATGGCACACAGACAGACTCACCAGCGATGCGGAGCCGCGATCTCGCTCGTTACTATGGTACACATCGGGTAACTAGGCGCCGCGCGTCGCTTAGTTACCCGACGTGTACCATAGTTACCATCTCCCAGCATAGGCTCTGCCGCTGGGAGATGGATCATCGTGGTGTCATACACCACGATGATGCAGATCGTTGCATCGCTCATCGCTAGATCTGAGAACCGAACCTCAGATCAGCGATGTCACGATCAAGCGATTTACCATCGTAAATCGCTTGATTACATGCAACGATATCTTGCCCGATATCGCTTAAGCGATCAAAAAGGAGATCGCTTAAACGATATCGGGCAAGATATCGTTCCGTGTGACGGCCCCCTGAGCCAGAGCTGAGAGAAGTGAGACGACCAGGATATGGCGGAGTACCGTCTGTGTGAGCCATCACTTCGTGTGTGAATGTACGGTACCAAGTGGGAACAGACGATGCTTTGGAGAACAAAAGCAGTCAGCATGCTAAAGGTGCAGAGAAACGCACCATTTGGGACTTGTGGTCTAGCAAGTAGTATCGTTAACTCCCGTACAAGGACAGAATGGGAATAGTTACTTAAGGATAAACACAGAAGGATAGTGTATATATAGGAGTGTGTTAATATATCCTATTTGTTTAAAATGCTGTATTTTTCTTGTAATTTAGTTTTTCTTCTTCATCATTCTCACCTTGATCCTGTGCCGAAATGATCATTACTTTTTGGTGCCAAGCAAATAAACTGTTGTTGGTCCATCTTCCACTGTCTCCTCATTGCCTGCACTGTTGCATCCTTGAACCTGCTTAAGCTTGAAATAGTCAGCAAGATGCAACATTGAAGTGCAGAAATGGCATATCAGTCTGTAAATGGGTCCAGAGGGGGCAGCCTTCCCTTCAGCACTATGCTTACAGTGTACTAAAGTTTACGGGTGACAATCTACTGATGTGGGATTAGATTGAACGTGTAAGGCTGGTTTCACATTGCGTATTTGTACCATCCGTGGCTGTCCTTTGTAAAACGGACAGCCACGGATCCGATTTGGCCTCCATGTATCCCTATGGGGATCGGATCGAATTTGGCCTAATTGCCATCCGATTTTGTCGGGTCCGATTTTTTTGCTGTACCCAAAATCGGAGACTGCTCCGATTTTGGGCACAGCGGATCAAACCAGACCGAATCTGATCCGACATGATCTGTGACCCATAACATAGCGGCCTATGGAGCACACATACATTGCAGAAGTGAAATTTAAGTGAAAGCAAGTGATAAAAATAAAAGAAATTGATTCTTCTCACCTGTCCTGCGATCCACTGCCGTCGGCATCTCCGATGTACAGGACCTGGCATGACGTCACAGTCACATGACTGGTCCTGAACACATTACAGATGCAACCTATGACACCTGCCTTACAGGCAGAGATAATTTTGTTGACTATCGACGGAGAGGCCCAACATTTGGTCATGTTCAGACAACCATGAGACCTTGATACTTTAGATAAAGTGATCAAGATTCTACAGGACATGCACATTGACACGACTGATTTAGGTAATTTGGGCATTTTCCATCGGGTTCAGGAAGAAGGAGAGAAAGTAGCCCAAGATGTGAACGCTCTGCAGGAAATAATGGCACACATCACTAAGAAAATTAAAGGTGAATATAGGGGACTAGGCTCCCTGGATGAAGTATTATGAGACCAGCTGGTTGCACGCCTAGGTTATATCTACCTAAGGCAGGCATTAAAAGAATGTTTGTGCTACAATACCAACATGAGCTGCCTTAAAAGTGGAGCAGAAGCTAGAGTCCAAGAACAAGAGGCCCCATCTGTGGCAGGTATGGTTCGAAGCTAAGAAGTACCCATGTCAGGAATGCCTAATGTCGAACCAGTCTGAGAGCATTGATTACAGCAAGAAATGTGAGAGGTTGGAGGTTGTGGGGGGGGGGGGGGGGCTGTGGAAAATTAGAAAAACCCTCGTAGCTAACCAGGAATCAAATTCTGTACCCCTGTATGAAGAGTGACTGGAGTGGGCATACCCTTCTTTCAGGGATCAGCAAAGCAGATCTAGAGGCCAATCAGACAAGCACAGAATGTACTGTTGGACCTTGTGGATGAATGTGACCCATATGGAGGAGTTGCCCCAGACTGGACTATGTAATGAATAAAAGGTGGCACTCACTGTTCCGTAAAACCAACTTTTATTTCATTAGTAAAAAATTATGGATTCAGAGGAACGCGGGCAGCACCTAGTACGAAGGCCGCTTTGCACACAGCAGTGCCTGAACAGGTCCTACAACGGGGGCAGCCCTTAAACTGAAGTGCCCCGCATAAGACACCAACAGTAGTCTTAAGGTAAGTCTTAAGTAGTCTTAAGGATAAACACAGAAGGATAGTGTATATTTAGCATTGTGACATACCTATGTAAGGAGACTTATAGGCCATGCAATACTCCCGTGAAAAATTATGCATATTGCCCTTTCAGAGAGGAAGAGGAAGCTACCTATTGGAAGTAGCAATCCCAAAAGTAAATATTGTCCCTTTGAGTCTTGCCATATGAATTAGGATACCCCTTAGAACTCAGTTAGAGACTTCTCATACAGACACATCAGATCTGTTCCTTTGCACTGAGCAGGGTCAACAAACTATAAACACGTATCTGCAAATAGAGATTCTGATTTAGCTTTTATCCTAAGTCATATGACAAGGCTCATTAAAGGGTCAATATTGATTTTTAGGATTGCTGCTTCCAATAGGTGGCACTAGAGTTCTAGTCCTCTTCCTTTCTGAAGAAGCATTTTGCATGATATAAAGATCTGAAACAAAATATTTCATGTATGTCGAAATGACGTCGCAACGGTGAATCCAGGTAAAGACATGGGTTGCCATCTATGGAGAAAATGTTAGGAACAGTGGAGCACCTTTACTAATGCTAACAGACAGCATCTACTTATTTGTATCAAGATATGCAGTAAATGAGCCAGACTGAGCATATCATGAGAATTATCGAAGTGTGGGTGGGGGGGACTCACTACACTACCCCAACTACTGATGTTGGGGACTGAAGGATCTGAATGCCGGAATTTAACAGCTAAGGCCAAGTGCCCACGCTGCATATTTTTTACGTCATATTTGTAAAGTATCTGGCAAATACGCATGTTATATTAGCCAGCAATTCAATGTGCCATTGTGTGTGCTGTGCCGACCTTGGCCCTTTTTTGCGTTACTTATTAGTTGGAGAATTTTACAGATTTTTGATACATAAAAATCTGCTGCATGTCATGTTTTGTACGGCGTTTACCTCCAGGCACTTCCTAGTTTAGGCGCTGGGGAGTGTGGAGGTCACACCCACAGGTCACATGACCATGACATTGTCCCAGGTCCTTAAGCATCTAGTCTTTGGCAGCTGAAGGAAGGTTAGTGGGGATCATCCAGAACGCATGCAGAATTTTCTGCACCAAAAAAGCAGCAATTACGCAGCAGAGACGAATGTGTTTTCTGCGTTGATCCTGCCAAACGCAAATGCAGATTTGGTGCGGAAAATTCTGCACTTTCTGAGTGTGGGCATTCTAGAATACTGTACATAAGTCCCAGGCCGATCTGAAAAATGCAAACAAAACCTCGCCTACGAAGCAACCTGTACCAATTAGAGTCTCTTGTCTCGGTCCGGCACCTCCTATCTTCTTGTGATCGCCGTCGTCCTTCTTGTGGGTGACATGTCCTACATCACACACACACACTGGCCTACATTGTGCTCCTGCACACTCGCACTTTTTTCTGCTCTGTTGAGGGCAGGTGCGGGGAACGTTCAAAGAACACCTAATACTGCGCATGCGCGCATGTTCTTTGACCTTTCTATGCACCTGCACATTACAGTATAGCAGGGCATAGAAAAGTGTGTGTGGACAGGGCGCAATGAAGGCCAGTGAGTGGATGACGCAGGACGCATCAACCAAAAAAAAAACAACACGAGAACAACAATAGCAAGGAGAATAGAGGTGCCAGACTGAGACCTGCGACACACCGGACCGCCCCTCAGGTGAGTATAATAAAAGCTTTTACATTATACAGATTGACCTGGGGATATATACAGTATTCTAGAATGCTGTACATAGGTGTGGACCACAGCTTATACGCTGAAAACTGGTGACAGTGACACGTAACAGTAATCGTTCCGACATCGTTAGTGCGCTGTCACACACAAGGATATCGTTAACGATATCCCAAACAGCGTTAATTGGACGATGAACGATAGATTTGAGGTCAGGATTCTTCAACGATTTTTTTCTTTCCTATATCATTCATTTACACACAAGGACGCACGAACGATATCATTTAAACGATCACAAATCCGTGACGATATCGGTAACGAGATCCTTGCATGTGAAGGGGCCATAAGAAAGAGGACAGGAGCTGTGCGCACAATGGAGACCTATTCGCAACAGCTTGGCATTTCTCAATGTGCCAATGTATATTAGATATTATTCCAGCAAAGCTAAAACAGGTGAAATAAGGCAACATTGATTTTTAGTCAGGCTCTTGTCACTTTCCTGAAGTTTCTGTGAAATAATGTTCAACTTCTTGTTTTTTAGATTAATTGAAAATGTCAATTTTTGAGAAGATACAATACAAACCCACATTGTCAAACCCTAGAAACGCATACGGTTTGCATTCAGCAAGGTATATCAGCGTAGAAAACAATGAACTTGTCTCATCATATTTGTAAACTCATTGAATATGGCACTTTGTTGCAGTCAATAACAGGGAAGTACACATAGGACAGGTCTATAAGTTAGTTCACATTACCCAAATTTGTTTGCTGTTTGGTCCCAGTGTAGACATGAATGTCCCATGTAGATACCTGACACCCCTTATTGATGACACTCTTTGGATCTTATGTAAGTTGCCACTGGCTAATGAAATAGTAATACGTCATTTTGGTAACCTATTTTATGAACTGAAGCCAGTATTGTGATCAGCTGATTGCCATATGCATGGCTTCATAAACATCTGATGATCAGCTGTTATCTCACCAGGATAAGTTCCAGGCAGCTAAGTGCCTTATGTCACGATTCCTCCGCTGAGCTGTCAGTCAGGTGCATCAAACTGGAGCTGGGGTGTGTTGAGCGGTTAGTGTTTTCAGTGACAGCTCAGTCATCCAATCCTATACTACGAGGTGCTTGGTTTCTGCAGGTGTTCTCTGTTTTCTGTTATTGCCCAGCTACTTAGCTACTTACTTATTACAGTTAATCCCAGAACACTGCCAGTTGTAGTATCCACTCAGTAGTACTTGTTGGCCTGTTGTCTGCACTTGGTGTTCTGATGTATTGTTGTCTGACCTCTGACCATCATCTGACCTTCCTTTTGCCTATTCCTTTTAATCTCCAGGTATTCTGACTCTGGACCATGACCTGACTACGCCTCTGTCTATCCCCTTAACCTTGTTGTGCTATCTTGGTATCTGACCCCAGAACACTTGACTATGCTGCCTCAAGTTGTCTGTGTAGTACAAGCGTCATGTTAATGACTAATGTCACCACATAATTCTCTTTTGAGGTCACAATCATATTGCAGTACTTTAAGAAAGTTTACACACAGACGAAAAATGAGTCAAGGTTTCAAATACTGCAATTTAGGTGCCGATCATCACAAAAGAAAGCTCAGGGGAGGTGGTGGCACAGCATAACCAACCCCAATGGGGAACAGGCAATTGGTTATAATGGGACAAGGTCAAATCCATACATGTTGCATCAGCTTCATATAGTACACAAAGCACCAATATTCTGTTACACAGCAAAAAAATCCATCATCCTATAATGTGCAATCAGTTTTTTACAAGAACCGTATCTATACACAGTACTTCATATCCAAATGTGACCATGTCACGTATTATTGTAGCACCATCATTGCATCAGATACCGTACACAATATCTCTCATTACATATATCACTAAGGTGCAGATTTTTATAAAGTGCCGGTTATAAACTGCATGCCGTAGTGCGTGTAATATAAGCAGCAAGAGACCAACAGATATGAAACAGACTCAATCATTCATTACCCATACTGCCAGTAGCCATGGGGAAGGTATACGATGCAGGGAGGACCTGGGTAGGTGAACCCCCTACAACATTTCGTGTCCTAAACCTCTTGTGGCCACTTTATCAGGGGGATATATTGACTCTGCAATCGTTCCTCCTTAAAATGGCCGCCTAATCACAGCGTCTTCCGACCGGAAGTGACGCGTAGAGTCACGTGACCAGATGTGACCCGTCCTGTGTCACCGCGGACTGGAAATGACGCGGTACGCGTCACTGGTCATGCAACATCAGATGACTCGGACACCAGTGCAGCCGTTGCTACACCACCCACATCAGAAGCCCCAGCCAGCATGTGCATGGCAGTTGCCAGGGACGTGTTACCACGGCAACCACCCAAGCACACCGGCATTAGGACCCCAAAAAGGGTGGGAGCAACAACAGAACACCGGAGCATTTTGGTCATCGTGGTTACACCAATTTTAAATAACACCTTGACCAAATAAAAGCATGTAACATAGGATAATTCAATATCATCACTATAAGGTAAGTCAATCTCCTGTGTCTTGCGGTCTTCTCTTCCATTGTACACTAGTTTGGGTGATGGTGATCCATAGTTGATCCCGGAGGGGAAGCCGAAAGCAGAGTCTGTGAATTACCATAAAGACAAACTCCTCTCTATAAGGTAGATAGCTAGTTTCCCAGACCTCGCCTTAGCCTCTCATACAGCCAGATCAGAATATCCCACACACTACACTGATGAGGGGCAGTTACCACGAAACGCAGCATCTGTAGTTTGGGGTTCTGATCTGGCACAAATCCTTGGTCATGTTAAAAGGCTTGTTAAAGAGTCGACTGACTTTGAGGATTGCTACCTAAAGGTGGTGCTAGAGTTCATCCACTTCTTCATTGAAGTGACAATTTACATAAAGAGAAAGGAACCCATAAAATCATGAAGTTAAAAGTGAGTCATAATAAACTCACATCATAAAAAGGGTACATAAATACCTGGGAGGCTGACGGCGACGGCTATACGAAGGGGGCAAAACTCAGATGTTCATTAAGGCCCAGCGGTGACATAGTGACCAAGGACACTATCCACCGCATTTCATACTGCGCGAGTAACTTCTGTAAATCACCTCCCAACAGTCAAAGGCATAAAACACATAATCAAGAAGAACACACAATGTAACAGGCAACAGAATCTCACCCTTCTGCTTGCTCACCAGGAATTAGAATGTTAGTGCCTTTGGGGCTTCCAGGGCTAACTAGTCCAATCCAACAGCACCCCGCTTTTGGTGGGCACCCACCAAGAAAAGAATAGCAGCAAGCTTAGGAAGCTGACCGAGTACAGCAATGTCTGTAGCCAGGTGACTGAATTGCCCCAACCAGGGTTTCTTCCATAAATAGTCTCTGATATTTCAGCCGAATCCTAGGCTGAACTGAGGCAGAAAATAATTCAGTTTTGGTGCTCCTCTAGTTGGACCCGAAGCTCCTAAACTTAGGACATGCAGAGTGTGAAGACATGATGTTATCCTGGCAGCCGGAACTGAAATTCCTAGGCTGAGGTTATGGTCTTCATATCGGGACCGGAGCCCCTGAGATTGAAGCTTTGTAGCATATATATCCTGGTGACTGAAGAAAGTTCTTTTATATCGTCTGAGCACTGATCTCAGGGTATTGTGGTTTTCCAGAATTGGTGGAATAAGGCTGTACTCTAATTGGTTGGCATTTCAATCTGATAGCTGCATAATTCTCCTCTAAGTGATGTAGACAGAGGGAGTGAGGTAATGTACATGAGATTAGCAATACACAAACTTGGACAATAGAGCTCTGTGCCCAATAGCAAGAAACAACGAATTACTTATCATGAGTTAACAAACACAAGAACAATAATCTGGACAAATTAAGAAACTTTTAAATCCTGAGGCACATTGACAAAGACTGTGTTGTCACATGAGCATTTTGCTTAATGGCACTAGTCTCCTCTACTCATGAGTCATGGGCTCTCCGTAGCCACTGTGTGATCTGTTACGATTATCAATAGGCCATTGCCCCTGTTGTGATGCTGTTGTTTTAGGGTCTTCTATGAGTATTTTTTTTTTATTTTAACTGAGGGGTGCTTAATAGCCCTGTACAGCTGAACTATGGGAGTTTTGTTGAATTCCAACTGAATACAAATGTAACTGCTAATTGTGACATCTGTCCGAGGCTAAAGGCCCAAAAGGGGTATCTCAGACATACTAGGCACAAGCCACTCCATTAGGCAGAACCCCAAGAAACCCTGACTCCCTTTAACCCCTATACAAGAATGTTGATTTACAGCAAGGTCCAGAAGATTGCTATCTATGGAAGGGCTGCAGCCAGAAATGGGAGAGTTGCCAATCGGAGTCAAAAACTGTGAGGTCAGGAAAATGACACAATTAGGATCCATTAGAGTAGTCAGGGAGCTGGATCAAAACGAAAATGGTGGCAAGGTTCAAAGTTGTGAGACAAGAAAAATGTCTAAAAAAAACAGGCCAAGGTAGAACAGGATAAAGACTAATACAAGACAGGACACTAGTCAGGGAAACCAAAAGCTATTTCTGGCAGCTTCCAGCAGAAAGCTGAAGATATTAATCTTGTGTGGTGCTTTCCTATAGGCTGAAGCTAGTAGTTAATGACTTCATCTGGACAGCACACACACCTCCACTCCATCAGCCTGTGAAGCACTGCAGGTCTCAGCTTCTCTAAACCTAGCGAATGGCCAGAGCCTGCGCTCGGTATTCTGGTGCTTCACTATTAGCACCTATAGTGTGAATATGGCGGTGCCTGGTGACAGAAGCAGATGTCCATTGGGACAGGCTCTGGTGGGGATCTGACACTAATGGTGTCACTGCCATTTTGAGGCCTGTATAATTAATTTTAGAATTGGCGTCTTAAAACATGAAGGCAATGTATAAGCACTTATGGTGTGTATATTTGGATGGTAAATGTTCAGAACTAAGTGTAAAGCATCTGCGGAAAGTGTGCTCACAATATTTTATTGTGTGCACAATGCTCTGTATCAATTTCTTGCTTTCCACATTTTGCATAATTTTTCATTTTTTTGCAGGCTGGATCCAAAAAATAGATTTTTTTTTTAATCTATTTTTATTTTAATCTGTGTATCCCTTCCCTCCGCTGTGTGAACTGGCCTCTATATAATTTGTAGATGCTTTCACATGAAGAGCTATATATATCTATCAAAGCTTTTCTATCTGTGTTTCTTCTCCTGGCACACTCCCTTCTGCCGTCTTCCTCGCTCTCCCCCCTTTCATTCTGTCCCACTGCGGGGGGCTTTAAAGCCAGCACAATTCTACTGTTTTGGCCGTGAGTTCCCCAGAAATGTAATTATGCTCTAAAATGTGGTTAGCATTGCAGTAAATATCGCACAGAGCTTCCAAATTACATTTGGGGTGTAAAGGGGATTGAATTTCATTGCAAGTTGACACTCAATTACAATTTCCATATATCTTGCATGTGAGGGGGCTGGCGATTTTAACCCTTGACTGCTCAAATGTTTTGAAATGCTCTGTCTGGGGAATATATCAAGAAAAGAGAGAAGCATATGCTACGAGTTCTGCCTAAAACATATACCGCGAGTAAAAAATAGACAAGTAATACACAGCATTAAGATGAGAAAAAGTGATCATAGAGAATAGAAAACTCAGCAGCCATATTTAGGACAACTAAAGTGGTAATATTAGACATGGACAGATCTGCTATCACCTCGGCCTCACACTATTAACAATTATAACAGCATTGCATCATAGCAAACTTGCAATTTACTTTTGTTCCATAAATTCTCTTAGAGGTAATATATATTTAGGAAGAAAATCAAATTGGTATGAAACAAAGACATTTCCGATAACCATAAAAGGTTAATCTAGCAAGAGCAATAGGTGTCTACTATAGGCCCCCCAACACAAGGTCAGCGGGTTGTACATTAGTCCCATAAAGCAGCAGAATCTGTCACTAAATGGAGGGAGGTCTTCTCTAAGCCGCCATCAACATGAGATGTAGTGTAGATGTGATGCTGATGCTGAGTGAACCTGATAGTTAGGACCTTTATGATTTTACCAGGATAGTACACAATCCTCCAAAATCAGCTTTGAAAGGCCGTACCTTGGATGTTGCTCATGGTCATAATGTACTTTCTTTACACAAACTTTGATATAATGTTGATGAAATCGTTGAATACATGATCTACTGTACTGGTATATAACACGTAGATATTATTGGTCTACAGTCATGGCCAAAAGTTTTAAGAATGACACCAAAATTATATTTTCCCATGATCTGCTGCCCTCTGGTTTTTATTTGTGTTTGTCTGATGTTTCTATCACATACAGAAATATAATTTCAATCATATTATGATACCAAAAGGTTATATTGACAGTTAGAATGAGTTAATGCAGCAAGTCATTATTTGCAGTGTTGACCCTTCTTCTTCAGGACCTCTGCAATTCTCCCTGGCTGCTCTCAATCAACTTCTGGACCAAATCCTGACTGATAGCAGTCCATTCTTCATTCTTGCATAATCAATGCTTGCAATGTTGGCAAAATTTGTTGGTTTTTGTTTGCCCACCCGTCTCTTGATGATTGACCACAAGTTCTCAATGGGATTAAGATCTGGGGAGTTTCCAGGCCATGGACCCAAAATCTCTATGTTTTGTTCCCTGAGCCATTTAGTTATCACCTTTGCTTTATGGCAAGGTGCTCCATCATGCTGGAAAAGGCATTGTTGGGCGCCAAACTGCTCTTGGACGGTTGGGAGAAGTTGCTCTTGGAGGACATTCTGGTACCATTCTTTATTCATGGCTGTGTTTTTAGGCAAGACTGTGAGTGAGCCGATTCCCTTGGCTGAGAAGCAACCCCACACATGAATGGTTTCAGGATGCTTTACAGTTGGCATGAGACAAGACTGGTGGTAGCACTCACCTCTTCTTCTCCGGATAAGCTGTTTTCCAGATGTCCCAAACAATCGAAAAGGGATTCATCAGAGAAAATGACTTTACCCCAGTCCTCAGCAGTCCACTCCCTGTACCTTTTGCAGAATATCAGTCGGTTCCCTGATGTTTTTTCTGGAGAGAAGTGGCTTCTTTGCTGCCCTCCTTGAAACCAGGCCTTGCTCAAAGAGTCTCACCTCACAGTGCGTGCAGAAGCACTCACACCAGCCTGCTGCCATTCCTGAGCAAGCTCGGCACTGCTGGTAGTCCGATCCCGCAGCTGAAACAGTTTTAAGATACGGTGCTGGCGCTTGCTGGTCTTTCTTGGGTGCCCTGGAGCCTTTTTGACAACAATGGAAGCTCTCTCCTTGAAGTTCTTGATGATCGATAGATTTTTGACTGAGGTGCAATCTTTCTAGCTGCAATACTCTTTCCTGTTAGGCCATTTTTGTGCAGTGCAATGATGGCTGCACGTGTTTCTTTAGAGATAACCATGGTTAACTGAAGAGAAACAATGATACCAAGCACCAGCCTCCTTTTAAAGTGTCCAGTGGTGTCATTCTTACTTAATCATGACTGATTGTTCGCCAGCCCTGTCCTCATCAACACCCACACCTGTGTTAATGACAACCACTAAAATGATGTTAGCTGCTCCTTTTAAGGCAGGACTGCAATGATGTTGAAATGTGTTTTGGGGGTTAAAGTTCATTTGCTAGGCAAATATTGACTTAGCAAGTAATTGCTGTTAAGCTGATCAGTCTTTATGACATTCTGGAGTATATGCAAATTGCCATTAGAAAAACTGAAGCAGTAGACTTTGTTAAAATTAATATTTGTATCATTCTCAAAACTTTTGGCCATGACTGTACAGCAGAGGTCCCCAACTTTTCTGACCTTGAGGGACACATCCAGCTCTGAGAGAGGGTCGTGAGCCACATCCAGCTCTGAGAGAGGGTCGTGAGCCACATCCAGCTCTGAGAGAGGGTCGTGAGCCACATCCAGCTCTGAGAGAAGGGTTGTGAGCCACATCCAGCTCTGAGAGCGGATCATGAGCCATATCCAGCTCTGGGAGAGTGTTGTGAGCCACATTCAGCTCTGAGAGAGGGTCGTGAGCAACATCCAGCTCTGAGAGAGGGTCGTGAGCCACATCCACCTCTGAGAGAGGGTCGTGAGCCACATTCCAGCTCTGAGAGAGGATCGCGAGCCACATCCAGCACTGAGAGAGGATCATGCGCCACATCCAGTTTCGACCCCCTCACAGTAGTGACACCCAGATCCGCCATTACTGATATGTCAGCCAAAGCTTTTCCCCAGAAATCACACTGAGGCTGTATACTAAGATCCAGGGGTTCCTGTCTTACCCTAATTTAGATCTGCTGTTCTATGTGAGGTTACTTACAAATGTTTATCTGCTATTCATAACTGTTTGCTAGACTTGGTGTCTATGTGCCAAGTTGGAGACAGCCATGAGCTACACATCACGGGCCTGCAAGCCACTTATAGCCCCAATCTACTGGTTGTGGACCCCTGGTCTTCACCGAGATTTATCTTTCTTTCTCAAGTAATCTCATGTATCAGTATAATCCTACATAGGATTTATACTATAATATAAAACAGTCTCATCCCGTCCAGAATGGCTTAGACAAGGTGCTAGCAAGGGTCAGAAATAATCCGATGAATTCTTTGATGTTGTAATAATTGAAGCATTATGTTTGTAGAAGTGTCTTTTTATATGGGTGTCATCTACAGAAGATCTCACCTGCTGTATACAGAAGAGTTTGTTCAGTTTCGGGACGGGGGGCGGGTGTATGGGGATACGTCTGTAGGGCGATTCTCCCCTTCCAAAGTGTAATTTAAATGGATTTTTATTCACACCCTTTGGAGGGAACAGAAAGAGCATTTCATCTATTTATAGTCCCCAGGCATGAGAACAATCCTGCCCCTTTCCCCAGCTGCCCCCTCCCTCAGTCCGGGCTACTGGAGGGATTCTGGGGTTAAGTTCGTTGCCCACTGTGGTGATGTAACTGCGGCTTTGTGTCATTTATATTCAGCCCAAAGAAAACAATTTTCTTGAATAGACAGGCGGACAATAATATTGTTCAGGGCTGATTTTACTTTGGATGTGATCCAAACTGCTCCCAGGCAGCTCAGCCTGCGCTCCGTTCTCTCCCCACTTCTCCTTCCTCTCTCACCACTGTGTCACTTTTCCCACTCGCACTCCTTCTGTGCACTCATCCGTCCTCTCTCCATCCACGTTCTATTCATTTAGTTTATTGTCTTTTTACACTATAATTGTTTTTTTTTTCTGCCTTTTCTTATTTTATTTTTCATTTCATGCTTCTCCTTTTTTCCAGCCATACTTCGTGTATTTCAGACCTTATCACTTATTTTCTTTCTTTGTTCTTTTCATCTCTTCTGTTTCTGTGTCTTTTCAATGAAACGGAATTCCTGAATTCTTTCACGTTCAACTTTAGGCAAATTACTTGGAACCGTCCTTGTAAAACATGCGCCTGCCCTTCTTTTTCTTAATGTGAATATGTGTTTGAACTTTTCTCTTTTCATGATTTTAAAGTCAACTAACCGAATGCATAAATTAATCTAGAGCCGAACAAAATGTAAGGCCCGAATCAAAATGAACAGGTGTAACTTCACCATGACTCATTCCTTTTTAGTTGACCAATACCAAGACCTTAAGCGTCGAGAAGAAGGTCGGCCATATTTAAAATTTGTCAAATAGTTGGTATTCTATGTAAGATCTTCTGTGAAAGAACAACCCAAGAATGTTCTAAGATTGTTTCCAGAAAGATTATTTGTTGTTATGACCAGTGTGTCCGAAAATGTGTCATTCATTCAAAGGTTCTTCAAGTATCGGCCCACTACATCTAATGTATATCTTACTACATCTACATCTATCTTAAGTCATTTGTAAGAAGTTAAATGACAAAGGAAGACCACTTCTTATCTTTTTTATCTAGGGAATGTCCTCATAGATAATGTAGTTGACAACATTTTGTCAACAGGGCAAATTGCTTCCTAGTTACCCCAAAAGCATACCTGGCTTATGAAGTCTTCTGCATACAACAAATGTATGTCCTTGATGCTGTCAGTTGTAGGGAATCATGGAGAACCCACTTGATTCCAGATAAAGCAAGAAAAAAACCCTTTCTATTCCCATGATCTTGACTTTAGTCTTGGCACTCTGCTGGCCCTAGAACTTGAACAAAATATGGCTGTAGATTCATGCTGGCCACAGGTAACGAGTCAGAGACTACCTCCGCCATTGACTAAATGCAGCGTTTCAGAAGCTGATACCGTAGGTCTTTGGTTAGTTGTTTAGGGAGAGAACTTTTCTTCAAGGGGAGCAGGTCTGGAATAAGTCTGTGGGAACTAGAAATGAGCGAACCTTTCAAGGGGTTGCTAAACTTTCCGGTATTGAGCAGACCTGTTTGGTTCGGATGCTTCACATTTGCAAAGCCCTGCAGTTGGGTACAGGTGGTGCTTCACCAGTGACGAGTCCCTGCAGTGTTTGATCAGCTCACACTGGGCTTAAAAGCACAGGTTTTGGGTGTAGCTTGTGTCCAAAATTAACTTGAAGAAAAGAAAAAAAATGCCCTCCCAAGTGCTTGACTTATAGCTGGCTGTATGTGGGTAGAAAGGTCAACTGCCAATCAATGACTTCCACTGGGATTCAGGTCAAGTTCAGGGTCACAAACGGTGTGTTAAAACATTGGGCTGCACTGCCCGAACCCGAACATCAAAAGGTTCGCTCATCTAGTTCGGACCTTCCTCTTAAACGAGTCATCTGAGACCAATGTTCTCTGACCAATTTTAAATGTATCAATATAATAGCAAAAAGCCGGGCAACTAACTCTCTTCAGGGGGTAATTAATGCCCGTGTGGCTGTTAGGCAAGCAAGTCCGGACGAGTGGTGCAGGCTTGAATCACAGTATATAGCAACAAAAAGGAGGAAAAAACGCACTCACCAGTCATCGATGCCTGTCAGGAAGTTTTATTCAAATTATGGGTACATAATGCAGGGAGGGAAGGGGTGCAGTGAAGGACGATGGCACACTGTTTCAACGCTGGAGGCACTTCGGAGGACCAGCCGAAGCGACTCCAGTGCGAAACGGTGTCCCGTCGTCCTTCACTGCACCCCTTCCCTCCCTGCATTATGTACTTAATTTGGAATAAACTTCCTGACAGGCATCGATGACTGGTGAGTGCAATTTTAAATGTATGTGTTCTCTAAAATGCTGCAATGGTCAGGGTAAATCATATATGGCTGCAAAAGCAAATGCAGCTGGTCTCTGATTCATGCAGCCCGTTATTCAGGCAGCAGGAATCTACTATCAGGGAAAGTTGGAAACCAAAGCATGAGGTTGTTAGTGTTATATAAACACACTTAAGGAGGTTTTCCACTACTAATGTGATCCCGTTTCTTTCCTCCTAACTATTCCTAATACTTTCCTAATATAGTTCTTCCATTTACCCTACTTCTGTAAGCTTATCTTTAAGACGCTCAAAAAATACCTCTATTGATATTTTAGGTTTGATCTTTCCGGCTGCCGACTGGATTTGGACCAGCTGAGCATGACACATCACTTGTGGGGGCAGAGATGCCTCTCTGTTAGTGACAGCAGTGTGGTACGCATGCCCAGATCACACTTCACTCTCCTCTTAGCCCCGACCTTTGAAGGGCCCTGCTCATTTGGTCCGATTCCCATCTGCAGCTGGAAGGATCAAAGTACAACATCAAAGTACAACATCAATAAAGGTATTAACATGCCTCTTAAGGTACCGTCACAGGGTGAGGCTGGGGATGTCAGCGGCGACTGGCGGGTGCATGCACGTTTTTGGTGCCCCGCCACGTCGCTATCCCCCATTTACATGGGGTGACATCTCCAGCCCGCGCTGGCGAGCTGACAGGCGGTATCGCCGCCGGGGTGTCTGAAAACCCCAGCGGTGATGCAGGACAATGGGAGCCTATGCTCCCATCGCCTGACCGGTCGCCGGCAGCCGGTTACATGGGGCTATGTGTCGATTAGTCGATAGGCCACTGCCCCTACGGTCGGCCAATGTTATCGGCGGCGATGTCGCCCCATGTGACGGGGTCTTTAGAGATCAGCTTGCAGGAGTAGGCTAGGTAGTTGAAGTATATTGGGAAGGTGTTCGTTAGGACAAAAGTAAGGGGGTGACATGAGTAGTAGAAAACCTCTTTAAGGACCCCATACACATTACAAATAAGTTTTCTGAAATTACTAATTTTGCCAAAACTGGTCAATCAACTAATGTGTATGAGTGTTTCACAACTTTCCCCATACAATGATCTTTGGCATTTTAAACTTCAATCTATTGTTGTCCAAGGAGATAAGCTACCCCAAGATGTCTCACATCAGCATACTCCACTCTTAACATGAAAACACGTGCACGCTTTTACAAACTTAGCGTACATGTATTTATGGGAGTCGAGTTAGAAAGCCACTTGCTATCTAGGGTGTATGGACACCTATAAGAGTAGACGTCTAGGGCTGTTCATAGTCTTTCAAGAAAAATAGGATTCTGATTACAAAGTGCCTTGGGATGTATCTGCACTGGCCGATTGGGAACAAGTGTTAATTGCTTCCAATAATTGCAGCCATGATGTGTCATACTACTGGAATCACCATTCATGTGATCAAAGACGGGTCAGGGTCTGATTGCCAACGGAAAGTCTGGGTGAGTACTTTTCTGGGGGGGGGGTTTGCTGCGTTTTCCCTTTTTCTATGCTATGTTAGTATTTTTGATGCTGCTTGCATTGACTCATACTTACTGTCTTTACAGACAGAGTTTCAGCAAGGTGCCTTATATTTAGATACAGAATTATTTGGGCAGGTAGCGCCTCCATACACATCTGATAACACAGATCCACCATTTCCAATAGACGATGTCATAGCTCACCTGCTCCCACTCCCTTCACAATGACTTGCACACGCTCATTAAAGGTTTCAATACAAAATATAGGGTCGGGTTCTGACCATAGTGGTTAATGTGCATGTGTTGTTTCCTGAAACAACAGGAAGTTACTCTAAAAAAATCTTAGTAACCACATTGAAAATTGCAAGATTATTTTCTTTTAATAAAGATTGTGCTGTTAAAAATTAGACCAGTGACAAAAGGATTTTCTTATAATTGTGTCCCCTTATGGACCTCCATTAAAGCACCTCTCAGCGTTTTATTGCATCCCTAGAGTAGTGCTTTAAATCGGCGTTCCCTAACTCGAGTCATCAAGAGCCACCAACAGTGCAGGTTTTCAGGATTTCCTTAGCATTGCACAGGTAATAAATAAATGACCTGTGCAGGTGATCAAATTATCAACTATGAAAAACTAAGAATATCCTGCAAACCTGCACTGTTGATGGGTCTTGAGGACTGGAGTTGGGGAACGTTGATTTAAATGCAAGTCCCCTACCTCCGGTCTTATACTCACCTGCTACTGTCTTAATCTTTTTCCAGAGTCGCTCTGGTCGGTCTCCTCTGATTTGTGACCTCTATGGGAGTCTAATTCTGGCTTCATAGAGTTACATTGGGAGCTTGTGTCATAACACCTGACGTCCGACCAGTCTGAAGTTGTAGGCACAAGATAGCGCCAAGGGACCAGAGCAACCCCAAAAAACAATGATGCGCTTTTGGAAGGGGGAGTATATGACTGGGGGCAGGGGGATTACATTGAAAGCGCCACTCCAATGCTGAATTCTTTCAAAGTATCGACATAAACAGGAATGCATCATACCGTCATGCTTTCTTTTACCAATCAACTAACACTCAAGAAAATTCACATTTGGATTATCCGAATGGGGACATTGTACCCAGATGGGCTCAACGATGTCATAGAAGGAATATAATACGTACACTATGGGTAATATCAGGTTTGACTATTAAAAATATATTTCTGCAGGTTTTATCGGGTGTATTTCTTAATACAAGTTTTTAAATGATAAAAATAGCCTTTTGTACAGGTTTTAGTTCTTATACTTTTCTATTGAATCTTCTATATTTTGAAGTTTGAATAATGTTCTCTCCTTTTATAACATTAATTTTGGCAGCTAGGGTATATTTATGCATTTAATGATTTTTTACTTATTTATTTATACATATGAAATTGTGTGTAGTTTTAAAGATCATACAGCCTATGCAGGTTATAAATGGGTGTGACTCGACTTGACTAACAGGGTACCCGCCACAGGAAATGGTTTTCTGTTTCCTATCAAAAGCGGAGACAATGGAGGTTTTGCACAGATAAATTACACTTGATGAAGACTGTCTAGTCGAAACACGTTGTGTGTGTGTGTAATAAAAATTACATTGGAAACTACATTAGTATACCATCGATTACTGACTACATTAGTACGATACTGCTACATGCATACGATTACTGACTACATTAGCATACCGCCGATTACTGGCTACATTAGCATACCACCGATTACTGACTACATTAGCCGATTACTACACATTGCCAGATTACTGACTACATTAGCATACACCGATTACTGACTACATTAGCATACCGCCGATTACTGACTACATTAGCATACCGCCGATTACTGACTACATTAGCATACCGCCGATTACTGACTACATTAGCATGCTTACTGCTACGATACCCGATTACTGACTACATTAGCATACCACCGATTACTGACTACATTAGCATACTGCCAATTACTGACTACATTAGCATACCGCCGATTACTGACTACATTAGCATACCGCCGATTACTGACTACATTAGTATACCACTGATTACTGACTACATTAAGTATACCACTGATTACTGACTACATTAGTATACCACCGATTACTGGCTACATTAGTATACCACGATTACTGACTACATTAGTATACCACCGATTATTGACTACATTAGTATACCACCGATTACTCACTACATTAGTATAAAACCGATTACTGACTACATTAGTATACCACCGATTACTGACTACATTAGTATACCACCGATTACTGACTACATTAGTATACCACCGACTACTGACTACATTAACATACCACCGATTACTGACTACATTAGTATACCACCGATTACTGACTACATTAGTATACCACCGATTACTGGCTACATTAGTATACCACCGATTACTGACTACATTAGTATACCACCGACTACTGACTACATTAACATACCACCGATTACTGACTACATTAGTATACCACCGATTACTGACTACATTAGTATATCACCGATTACTGACTACATTAGTATATCACCGATTACTCACTACATTAGTATACCACCGATTACTGACTACATTAGTATACCACCGATTACTGACTACATTAGTATACCACGATTACTGGGAGCGCCAGTTACTGGGAGTGCACACTCAGTATAATTATTCTATGTTGGTTGGCCCTTTCTGACAATTTCTTCCCCTGTCAATATTCAGTATTTCCTCATTTTCCACATTCCCCCTACACTTTCTATTTAATAGTATTCTGCCCTAATCATAACATTGATTAACCTTGTATTCAGCAGAATTATACCAGCTCCCTCTAAACTTCAGGTTCTGCCTTGAGCCTTCTTTTACATATTCAATAAAGTTCTCCTCACTTTCCATATCTGAGCGTTTATTTTCCACCCATCTCTAAACAAGCCTTCACTTTCCATTTAGAAGCGTTCATTATTGCTCCCTCTAATCTGCCTCTCACTTTCTTGCTATCAGCATACGTTAAGGTTCACTCAAGGCATCCCCCCTCACTCTCCATTAATCTTCATTCATTCTTCAGATTGCTATAAACTTTGTGAGGAGCTCCCTGACAGTTCCTCTTATTTGCAAGTCAAGCTGTCAGATTAGTGTTTCTCCATTCTGGGCTGTCTACATGTCATTACATTGTATGTAGAAAGTCCATCTTGACCACACAACACTGCTAATAGATATGTAGCATATACATAAGACCAGGGTTGTCTACTTTAGAAACTTATTTTCTGGGATAATAAAGGGGTGTCTCCTGTTTCAGACCCCCATCTATTAGTGCGAGTAGAGCACTGGAAGTCCCAGCATGTCTGTGCACTACCCACTATGTAATGCTCATATTTCCTGGAGCTGCAGAGTATTATACATTGCTGCCACAGTGCTTTTCATATTACAGCTGATTGATGGGGATCCCAACAGCAGAACACTCTATGATCTACTGAAACTGTTTTCCAGGATCAAAAGAAATTCCTGTAATCACTCTGTGACTGCAGATTGATGAGATGTGGAGGTGTGCAGTATGCAAGCTGTAAAGATTCCCCTATATTAACAGCAAAAGTGAGCAGTCACAACATAGAATACTTATCTTAGGGAGACCGTTGACAAGTCTGGAACATAAAGGTCCCTAGGTCTTCAACTTGTATTTAAATGTATGTACTTTTTTTTGTGCTGCAAAAGTCAAGGACTTTTTCCTTTCAGGTAGATCTCTGTAGCCTTAATATCAGGTGCAGTATTGGTGACCGCTCCCCTCCACTATAACAGTCATGTGCCTTATCAGCTGACACCAGCGATAGAATCTCATTCTATATGCTGACCACTTTGAAGAAAACTGTCTCTGGTAGAAGCAGTGGTGTCGTGACTATTGCAGCTGCGGTGCTTTGCTACAATTGTTTTGTGTTATATCACTTTATGTCTGTATTCCTATTATTGTAGAGGTGATACTAGTGTCCTGACTGGCCTGCAAACTAACCAGGGTGAGTCCAGGGCAAGTGAGGGCCTGGGCATGTGACTGCAAAGGGGGGAAGGGCGGGTATAGGGAGATTAGGGTGCAACCTCAGGTGAGTGTCAGGAGGTGACCCCTCTCCCTAGGGCTTTCCTGCCATATTATGCCCATTGTGTGACAATTTACTATCATGTGAAGACTAGATTCAATTGGGGGGAATTCCGACAGTGTGCTTATTGTACTGTATCATGATTCGGAGATTGATGAAAATTCTCATGATCCCAGAAACCTCTTTAATCTGCTTAAACTGTTCCAATACACAAAAGTTGTTAAAAGCATCAAAATGTATTATACTTACAAGGCTAACTCAAAATCCTAAAAAAAATCAGTTGGTGCTGCTTTCTTCAAATTCCTTCTTCAAGATTCCAGAAGCTAAGATGAAGAGAGTTGTTTGAAAGGGTTTTTTTTTAATACTGGAGAGCTGTAGAAAAATATCCAGCTTTTTAAGATTTATTAAATATAAATCATTTTTTAGTCACACTTTTTTTTTTCATTAAAAGGAAATCTGTCAGCAGGTTTTTGCTTTTTAATCTGAGAGCAGCATGATGAAGGGACAGATACCCTTTTAAATATGCTACTTGTCATTTCAATAGAATAATTATTTTATCAGCAGGAGATTATCACTAAAGGACTAGTTATCTCATGACATGTAGTCATCACTCTCTGTGTAACGCTCCCCCTGCCACTAATTGGCTGCTTTCTGACTATGCACAGTTTACACAGAAAGCAGCCAATCAGTGGTGTGGGCGGGGTTACACAGACACAGATTCCCTTTAAGTGATAGAGGGGCAAGTAAGAGATGATTTTTTATGTTGAGTAAAGTTAGAATTAAAATGGTTACTGGAAAATATAGTTATAATAGAAGACAATTTCTTTGGCTGTAAGAAGTAGCTACACAGGACAATATTTATCCTTTAGACTAATGTTAACATTTGCAAAAGCGATGAGGAGTCTGTACATTTTCTGCCTGAGGCTTCAGCTAGGATAGTAGTCAGCACACCTGCTAGCACATACGTCTGCCTTTGCGCTATAGATATTAGTCTTCCCACATTCACCACTTCAGATTTACTACATTGTGTCTTAATGGTGCTGTCCACTACTTGGACAAACCCTTCTCATTCTGCATGTTTGCCCCATAAAAATTAAAGAGCCTGTACTCCCCTCCAGTGCCGGTATGGTTATAGCAATGTCAGAAGTCGCATTCCCAGGGCCCGTGTGACAGTGTTATGACATGCGAGCCCTGTGACCAATCAGCATCGACTTTCTTCTCCCCTCCTTCAACAGGAAGTGAGTGGCAGCGGCAGTACTTGCTTCCTGTTATTTGCTCCTGTATCCAAAGGAGGGAAGAAGGAAGCCAGTGCTGATTGGTCATGGGGCTCATGTCGTGGTCGGAAAGGGCCTGGGTACTCGGTAGCCAGGCAGGCAGTCTGTCGGTATATCACAGTCCGTGGCCCTGACTGGACATGTGGAAAGGGGAATAGGGAGTATTTACAGGGGTTAGAATTTATAGTTTTTGACACCAGGTGAGGTATCTGGCCAGGTATGGTCAGCGTTGCAAATGGCGTCCCCAAGGGATAGTTGGCGAAGTACCAAGGCGAATTGCTCTCCTCAGCAGGAGCAGGCCCCTGGGCGTTATAGTAGATGATAGTGTAGAAGATGTAGGTTGTAGTAGTGAGCATGGTATAGAGTGGTTGCAGGAAGGAAGCAAGGAGACAGTCTCTGTTCTTTACCTTTTTACTCGGTATTACCGTTCATCAGCAGATCCTGGGTACTGGTTCGCCAGGCCGACAGTCTGGTCAGTCTGAGAACTATGATAGATGGGTATACAGACTACCAGCTGACTTCTCCTTAGGATGAGGTTCTAGGTACTCTCTGCTTCCCCATGTGCCTCTTCTTTCTTCATGGCTACTAGCAGGTACACAGGTGACCCGGACTGTTGAGACCCCAGATTCACATTGGTTTCCTAACAATTTGACAGTCGCTGTGACTCTGGTAATGCCACAGTGTGGCTACTGTGCCTGCAGCCCAGCAGCCTCTAGTTTACTGCCAGGCGTTGCACAGCTCGAAGGATGTTAGCAGACCCACACTCAACCACTGCCCGACTCTTTCTAACAAGCGTCTACGTTACTCCTAATGACACCCCTCCCTACACCTCACTACAGCTAGGCACTCCCTCCAACCAGTGTCACTGCCCCAAATATGAATTTTGTGCCCAGTCCACTGATCAGAGTTTGGCGGGGGTGTGCAATGCATGCATAGGAAATTCATCATAGGGTACCTAAATTCTATTCAAATGAGGTATTAGGACCAATGGAGTTAACTACCATTGTGGCGACTAGACCGCAGCAGCGCCACCCTGGCATTTAATAACAATGTCACATGGGCCCCGGGAACACGAGTTCTGACATCACTGAAACCATGACCGCACCAAAGGTGAGTATAGGCTTTGTTTTTATGCAGGTAACATGGAAAATGAGAAGGGTTTGTCCAAGTAGTGAACAACCCCTTTAATACAATAGTTAGCCAGTTTTTTTTGTAGAGAGACAATAATGCATATTTGACAAGTAGCTCACCTATTAATCATGGAAACCTGTAGTTCCTCAGTGTGTTATAGCTAACCCCTTCATAAGCTTCTATGTATGTGAGTATAACAAAAGGCGTATAGTTCTAAAACCCACTTGCACTTTTACAATCCCGGTAGCACTCTCCCATATTATCATACCATATGTATGTGTTTGTTATGCAAAGCCTTAGGACATCCCTTTGACCCAGGTCATCCACTTGACCATCTAATCTGTCGCATACATTTTCCAAGGTTACAATGAGGTCATAAGGAATTTTTTATTTGAGAGAAAGGGTCCTCCGAATTCAATTGGCGTCCACATAAAGCTGCTCGGTCATGATCACAACCCCAGTAGCCAAAGTAATATCACTGATAATATTTTATTTCTCTGCTCCACAGCACCTGAGGATGTTTTTTAAGTGCCAATCATAATTTGTTCCAGAAAATTAAAGCTATAGCCCTCACAGTGGTTCCTTACTCTGGAGACACTAAGCTGTGATTGTGTGTGAAGAGTTTAGAGCTCCGAGAAAGAAAGAGTACTTGGAGCAGCAGGTTGGGCGTCACATTTAGAGCAGGATCACGCCAAATAAAAATAGTCCAAGGGGTTATGCAACTTGAGAAATTTATTCTTTTCCCTTTTCTCAACATTTTTTCCTTGCAGATCCAGCAAAAATCCTGATATTGCAAGCTGACATGTAACCTTAAAAGCCAAACGTGAACTTAAAGGGAATCTGTCAGCAGGTTTTTGCTATGTAAGCTGAGGACAGATTGCTGTAGGGGTTAAAAAACAAAGATCAAGTATGCCTCTCTTATCATGCTGTGTTTTATTGTTTACTTAAACAAAAGGCTTGTGATTACTATCACTGGAGTACAGTGTCACGTGTACGGCAGTCCAACACGCCCCCTCTTCTGACTGCACAATCTCTATGGAGTCTAGTGTGGGCAGGGGCAGCTCTCCTAGCACTGCTGCATGGCTGCGTCTAAAACCTTTGAATATGTCAGAACTGCTGCAGCCAATAATCTATGTAATACACTGTTGGATTCAGAATCTCTTTGCCTACAACATGCTGCTATCAGATAAGATAGCAAAAACCTGCTGACAGATTCCCTTTGACGGTCAATTGCTTTAATACTGACAAAATGGTGTCTATCACAATGACCGTAGTACACCATGTAAACCATGCTGTCACTGATTTCCTGCAGCAGTCAGTCCAGTTGTTTGAGGACTGAGGGAGCATCATAACTGGGTCTGCAAAGGAAAGAGAAGAGTAGGCCATAGTTTTACATCAATTGTAGTTTTTTTTCACATTTGATAACTCCCTTGAATTGTTTACACTATGATTGAGTCAAAGGTCCATGAGCTCCCGTAGCAGAGGAAAACAGATAGGGCAAATATACTTTCATTGCTATTACAAGGGTAGAACACTAGAGAGGTCAACTTTTCATTTTTTGGCTGTTGTTTGGTCACTTTTACATCTTGTAATTGCTCTCACCCCTAGAGGTAGCAAGAGGCGGAACATTCCTCTAGATGCCGATCAATTAGTTTGGCATAAACCCATCACCCATTGCATCTCTTGGAAAGCCTTCAACCATGTTGTCCACAGTAGAGGTTAAACTTATTTATGTATTTTATTTTGCTCGACAATATAAGTGCCATTCATTCCCTAACGCTTTACATGCATCGTTATCATTGTCCCCATGTCTTTGAAGAGAAGGAGGAAAGCAGAGTGTCTGAAGGAACCCAGGCAAACACAGGGAGAACATACAAACTCCTTCTTGCAGATGTTTCTTTGGTGGGATTTTTTTTACTCCCTTTTTAGTATGATGGCACCACATTAGCTCTTTGCCAGTCTTGTAAAACAGAGTGGTGTGTTAGCATTATGTGTACAAAATAGTGTTATAATGCTTCTTTCACTATGGCTTCACAATATCTTCATTATTGTAACTATCAGACAAGACTATTTTTCTTGGTTGCATTCCATATGTTAGTTGTGACCCCACCAAACCTTTTTGTATTTTCATCGACCCTAATTTATATTTGTATAGACACATGTAGACAGGTCTTAAATGCAAGTATTTTCCAGTAATTATTAAATATTGAGTTTAGGAATAATTTGGTGGGACAGGGTTAATCTTTTGAAGATTTGGCTCCTTCTGTTTTAGGAGCAGCAGAGTGAATCTTTCCATAGATATGTTAGAATGGAGCACCTAGCTTCGTTGTCTTGCCTAATTAATGAGGATAATATGCTCGGCTGCTAATGAGTTTATTAGCAAACAATATGCCCGGAACCGACTTAAGCAGCTCAGAGTTTTAAAGGATGGCTTAGCACCTCTTCCTTTCTTGATGAGCTATACCATATACACGGAGACATGAGGAACAAGGAGGGAAAATGGGTTTTGGAGACGGAAAAAACAGAAGGCTAATTGTATTAAAGTAATATTTGCCAAGGCCATAAGGTACAAGAAGTATTAGACTTTAGACGTAACATCGGTCTAGGGACATATAATAGCTTCCAATGTAAAGATAACAGATACTCCGATTATATTTTTTTGATATACTACTTGTATGTATATGTGATTGTATGGCAATGGTCTGCATTGGTTTTGTAAGTCATGGTCCATTTATATTTTGGTTTCAAGCCTCAGGTTTTCTGGAAGTTTAATATTCATGACTGATTGTTAACCCAAGTCATCAATAGTGCCACCATCATGGCTGTACCGCAGTCAACAGTTCGGACAAATATGTAATGAAGGGGCCTGAGCACTTTAGATTTGGGGTGTAGCTTAACATGTGTGGCTTCACATAAGTCTAACTTGCGAAGTGTACCTGCCCCAATATGCAGGTAGGTACAATGTGATTAAGTGATGTTTACTGTGTGTTCATCTGCTATAAAAAATATATGATGTGTATAAGTGGCATGTGTGTATGGTGTATTTGTATAATGTGTAAGTGCTGCATATGTGCTGTGTGTGTCTGATGTGTAAGTGATTTGTATATGCTGTATGGGTCTAATGTGTAAGGTTGTGTTCACATTTATGCTTGTGAGTTCTGTTTGTATGATCCACTTTAAGGAATAAGCATACGGAATTCATTCCTTAAGGGTATCCATTGAATAAATAATGCTGATGAATGCAAAGGGGCCCCATTACTTATTATGGGTCCGAATGGGCTCCGTTTTAGTGCAGAAGAAAATGTTCTGCATGTTATGCTTTTTCTACTGTTCTAAAAACATCAGATCCTCTAATATAGCGTATACACTTCTGCTTTCGTGTGTTTCAGTTTTTAAATTATTCCATTTTGGGAATGAATCCACTTTGTGTGTGCTGTATGGTTATAACATCCAAATACAGTGTGTGATGTATGGTTATGACATGTAAATACAGCGTGTGCGGTATGGGTCTGCAACAGTCACAAGAGCCTGGGGTACTCAACCAAGCGGGTGTAGTCAGGAGGATGTCACTTTGGCTGCCCCAAGGACCACAATCTTCTCTCACACTTTGGCAGCCCGGACTGAGTGTACAAGGGGGTTATTTGCAAGGGATTAAAGTTTATATCATGACGCCACCTGTGGTGCCTGGTCAGAGATGACAGAACTACTGTTTGGACCCCAGGGGATAGATGATATAGCAGCTTGGATGAAACACTCTCCACAGGTGGACCAGGCCTCCAGGGTTTGCTGATATAGTCTGTGTGGATGATGGTGGAGGTAGTTGTGGTGCAGGAACGTGCAGAATAAGCGGATAGACACTGGGGATGCAGTTCTTACCAGGTTCCTTTACTTGCAGTTCTTAGTTAAGTGCAGACTCAGCCAGGGCACTGTGCTCTTTCAGATTGCAGCTTGGCCAGCCCTCAGATAGTCCAGGAACACTCTGCTGAGACACTCTTCATAAGCCTTTCTTTGCTGCCCTTTCTACACTGATCTTCTTCTCCCCTTCTCCTGTCCTGCACCTTCATGCTACTAGTCCAAAGCAGGCGACTGCGGGCCCTGTCGAGTGATGGCTAGCAAGTCCTCTTGACCCTCTGTAGTCACTGTGCCTGGCAGTGCAAAATTTTCCATGATGCATCTTAACAACAACAACATCTTCCCTTTATGGGAGGCACATTTTCTTAAACGTTACATATAAAAGTAGAAAAACAACAAAGTCAGCAGCGCCCTGCGATGAGACTAGTACAGTGCACCACATCACAGGATTTAGGCACTACTGGTGGAAACTGCCCCAAACCACCTTAAACTCCATCCCTCAGCGTGGCTACAGGGCACAAAGAGCATGGTTTGACCTGGTTCTTTGGCCACGCCGAAGTTTTTTGAGTCGCTAGTGCAAAGTTTCAAATAAAGTGCAAATGGCTCCAGTTTTGCACCTTACCATGCTGGTCCGAAAACCAACAAGAGGCACATTAAGAAGTGCAACTTATTTACAAGTATTGTCATGGCACATCACTGTTCTATGACCTGATTTTTCATCATCATATCAAACAATACCTAGGCGGCTAATTAAATATTATTTTAACACATTATTTACATTTGCCAAACAAGTCTATTACCTAGCCAGGTTACACTACAACATTATTTACACTAAACTGTTATTTACACTAGTCTGTCACAGGCATGGGACTTTCACTCTTTCCTTTGCACAGATGGAATGTTGGCGAACTGACAGCCTCCGCTTTCAGGGAACAATTGCAGTACTCCTCCAGACTCACTGCGCCACAGTATCCCGCGTCCACAGCCTGGCCGGCAAGGTGATGGAACATCTACTCCACTCAGTCTGAGAGTTGCTAACTCTTTTTCTCTGCAAAGGGAACCATAGCTTCTTTGGGCCAAACAGAAGAGGGTGCCCCTGCAGGAGGTGATGTTGCAGGAGGTGACACTGTAGGGGGTGATGTTGCAGGGGGTGACACTGTAGGGTTTGGTGCTTCCATCGCAGCCACAACTTTCCTTAAATTGAGGGCATACCACCCCAGGTGACCCACGTGCGTGTATACTCTACCCACTTTCCTGGTTAAAGGTCTCGGCCAGGGGATCCCCTGGGCAGGTGGCTCTCAACGTTCCTTCTTTTCATGAAGATGACTTTTATCATATGGGGCTCCTGTATGAGGCCCCACCCTTTATATAGGTCAAAGTTAAGGGCGGCACCCCTCCTCCTCTCTGGCTGTTCCGTAGCCTGAGACTTATGGACTTTACTTTTGGCCTTTAGGTCACTGTCCTTTATGGCCCAACGCCCGGCCTGGACCTCCTTCTCCCTAGCGACCTCAGCTGCCTGCCGCGCAGTCTGGTGTCTGCAGTGATATTCCTCCTCTCGGATGATCTCCAACACGTCACCATTTGGCGATGGTATAGCCTGGCTGTTCTCGGGGAACCCCATCATGCCATCTCCTTTGTTGGACACACTGGAAGTGGACGACCTCCGCCCTGGCCCCCCCGGTTTCAGGTGAAATCACGGGCTTCAGCAAGGCCAGTAGTCTATCCCCTGGGGCTGCTCTGCTCTCCCAATCTAGCCCATGAACTTGGGAGCCCTGCTACGGTTGATCTCTGGAGGGGCATTCAGGGTCCTGACTAAGTTAACTGGGGTGACCGGGGCAGCGAAAGTACCTGTGATGGCTGTGCGGGGTCCAGTACCGGCTCCTCCTGGGCCTGAGGCTTGGGGTTCTGCATTGCTGGTGGCCGGGCAGCCTTCTCCTGCAATGCCCACTGCCACTTGCTGAATTATGAGGTTTGAAGTCGGAAGAGCTGCTGGCTCAGCTCCTTTACCTCCTCACTCAGGAGGTCCAGGTCCATTGGTGGCAGTGGATTTGGATATATCCAGAGGCAGCCCGGTAGAGGCACCTCTGTGACTTCGGTGTCAATGGCTTCCTCCCGTCATCCGCCATCGCTTTCTCCGATGCCTTAAAAGCTTCCTCCGCCATGTACAGCTTCCTCTCTCATGCACAAGTCACTCTGTTGTCCACCCCCACCCTTTCATGGGCGGTCTTTGTTCTGCACTGTGTTGGGCTGTGTTGTGCACACCAGGGGGGAAGCAGTTCAGCTGATGGGCAGATCATGGTGGATTACAGTCAGTGAAGGGGGTGGATGCAGGTTTTGGCAATGCTGGCCGACTCTTCCCACGATGGGAGGCTGAGACACTCCTCTGGGCCAGTACATGGTGTTAGGCTATGGTGGCCGCCATTACACAGTCTTTTCAAACACAATCTTTTCGGCACACAGAACCCAGTTAACGGGGCTCAGAAATCCTCTTCGTGACGCCAAATGCAACGGTCGCAAGGGCCTGGAGTTCTCGACCAACCAGGTTTAGTCAGGGGGATGTCACAGTGGCAGCCCCAGCGGGTTATGCCCTGACCAAGCATACAAGGGGGTTATTTACAAGGCATTAAAGTTTATATTGTGAGGCCACCTGTGGTGCCTTGTCATGGATAACCAGCGCTGCTGTTTGGACCCCCAGGATAGATGTTATAGTAGCTTGGATGAAACATTCCCCACAGGCGGAACGGGCCCCCCAGGGTTTGGTAATAGTCTATGTGGATGATGGCAGCAGTTGTGGTGCAGGAAGGCGCAAAAGAAGCGGACAGACACAGGGGATGAAATGCTTACCAGGTTCCTTTACTTGCAGTTCTTAATTCAGTGCAGACCCAGGCAGGGCGCTGTGCTCTTCCAGATTGCAGCTTGGCCAGCCCTCAGATTGTCCAGGAATAACTGAGACACCCTTTATAAGCCTTTCTTTGCTGCCCTTTTTCACTGATCTTCTGCCCTTCTCCTGTCCTGTGCCTTTGTGCTACTAGTCCAAGGCCAGCGACTGTGGATCATGTCGAGCGATGGCTAGCAAGTCCTCTTGACCCTCTGTAGTCACTCTGCCTGGGAGTGTACACGGGTTGGCTACTGCATATGCAGTCCAGTAGCCTCCAGTTTCCTGGCTTGAACGTATGTGGCGCCCCACCCGTCTGGTCGACACAAATGGGTACTGCACTCACTGAACGGGTGTGATATCCCAGTCCAAGAGGAAATGGGATGGTGAACTCAGGCCCCCACTAAACAAACCCACACACCTTAGGACCCAGGAGACCATGGGTGAACCTGGGGGGGGGTTAGGGCTCAGTCAAAAGGGAACAAGGGAAGAACAGGTAGTGGGAAGTTACTAAGTAAATGAGTGAGAAGTGAGAAGTAAGTGAGTAGTGGAGTGAAAAGTGTGCAGGCAAGAGAAAGGGAACGGAGAAAACCCCAGGGGCACAGGTGGAGAGAGAGACAACCTGGACACCCAGATCCGGAACTAAGATAGTCGGACGAAGGGGTTGGTCAAGAACCAGGGAACTGGTTCTGAACATGGCACGAACGCTGTAAGCCCAAACCACTGAATTGGAGGCCACACAGTCTACAGTAGTGGTGGCCGCAACCCGACGCATCCGCTGAGAAGGCAGCCAAATTAGGGCCAGGAGACAGGTACCAGTTGCCAGGCAGGACCCGTGGCTGCTAGATAGGGGCACTGCATGCGAAGGCACTGACAAGAGAGACATAGTGCTGGGAATGAGAGACCAGAGAACAGAGAGGTGTAACCACTCGGGGGTCTGCCGCAGGGCTCCAGCGCCCTCTGCTTGAATAGCGCCCTCATCTCCTCACTCCCGGGGCTACTGCTTGAGCGCATTAAACTCCATCTCCAAATCAGTGAATGCTGGAGAAGCTGCAGGGATCGTGCTCCTCCCCCAGCCAATCACCAAGCCTCTGTGTCCTGCCAATCAGGAGTGCCCTGCTGTAATATAAGCTTCCTGTTTCCTGTCAGTTTTTGCCAGGGCAATTTCTACCTAGTGGAGTTGCTATTCCTGGTCTGGTCAGGTTGTTCCTCATTTTGCTTGTTATCTGATTTCTGTGTGTTACTTCCTGCAGATCTCCGCCCTGCCGGCTCCTTGCTGACTCCTGTGTTCTGGGCCTTCTACCTGGATCTCTTCCAAGCTGAAATTGCTGATTCAGGTCCTGCTCCGGATTCTCCGTGTTTCCGGTTCTCTGTGTCCTATCTTATACCCGGTTGCTGTGTTGTTTCCATGTTGCCTTGGGTCGGTTTAACACCCATGTCCACTTCATTGGTCCTTCCGAGGTTGGTACCGGCATTATCCCTGTATAGGGATCAAGCGCTCCGGGGCCTCCTTCGGTGGTGTTCCGGTGCTGTGGCCGTGTGGCCCTCCCCTGGGGCGTGGGTTCTGGTGTTGTTCAATAAACCTGTTGACTCTACTGTACTGGTCCGTCTCTCTATCATCCCGGTATCAGCATCCGCACTACGCGGTCCAGTGGGTCCACGTGTGGGGTCCGTCAGTAGGACGTGACAAGAGGCACACGAAGGGGTCCTGGGCGAGTTACCCAACTCCATGTGGACAGGCCAGGCTGGTCTTGGTAGAGAGAAGCGCCCGGTGGACAATTGCAACTGAAGTGAGTAAACGGCTACAAAATTCCAACACTCTGTTAGACTGTGTTATTCCCCTCCTGTGGAGCCGCCGACTGCCACAGACAAGTTAAAGGGGCCCAGCGTGAATCTAGCCTGACAAAGCCATCACAACTAAACATATCTGTAACGGGGTTCCCACTCCACCTATGGGGAGCCACATCAAGCTGCCATCCCAAAAATCCTGGATGTCTGATTTGCAGCGTCGGTTTTTACTAACCAAAAACCGTAGGTGGCATCACAAACATTTTCCCTATGAACTTTATTCCCATCCAATACTCCCTAAAACCACTACATCCTGCCAGAGAATGAGAACTGACTCTCCCAGGTCTCAACCCCTGTGACTCCCCTCAGCAGAATAACAGCCAGGTTCCGAGTACCCCACGGCCCCAGGGTGGGTGAGTCAAGTACAGTTTTCAAACCAGATTGGGGATGGTCCCCTCATGCAGCTAGTTCCTCTACTAATGACCTAGGTGGAGGTTGTAGATTCGGGATTCCTTTGGCCAGGGTTCCATGGCGACCTACCCACTGGTCCCACGCCGCCCTGGCACTAGCCTCCCCTAGAACTCCATCTTGCTCTGATGTACCTCCTCCTTCCTCCCTTCTCCTGCAGACTAACTCTCACTTTTCACTCACTATGTCCCCACCCCCTAAACTACTCCTTCCTCCAACCAGCAAACTGCCCTCTAGATGGGTTTCTTCCGCCCAGCATCGTCTGGCCTGGAGTTGGGAATGGTGTTGGGTGTAAGGTGTGTGTCTCCGGTTCATGTTCCCACCTTACCTGAGAGCAATAATAATACCACACCTGTGGATTCAGTGCAGCATCACTGTGGAGACCAAGACACAGGGGTATTACATGTCTAACATGTAAATACAGTGTGTGCTGTATGAGTCTAAAGGCCCAGTCACACTTGGCGACGCACCAGCGATCCCGACAACAATCCAACCTGGCCGGGGTCGCTGGTGCGTCGCTACGTGATCGTTGGTGAGATGTCAAACAGTCAGATCTCACCAGCGATGCACTAACGATACAGCGGTCACTGGGACCCTGTCACTCTCTGGTGTAGTATTGAGATCGTTGGCCGTTGTCCCTGTCAAACACAGCGATGTATGCTGCCCAGCGGGAGCGCGACGACCAAAAAATGGTCCAGAATGGTTTGTAACGATCATCAATCTCACAGCAGGGCCTGATCGCTGCTACATGTCACACATAGGGAGATCGCTGTTGAGGTTGCGGTTGCATCACAAAACTTGTGACTCAGCAGCGATCTCGCTAGCGATCTCGCTTAGTGTTACGGGGCTTAACATGTAAATACAGTGTGTGTTGCATGTGTTTAAGATGTAAATGTGAACCGTAGTCTAGAGAAAGAGAGATAAGACTGTGCTGCTCTCTCTACAAAACACTATATCCTTCCCCCGATGAGATGGACCCCGTTCCCCTTAAACAACCATAAAGTAAAGCTCAACTCTAATAATACAAATGTACACAGCAATGCATAACACAACTGCAGGAGTGCATTATGGTCACCCCCTCCCACAGTCATGGCACCCCTTTGATTATGGCTCCAAAAGCGGCGCTTGAATCCATTTTGTCTGTTCCTCAAAAAGAACAGATAAAACTCCAAAAGTGAAATGTGAACACAGCCTAAAGAGTCTACTGCACAAGTCTGAAGTGTGAGTAGTGTGTTATGGTGTGTCTAATATATCAATACAGTGTGCTGTCTGTGTGAAAGTGAGCAGTGTATGCTGCATGTGTATAATCTATAAATACCCTTCTATTGTAGCATTCTTACATGTGAGGGGTGTGTACTGTATATGTGTAACATGTGAGCAGTGTGTGCACCATATGTGTCTCATATGCAAGTGCGCTGTGTGCTATACTGTATGTGCCTAATATTGGGGCAGTATAGGGCCCAGACATTCCTGAAAGGTGCTCTGGTCATCAATATCAGATCTGTGTGTGTCTTTTATTTGGCAACTAGATAAAATGAGATTAAAAGTGAAACCGCTCTGTATATACTCTAGTGACCACGAATAGTCAGGTCTGTGGCTGTCACAGCCAGGGAATGGCTTTTGTTTTGGCTACCTACGTAGTGCTCACTGAGTGCTAGGTAAAGAATAGTAGCTTCAGAAGCTTTGGCCGATGCTGCTATGGACCTTGCGATTTAATGTTTGCCAGGTTCAACCTGACATAGCAGAGGTCCTAGGTTCTAATGTCCCAAAAGACCCAGATCCGCTCTCCCAGTGTCTTCTGGCACTATATGAGCTGTTTTCCTCTGTGACTGGTGCTTCAAAGGATGGCCCAGTTGCATTGTAAAAAAAAATAAACAAAGGAAAAAATGCATATGTTCCCCAAAGATCTTTTATAATCTCTTGATGGGCAAATTGTATGAAAAAAGTCAAATATATGTATAAAAAAATAAGTTCCCCACTAGTGGTGAGCAAACACTAAAGGGCTCAAGTGCTCGTTACTCAAATCAAGCTGGTTTGACACACAGATGGGCTCTATTTGAGTAACGAGTATAATGTAAGTCGAAGGCTGGCTTCACACCACTATTTTTCGGTCCGGGTCTGTCTGGTGTGAACTGGACAGAACCGGATCCGATTTTGCCCTCCCATGTATCCCTATGGTGCCGGATGGCTGTTATTTGCCATCCGGTTTTGTGGTTTTCCAGTAGGATCTGGTTTTGTTCGTTTTTTGCCCTGGACACAAAATCGGAGTTTGCATAATTTTTTTGTGTCTGGTGGCAAAAACAAACAAAACCGGATATTTCCGGATCCGGGGCGATCCGGCGCCCATAACATGGGAGTCTATGGGTGCCGGATGCAGCAAAAAATTGTACGGTTCCCGACACCTGGTGCTGAAAGAGTGGTGGCTCTGCAATGCAGCCACTCTGTTCAGGACCATGGAGAGCACAGCATGACAGAGCCGCTGTTAAAGTTCAGCACCTAGAGAGCTACACGGCTGAAATTTCAGCACCAATGACAGCTCCCCTGCACCCGTGCTGCTGAAATTTCAGCACTGGACAGCAGCACAGATGCACAGAAACGATTCCTGTTTAAAACAGGATGTGTCAGGTTGTGTTTGGTGATTCCTGCAAAACACCGGACACAACCTGACAGCTACAAACCGTGGTGTGAAGCCGGCCTAGGGAAACTTCGACAATTTTTCCAGCAGGGTTGGGGAAAATGATTGAAATGGATGGAAACAGCACTGAAATGGAATAGGAACAGCATGAGGAAAATGCCTGGATGCATCTCTGACTCCCAGGGAAAAATAATAAAAAAAAGTGTGGGGTGCTCTTATTTTTGATAACAGCCAAGGTAAAAGAGACATGCCTGCTTTATTTTGTCTGATTACCAAAACGAGAGGAGACTCCACGCATTTTTTAAATTATTTATTGATAAGTACATTATATTAAACAACTTGAGGTCTCTCCCATTTTCGATAACCAGCCAAGATAATGCAGACAGCTGCAGGCTGATATTACCAGCCTGGGAAGGTTCATACTTGTTTGGCCCTTCCCAACCCAAATATATTAGCCTGCAGCTCATCCTGATTACCCTGGTGTGGTGCCAATTGGTGTGATACGTTAATGGTGTTGATGTCAGCTGTGAATTGTTAGCTGGCATCTAGCCCTTGTGTTAGTAATGGATAGTCATCTGTCAGACACCCCCATTACTAACCCAGTAAGTGTAAAGTTAAAAAACTAAACACACAATAAAAAAAAGTTTAACTTGAATAAAGACTTGCTCACACTTTCCCCGTTCACCAATTTATTATCAAAATGTTCCCACAAAGCTCCGACGTAATCCACAAACTCATCCTGGGTGACTGTGAATAGCAGTAAACCACAGTTATTGAAAGGCACTGGAAAGTGACTAAAATGCTGGATTTCACTGAGCAAAGTACATTTTTGATAATAAATTGATGAATGAGGGAAAGTGTTGGGGAGTCTTTATTCAAATAAACTTTTTTTCCTATGTGTTTGTGTGTATGTGTCTTTTCAACTTACACTTACTGGGTTAGTAATGGGGGTGTCTAATAACCCCTCTCCATTACTAACACCAGGGTTTGATGTAATTCACAGCTGTCATCAACTACAAACAATATTGCCACTGCACCAAGGCAATCAGGTAGAGCCGGGCAAAGCCCCAAATCTAATGTGTTCTGGGGCGGTATATTTAGGCTGCGAAGGGCCAAATAACCATGGCCTTCCCAGCCTGGAAATATCATCCCGCAGCTGTCTGCTTTACCTTGGCTGGGGATCAAAAATAGGGTGAACGCACACTATCTTTTTCAATAATTTATTTATTAGGTTAACCCAGGCTTAACAGGAGGGCCTTATTAACAGGTACTGCACAGAGCAGTATACAACATAGGCCCAGGCTAGCCTTTGCTTGCCATATTGCGTGCAGTAGTTGCACCCATTGCTCTATCCGGTATTTTAAATTTATCATCCCTCTTGATCTGTAAGTTAATAACCAGGACATGTTTTTTTTATCCTTAAAAAGAAATGTTCTTTACCTGCACTCCTGGGAGACTGTTCATCCCGATCTTGGAAAGCAAGGTCGTGTAGGTAAATTATATTCGATCGAACAAGAGTAGGAACGAAATGTAGAAACCGAAAAACTGTACAGGAGCTAAATAGTGAACAGCGGATTGTGGTAGGAACAACTCAAAAATGAGACAAGATAGAATAACAAGATAATACATATAATAAATATATTGTAGAAAATTTTAAAAGGATTTAGTGGTTTTGTAATGCAAACACTTAGCATGTAAAATACAAAGTTCTCTGTGGGCACTGTCCTGTCCAGATTCCTTTGCTCTGTGTGTATTCGCAGATGAGCTCTGGTGCAAAGATATAAAGGCTCTTTGTTGTCTTTTGAATAGCATTAGACATGGGCTTTAAGAGCACCCACCACAGAGGGAGGACTGCAAACGCCATCTACAGCCACCATTATATCAAGAAGGGATACAACCGCCAATCCCTCTATGAATATGCCTGGCTGTGATACTTACAATGAAGGAAGCAGCCTCTGTGAAGGAGAACACAAGCACTCCAATACTTTGCCCACCATTGGATCATGGCATTTTATCTTTCTTTTTTTAAAATTAATGTCACTTTATGTACGGATTTCAAGAATGTACAGTAATTTGTATTTCTAGTGGTCAATGTTATATTTCATATAGCTGCACATGATATAATATGATATTTAAGCTTCCAAAATGAACGCAATGTCAATGATTGGTTATATAAATATGATATAAATTATTACTCTGCAAGAGAGTATCATGGTTAAAAAAATAAGCTATAAAATGTTCTACCCTCTTGCACATACCGTATACATTCATCATATAGAGCCCAAGTTTCCAATTTGGAAAGTGTAGCACAGCCGATCCATCCGGCAGAGAACAGGTTAACTGTTTAGCTTCCTTTTTCACAAGGATTACAATGCAGTGCAGGGTGAGGGGGGTCTCATTGGCTTTCTCAGCTCTAACCCTACAGCTACCCCATGAAAAATAACTCATAATGAATGTCTTAATTCCTCCAGCAGCCTCTGCCTTAGTCGTGGTGCTGCCCCCCTTTCTCGGACTTCTCCCCACCCTCTCTTGTTTCCTTGCCCATAGTTTTCAGCAGTGTTTCTACACATCAGTTTGCCCGCTATTGTAAGCGAGGGCTATGTATTCAAATTTTGAGGGGGAGGAAAAATCCCCACTCTACTTTTTATTGGAAGATTCTTTAGCTCAGGAGTTAATTCCAACCAAAGTTCCTAACTATGACATTGGCGGGAAACGATATGGCACAGACTGGGAGCACAATTTACATTTTCACTAATGTTTAGTGATTTTATTTTTATGATATGTAAGGTAGATGTGAGTCCTAGGGTGTGATGACAGCTTCTAATTCTTGCTAGTATGATATATGTCCTAAAAGGGAAAACTATCATTCCCTAAACACTATTAACCTGCAGATAAGTGGTTAATCTGCAGGGTGTCACGTCGCCATTGGACTCAGTGGCTGGTGTTCCTGCCTCGGCCACTGGGAGGCGCCGGATTCCATGGTCTCCATTCTCCCTCTTCGCAGGCTCTTCTCGCGTCCCGCTAAGCGTCAACATTTCGTCTTCTGTGTTGAAATTCCTTCCTCCTCCGTAGAGAATGACGTAAACCTGGACGGTTCCAGTCCAGTGCATTGTGGGAGCTTATCAGGTGTACGGGCCGGCTTCAATATGCGCACTCTAGTGCTTTGTAGAGCCCTCATATTTTTATTTATCAAATGAGTTGCAAAATAAATAGAAAATAAAGTCCCGACATTGACAAGGTTAGAAAAATGATTTTTACTTGAAATAAAAATTTTCTCCTTAAAACTTTGCTTTCGATCAAAGAATGCTCCCTTTGTAGCAATTACTGCATTGCATATCTTTGGTGGGTACTATTTAATGAAGCTGCTAGATGAGGAGCTGTGAGGGTCGATTTCTCAAACTAGAGACTCTAATGTACTTGTCTTGTTGCTCAGTTGTGCAGCGGGGCCTCCCACTTCTCTTTCTACTCTGGTTAGAGCCTGTTTGTCCTCTCCTCTGAAGGGAGTAGTACACACCGTTGTAGGAAATCTTCAGTTTCTTTGTAATTACTGGCAAGGAATAGCCTTCATTTCTAAAACAAGAATATACTGTTGATTTTCACATGAAAGTTCTCTTTTTCAGGCCATTTTGAGAGTTTCATAGAACAAACAAATGTGATGCTCCAGATTCTCAACTAGCTCAAAGGAAGGTCAATTTTATAGCTTCTCTAATAAGCCAAACCGTTTTTCAGCTGTGCTAACATACTTGTACAAGGGTTTTCTAAACATCCATTAGCCTTCTTACACAGCTAGCAATTAAACTCCAGTGTTTAAATGTACCATTAAAACACTTGAGTGGTGGTTTTTGGAAATGGGCTCTATACACCTATGTAAATAATGCATTAAAAAACGGACATATGCAGCTAGAAGTCATTTACCACATTAATGATGTATAGAGTATATTTCTGATTCATTTAATGTTAGCTTCATTGAAAAAAAAAAATGTGCTTTTCTTTCAAAAATAAGGAAATTTCTAAATTGCCCCAAACTTTTGAACGGTAGTGTATATAAGATTATCTCAGCACAGATGTGGCATGATCAGACCATCTTCCTGTACAGTCAGACACATCGATTACACAGTACATACCAGGACACATGTATAAGATTATCTCACACAGGAGATGTGGTATGATCAGACCATGTCCCTGTACGGTCAGACACATCCATTACACAGTACATAGCAGGGGCACCTATATAACATTATCTCAGCACAGGAGATGTGGTATGATCCAGACCATGTCCCTGTATGGTCAGACACATCCATTACACAGTACATGCAGGGACACCTATATAAGATTATCTCAGCACAGGAGATATGGCATGATCAGACCATGTTCCTGTACGGTCAGACACACCCGATTACACAGTACATAGCAGGGACACATTTATAAGATTATCTCAGCACAGGAGATGTTGTATAATCAGACCATGTTCCTGTATGCTCAGACATATTCATTATACAGTACATAGCAGGGACACATACAGTAGATAAGATTATCTCAGCACAGGATTATTTTTTTTAAACATCCAATTGTAGATCCGGCAAACCCTCACATGCTGCACCTGACCTCGACCCCATAGAGATGAATGGGGCTTGCTGCAAGTCAGCTGTTCCGCTGAGGATGCGGCAAACCTGCTGGATCTGCCTGGATCAGCAGAAAACGATAGTGTGAATTCTGCCTTAGAGAAAATATTGTGCTAAAATATATATACAGACATTGAGTTGAACATATAAAATATTTGTGTATAAAGAAAAAACCCACTGCCTACACCATACCAACCTGTCACCGTTACGGTGACCTTACCTGAGACTACATATATTTGCTAGCATGATTAATAGAAAATAGGAAGCCATTCTAACACTTTATATTAGTTGAATTTGCAAAAATGAAATAATAGAGAACTATAAGTTTATAAAATATGTTTGTTTACTAATAAAGCTATAAAATACTACCAATATTTCTATGTAAAAAGAGTTATTAAACCCGCATTATGTGTGTCCCCCAAAACATTTTTAATTAGAACAGGCCATCTCGAAAATGATCTGGTTATGTAGGACTAGAACACGTTGGTCGTTGAGGGTTTAAGTATGTAAGGGTAATTTATTTCGGAGGTCAAGTAGTAAAAGTATTTGTAAACAAAACCAGTGGAATAATTCCTCTTCTATTCGGTTATCTGTCAGCGGGGGCCCCTGTTCCTGGGATAGAGAGAGAGTGAAAATGATGCCCTGGGTGGTGAGAATGACGGTGTAGAGAAGGTCTATGAGCCTGGAGAAATGACACTGAAGTTCTATTAGTCAGCTGCACCGAGCTGAGAATAATCACTGTGCTGTCCAGATCTGTCCGGGCAATGATTCCTCTGAGTGCCATGTTTTGTAAAGAAATAAAAGGACTTCATTTTTGTTTTGCTGCAATAGTTTACAGTTGTGTCTAATACATATTTTGATGCAGTATATCATATGGATGTGTCACATTTAGTAATTACGTCAAATTCTCCCAAATTTACACAAAGAACACTGATACATTCCATAATTCTGCTGCATAAACCACATGGAATAGCGATGGGGATTAGGACATTGCTAGCCCTCCCCCAGTACCATTCCTCTTGCAGTACTCTGATTTATCCTTTCCAAAATTGAGTCTCTATAGCAACAATGAAGTTCTTTTTCACCCTCCTTTGAGGGTATTGTGCTAATGTTTTTTCTTCAGATGGGGTAGAAGAAGAATAAGGGATTCATCCCCACCTCCCAGCCAAACATTCCTTGTACACTTTTGTACACAGACATGTCCAAGTCAGGACGTTTGATAAAAATGTTTCTATAACAATTTAGGAGCAATTTGTCCCTGTGTGCGGTACATGAAATGCACATAGTTCTGTTTATAGCAGATATGATTTATCCTCGCATTGCCACACTATTCTGGCAATTTACCATTCCACCGAGGACTGCACAATGGTGTTTTATGTTGGCATAATGTATTTACTCTGCGCCAACATTGAATATAGTTGTTTGATAAAAGGAAGAATATAAAAAGACATGGAGATAGACACTAAGCTTAGGCTGGTTTCACACTGCTATTTTTTGCTATCGGTGTGAATCCAGCTGAAACTGGGTGCACCAACATCTGTTTTTGGCCCCATTGAAACTCAAAAGGCACTTGCGGGCGCTCGCGGGTGCATCCACTTCTTTATGGTTCCTCTTGATCCGGGTGTCCACGTTATTTTCACTGACACCAAAAATGCTTTTTGGAGTGATGTTGATGAACATCTCCAAAAACCAAGAACACCCAGATCTGGGGCACAACAGATTTAATTTGAATGTGGCTCAATGAAACCCAAATCCGGCAGAACTGGATGGTGTTGAAGGGAGGATGGATGGGGTCGTGCATCAGGAGGTTATGGCCAAAAAGCTCCTACCCTCAGTAAGGCTGGCTTCACACTTGTGGTTCCCTCTGCAGCGTCCTGCGGAGGGGAACCGCAAGCTGGGCGCACCACCAAAGTAAGATGTTTCTACCCCTATGATTCACAGTTGGGACAGCGTTCTTAGGGTTGTGCTCATCTTTCGACTTTCTCAAAGTCATCCTTACGCCATGTGGTGAGATCTTGCATGGAGCCCCAGACTTAGGAAGTTTTACAGTACTCTTGTTTTTTCGATTTTCTAATAATTGCACAAACACCTGTTGCCTCCTCACTAAGCTGCTTGCCTATTGTCCTGTAGCCCATCCCAGCCTTGCACAGGTCTACAATGTTGTCTCTGGAGGCCTTAGGCGGCTGACTATGATTGATTTTGTGGACAGGTGTCTTTTATACAGGTAACTAGTTCAAATAGGTGCAATTAATACAGATCATTTTTCCCTTACTCTACACTCATTATCAGGTCTGTAAAGGCCACTTTACACACACCAACTTCTGTGTCCAACTTCTGACCAACTTGCTGGTTGCAGTGAAATCATGGACACATTGTTCCATTGTACACAGTCACCAAATGGAGCAATGTGTCCATGATTTCACTGCAGCCAGCAAGTTGGTTAGAAGTTGGACAGATACCGTAAGTTGGTGTGTGTAAAGTGGCCCTGAGAGTCAGAATTTTTAGCTGGTTGGTAGGTAATCAAATATTTTTTCATGCAACAAAATGTAAATCAATTGTTTAAAAATCATACAATGTGATTTTCTGGATTTTTTTTACATTTTGTCTGTCCCAGTTGAAGTGTACCTACGATAAAAATTACAGACCTTTCCATTCTTTGTAGATGGAAAAAACTAAACATCATTAGACCGGAAGTAGGGAAAAATCAATATCCGTTAGATAGTGTAGTTAGGGAACAGTAGGGAAATGTCAATGCAAGTATATTACGGGTCATTCCATGTCAAGTGAACCAATGATTATTACCTCTATATTTTTAATTCTTTTGAGATTTTGTTATTTGATAATAGCATGTCAGACAATGCAAAATGTGAAGAGAAAAATTTTTTTAAAAATTTATTTTTTTTTTAAATGATTTTCAAAGTTCGGAAAAAGTGTGAATTTCGCTGTTGCCTGCCTTTACGTTTCTCCTCATAACTAAGGCTAGGAATAAGATAGAGAGACAAAATAAACACCATTCTACTCAGAACTATACAGGCTTTCACCAGATATGTCACAAGAGGATCTTTGTTAATATTTTACCCATGTGATCGCAAGCGCAAAACTTTAAAACGTATTTCCGAAAAATCGGCGCGCTTTAAATATTTCAAAAACTGCCCATGTGTCTGCTTTGCTCTTAGCCACATCTGTACCAAATTTCAAGTTGGGATCGCAATGGGATCATATTTTAACATATTTTACTATTAATAGCGTCAATGGGTCATTCCATATCAAGTGATCTAAATATGAATATTTTTTTTTTACCTGACGTCTTTAGATTTTTTTTTTTTTTTCCTTTATGAAGTACTACTTTAGTTAATTACAAATTAAAAGTTTGGAATTTTTTTCTTCATCAGTTAATTTTTTACAGATTTTTAAAGTTTAAAAAAAGGGTGAATTTTGGCCTGGTACGACTTTAAATTTTTTTATCTCGGGCTAGAAATAAGATAGAGAAACAAAATAAACACCATTCTACTCAGAACTGTCCAGGCTTTCACCAGATATGTCACAAGAGTATATTTGTTAATTTTAATTTTTTACCTATGCGAATGCAAACGCAACATTTTGAAACGCATTTCCGAAAAAAACATTTTAATAAAAATTTTCCAAAACTGCCCATGTGTCTTTTATGCTCTTAGCCACATCTGTACCAAATTTCAAGTTGGGATCGTGATGGGATCATATTTTAAAATATTTAACTATGGTTAATCTCATTTTTATTAAATTTTGAAAAAACATATGAAAGACATACATTCAATCTTTTAACAAAATCTTGAGACATATAAAATATACAAAAAGAGAATTCACAAAGTTATTAGTAACTTTAAGATAAGCTGCAAATTTACTTTTGCGCTTATCTCTGGTGCAATATATACTACAATCTAAATATAATTCCAAACACTCAAGTATACAACCTTTCTCAGGGTTTTGAGATGTTCTGATGTCAAGGGGACAAGCAGCCCCAGCAGAATGATTTTTATTACTTGGCCCCTTCTAACAGGTTGACCACGTAAGTGGGTCATTACCCGTTGAGGCCTAGTTGGAATAGTCTATCGACTGGTGTACCGGAAAGGAAGGCCGAAATATTAATGATCTACTCACAGCTCAGAGTTTTCGATACCTGTCTAATGTTCACTAGAATTCTGAAGGTATATGCGTAGAAAGGAAATACCTAGACTGAATGTATCAGATGGGAAGAAAAGAGAGATAGAAAAGAAGAGAGAGAGAGAAGAGAAACAAAAACCATTAGAAAAAGTTATACTGGGAAAGAAAAGCCACGTAAGAAAAAAAGAAAAAAAGGAGGGGGGGGGACGGGTGAGGTATGGGAAGGAGAAAGGGTACTCATCCCACTGGCTCCCCATCAGCCAGAGGTCGAGCCATATTATCTGTGCTGGAAAAGATACTCCTAAATTCTGCAGAGTCGTGAAAAAGAATCCATTCAACCCAAATCCCTAAGAATTTGTTCCGAGATCCCGACGCATCAGCTGCGAGCTCCTCCATTCGATATGTGTCCATCAATTCTTTGAACCAATCAAGTAGAGATGGAGCCCGGCTTGATTTCCAGAACCTCGGGATCACAGCACGAGCAGCCGAGATGCAAAAGCGGAGAATATCCCTCTTCTGTAGCCCAATAGGACCTGGAAAAATGGATAACATTGCCGATTCTGGGCAGCATTCGGCTTGTTTACCTGTTATCCGGGCGTATGCATTGAAAACCTTAGACCAGAACCGCCGGATTTCCCCACAACTCCACCAAATGTGTATCATTGTACCCTTCTCTTCCCCACAGCGCCAGCAGGTATCAGGGGTTCCAGGGAACATGTTCCGGAGTGTCGTCGGGCACAAGTACCATCTAGTGAGCAGCTTATAGCTTCTTTCTTGTGCAGAACAAGCGCTAGCTAGTGAGTGAGTAAATATAAAGCATTTCTGCCAATTAGCTTCTGAAATGCTACACCCCAATTCCCTCTCCCAAGCACGTTGGAAGTAAAGGGTGCCCTGCTCTCTCATGGACCCTAAGGCCTGGTATAGAAATGATATTTTGCGCCTCGGTGGAGCCTCCAGTTGGAATAACCTCTCCAATACGTTGGGCGTCAATCTTACCCTGCAAGAGTGGTCAGCTGAATATAATTATGCTCTGTATTGGAGAAATTCGAATCACTTAAGAGGTCTCGTAGGTTCTTTGAGTTGTAGCTCTGCCATCGGGGGCAAACCACCACTGGACAGAGTCTGTCCTACTCGGGTGTCATCCACAATCCGCCAACATAAAAATCTCTGCCTGTCAAATCTGGGTGGGAAAGATGGGTTGGAAAAAAGGGGAGTCAAAGGGCTAAGTCTGTCGTTTAAGCGGAGGGTTTTCGTCACTAGGTGCCATACCTTCAAGGTGTTTCTGGTCATGTCTGTCAAAGGTACTAGGTCTGTGGAGTCTTTAGGGGAAATCCAAAGCAGGTGTTTCAGCGGTATCCCCAAACCCTCTTGCTCCACCCCTACCCATTTCTTGGAGGACGCATGATAATGCCAATCTAGAGCTCTAACAAGAGAGGAAGCCTCAAAGTACGCTCGTATGTTGGGTAGTCCAACCCCTCCTCTGGTCTCGGGCAAGGATAGGATATTCATTCGCAATCTGGACCTCTTGCCCCCCCAGACAAATCTAAGGATCATAGATTGCATTTTGGAGAGGAAACCTCTATCCAATAGAACAGGAACTGTCTGAAAAGTATATAAGAGTCGGGGCAAGACATCCATCTTGACTACGTTTATTCTCCCGAACCAGGATAGCTTTAATTGTCTATAGGAGGTAAATGCCGATTCCGCGTTAGTCAAAAGGGGTTGATAATTTAAATTGAATATTTGTTTAAGATCTTTTGGTATAAGGACTCCCAAGTACTTAATGGCTTCTACTTTCCATTTAAATGGGAACTGTTTAGATAGATGAGAAACCAATTCTCCAGGCAAAGAAATATTGAGTGCCTTGGTTTTGGAGCAATTCACTTTAAAGTTGCTCAATTGTCCGAACCGTTCAAACTCCATTAAGACCGAAGGGATGGAGACCAGGGGCTGGGAGATGTAAAGTAGCAGGTCATCTGCAAATAAGGCTAATTTGTGATGACTCTGTCCCAGCTTGACCCCATGGACGCATTCATTGGACCTAAGTGCAAAATATTTAACTATTATAGTGTCAATTCAAAAGTCACCAAGAACACAATCAGTCATTTTTTCACAATTGCCCGTCAATAGTTTGAATTTGATATAAAGAAACATAGTCTTGTGACATCTCAAATGAAAGCTGTTAACGTTCTGAGTAAAATGATGCCTCTCCCACTTCATTATCTTATTTCTAGCCTGAGATAAAAAAATTTAAAGTCGTACCAGGCCAAAATTCACCCTTTTTTTAAACTTTAAAAATCTGTAAAAAATTAACTGATGAAGAAAAAAATTCCAAACTTTTAATTTGTAATTAACTAAAGTAGTACTTCATAAAGGAAAAAAAAAAAAAAAATCTAAAGATGTCAGGTAAAAAAAATATTCATATTTAGATCACTTGATATGGAATGACCCATTGACGCTCTTACTAGTAAAATATGTTAAAATATGATCCCATTGCGATCCCAACTTGAAATTTGGTACAGATGTGGCTAAGAGCATAGCAGACACATGGGCAGTTTTTGAAATATTTAAAGCGCGCCGATTTTTCGGAAATGCGTTTTAAAGTTTTGCGCTTGCGATCACATGGGTAAAATATTAACAAATATCCTCTTGTGACATATCTGATGAAAGCCTGGACAGTTCTGAGTAGATTGGTGTTTATTTTGTTTCTCTATCTTACTTCTAGCCCGAGATATGATAGAAATTGTAAAGCCATACCAGGCCAAAATTCGCACTTTTTTAAAACTTTAAAAATCTGTAAAAAATTAACAGATAAAGAAAAAAATTCTAAACTTTTTTTTTGTAATTAGATAAAGTTGTTCTTCAGATAGAAATTTTTTTTTAAAAATCTGAGGACGTCAGGGAAAAAAAATATTCATTTTTGGATCACTTGACATGGAATGACCCTTACAAATTAGTTTTGATTAACCCAATTAATGAGTATTTGGTTAAAAATGTCTTTAGCCTTTGGACTACCCCTTTAGTTTCTCAATCTCTTTCATAATCTGTGTCTACGTATATCAGGCTGCAGTTGGATGAAATCTGGCTACAGTCTGAAGATTTGTTTGGGTCATTTCATCCAATTATCAGGTGCACTCGCAGCATGCTGAAAAAAGCACAAGTTGGCACTGCCCCCTAGGCCATCTGACATAACATCTGATAGCAGGTGGCCGTGTTATAGTCTTGTGTGACCAAGCCTTTAGAGCTATAAGAATTTACAATCATGGCTCAATTTATGGTTACTTTATCATTTCTAGAAACATAGCATTTTAGTAATATTTGATCACAATCTTTTTTCTTTTATCTTGCAGAGATGCAGTGTGGAGTTGTCACTGAGAGAGGACCGGGTACATTCTTTATTACGTCAACTTGCAACTCTGAGGAGTGAATGTGCTACATTACCGGACAGTGTTGCTGACAAAGAAGAGTTAATCAGGGACAAGTGGGATATGTTGAAGGTGAGTTATCATGCATAAGGATAGGCTTTATAATCATCGAGTTCTGCTTTTTAATAAAATGAGCATTGTTTAAAGGGAGACTGTCACCCCAAAATGACAGTGAAACTTCCTAAGCATTTATATAGGGGACAGAGCCCCTATTTAACTCAAGCTATGGATGTATGTGTGGCCACCCTGCGATCAGGTCACCACTGATAGTACTGCACTCAACACCCTGCAGTGTCATGCCTGGAGAGAGGTAAGCATCATGCTGCTGGAATCCCCCCTACTACACTGTCACGCTGGGAGGGGTCGGGGTGGCCAGGAGCTGGACGAAGGGGATCAGGGAGCCTACTCTGGCCCTGATCCTGGGGTCCCTGGCTCGCCCTGATCTCAAAGGTTCCCCTGAAGGTGAAGAGGTTCGAGCCGCCAGCCTAAGTCCCTAAAGCTCCTGAGAAGCCCTAGGCATAAGCCATTACCTCCACCAACGGACTACGGAGCCCAGCAACTTCCAAGGGGAAAAACAAGAAGCTTCAGATCAGCATCTGCTCACACCAGGTCACAGTCCAGAAGTGAACTGAAATCAGCAACATCAGGTGGATGCGATCTGACCCATTCATGACCGAGGGGTGGTGAGCAGCCAGCCCAGACACACCCCTCAGCTCACCTAAGCATGAGTCATATTGATCACACACCTGCACTCTCAGCTCCCGCTCATTAGCTTCCTCTCTCCACACTGAGAGCAGGGCAAAAAAAGGCTTCATCACATGCACCCAACACAATCCAAACTCCAAGCCAGAGAGTGCAGGGCGGAAGATACTCACCTTAGGGCAGTCTCCACTTCTGGTTGGAGGGAGAAGTTAGGTTAGGGAGAGCTTCTCAAAGGAGAGGTTCTAGACAGAGTGTCAGGCCTGAGTGACCCACTGGTCGCATCTGCTGTCAGCTCAGGGTAGCTGGGTAGAGAAACATTGCTGCATGCAGAGGCCAGGCCCTGAGTGTCCAGGTCTCGAAGACCTGGCAAGAGATCCTGGAGCCTATCAGATTGCAGGTCTGGTAGTTATCTTCATGGACCCGTTTGGAACACTGGCTATGAAAGAACCAGAGGACCTAAAGAGAGGTCGCTCGCAGGGCTCGTACCACCTGTCTGACTGGAGGGTAGCCACAGACCAGGGAGGAATAGAGGACAACTCGGAGGAGATGTGGGGAACTAAGCAAAGTCAGGGTGTCAAGCAGAGTCAAGATCAAAACTAAAGTATAGGAGTAAAACAAATAACTGGCAAATTCCATCATACTACTGGGTGGTTAAATAGGATGTGGTGTTGCGCTATTGGCTACAGTAGGAAAAACTTAACTACTAGTTATGAATAAATCTGCCAAAATTTGAATTTTTATATTTTCAAAATATTTAGAAAATCAGGTATCATTTTCTTTAAAGTTAACAAATACTGGCTACTATGTGTTGGTATATCATGTAAAATCCCAATAAAGTACATTTAGGTTTGTGGGTGTAACGTTGAAAAAATATAGAAAAGTTCACAGGGAATAAATAATTTTTCAAGGCATTATATATATATATATATATAACTGAAATTTGAGAATAAAGACAAGCGGCACTCACCAAGGATGCCGCTTGTCTTTATTCTCAAACTTCAGTTATATGGATCATGTTGAGTTCATCAAGCGAGCAACACTATTTGAAGGCTGCATTGCATTGTCACTATAAGTAAATCTTGGACTTTACTCCGTAAAAGTCACTCTAGTGCCCACTCTATTCCTGTTTGAGATCATTATATATATACAGTATTTTTTGTACTACTTAAATTAAAAGAAATGTGGATGTTGTCCATGCTTTTTTAATGATTTGCTTTCTTAATGACTGACCCTGCTTTAGCATTTATTGCATAGATATATGTTATAGTATCAATATGTATCAACTAAGGCCGGCTTCACACCACGGTTTAATCTGATCCGGGGCTGTCAGGTTCATCCGAACCGGATCAGCACACAGAACCGGAGGGCAAATATGTGCTCCGATCCGGTGTGCAGCCGGATCTCTCTAATTGCAGCCGCAGCTGCTGATTTTTCAAGATCACGGCTAGCAGGGAGCTAGCCGCGGTCCTGAAATTACAGCAGCGTGCAGCTGCCGGTGTCCGGTTCCCGGATCCTCCCGGATCAGGGCAAACCGGCCCCATAGACTTCCATGTTAGAGAGCGCCGGATTGCCCCGGATCCGGGAGGATCCGATTTGGGGAGATTTTTCTCCCCGGACACAAAAATGCTTCATGCTCCGATTTTGTGTCCGGGAGAAAAATCTGATTCCTCCCGGATTCTCCTGGACACATGGAAACCGGATGGCAGAGAGCTGCCATCCGGCTCCATCCGACCCCATAGGATACTACGGGGCCAAAATCCAGTCCAGGGCTGTCAGGTTCATCCCTGACAGCCCTGGATCGGATTAAACTGTGGTATGAAGCCGGCCTAACTTGATGCTCAGCACAAAGATGTGACAGGATATGACACCAACAAACTATTTTTCATAAATTAGAACCAAGATCATCTATGGTCTATAGATTTACATCAGAATTCCTTGATCCTATTTACCTACCTTTATAACATTGTCTCTCTTTCCTTCTGCAACATTGTTCCACAGAGATCTCTTTCTGAAGCATTGTCAAGTTGCTTGCCCCATCCTGTCCTTTCACCTGGGAGCGGGAATCTAGTGCAGCAATTAGATCAGCGAGTCAAAGAGCTGAAATCATGGCTCCGAGATACCGAGTTAGCTTTGTATAACTCCAGTCTGAGAGTAGGAAAAGAAGAGACTCACAGAGAAAGAGAAATTCTCCAGCGTGAGCTACACCTGTTCCAGGTAAGACACAACAGTCCTTCACCTTCACACCCAAGTTGGAATCAACATTTGTACCTGTATATTTGCACAAATTAATTGTAGGAGAAATTACTAAAAACCGAAAATGATACCCTTTTCCATTTATTAGACTTACAATATTTTCCGTGTACTAAGATTCAGTTAAGAGAAGTAAGCGCAGCACCCACACTCTATTTCCGTCACCACCAAAGAATCTCACTGTGAAAGACGTCATCAGAAGTTATGTTGAGCCCAGGCTTGGGGTACTCGGGTATCAGGCTCCAAGGGGTTAACTGTGTCACGGGGATTGGCGGCCGGGCCTGATCCCATGTCCTGAGCCTATCTTCAAAAAGGGGGTTGTATTTACAGGGGATTATATACAGTTTGTCGTGACGCCACTTGTAGTTTCTGGTGATGTCACCAGTGCCACCACAGTCCGCCAGAGGTAGGTGGTAATGCAGCTAGTGTGGTAAAGTCCTCTACAGGTTGTGCTGGACCTCCGGGGCAGCGTAGTGTGAAGGGGCAGCTTGTAGTGGAGTTTTGGCTGGGATGGGGAGTGCTGGAGCAGTCTAGGGGCACCGGGAACGGAGAGGAATGACACACGCACACTGTAAAGTCTCTTTTACCTTTTACTGGTGGTACGCAGGTAAAGATGTCCAGGGCACTGACAGGTGACAGGGTTGCACATGGGCCCACAGCAAGTGGGTATAAGGCCTCCTCTGTTACTTTGTAGTGGTTGAAGCACAGCCTGCTTGCAGCCAGACTTGCCTCCTCTCTCTCTCCTGACCCTGATGTCTGTCTCTCCTCCTGTGCGGTCTCCGGGTTACCCTCTCTGATCACGGCGGTGATACACTGCTGTGTCTGGCTCACTCTCTTGACCCACATGGGAGACCGGATGGCTGAAACCTCCACGGTGTGACAGGGTTTTCTGTGGTCCTGGAGTATCCCACAGGTGCGGATCCCCGATGTCCAGTACTTCTTTGGGTGAACTCCCTCAAGTTTATCACTCCCTTTAGGCTGTCTGCTCCTTGCCTTTAGTCCCACTTAGGCTGGCGGGACATAGAAGGGCCACTCCGGGTCACTTGGTTTGGGCCTAACCGCGGCACTGACCACCAGGACGTCTTTCGCAGCTCTCCTAGCTTCTGCACACTCTGACTAACTCCTCCCCCAGTATTTATAGGGGATCTTGCCTAAGGCCAGCAAGTTGAGCTTCCCCTACTGTGCCGGGGTGGAACATGTTGCATGTAGTAGGTACCTGCCATGGAAACCCAACTGTGCTTTAGAGAAGTCTGTGGCTACCAGTGTGAGAAGGGCGCCACATTAGCCATAGAAGAAGGGTGGATGAGAGAAGTGTTGCCCCACAGCTGCGTGATAGGAGCCTTCAAATGTATTGTCACCAGTGTGCAGTGCTAGAATTAGGGTGAGTGGAGGTGTGGCAAGGCAGAAGGCATATTTATTCATATCTTCTGGGAATGCAGGGTCCTCGGTCCATTTTGGACTTAAATATGCAGTGCGATCCCACAGTCACGTCCTATAGGGGTGACCTGGGTCCGGCTTTATTCCTGCTCCACCATGGTGAGATGCCTATTAAGAGGTATAAACACTCCCTGCTGAGATTTTTGGTGATGGCGTCTAGGGCCTGTGTCCCCCTGCTTTGGAAACAGATGACATGCCCGTCGATGTCACTGTGGATAGCAAAAGTTAATGACCTCATGCATATGGAGGACCTGACTTCATTGCTTCACGATTCATTCACTAGCTTTCGAGATACCTGGTTCGACTGGATGCAATTCCAACAGACAGAGATGTATAAAAGTACGTTTCGTTCAACAGCCAGTTCAGAGTGACAGCTTTGTAACGTTAGGAGGTAGAAGTACCCGTTCTTACCACATTCCCCTTCCCACCCTCCCACTCTTTTACCCTTCCCTCTTCAATCCCCTCTTCCTCTCCACTCTTCTCATCTTTTCTCCTTTCTCTAGTTTTTCCTATTTTTTTTTTGGTTTTTTTTTGTTTTTTTGTTGTTGTGGTGTTGTCGTTTTTTCTCATGATAAAATTGCTATAAGAATTATAGGAATAGGCTGAGTGTCGAGTCTTCAAATGTATCATCATCGTGACAAGGAATAAGAATTAGGGTGAGTGATAGGAGGCTTCAAATGTATCGTCATCAGTGAGCAGCGATAGAATTAGGTGAGTGATAGGAGTCTTCAAATGTATCATCATCAGTGAGCAGCGATAGAATTAGGCTGAGTGATAGGAGACCTTCAAATGTATCGTCATCAGTGAGCAGCGATAGAATTAGGTGAGTGATAGGAGCCTTCAAATGTATCATCATCAGTGACAGCGATAGAATTAGGCTGAGTGATAGGAGCCTTCAAATGTATCGTCATCAGTGAGCAGCGATAGAATTAGGCTGAGTGATAGGAGTCTTCAAATGTATCGTCATCAGTGAGCAGCGATAGAATTAGGCTGAGTAAATAGGAGCTTCAAATGTATCATCATCAGTGAGCAGCGATAGAATTAGGCTGAGTGATAGGAGCCCTTCAAATGTATCTCATCAGTGAGCAGCGATAGAATTAGGCTGAGTGATAGGAGTCTTCAAATGTATCGTCATCAGTGAGCAGCGATAGAATTAGGGTGATGATAGGAGTCTTCAAATGTATCTCATCAGTGAGCCAGCGATAGAATTAGGCTGAGTGATAGGAGTCTTCAAATGTATCGTCATCAGTGAGCAGCGATAGAATTAGGGTGAGTGATAGGAGTCTTCAAATGTATCGTCATCAGTGACAGCGATAGAATTAGGTGAGTGATAGGAGTCTTCAAATGTATCGTCATCAGTGAACAGCGATAGAATTAGGGTGAGTGATAGGAGTCTTCAAATGTATCGTCATCAGTGAACAGCGATAGAATTAGGTGAGTGATAGGAGCCTTCAAATGTATCGTCATCAGTGAGCAGCAATAGAATTAGGCTGAGTGATAGGAGTCTTCAATGTATCGTCATCAGTGAGCAGCGATAGAATTAGGGTAAGTGATAGGAGTCTTCAAATGTATCGTCGTCAGTGACGTCATCAAAAAGCTCAAAACCGATCAGGAAACGCTCCCCATAGGAGCCCATTATAGTAACCGGATTGTTTTACATGCAATCCGGTTACCGCTCCGGATCTGCAGCTGCGCTAAAAATAATGCAGGCTGCAGTTTTCGGAGCGTTTCTGGCAGCTGCAATGCGGTAACCGGATTACTCCGGATGTGTAATCCTGAGCAATGCGGTTACCACATACTGCCGCAGCGATAAGCAAAGTGTTTAAATGTGTATTAGCACATTAAATATGAATATTAGCTGTGGCAACATGTCTCTAGGGGGTGCCCACCCCCCTAGAGACATGCTGTTCACTCCTCTCAGCATGTTGGGCTTAATAAGCCATTTACAGTATTGTCTGACAGCAGGCACTCGGGCCGACGCAGTGGAGCGGGAGTCCGTGCATAGTGCCGAGGTCTCGCGAGATTAGTGAAGTCTCACAAGACATCTGCACTATGTTCTATCGAGAGCGGACACCCGCTCCACTGCGCCAGTGCGAGTGCGGTTGTAACTCAAGCGCGGCCAGAGGAGGGGCGTGAAGTTTAAAACATGCTGGGTGGGTTTTGCAGCCCGGAGAGGTGGTTAGGGGTTTAGCCTCCATGACCATATAGCAGCCTCCGTGACTCAATAGGAGGCCAGCGCTGGACACAATAACAAGTTTTTTCACAGGTATGAGGGGTCAGTCTGGGCACATACAAGGGATACTAGAACTCCATTTACATGATGTGTAAGCTGGTGGGCACAGTTTAAAATGTCCAAAGGGGCGACAGGTTCCCTTTAATTGATCAGTTTCCAATGGAAGATAAATGTCGATCCATTATCAGATCTGTCCTCCATAGACTCCCATCCAAAAAAAATGGATCCTGCAGAAATCAATTATTTAATAATGGACAAAAAAAATTGTGTTTGCACAATTGGATTGCTGCTGGATCCAATCCAATGGATGATTACTGGCAATGTGAACTCTGCCTAACAGAGTCAAGACCGATCCCATAACATTTTGAAGGACCCTCATTTCCAAGTGGATGTATCACATTTCTGTCTTTCATCATGGAAACCCAAAACAACAGTGAAAAAGGCTGTACACTTTCAATGTTTAGGTTATTTTTTTTTAATTGCTGATATATTGTCATAAGTGTCTCCTGAACTTGGGTGACCTTTGACAAGTCTCGGATTTAACATTTCCTTGTGAGATCCCTTGTTTTAAATGTATTTGCTTTCTTTTGGTGTAACAAGGGTTAAGGACTCTTTTCCTTGCTGGTTGTTTTCTGCTACTCCACTCTCAAGGGTAACCTGTTTGTGACCATTCCCCTCCACATTAAATAGTCACATGTTCCATCACATGATGCCAGTTATAGAATAAATTTCTATGCTGATCAACATGGAGGGAGCGAGTCTCTGGATGGAGTAGTCGTGTCATTTGCAACTCTGGTGCTTTGCTGTAATTGGCGGCACAGTGGATCAGTGAGTAGTAGTGCAGCTTTGCAGCGCCAGAGTCTTGGGTCCAATTCCCACCAAGGACAACATCTGCAAAGTGTATGTATGTTCTCCCTGTGTTTGCGAGGGATTCCTCTGGGCACTCCAGTTTCCTCCCACACTTTAAAGACATACTGATAAGATGTTTAGCATGTGAACTCAAATGGAGACAGTGTTGCAAATGTATCTAAAGTGCAATGGAATTAATACTGCTATATAAATGAATAGATATTATTATTATTACTATTGTGATGTTGGAGTTGCAGGTGCATATCAATGAATTAAAGTATCATTAAAAATGTTTTTTTTTTTCAGTAATTTAATACATAAAGTGAAACACATATTATATAGAGTCATTAAAAAAGAGTGATCTATTTCAAGTGATTATTTCTGTAAATGTTGATTATTATGGCTTATGGCCAATGAAATCCAATAGGTCATTATCTCAGAAAATTCAAGTAAGAAGGAACAAAGCAACAAAGCATCTGCACAGCACAAAGACCAAAAGTAAATAACTCTCTCAGTGGTGTCTGACAGAGGATGGGAAATCTATTTAAAGCCAGGGGGAGGGGATTCCAGGTGAGTCACACCCAAGCCTCACATCAACACTCAACCAGCAGCTGACCCACAAGACCTTCACATCTGTACCTCATGCAGCTCTTAAAGAAATGCAGACACAACACACACAGCAGCATCCAGCAAAGTCAGCGCAATCTAAGCACATGACAGGTACATTAGGGAGCTCAGGGTACAGACACAGGTTAGTGTCAGGAGGTGTACCTTATTCCCTCTCCTTATGGCAAGGGTCTTCCTCCCCTTTCCATCCCTGTTGTTACCCTTTGTGTTGCACCATGCGCTAGGAGTCATGTATCCCAGCCAGACATATATTTATAAAAAAAAATCTAATGCTTCTGATAATTTACAAAATATTTTGGTGTTACAGAATAATAAAAATAGTATAGTAATAAGTTATAAAAAAAAGCCTGTGGTTAGCACGCAGTACAAATAGTGCATATACACATAATTTCTAACTGTACTTTAAAACTGAGACATTTGGCAAGCAATTGATCAATTTTTTGAGGTACCCCGCCACTTCACAGCAGTCTCAGATGGAGCAATCCTACTTTACATTTTTTTTATACGCTGTGCCATTACGACCTCCTGAATGCATTAAAAGCAAGACCACATTGAATGCACATAAACCTGAAGCATTTCTGCACCACTCCCATGGCGCCAGAAGGGCAAACGCAGATAAAGGCTGACCAGGTCCGGACATGACATCAGGACATTATCAGATCTGACCCCCACATTGCCAGACCAGCAACCATGGATGAGGGTGGAACAGGCCCAATACATGTGCAAAATTCAATCAGAGCCTATGGGCAGGGTTTCGCCGCTGTATGTGAGTACAGCGGCCTAGATCAATCATAATCAAGACAGATAGATAGAATGGTAAAGATAACCAAGCTTGCACGGCAAAGAGTGGGGGTCAGCCACAGACTAATAACAAATAAAAAATCCAAGAAGCCAGAGCTGCCCGTGGTTAGCACACAGTACAAAAAGTGCATGTGCACTTTCACTGTGTGCAAAATTAATAGGCAAATGAGTATTTTGATCACATGATAGTTTTTATACATGTTGTCCTACTCCGAGCTGTATAGGCTTGAGAGTCAACTACCAATTAAGTAAATCAGGTTATGTGCATCTCTGTAATGAGGAGGGGTGTGGTGTAATGATATCAACACCCTATATAAGGTGTGCTTAATTATTAGGCAAATGCCTTTCCTTTGGCAAAATGGGTCAGAAGAGAGATTTGACGGGCTCTGAAAAGTCCAAAATTGTGAGATATCTTGCAGAGGGATGCAGCAGTCTTGAAATTGCAAAACTTTTGAAGCGTGATCACCGAACAATCAAGCGTTTCATGGCAAATAGCCAACCGGGTCACAAGAAGCGTGTTGGGCAAAAAAGACGCAAAATAACTGCCCATGAATTGAGGAAAATCAAGCATGAAGCTGCCAAGATGCCATTTGCCACCATTTTGCAATATTTCAGAGCTGCAATGTTACTGAAGTATCAAAAGGCACAAGGTGTGCTTTACTCAGGGACATAGAAATCAGATAGAACATGCGTTCAATAGTAGAGCGCAGGGATAATACGGGATACTTTAATCTTAATCTCCGTAACTTTATTCATAAAAAGCTCCAGACCACAAGCGTTTCGACGTACAGACGTCTTCCTCAAGCGGATCGCTTGAGGAAGACGTCTGTACATCAAAACGCGTTGTGGTCTGGAGCTTTTTATGAATAAAGTTACGGAGATTAAGATTAAAGTATCCCGTATACCATTGAGCTGCATGTTCTATCTGAATTCTATCATACAAATTCCCTTGGGGAAAGCGGTGACAGAGCTGCAGGCGGGATAGGGTTAATGGATCAACCTGGAGTTTCCTAACCCAACCCTGGAGTGAGAGCGTGGACTACACGAGACCAGGAGCAGAGGTGATTGAGGATACAGGAGCACTACAGATCCAAGGCTGGCACCCTGAGCCACAAACTACGCTCACAATCTGGTTGTGCGGATCTGGCACAACCTTTAAAGGTTAGTTTATTCTTAATACAACCGCTTTTAAGGCAGGAGAGATCCACAGGTGGCGCAACACTATTTTTTCTTTTTATACTCAGGGACATGGTAAGGTAAGGAAGGCTGAAAAACGACCACCTTTGAACAAGAAACATAAGATAAAACATCAAGACTGGGCCAAGAAATATCTTAAGACTGATTTTTTTAAAGGTTTTATGAACTGATGAAATGAGAGTGACTCTTGATGGGCCAGATGGATGGGCCAGAGGCTGGATCAGTAGAGGGCACTCCGACCCAGCAAGGTGGAGGTGGGGTACTGGTATCATCAAAGATGAACTTGTGGGACCTTTTCGGGTTGAAGATGGAGTGAAGCTTAACTCCCTTACTGCCAGTTTCTGGAAGACAACTTCCTCAAGCAGTAGTACAGGAAGAAGTTGGTATCGTTCAAGAAAATCATGATTTTCATGCAGGACAATGCTCTTTCACATGCATCCAACTACTCTACAGCGTGGTGGCCAGTAAAAGTCTAAAGGAAGAAAAAATAATGACATGGCCCCCTTGTTCACCTGATCTGAACCCCATAGAGAACCTGTGGTCCCTCCTAAAATATGAGATCTACAGTGAGGGAAAACAGTACACCTCTTGGAACAGTGTCTGGGAGGCTGTGGTGGCTGCTGCACGCAATGTTGATCAAGCAACTGACAGAATCTATGGATGGATGAGTATCATCATAAAGAAAGGTGGCTATATTGGTCACTAATTTTTTGGGTTTTGTTTTTGCATGTCAGAAAATTTTTATTTCTAAATTTTGTGCTGTTTATTATTGGTTTACCTGCACAAACAGATATCCTCCTAAGATAGCCGAATCTATAAAAAAAAACACTCCAACTTCCAAAAATATTAAGCTTTGATATTTGAGTCTTTTGGGTTGATTGAGAACATAGTTGTTGATCAATAATAAAAATAATCATCTACAATACAACTTGCCTAATAATTCTGCACACAGCGTATTGATTTCTAACTGTACTTTAAAACTAAAACATTTTGCAAACAATTGATCAATTCTTTGAGCCACCCCGCCACTTCACAGCATTCTCAGATGGGGCAGTCTTACTCTACGTTCTTTATATACACTGTGCCATTATGACCTCCTGAATGCATTAAAAGTAAGACGACATTGAATGCACACAAACCTGAAGCATTTGGTCTTGCTTTTAATGCATTCAGGATGCTGTAATGGCACAGAGTATATAAAAAAACGTAGACTAGGACTGCCCCATCTGAGAATGCCGTAAAGTGGTGGGCTAGCTCAAAGAATTGATCAATTGTTTGCCAAATGTCTCAGTTTTAAAATACAGTTAGAAATTAATATGTGCACATGCACTTTTTGTACTGCGTGCTAACTACAGACAGCGCTGGTTTCTTGGCTTTTTTATATAGTAATGTGTTAGTACAGTAAATTATGGCACAAAAGTGCAACCAACATAATTATAAACAATACCGATATTAAATAATTTTAAAGAGGAAAACAATTTCCTCCATTTTATATGTCTAGTAGAATCTGCTAGCACCATCTGCATTGCCCAAGTGTCAGGGTAAGTGATGCTGACAGGCACGATAAGAGATCGATATTCTCACTATAATTAGTAATAAAGTCTTGGTGCTGAGGTCACAGGGCCATTGAGCCCTGTACTAGCGGGAACCCCTGCCAGTTTTCTGCATTGAGCAGTATGTCTATAGCATCCAAATGCCATTGATGCATTTTTATCTTACGAAGGTCTCACTGTATGGGCGATTAAAGGGGACAATATCGAATTGATCACATAACATTTCAAATTTACTTTTCTTGAATTGAGATTTTTAAATCCAAAACAACGAGTTAGACTTTTATTGTTAAATCAAATTTGTCTGGAGTTACTTTAAACACAAGGACAAACATAGAAATTGGTATAAGCAATGGGGCCCATTGAGGGAAGGGTCCAGCCCTAGTTGGGTCCATCTCCTCTGTGACTGCATGGCAATAACGTTTGTGGTTCTGCAAGAGATTGAGAAATGACATGGACATGAATGGATGGTGAAACAAACCCAATGGTTGTCTGTCCTAGGGCTGCAAATCCTAACACTGTTATTAAATACTTGATGTGATGGCCATCTGTTTGTTCTACTTTGAGAGCAGACAAACAAACATTATGTCCAAAATGGATCCTTTGCATGATTGATGCAAACCAAGCACAGGGACCGTGTCTGGATTTTTTTATGCATCCATTCCTAGACTAATAAAACGTTCTGCATGATGTTCTTTTTCTTCCATTCTTATGATGCACCCAGATAGACCCCATAATAATTGGTGGGGAACCTATGCTTCCGTTTGTATCAGTTATGTAATGGATCCCCTTTGGACAATAATTCCATTTATCTGTTCCTCAAAATGGAACAAACAACATGTCAAAGCGGAAGTGTGAACACAATCCTACTGTCTTGCATTGTAAATCACTACATCCAGAGATCTAAAATTCCAGTCCTTGGTCTGTCCTACGTTCCCGACCTTACACCATCCTGCTGGTATGATAAAAACTTCTAGTTCTGCTATATTGTTTTTCCTCACTAGATAGACTTCTAAATGTGCACTGTATTGGAGAAATTGCCCAGCAGCAAGCAAAGCACTTGGGAGAAATTGCTATATTGATCTCTCCAAGGCATGATAAAACTTAGCTCTAAACCTGGTAAGAGGTCCTCTTTAATTTACACCACAGTTAACTAAGAGCTATATACAGTCTTCAGTCTTTGGGGAAAATCATAGCCACTCCATAATAACTTGAAGGGGTTTTATCAGATTAGAAAAAGTCTGCTTTTTTCAGAATTGGCCCCAGTCTTCTTCATGGGCTATGGCTATTTACAACTCGTCCCCCTTCCGGTGAGCAGCCCATGGATGACAGCGACAACATTTATAAAAGTACATCTGTAACAGAGCAAAAAGAATAACAACAATTCCCTATCTATTGTAGCCAAACAATGATGGAGAAATGTTCATAATATCCATATTACTTTAGTTTGACAAGTCCCTGGTGAACTGTTGGGTTTTACTGGGATCATTTTCCCTTTAAGTACCGCTATATTGTGGACTAAGTCCATATCAGTTATAGATATTAATTGAAGGAAAGCCTGGTACACAAAGGTCCTATAGCTAAGAACTACAGAGCCCCATACAATGACAGCCCCATATTGTCTCCCATAACAGTGGCAGCAAACATGGCCCCAATAAGGTTGGCAGGAATTCCATAAGATTGACAATGTGTATAGATGGAAGCAATACATAAGTCCGTTGTCCAGAGGAACTGCCTTGTTATAGGACTTTCCAAAAGACTATGCAAAAATGCCTAAAGTAACAATTGAACTGGGTTTTGTGTGGACTGGCTGACTATGTATCGTGTATGGGCGATTCCTGATTGATGTCAGGGTGGAGAAGCATTGGACATATTGAATTACAAAGTCTGGGGACACATGGGAGTATAGAAAATCTGTCCCATCTTCACCCAGAGAAGTGGGATATTATTTATTCCCTTGTCATCCATATACAATCCGTTTTCTCACTCTGCAGCTATTAATCATGTACAGAAGCGTTTACACTTTCCCAACTTACAGAACTGAAATGTATCTGTAAAAATTGTATGCCGTACTGATGGTTTGAATTGCACACGATTTTTCTTTCTTGACCAGTACCACTTTAGAGTCAAATCTCAGCCGAATACAGCTTAGAAAAAAAATGCAGATATGCCCTGCCTCATTGAATAACAACATTGGTCCTAAGGCTATCCCTTTTTATATCGGATTGCACTCGTCCAGTTCATACACTTGTGTGAGTGAACCCTAAGAGAGAGACTGTTCTCCTTAAGAACACAGACAAGCACACTCACCTTAACTAAGTGATCATGGTTGGGATTTGGGAAAAAGGACTGGTAACCCAATGGGGGTTTAGCTTGCCGTTATCTAACAGATGAGAATGTAACTACCCTATCTGATACTGTGGCACCCCAGGGTCCAATTGCCACAGTGTCATTATCACTCCCGGGTGGTAGTGTCACTCTTGCAAGAAACAGAAGGGTATCCACACCAGGCAAGAAACTGCACACAACACCTTTCTGCCTAAAGGGGGAGACTAAGACCCGGTTTCAGGGTGAGCGCCCCTATAAATTCTGGTCTGGGGTGGAGTTTAGTTCAGTTCCTAGGAGGACTGAGGAAGACATCCTGTGGACTGGTAGCTGCGCTAAGCATGTCCCAGGGTAGCTAAGCCTAGCGTGAGGGCCCAAGGCAAGGGTCTGAGGAAGTGGAGAGGAGCCCAGGGAGCGGAGCAGTATCATGCTCACACCGGAGGAGAAGCGCCACATGACGGACACCGGAGTCCGAAGCTGTGCAGGGTCTAACGATCCGGCAGCAAGTACCAGAAGGTAGGGAATTCCAAGTTCCCCCCCACACTGTGCCCAGAGGCAAAGCAGAATACAGAGCCCAGGAACAGCCACCTGAGACATGGGGCTAGAGAAGGGCATGAGTTGCCTGCCATACCAGCACCCAGCAGGAGAGAGAGAGGGCCAGCAGCTCAGCTAAAGAAGCAGCAGGACTTGCAACAGAGCGCAGTAAGGAGGCCTCAGAACCTGCTGGGTGAGGAGAACCCCAAGTTGCTCTCAGGTGCAAAGACTTAGCTTAACACCAGTAGGAACTACAGTTGCCCAGTAAAAGGACCGAGGAACCAAAAAACTGTGAATCTGTCTCTTGCTTTGCACCTGCCATCCTGCATCCTACACCCTTACTACATCCAGTGCCCTGGGGACCCACTCCGCACCGTGGGGAGCCGTTCCATCCCAGCTGCCCGTCCATCATCCCGGAGGTTCTGCAGCAGCGTTGGCCACTCATAGCCACATACCACAGGTGGCATCATCGTGACTAACTACCCCTTTCCCCTACCACACCAATGAATTCCCTTTTACAACTGAACCCAGGGTCACGGAAGCCGGATCTCGACCCCTCTGACTCCCCAGAACTGTACAATAGCCCAGTTCCGAGTACCCCACGGCCCTGGGGCAACCCAATACCATATCAGATTGACTATATACTTTAAACCAGGGGTTCTCAGCCTGAAGCTTGAGAGTCACATGTGGCTCACAGGTCAATGATGTGTGGCTCATGGTTGTCTCCCAGCTTGGTGCATTATCACCAGGTCTAGCAAACAGCTATGAAGAGCAACTCTCCAAATGGTGACTTGTGTGAGTAGCCCAGGACAGAAGAGCATATTTGAATAGGGGTAAGGATCTTAGTATAGTATATCAATGTGACTTATGTGGAAATGCTTCTGCGGTCATTATACAGTAATGGGGGCTCTGGGTGTCACTGCTGTGAGGAGGGGGAGCTGGATGTGGCTCTCAAGATCTGAAATGTTAGGGACCTCTGTTTTAAGCCTGTGTGATAACGTTGGTTGCTTCTCACAGTACTTGCTGAATCCCTGCCCTATTTCCATGCTTTCGGCTGGTTACGTCTGACGTCTACACTTCCTTGGGTCCTTCTCTCCTGTGATCAGGATTAGGGCCCTGCCATGTGCTTCATTATCAGTGAGCACTTTAATAGTGCCATTTAAAAGGCCATATTTCTGCCTCCCTCGTTGGACCAGGGATGATACATGGTGATAATTGGCAGAGAGAGATGGCTCTCAGTGGCCTTTTAATCGGTCTATTTGTCAGACTTGGTGTCTGTGTAAGACGAATCTTATTGATGGCTCCTCTTGGTTCTCCGGTAGCTGACACTTAACCTGTTCACGGCCATGGTTTTAGAATCAGCATGGCCGGAAAATAGAGAGGAATCTGCATTTTGAACAAAAATGGACAGTAATATTCTGTTTTTAGCTGCTATTACCTTATGGTTTTCCTCATTATTGTTACTATTGCTCAAATGCTGGCTCAGTTATTCATGAAGAGTTTATATCCATTTATAGTTTGGAGTCTACGGAGCATGGGACAGTTTATTATTACTATCAAGGCACAAACAGTTAAAGAATATGGAAAGATGTTCATAAAATGCAGGAATTTATCATCAGAACAATGAGGATTCTCCTTCCACATTAGATTATGGCGATTTCTCTAATCCGGGACAATATTACAGTCCAGGTAAAGCCCTAATATAAAGATACTTACTCTGAAATCTGTAGGAGTGACGTAGTCCTTTCCAGGTCCTGGATTTCTTATCAGCCAGTGATTTGCTGTTCTTTCCAGGGAAAGCTACATCTGTCTTTACACTTTGCCCTGCAGCGACTGCTGACTATAGGGAACGTACAGCATTAATAAAGGGAACGTGTCACTGAAAAGGGTATCTGATCTTCAGCCAGGATATTACACACCAGGGAGCTGATCTGATTCATAGACATTTTGAGGGATTCATTTCTGTGAAACTTGCATTTCATTCATTGAAATCCATATGATCTTATACACAAGTCCAGTGAGATAACTGTCAATCACTCTGTAGCTCCGCCCACTGGACTCATTAATACAAATACCAGGGATTTCAATGAATAAACTACAAGTTATAGTGAATCTTTTCTAACCAAGCTATATATCATTCTGCTATGTATGCTGAGGACCGCATGCTGCAAGTCTTAATGCAACTGTGCCCCTCTTTTTCAGGTTTGTTCAATTGTCTACATAAATTAATGGCTTTATTACATTGTGATTAGCATTGCAGGACTAGAAAGTCACATGCACGCCAGTCCGACACACCCCCTGTTGGGATTGACCCCTCAGTGTTTAATGTGTAATCTCTATAGAGAGCCTGGTGTGATCGAGGACAGCTCTTCCAGCTCTCCTGTGTTCATGAAACAAAATGATTTGATTGTGTCAGAATGATTGCAGCCAGTAATCTATGTGATATATTGTTGGATTCAGGGTCTCTTTGCCTACATTATGTTGCTGTCAGACAAAGTAGATAGCAAAAGCCTGCTGACAGATTCTCTTTAAAGGAGCATATAGTCAGGGATTGTATTCTTAAGTTGATCCCTTTAAAGGCTATTGTGGCACCCCAGAGTCCGGTTACCACAATGGCATTGCCTCCCTTGGGGGATGATGACGTGCTTAGAAGCAAGGAGGTGTATCCACACCAGGTAAGCCAACAGCATGCAACACTTTTCCTGACTCCAGACCAGAAGGGGGAGTTCTGAAACCTGAGTTCAGCGGAGGTCCCCAATAAATTCTGGCCTGGGGCGGCGTTAGTCAGTTTAGTTCCTAGGAGGACTGTGAAGATGACCTGTAGACTGAAGCGGTGCTAAGCTCAAACCAGGTAAAGTTGAGAGTGAGGAGCAGCAAGCGTGAGAGATGCATAGGAGAGGGTCTGAGGAAGGAGAGAAGCAAACCTGGTGATTGGAGCCAGCTATCGGGCTTACCCCAGAGCAGAGCGCCAGAAACGGACACTGGAGCCTGATTTTGTGGGGTATTCCAGGGTCAGCAGCCAAAACCAGAGGGCGGGAGATTCCAAGTCTCCCAGCCACAACAAAGCCCAGTAGGCAAAGCAACATTGGAGAGCTCAGGGACAGTAACCAGAGGAGTGGTGCCCGGGAAGGGCTCAAGCTGCCTGCCATATGGGTGAGAGACTTACAAGCAGGAAGAGAGGGTCACAGCTTAGCTACAGGCAGCCAGGACCAGCAAGGAGTAGTGCAGCAGGGAGGCCTCAGAACTCACCGGGTGAGGAGAACCCCAACTTGCTTCCAGGCCACCTAGATTCCCAATATCTCTTGTGGATGGTACCCTGGACTAAACCTGCTACCACCAGTAAACGTAACAGAGACTACAAACTGTGTGTCTGTCAGTTATTCCGCGCCCTCAGTCCTGCACCCCAACGGCCTACCACCGCCATAGACCTTAACGGTTGCCCTGGGGAACCGCTCCACCTGTGGTGAATGATGTCACCATAGCGGTAACCCCATCATCCCCAGAGGCCCTGCACAGCAGCATCGGCCATCAGTAGCCGAATACCACAGGTGGCATCATGACAACCATCTCCAAAACCCAATTCCTCAAACCTTTATTGACACCGCCAGGTTCACAGAGCCGGGTCTTGACCCCGTGTCTCCCCAGCAGAACTGTTGTCTCGGTTCCAAGTACCCCTCTGCCCTGGGGGGGATGCGTGTCACTATCACACTGTTATATCTAAGAAACTGAAAGGAAAACATACAAAAGTTGAAGATGAGGAAATTAAATGAGAGAAACACTGAGATTCACACTGTATGTTTCATTACTTTTTTTTTATTATGGATAAATCAAAGCTTGAAATGATTTAATAGAAATCCTTATTTTAGCTTCTCATCTGATGGGAATAAGGGTATGTGCCCACAGGACGTTTTTTCAGCAGTCCTGAACGCAGCAAAACCTGAGGATCCTAGAGTCCTTGACAGGAGATTAGCTATGATCTTGTCTGCATTTTTTGCGTGTTTTTTGCACGTTTTTACTGCGTTTTTTGCACGTTTTTACTGCGTTTTTGGTGCGTTTTTACTGCGTTTTTGATGCTGCGTTTTTCTCGCGTTTTTCCCATTTTAAACCAAAAACGCAGGAATAATTGACATGTCCATTCTTTGCTATCCGCACCAAAAATGCAGGTATTTGACAGTTCTTGACACTTTCAAAACCAATGTGTGTGCACAGTGTTTCTGTGAAACACATTGGTTTTGCTGGGAAGCCCAACCGCAGGAACAAATTAGCATAAATTACCATAAAACCAATGGTTTTCTGCATGCGGAAACCGCAGCAAAAATTACCTGTGTGCACATACCCTAAGACTCTGAAAAACACAAACTAGTATAGTACTAGTAAGGCCACGTGCACACGTTCAGTATTTGGTGAGTTTTTTACCTCAGGATTTTTAGACAAAACCAGGAGTGGAGCAATCAGAGGAAAAGTCTAATAGAAACACGTCTCCACTTCTGTATTTATCACCCACTGCTGGTTTTGTCTACAAATCCTGAGGTAAAAAACTCATCAAATACTCAGCGTGTGCACGTGGCCTTAGGCCAGCTTCACATATGCAGTTTTTTGTACCCAGCGAAATTAGGCGAAAACCTCATCTGACCAGATCCTGTTTTTGCCCTTAAACCGGATGAAACCGTATCGGCATTATACTGGATCCGTATGCCAGTTCCTTTATAATACTGATGTGGGATCATCCATCTGCATTCAGTACCATCCTGTATTGTCCGGATCTGTTTGCTTGTTTTGGGTCTATACTAAAACCTGAGTGTTCGGCATGGACCTCGAACAGGGACTTAAGTGAGAAGTCTGTGATTAAAGAATTATAGCCACCTGTATTACCACTGCAGTCACTTTCGGGTACTCTCTGCACTGCCGGCTGAATCACAAATCCCAGACTCTCACTCTCTGTGACAGTGTCTGTGATTGGCTGTTGTGCCCCACCCATTGCTTCTGTAATTGGTTGCTGGCATAGTAGGTGGGGTGCCACAGCCAATTACAGACTCTGTGACAGAAAATGGGCATCTGTGATTGGCTGTTCAGCAGCCAATGCAGTGAGTATTACATGAGGCGAATGAGTGGGACCTGTAAGTGACCACAGCGGCGAGTGAGGTGAGCATAATGCATGATCCAGTGAAGTCCCTATTCGATGTCTGTGCCCAAAGACTCGGATGCTCAGTATGGTCCTTGGACTTAACATGTGTGATGTTACTGTACATACTCAGTAGGCATGCTGGACCTAGTCAAGAATGATCCGGTAAAACCGGATCCGAAACCCATTGATACACATTATAAATCATGCCGCAGTATCTGGTCGGAAGCAGTTTTTACTGAGCACAAAAAACGCTACATGTTCTGCTTTTTGGGCTCTGTAAAATAAATGGTATTTGCTGGATCCAGCAGCAACTGGATGCAAATGAAGGTGCCGGAGTGCCCACTGAAAATCAATGGGTGCAAACCGGATCAGGTTTGCATTATGATTTTAATAAAAGAGACGGATCTCTGCCGGATTAAAAAAAACATGTGAAGATGCCCTTAAATAAATTCTTCACATATTTCTTGTACCCACTACTCACCTGCCTGGGCTAGCGGACAGCTAACATCAGGCATCTATAATCTAGAACAGTGAACAGCATTCGTCTGAAGCCTGGATAACCACCAATGGCTAGATGGCAAGAAGGCACGCCCCCAGCTCCTGATTGGCTCCAGCAGTCTCATTCACTAAGCACCATCATCTCCCATTCGGATAATTCCAACAGTCACTTGCCCTGCAGTCGGTTGCCAGGCAACCAATTCTACCAACATCCTATGTTATACCCTTATATCAGTACCAGTACTACTACATACAGTACATACATTTCACTACACCTAAGGCATTATTAGTTAAAACATTATGAATACTGCAATGTATTATATTTGTTTACACTTGTAATATTAGTAACATTACCTTCTGTCCTTATCTACACATATTACCCCATCAGTGTATACATATATTACTCCCAGCGCAAACAGGGAAAATGTAAACAGAGATCTGATTGGTATTTTGAACGCCAATGGATGCTGGGGGCAACTATTCTACTTTCTCTATGCTCTATTTACACATAATTGAGCACATTGTAAGTATCCAATCACATCTCAGCTTACATTTTCCTAAGACATAGTTGAAAACCCAGAAATCTGATTGGTTGCTAGTGATTGGTTGGTGCAGGGAGGAGGAGAGCTGCTACCAAGCAGTCCAGCAGGCATCAGGCAGTGTGTGATGGGAGTTCACAGGCAGTGTGTGTGGTTGTCAGGGGCAGCGGGCAGTGTGTTTGGTTGTCAGGGGCAGCGGGCAGTGTGTGTGGTTGTCCGGGGCAGCGGGCAGTGTGTGTGGTTGTTCGGGGCAGCGGGCAGTGTGTGTGGTTGTCAGGGGCAGCGGGCAGTGTGTGTGGTTGTCAGGGCAGTGTGTGTGGTTGTCAGGGGCAGTGTGTGTGGTTGTCAGGGGCAGCGGGCATTGTGTGTGGTTGTCAGGGGCAGCAGGCATTGTGTGTGGTTGTCAGGGGCAGCAGGCAGTGTGTGTGGTTGTCAGGGACAGTGGGCAGTGTGTGTGGTTGTCCAGGGCAGCGGGCAGTGTGTGTGGTTGTCAGGGGCAGCAGGCATTGTGTGTGGTTGTCAGGGGCAGCAGGCAGTGTGTGTGGTTGTCAGGGACAGTGGGCAGTGTGTGTGGTTGTCCAGGGCAGCGGGCAGTGTGTGTGGTTGTCAGGGGCAGCAGGCATTGTGTGTGGTTGTCAGGGGCAGCAGGCATTGTGTGTGGTTGTCAGGGGCAGCAAGCAGTGTGTGGTGGTTGTCAGGGTCAGGGGGCAGTGTGTGTGGCTGTCAGGGGCAGCGGGCAGTGTGTGTGGTTGTCAGGGCAGCAGGCAGTGTGTGTGGTTGTCAGGGGCAGCGGGCAATGTGTGTGGTTGTCAGGGGCAGCGGGCAGTGTGTGTGGTTGTCAGGGGCAGCGGGCAGTGTGTGTGATTGTCAGGGGCAGCGGCAGTGTGTGTGGTTGTCAGGAGCAGCGGGCAGTGTGTGTGGTTGTCAGGGACAGCGGGTAGTGTGTGTGGTTGTCAGGGGCAGCGGGCAGTGTGTGTGATTGTCAGGGGCAGCGGGCATTGTGTGTGGTTGTCAGGAGCAGCAGGCAGTGTGTGTGGTTGTCAGGGACAGCGGGTAGTGTGTGTGGTTGTCAGGGGCAGCGGGCAGTGTGTGTGGATTGTCCGGGGCAGCAGCAGTGGGTAGTGTGTAAATGTTGAGTTGTCTGTAGCCTACAAAGAAGTTATTTCACAATAAATACATTTTGTTTTCAGCTAATGCTTCAATAAAATTAAAAATATCCTAATAAAATTGCTGCCACCCGGGGGTAGAACGGGTTCAGCAGTTGTTCTGTCTGACTGAGCTTGACTTGGGGCATCTTGCCATATTCTGCCCTTCACACACATTGTACTGAGTTAGATGGCAGAAGCGGCTATAAACTAGTCAACATGAAATACGGTATAAACTGACTTGGGCCATAATAAGTGCTATGTAAGTAAATGCATGAGTCTCCTCTATGTATAGGTTATTTTGTGGGAGTAACCAGAGTACCCGAGATCAATAATCTTGATTACACTATAATTCACAATAAGAAACACCATAAAAAAACGATAAACATGGATGAGTGATACTGAAAACTAAGTTGTGTATCTAGTTAGCCTGATATTAGTCCACTCATATAATACAAGTGCATATCAAGCCTGAATGTAATTCATTATTAGACGGATCAAAAACCCATAAAATGCAAGCCATAACAATAAAAATACAGACCTACTGTCTGCCTATTTTGTGTGTTCCTCTACATATTCTTCTTGTCAATACTCAATATACTTTGTATCTAGATCCTTTCTCCTGATAAAATCCCCTGCCTGCGTAGGCTGAAACGTTGGCTATTTGAATTAAAGGATCCATTTTATTCAGTGCAAGCTTGTATTCTTTTTTCTACTTGTGCAAGGGTTTACTCATTATTTTTATAATTCTATTTCTCCCTTGACCACCATTAAAACTGGTTGAGTCAGGCTCGAGCTTTTCATCCCTAAGGTGGAGACATCCATTACAGATTCTGTTAGACCCTGCTTATAGCAGGCTCTAACAGGCCACTTTACCGCCGTCTGGTCATCAGATGAATTCAGGGTAGCATGGCAATGATCAGCACCCGCGATTATGATCGTGGAAGGCCGATCCTGTCAAAGGGGGTCTTCCCCTCCTTCTAACCACTATGTAAACTCAGTGTATGTAAACTTCTGCTTTCAAATGTATATATTCTTAGATGGAAAATAAAAAGCACAGTAGATTAAGAAAGATGGAGTTACATATACCAGGATGATATCAACATGCATTTCACGTAAGCTTCTCCTTATTTATAGGTGTTTACGAAACATGATATGTAAAATACTATGATGTTATAATAAAGCAGGTAGGTAAACAAGGATAGAGAAGATCCAGTCTATGAAGAGGCCTGGAACTGATTCTAATTCTAGAATTGAGGTACTAGAATAAGAACAGAAGAAATAACTACAACAAACTGACGGTTATTAAGATCATGATATTTTGGTGATGACTAATAAGGCATGATTCACATTTGTTGGGTTATTTTACTCTGTGTAATACATACGTATATATATATTTATCTGTTTTTTCTCCTACAGAGTCTATGCTCCGAGCTCAGGCTGCGAAGACGTGGCGTGTCATCCATCCTGCGTTTATGTCATCATCTTCTAAACCTCCAGGACCAGGTTCCACAACATGATGCCCCCAACCTGCAGCTTCTTAGTGTCAATTTGGAGAGGAGATGGGAAGCCATTGTGATGCAGAGCACACAATGGCAGAGGCGCCTCCAGAGAGAGCTGGGTGAAGAGCAGGTGAGTTTAGAAATTAAGAGACTTATTGCGAGCTCAGAGCAGGTATCGGATGACAGCAGGCAATTCTTAGGCACGCTGCTGCTAGTAAAGTATAGGAATTTTACCTCCTGAAACATCACATGTCATCATAATAGATGAAAGGGACTATTAATACATTTGCAGAATTTAGGAAATTTGCAAAACTTGCAAACTTGCATCCTTAAGATGTGACTATTTATTGTATAGAAGGCAGATACATGGCTGAGATGGGGTATCTAGTTTGCATTGGAGCTGTGAAAATGATTTAAATCTCAACTATTCAGTTTCTTTATTATTTTAGATGCATTAGACTCATTGCGGTTTGGATATACAATAGCATTTTTATTTGTTATGTATTTATTAATGTTATTTTTCATTTACTGTACACATTGTGCCCACTCATTCAGTTATAAAAGACCTTTGGAGCATTTTAACATTTACATTTTTTTATTCTTAGATTATTTTCCTTGTAGCTGAGGAGTCTAGTATATTAGCCCAATCCTACAATGAATATGCAGGGCAGAGTTTTGACCCCACAGCTCCTGCTCCACCCCTACATACAGCGAACACATGACCGCTGTGTTTGGAGGAGGGATCTCCGTCAACGCTTCCTATTATTGCATGCATACAATATGTTTAGAGTTGTGTATAGGCTGATCAAGAAGGCAGAAATGGTAATAAACCATCTATGTCCTCTCCGTGAGGAGTCCGGCTGTCTTTGACAGCCATATTCCTGCTCCCGCATATCGATTGTACAGACTTTATTTCTGCAGAGTGGAGTGGAACGGGTTAAAAGTGGCCCTGATATGCAATAAAGATGAAAGTCGGATCTTGAAAAGATGTTATTTAGACGCGTTTTGGAGTACCCTTCTTCAATAGGATCATCACAATTATAGGTAGATGTGATGTTCCTAATGAAGGAGCGTACTCCAAAACGTGTCAAATAAATCACATCTTTTGAAGAAAGTGCCCTTTCTGTGTCGGGGTCCGTGAAAATGACGGACTCGGACACAGTAATAGCATCTGGAGGTCACCTCCGATGCTGTCCGTGGGGTCCTGCAAAACGTAGGATCGCACGGGCAGGAAAAATAAAGGTGTGTGAAACCAGCCTAATACGGCAAATTTGGATGTGGAAATAGGTACATGTGATATATGTGAAACACAAACCGTGTAAACCTTCTTCTAATCTTGTAAATTTGATATTTTAGGAAATGGATCTAATGGTGGACCCTGATTGGGCTGATTTAAGTAGTGCACCTGGCGAGGAAGCTTTGGAATGGGACGAGACTGATATAACAACTGAGGCAATAGGCGATGATCAGGATGGAGAGCAGATGAAAGCAGAGACATTTATTTCAGGTGGAAGACATTGCACAGCACAAGGTGTTTCTGATCATGTTCAACAGCAAAGTAATCTCCAAACACCTGCTGTGTATCAAGTCTACAGTGTGCATGACATGGAGATTTTCAGAACACCCATAGATCCTTCACTGAAAGAAACTTCAAAGAAATCAAGCAACCGAACACCGGTCCCTCTTTCTCTTCTTCAAGGATTTCCATTTTTATCTTTGCCAGATTTGGCTAATGGATCTTCTGAAACTTCTCATTTTCACCCAAAAAAGCATCAAAAAGATTCCTCTGGACTTTCTGAGAGTGAGAGTGGAATTGCAAGTGGAGAAGGTCTAACTGCTGCCAATTCAGAAGGCTGTTTATCTCTTGATGGAGAAATACCACAAGGGTGCTTAGTTCAGAATGTGGATTTGGGGCAAATTGGGGATAAAGAAATTGGACATGCACAGTATTACAGAACAAAGCCACAAAGCCAGCTTATGTTTATTGATTCTCCACAATTACAAGCTGATAAACACAAATTTGTGATGCTGGAAAAGACTCAGAGACTAATACCTAATTTTTGTCTCCAAAGAATTCCAGGTCAAATTGGTACAAACAGAACAATGCTTACCGCTAGCTCAGAAGACCATAGCCCAGAAGACGCAATTGTGGATCTTATTGAAGTTCTAAGTCCAGACAATACTCCTCCTAATTCATCCTCACTGGAATCTCTTTCAGGAGTGGTGAAGTTTTAGAATCTGCAGTTCTCAGGCGCAGTGTGTCTCTCGAAAGCTGGCCAGCCTCATACAAGAGCAATGAAGACCTTTTTAGTCAGCAAGGTTCAGTCGATGTTACCCCAGGAAGTGAGCCGGGAGAAGAATTAAGTAAGCGTACCTTGGACCTACTAAAAAGATTAGAAGACATAGAATGCCCATTGGAACAAAAAATGAAGCGTAGTCTTTCTGATGACATCACTCTAAGGAGTGGTTCTCGTAAAGTATCACTTACTGGTCTGCACTCCCCACAAGATAAAGAATCATCAGGTAATGAAGATGTTGGTTCTGAGTTGACAGAACTAAGTAGTAGTGAGGAACTTTCACTAAGATCTGAAGATTTGGTTATGCTAAAAGGCCGACTAGGTTTGCTCAATTCCAATGCCTCTTTCCGCAAGCACTTGAGTCGTTCCCTAGGAGGAGAGGAAAGTGAAGCCAATCTAAGCATGATTGTGAATGTATCATGTACCTCAGCCTGCACTGATGAAGAAGATGATAGTGATTTACTGTCTAGTTCAACCCTAACATTTAACTGAAGAAGAGGAGGAAGAGGAACTTGAAGAGCCAAACACTAGTTTGGGAAGCGAAGACGATGGTGGAGATGGCACAGATCTGCCTTTAGGATCTGATTTTATTAGAAGGGAGCTGCAAGCCTGGATTAGGCCTTCATTTTTTCTTCCAGGAGAGCGAAGAAAAATAAATAGGCTAGTACAAGACATGTCTGGGACACGTAAATCGGAGAAGGGTTTGCAATTCTGTATGCCAAGACAGAAAGAGAGCAATGGAAATGTCAAAAGCAGTGGCGATGTTTTGGAAAAAGCAAGTGATGAAGAGATGTTACTAAACTCAAATCAACTGGTAGATGACATGGAGAACGGAAATATTAATAATAGAGACATTACAGTAAAAAACACTCTGAGCAAAAGAATCATCCCTGAAAAAAAAATAAAATCTGGCCCATACCCATCAATATCGATTATCAAAACAGAAAAACTTCATCCTCCAAGCATGCCAGCATTGGCTTTCCACAAGCCCCGTGAGTTAGGACCATCTTCTAAAGTGAAGAGCAACTTACGGGTAACAAATGATTCAGTTGCTGATGTAGATATGCTTGATAATAGTTTATTGCCACTTGAAAAAGATCCACCTTCTGCGATTGTTCCTGGGTCTGCAGATGAGGGGTCGTGTTCTTGTCATAGTGCTGCACATGAAAGATCTAGCAGTCCTGACTGCTCTGTACAAGATTTTGTAAAGGAAATTCTGGATATGACATCCAGTGCACTCCAAAGATCATCTCCAGAAGATGGCCAGAAGCAAGGGACTGGGGCGCAAATAAGGGAAAAGGTGCTGGAACATTCTCGCAAACAGTTGGAAAGAGGTGACTTCTACTCTTACTTGTCTCTTTCTTCTCATGACAGTGATTGTGGAGAGCTAAGTGGATCGGCCAGGGCTGCAACACCACCGCTGCCAGATGCAGGATCCATAGAAGATCAGTTAGAGAGTATGTTTGAGGCGTGTCCAGATGAAAACATAAAAGAACAGAATTGTGATGAGTCTTTTGAACTTCAAGGTTCTTCTGAGCTAACGTCCCCACAACCAATATTAAAAGCTTTGCCAGTAAAAGATAGTGCTGTTGGGAGCTCTCCGAACAGACCCACAATCTCAGGGCAACAATCCTTCAATAGAGTTTCAGCCCGGAAATTTCAGGATAACTCAACTGCTGCTGCAAGAGGAGCTAACAACAAAGTTCCCTACAAGAAACTGCCTTCCACTAAAGAAGTTCGCTTTGAGCCTAAAGCCAAAAGTACTGTAAAGCCTGCAGTCTCCAGCCTGCCTATACTGCACAAAAGGGTCCGGGATCAGAGGACAACGGCGACAGGTGGTGCCAGCCTTGTCCCAGGGCATCAGAAGGTAGGTATATGCCTAGCTGAATTGAATATCTACAATTTTAGATGCTATATTCCTTGGTTACATATGTTTTACTACTAATGCAAAATGAATATGTCTTACGTCAAACTTATAGGTCATATCACAGACCTATAACTCTTCCGCAATTCACTAAAGAAAGAAAATAAACTACAGATTATTAGTGATTGGCTCCTACCCCCAACTTTCTAACTGTAATTAAGGATTAGCTCCTATGTTAGAATATACCATCTGCATATGTGACACAAAGATAAATGCTCGTTTAAATATCATCTAATGATAGACACAGTAAGTAAAGCAAAGCATGAATATGCAATTGCTCATTAGCAGATATAATTAGAATAACATTACGGTTGTTAACTGTACTGGCACAAAAAGTACCATTTATAAATAGGTTTAATGTCAAGACAGTGTCTTTTCAGATACTTTTATATTATAATTATTTACCAAAAATATACAAAATCATTGATTCACCCAAATTAATAACATTTTTATTTAAAAGATGCCACCATGTACAGAGGTAATGTAAAGCCAGGTTCAGACAAGTGTATGGAAAATAATTCAATTTCCATCCAGAAAGCTCGTATGACTTTCATCCGTGTGCCATCTGTGTGTCTGTGTCATATGTCCATAGGATATCGAATCATATGTGTATTTATATATCAACATCTTAAGATATAATACACAATCAAATACCGTTTCCTACTTTAATATTCACAATCTGTCCATAAAAAACAGATATTGTATCCTCCTACTTCCCCTATAAACCCTATAAATTGTAGGCTTTAAGGAGAGGCACAGCATAGGTTAGGGTCCCATTAGATTAAGGTCACCTTGCCGTGGCTGATGGGCAAACATCTATTGGCCAATATATGCACCAATATCCTTTCTTTATAAAATAGGCGTGTTTAAAAAACACTCAATTGGAATTCTTTTTAAGAACATAAGTTTTTATTTTTTTCAAACACCAGTGTTCTATTTAGATCGGTTTGTTCAACACACAAATGTTTTTTGCCAGTAACACTATGGTGCTGGGAATTGGTCCATAAAATTGTTGGATGTTCGGTATGGGATGCAATTTTTTTTCTCGCACCCAATAGCTGAATGTGTGAGTCTTATCCAAAATATGGAACACAATAATGTATACTGTGATTTGTATCATCTGGACCCTAATTCACAGTAAAAAAAAAGCCCTATTAGTTACATTTGTGTGTAATAGAAATTAGCGGTTTCAGGGGCGCTCAAAAGAAGAGGCAGAAGGAATGGGTTAAGAATACTTTCCTTTACTTTGTGATAGTGAGGTCTTCACAACGCGTTTCAGCGGTTAGCTCCGCCTTCATCAGGTATGACCTCCAACAATACACCAGGTTTTTATAGAGTATAATTACAGTGAAATCAAGGTTAACTCTAACACTACCAGTAAAATTCTTAGGGTACCTTTACACGCGGCAACTTTTCTAGGAATTTCCCTGGCAACTTACTGGTTGCAGTGAAATCATGGACACATTGTTCTATCTTGTTGCTGTGTACAAATGGAACAATGTGTCCATGATTTCACTGCAACCAGTAAGTTGCCAGGGAAATTCCTAGAAAAGTTGCCGCATGTAAAGGTACCTTTAAAGGGGAATACAGACCAGTCTGCTGTTAAAGCATCCACACACAGGAAGGGAGAGTGCTCCATTGGAAACAGTAATTCCACTATGAACAATCTTTATTAGAATTAATAAAAGATAGTGAATAATGAGCAATAAAGAAAATTACCGATAGTAAAAATAGTAAAAAAGAAAAAAGCCAGAATTATAAGGAAAATTATAAGCAAAATTATAAGGACAAAAAAAATAAAAAAAATTAAAAAAAATAACATTCCAATATATAGAGATGAAAAGAATTGAATAAAAAATTGGATAAAATTGAGTAAAAATTGGATAAAAAGCGGATGGGGCACCAATACTGGAGACTCCAATCCATCACAAAGAATTTTTTTTTTTTAAACATTTAATACCATTAAAACACATTTTCAAACACCCCATTTTAAAAATCCATTCATTCTCTCTGTTTATAAGTCGTCTCAACCTATCACTGTGGGTGTCGGGGATATGATCAATGATAGTTACGGCAAATTAAAATGTCGGGGATCCCTCTGATGTTCTATCAAAAAGTGGTTTGACACACTATGCTTTGTGAACCCATTTTTTTATATTTTGCCCGTGTTTGTTAAGGCGCAGATGCATGGCCTCCATAGTGCGGCCCACGTATTGCAACCCACACATTAATTACATTGGCCAATGTGCTGTTCAATTCTTACTTGGACAACACATGTCCGTATAGTATGCTCATCTGAACTGTCCCTTATGCCCCCTTCACACGATTATTTCCGATATGTGTGATCATTCCTAAATATCTATATAGATCTTCACACCTCCATGTTTTCACATGAACCTTATGTCTATGTGAAGCACATGTGTGTCAGTGTGAAGCACATGGGGACATGTCCATTTTTTCCCAGCAGCGTATCACACGGACACATACAAGTCAATGGGTCAGTGAAACACACATACAGCACACAGATGACATTTATGTGACATGTACCAGAATACAATGCATTAAAGAAATTAATCATTTTTATGTGTTAAAGCTGTGCGTAAGATGATTGATAGATCAAGACATAGAGATACATACATACAGTTGGATCCAGACGTTTACATGCACTATATAGAAAGACACATCTGCATGATTTTCTCACTATCTGACATGACATCAGAATACACCTTTCCTATTATAGGTCAATTAGGATTACCAGAATTATTAATATGATGCCAGAATAGAATAATGAGAGAGAGAATGTTTTAAGTCATTTTTATTACTTTCTGCAAATACACAAGTTTACATACATTTCATTAGTATTTGGCACCATTACCCTAAAACAACATTTTGGATATCCTTCCTCAATCTTCTCACAATAGTTGGTAGGATTCTGGGCCCATTCCTCCAGACAGAACCGGTGTAACTGGGCCATGTTTGTAAGTCTTCTTGCTCACACCTGACTTTTCATCTTTGCCCATTAATTTTTAATGGGATTGAGATCAGGGCTTTGTGATGGACACTCCAAAACACTGTCTTTGTTATCCTTAAGCCACTTTGTAACCATTTTGGCAGTATGCTTCCAGACTTATTTCCGCCCAAGCTTTAACTTTTTGACCCCACAACATGATGCTGCCACCCCCGTGTTGGGATGGTATCCTTAGGCTTCCAAGCTTCTCCCTTTTTCCTCCATTTGTAACAATGGTCATTATGGTCAAAAAGTTCAATTTGAGTTTGTCAGATCACAGGATATATCTCCAGAAATGTAGGTCTTTGTTCCTGTGTATATTTGCAAAATCTGGCTTTTTTATGTTTCTTTTGGTATAATGGTTTCTTCCTAGCAGAGTGGCCTTTCAGCCCATGTTGATATAGTACTCGTTTCACTGTGGATAATGACACAATCTTACCAGCTTCTGCCAATCATCTTCATAAGAACCTTTCCTTTGGTTCTTGGGTTGATATGCACGTGTTGGACCAAAGCATGTTCATCTCTGGGACATAGAACCCGTCTCCTTCCTGAGCGGCATCATGTCCCGAGCGGACATTCCCATCTTGTTTGTACTTGCGTATAATTGTTTTTACAGATGAACAAGGCAAATTCAGGTGTTTGGAAAGTATACCCAAGGATCAACCAGATATGTGCAAGTGCACAATTTTCTTCCTGATATCTTGGCTGTTTTCTTTACTTTCCCACGAAGCAGTGTGTTTCAGGTGTGCATTAAAATACATTCACAGGTGTGTCTCTAATTAATTCAGGTGTTGCCAATAAGCCCATCAGAAGTTTCCAAACACATGGCATCATCATATGGGCTGTCCCAATTAGGGCATAGAAATCTTAGTGTATGTAAAGTTGTGACTTTGCAGAAAGTAATCAAAATGCCTTAAACCATTCTCTCTAAAACAGGAAAGGTTTCTTCTGATCTCATGTCAGATAATGAGAAAAAATATATACCGTATGTATATTTTTATAAAGTGTATGCAAACTTCTTCTGGTTTCAACTGTAGATAGAATAGGTAGAGAGATAGATGTTAGATACATAGATAAATGATAGGTACATAGATACATTGATAATAGATACATATAGACCTACATACTGTGGTGTAACTTGAAGCTCATGGGCCCTGATGCGAAAGCTTCAACGGGGCACCCAATTTTTGCAAATCTTTAATAGTATTAGTCTTTTGTATAGACCGAAGGAACTTTCGGGACCCCCCGGGACCCGGGTGCAATTGCAAACCCTGAACCTATTGTAGTTACGCCCCAGGGTACATAGATAGGTGATAAATAGATGATGGGTACATACATAGATATGTAGATAGATGAAAGAGAGATGGATAAATAGATGAAAGATGGATACATAGATAGATAGATAGATAGATAGATAGATAGATAGATAAGTGGACAGAGATAGATGGATAATAAATAGCTTGTAGTACTATCTATATCTATCTATGTTTGTACATCTTTAACACCTAAAGACCATTATTTCAGTGTTAAATGTTTTTTTCTGGTATGGGTCACACAGATGTCACATTAACAACACGTTCTCAAACATGGGCTCATGGATCGTCAAATCGGACCGTGCCAAACGTGCATTTTTTATGCGGACATGTGAACTGGGCTTTAAACTATTTGACGTCTTTACCAGCTGACTAAAGTTTGCAAAAATTACTGGTTAATTCTCTGTAATCTGGTGTAAACATTATACTAAATCAGGGGTGTTTAACTCCAGGGATTGAGGGCTGCACCCACTGCAGGTTTTCAAGATTTCCTTAGTATTTGATCTTCTGCACAGGAGATTATTCCAACTGTCCAATACTAAGGAAATCCTGAAAACATGAACTGTTTGCGGCCCTTGAGGACTGGAGTTGCCCACTCCTGTACTAAATTGTCAATAGAGCCCTACAACCTTCATGTATAATACGGTAACTGGCCAAACAAAAGGTGACATTTTTGCTTATGGCATACCAAACTGCATTTATTTCCTGTTTTTGAAAAATTAAACGTCTATTCCCATAGTTTTCCAATGGACAAGATTGACACTTTTTCACATTTTTTGCATCCTGTTCTTACACATTTGTTAATTACTCTAAGAACCTTTTTTGATTGTAAAAAATAACATTTTGAGAGTAAAAGTGATATCAACACATTATAAAAATTAGATGATTTCACTGACCTAATCTTAATTGTATTGAAAAATAATGGTTTGCGATTTTTTTCCTACCGGTCTGGACAGACCCTAAGTCTTGCACTTCCGATCATGCACAGAGGGTCTCTCTGAAGTTGGGACATGTAGACCTGGCTTCGGAGGCGCAGTGACGCTGCCAAAATGAGCCTTGCACATGTGCCTAGATTTCCAGGAGCTGGCGGTGCCCTGGATCGTGGAAATCATGTTATCACCCACTTGGGTGTTTTTGGCATGCCACACCAGGCACCATGGGCCTAATTCATCATTACATTTTTCCCACTTTTTTGGGGTGACTGCCTCTCAATGAGGGATTTGTGGCAAATTCATCGAACAATTTGCGTTTTTCTGAAGTTGTGTATGCTGTTTAGTTTATTTTCAGATTTTTTTCTGATCTCTCTGAGGCTTCTAAATACCTTTAATGATGTTGTAGCTTTGATTATACGGATGCAGACCGGAATCGGAAAAACTGAACAGGACACGACACTGGTGGGCCTGATAAAAGCATGAAGTATGATCTGGGCATGTGTGCCCGGATGGCTGTCACTCACAGAGAGGCTGCCCTGCCCTCTCCAGTGATGTGCCCTACTCAGTTGGTCCGAATCCAGTCTCCAGACTGAAAGGATGAAAGTTATAACAACAATGATTTATGATCCTCTTAGAGATAAGATTACAGGAGCAGGGTAGGTAGCAGAAGTATATTGGGAAAGTGTTAGTTAGGAATAGGACAAAAGGAAGGGGGTCATATTAGTAATGGAAAACCTGTGGCCTTATCTACGGTCAGCTTGTATAAGGCACGGGTTATATGATTTCAGCCAGGTATGTCTGACTATGAAATACTAAAACCCTTCACCTGCTCTTAAGAAAGGAATGCAGAACGGCATGATAAGAAAGGAAAATGTCATTTTTGCCACCTAAATGTTGCCAACTCCTGAACAGGCCCCATACAGTCCCTCAAAAGTTATGTCGCTTATCCATGTTATGTAAATAAAAGCTTATAACCTGACGTTAAATTCATCCATTGGTTGTATAAATTACTCTTTTGAAAGCTGAAACGCTTCCAAATGTGGTTTAGGTTAAGAAAATAAATTGGCAGCAATGCTGAAATATTGATAATTTAATGAACACAGAATGGTCAGATTTTGGCAAGACAAAAGTTTTGTCGCCCACAGAAAGTAATGTGATATTCAAACAAATAATTAACTTAAAATACAAATATATGTTGCATAACATTGGTGAATGAAGTTGTGGTGCTATTAGACTCATATTTAATATTTTGTGTGACTTCCATGAGCTTGAAGGACTTCATCCATGCGGTTCAACAATGATTCATACAATTTATTAATGAAGTCCTCAGGAATAACAAAGAATGCAGTCTTACATGCCTCCCAGAGTTCATCTAGATTCTTTGGTTTTGTCTTCCAAGCTTCCTCTTTCATCCTACACCAATCATGCTCAATGATGTTCATGTCTGGTGATGGGGCTGGCCAGTCCTTGAGCACCTTAATCTTTTTTGCCTGGAGGAACTTTGTTGTAGAGATGGATGTATGAGATTGAGCACCATCCTGCTGCAGAATTTGACCCCTTTTATGATTTGGAATGTTAGAGGCAGCTAATACTTCTTGATATTTTAGGCTATTGATATTGCCTTCCAGCTTGCAAACATTTTGCACACCCCCATACTGAATGTAACCGCAGACCATGATCTTTCCACCACCAAATTTGGATCCATACAGGCTTCAGTAGGTCTCCTGCAGTATTTGCGGCGGCTGTGGTGTAATTCTACTGAAGATTCATCAGAGAAATCCACCTTCTGCCACTTTTCCAGCATCCATCTGTTTAGCAGGCTGTGGGACTTTGCAAATGCCACATGGTTTTTATTTGCCTTTTGTTTAGTGCTGGCTTCTGGGTACTGATTTGATCATGGAGGCCATTTCGAGACAGACTCTTACAAACTGTTCTAGTTGACACAGAGACTTGAGGTGACCAAGCCTGTTTGAGCTCTGCTGCAGTGGAAGAGGGGCTTGCTTTGGATTTTCTAACCAACAAACGTTCCTCCTGAGCAGTTGTCTGCGGGGTCCGCCATACCGGGGCTTGTCAAACACATCTCTAGTCTCTTCAAATCTTTTTTTTAATTCTTTGTCCATAATGTTGAGACACATTAAAGGTGCCAGCCACCTCTGCAGTGGATCTGATCTTCAGCCTCCTGATAATCAAGGCTTTGGTTGCAATGTGGATTTTTAGCATGTTGTCAGAGCTCAAGTTGCCATAAAAGTGAAGGTCTGGGGTGCTGGGTTTCTTTTTATACACACCCACTAATTAACCGATCATTTACTGAGCACAGGTGAGGATGTAAACTAGGATTGGGTGCATTATATGACCAGGCGACAAAACCTTTGTCTTGCCAAAATCTGACTATATCTGTGTTCATTAAATGACCAATATTTCAGCATTGATACCAATTTATTTTCTTAACCTTTTGGGAGGGTTTCAGCTTTCAAAACAGTAATTTATACAACCAATGGATGAATTTAATGTCAGGTTATAAGCTTTTATTTACATAACATGGATAAGCGACATAACTTGTCAGGGACTGTATAACTGGCAAACTCTAAGGCCATTATTTTGCCATGGCAGCCATCAGGGCCGCACAATCATAATCTCAGTAAGCCGATAGGGCTAAACAAGGAGGCCCCACACTCTGTTAACCATCCTATTGCTGTAATCAATATTGACAGCAGCATGTAAGTGGTTAAACAGCCATAGTCGGTGCCAAAACCTGATGAAGCAGATTGTCATGTCAGCTATAACGCACAGCTGACAGCAGCTGCATTTTCACCACTATCCACTTATATCTCAGGTCAGTTTTAAGTCATATTGTCGGTCACTAAGAGGTTAAAGTTGCCAGCGAATGAGCCGCATAGAAAACTAGTCAGACAGGCGGTGCTCCGCCGGTTTCTCCCCACCCACTGACCTGGAGTGACAGGTCTTTCCCTATATGTGCACACAGTTCGGGGTGCTTTTATAGTATGTTTGCTGCATGATACATGCTTTTCTGGGGCCAGAGAACGGGAACTATGTATCCAGTGGTCAGATTCCCTTTACGAAGGATGTACCTGTCACAGATGTAGTATATTGGAAAGATATATACATTTTCATTGTACATTGACAAAACTGTATTTATTTAAAAAAAAATGAAAACCAAATTCTTCTATCCAGTTTGCATTTTGGGGTGAATTAAGAATGCAACAATATTTTTTCTTTTTATTTCAGAGACCATTAAATGGATCCAAAACCAACAAGGACCTGTAATTGGCTTCTCTTTGCTAGGGTGAATCCTCCGTGAAGGCGATGGCGGCAGTGTTGTCTGCGCTGCTCTCCGGTCTATGCTTCCTCTCACACAGCATTTTGGGTTTTCATCCATTTGCTTTTTGTGAAGAATTAAGAACATATAAACCCTTCCACTGAGTGGGTATACAACAGGGTAGAGATAATACTTTTCCCTATGCTTGGCAATCAGTATCACCCAGGAGTACGAGCCTTGCATTTTTGATAATAAAACGTCAGAAAAGGCCTCAAATGTCGGCTCTTGGGAGCAAATGGAAAGACACGCGCTCAATTCAGTTTTGAGTCAGTAGATGAAGACGTGCTATTGACAATGGATGCAGTAAAACAGATATGTATCAACATATTGCCTATCATGTAAAAGTGGCGGAAGTGTAATATATGTGGCTCTAAAAAGGTAAAGTTTGTATGATCAGAATGCAGGTAAACAAGCATGTGAACAAGAAAACGGCACAGAGTGAAAAATGTAAGTGCAAAAGGGTTAAAAAGATGGGAAATGCAAAGGTGGAAATGAAGGTTGGAACAGGCAATATGGCAAGGTCTGTGTTGGATGAACCCCTTGTCTCATTACAGGGCGTCTTTAATGGCAGTATTCAGTCCCCATCCACATTCATTTACTTTATTGATGGCTGTTCAGACAATTAAGATTTAGGAACTAAAATGTGCTAATAGGGACCTAATGGAAAATAAAATAATATAATCAATTACACATAGTTATTATTATGACCTAATATATCACAGTGTGCTAAGGTCTTTGCATTAAAGATTGAGTTGAGTGTATCACATTTTTTGAATGTCAAATTAAGCAATTTTCTCATTTTACACTTTTTTTTACTAAGAATGTATGAATGCTTCACATGTCTTTAGTATATTTAGCTTCAGTTCCTTGGGGATCATATGATCTTGATAAGTTACCTATTACCTGTCCACTAATGAGACACCCCATCATTGTAGCAAAATCTCACCGTCTGTGTACAACACTCTTACTATGCACAGTGGCTATAAGTCAGACATGAGGACCCAGGGTCACAAACAAATCCTTCTCTCAATGCATTTAGCTGCTATGACAGAAGGACTTAAGGTGGCCATATGCCTTATATATCTGTCAACAGCTATTTCTCCATACCTCCCCATGCCTCCCCATGTATATGCAAGCTCTGCTCAGCAGCTATTTTGCCATACCCCCCTGCACATGGCTCATCCAACAGCTATTCCTCCATACCTCTCCTTCACATACAAGCTCAGCTCAGCCAACAGCTATTCTTACATACCTCTCCTTCACATGCAAGCCCAACTCAGCCAACAGCTATTCCTACATACCTCCCCTTGACATGCAAGCCCAGCTCAGCCAACAGATATTCCTCCATACCTCCCCTTAACATGCAAACCCAGCTCTGCCCACAGCTATTCCTACATACTTCCCCTTCACATGCAAGCCCAACTCAGCCAACAGCTATTCCTCCATACCTCCCCTTCACATGCAAGCCCAGCTCAGCCAACAGCTATTCCTACATACCTCCCCTTCACATGCAAGCCCAGCTCAGCCAACAGCTATTCCTCCATACCTCCCCTTAACATGCAAGCACAGCTCAGCCAACAGCTATTCCTCCATACCTCCCCTTAACATGCAAGCCCAGCTGAGCCCACAGCTATTCCTACATACCTCCCTTTCACATGCAAGCCCAGCTCAGCCAACAGCTATTCCTCCATACTTCCCCTTAACATGCAAGCCCAGCTCAGCCCACAGCTATTCCTCCATACTTCCCCTTAACATGCAAGCCCAGCTCAGCCCACAGCTATTCCTCCATACTTCCCCTTAACATGCAAACCCAGCTCAGCCCACAGCTTTTCCTCCATACCTCCCCTTCACATGCAAGCCCAGCTCAGCCAACAGCTATTCCTCCATACCTCCCCTTAACATGCAAGCCCAGCTCAGCCCACAGCTATTCCTCCATACTTCCCCTTAACATGCAAGCCCAGCTCAACCCACAGCTATTCCTCCATACCTCCCCTTCACATTCAAGCCCAGCTCAGCCAACAGCTATTCCTCCATACCTCCCCTTCAAATATAAGCCCAGCTGAGCCAACAACTATTCTTCCATACCTCCCTTGCACTTTCAAGCTTGGCTCAGCCAACAGCTGTTCCTCCATACCAACACATGCACATGCACACTCAGCTCAGCCAACAGCTATTCGTCCATACCAGCCCATGCACATGTACGCTCGGCTAAGCCAACAGCTGTTCCTCCATACCCCCCATGAACATGCATGCTCAGCTCAGCCAACGGCTATTCATCCTGACATCTCTAAACTTATGTACGTCTGCTTACAGTGTGCAGGTGTTTTCAACAGAGAAACGGAATAAGCAACTACTTTTGGCAGTGGCTTATGTCCTGTAAAAACACACAGATCCAGTATGTTTAAGCCCTGCATGCCTGACCCTGACATTTGCCAGTGATGTATCAGAAAGACTCTCCCATATAAAATAAATCTGTGGCTGGTACAACCAAAATTATTATCCTAGATTGACATCTATTAAATTTGGCCAATTTAAAGATGTTGCCCCCCTTTTAAAGACCATATTCATTGCTCAGAACATAAAAGTTAATAATACTTTCCATTTACTTGATGTTAAAAAAAAAAACTCTAGTAATGAGGTAGAACGTTAACTTACATAGTAAGGCGCCATCTGGAGTTCAAGTACGTAGCCGTGTGCTTGTCCACCTAAAGAGCAGAGTGCTGGTGGACATGCATGCTCAGTCATTCTCTGCACCACCAGATCTCTGCTCATTGTAGAGCAGCCAATAGTAATAGAATTCTAGGAAGAACCAGATCCTCACATGAGCATGGCAGTAAAGTGAAGAAGGGGCCCTCTGCTGGGTAAGTAACAAGGGATATTACTGCCAGCTGCCAGAAGTCCCGGGAGTCTGATCATGCAGATCTGCATCAAGATGGACACAAACCGGTAGAAGCAAAAAATGTTAAAGAAATGTATTTTTTATGCTAAGGACACTGTAAATGACTTCAGACTTGCTATTAATAACATTTCAGGATTTTGAATTGAAAAAGATTCATATGTTAAGTGCCACATTCCATTCTAGACTTTCTCTTAGAAATATAAACAATAAGTTCCACTTGTTGGGATTATATGATAAGTAAAGATGTAGTCCTGGATCAGTGACTATTACGTATGTAAACCTTTGTCTTGGTTGACAAAGTGCTGAAGGTTAATTGTGCCGCATGAATCGGACACTGACTGACTGATTGCCACTGGGTGTATTCCACTCTGAAATGTTCCAGCGTTTCAGAGTAATCACAATTAAAATGCCGGCTGGGGGCTGTTGATTGGCTGACTAGTCTAGACTGGGTCCCCAGCTGGCTTCTCCAATCCCTGCTCCAAAATCTGTGTGTACATAGGGAGAGACCTGTCAATCAAAAAGTTTGTAGTGGAGAGAGGCCACCGGGGATCTGCCTTGGACTTGTCAACAGAGACATATAGTCCTTGGCTGGTCAAAATATGTTTACTCTGAAATACCACAGATTTTCAGAGAATGACAACCTATGATTCAGGCAGCATGAATCTGATGACATGTTCCCTTGTCGATAAAAGAAAAAGGGAGGGGAACAAGAGGCGCAATAGTGCCCTATCACTATGACACTTGATGTTAAGGTGGTGTATAATGAATCCACTCACCTATATCAGTTGTGAGACCCACAACTGGTTTGAAGGCGTAAGATGATGATTTCCAGATGGCTGCTGCTGGACTTCCACCGTCCACTCACACGTGGAGACAAATCAAATTGCAGGGAAGAAAAGGTGTATCACAGTCCGCGCTGCCAAATCCACTCACTCCAAAGGAACACACGGGTAGATGAAACTTCAAAAAGAACTCCTTTATTACTCCTTTATTACCTCCGACGCGTTATGTTCCCTTGTCGGTATGATAGTAATATTACCCTTGAATGGTGCCTGGGCAGACCTTTTAAAACCATGTAAAATCATTATTGTACACTTTTAGTTTCCATGTTATAAGCATTTTCACACCCTGCAGGCAGCAACTGTATTAGTCTTCTCATTGTATTCACAGCTGATTAGTCACAGCTGATTAGTCGGGCTGCTGTATAAGTGTTATATCACTATCCAAGCTGGTGTTTTGCCCCTCCCCTCTGTGCTCTATGCTGAGGAGAGGGAGGTGTTGTGTTCTGCACTGTGTTATCTGTAAGGACCATGTCTGTAAGACATTTAATGTGTTTATCTGCCATGCAAATTATCAAATGTTCTTATCACATATTTCCAAGGTAAAAGAGCTGGCGAAGAAACAAGTGCAAAATTGGGTCTTATCCGATGGATATTTGAAAAAGAGTGATAATGTATACACTCCCCTTATGAGGTTGTTTTATACCCAAGCACTCAAGAGCATGAGGGTGCAGCGAACCACCCGAAGTAACAAGGGACCACGTGTAGAGTGCAGAGATGGATGGATTGAAATCTTGCTGCCAGTGGACGTATATGAATCAGTCAGTCCATATATGTCCACGGGCAGCGTGATTTCAATCCATCCATCTCTGCAGTCTACAAGTGGTCAATTATAATCACATAGAAATATCTCAGACTGCACACACTACACACATTCCTCAGACACACGCAATGCCATGAAGAGCTGCAGCTAAGATCACACCCCTCTTCCCTCCTCCTTTCTGCTTTGCAATGAGTCACACAGCATAACAGATCTCAGGAGAGCAGGACAGTATAATGATGCATGAATATTCATTCCTTGGGGAGTGTGCAGCAGAGAACTCACTGTGATTGACAGATGGAATTCATCTTTTATTTTGAAGTTTATACAAGATAGGAGAGAAGTATAAATAATAGAAATACAATAATAGAGAGTTCTTAGAGAAAGGAATTAGAAAATGATAGCAGATACACATAGATTTTTGACCTGACAGATTCCCTTTAAACAGTTGCTAGTTGTTCACTTCCTCAGTAACCTAATACTAGGTGGAAAAATGGTTCTATATTTTTTTTTAAGTAACATTAAAATGAGGTCCTTATCAGCCTTTGTGTTACAGCTCAAATCAAATTTGCCTTAAAACTGAGGGCAATGAAAAGGCAAGACAGGTTTGCCAATACTTAACTTGCTTCTTTCTCAGTTGATTGTCATGTTCTTAGGCAAGTCAAATCTGCAGAACAAGAAGCACATGAAAAATTTTAATATCTGAAGTATGTTCTATTAATTGTGGACTGCCATAAAATTTCACATTCATTTCAATCACATGGGAGAAATTCTCTTATGAAGGTGAGGGCATCAGTAAAGATTATCCTTCAAGGAAATCTGTCAGTAAGATCAGCCCTCCTAAACCATCTAATGGCATGTAGGTCATAGGAAGCTGAATAAAATGATACCTTGATATCTGTGATCCAATGTCTTATTCCGTAGAAATCCATGTATATCTTAATCTATAAGTGAGCTAATAAAATCTATGAATGGGACATAGATCTCCCTGAGATTATTTTAAATGTTAGTGGGATTTACCAGTGAAACATCTAATGACTGACAGTCTGCTCTCCTGATCTCTCTGCAGAGCTGTGTGTGATTATAACTAACACAGTACAGCAGAGCTGAGCGATGTCTCATTACAAACACATTTGCATCTGCAGTTGTCCTCTCCGTGGTTTAAAATATGTTATACCAGAATGCATCATATGACCTAATAAGGTGAAAAACATATTTACATTTTAATTTTAAAGTCTGTTCATCCTTGGTGTACTGCAAATCAAAGAAAATAATGTGATAAGGTATTCTTCAATATGGTAAGCTCTGCCTACAATAGAACATCTCCAAAGTTAATGCTCAATAAAACAATAGCAGACAGCTGTGTTTTCTCTGTTGTTATCACTTCTTACAAGGTGATTAGATGATCTGATCAGACTTAAAATTGAAAAGTATTGACACTTTCCAACATTTGTAATAGCTGCTGTCACTTCGCACTTGTGTTTGCAAATTATTCAATTTTGACCATTTTTACATATTTGCATATTAGCAATTAGAATTAGTTTAATGGGGTGGTACTTGTGGACTTTCGCGAGAAAGTAATTTAGGAATCATAAAGGTTTTTAAAGTTGCAATGCTAATTTGTCACCCATGCATTGAATACAGAATCCACATCTAATAATAATAATAATAATAATAATATAGAAAAAAAATACAAAATTTGTTAAAGCCTACATGTGAACCATTGTCTCCGCAAGGATTCCACCCCATGGCTGGGTCCTTCCCTGGAGGGATATCTGGCTAGATCCCATGTTTGAGACTCTAAATCGAGTCTCCACGGACTCCATTTGCATACATGTGAACCTTGTCAGAGATGTCCATTTCTGTAACTGAGAAGGTGCCCGAGTGAGTGACCGCACCACAGCTCAGATTCCCATAAGTATGGGATGACCTGTTACTTGTTAAGTTGTGTCAACTTGTTCGGGTATGTATCACTTTCTCTAGGATAGTTCTCTATGTTGACCTCTTAGAGTGACAAGATTAATGAACAATGGAGCAAAGTTTCAGAATGACATGTCACCCTTCTGAACAGCCTTTGCCAAATATTAATACAACTAGATACCCCCGGGGTCTTCTGTGAAAGAAAATGCTTTTTGTCATACAACTTCATTTATTAGCACCAATATCCATAAATCTGAAGTTATGCCTTGCTGGATTCAGTAATTAACTTCATGTTGTAATGTGACATTATTTTCCATAATATGGACATTAGATTTGTAGCAACTGTATTTACATACCGAGAGTACACAGCAAAGCCGCCCATCATTTGCTTCATGTGTTAATTTCTGTCATCTTTAATGACTTTCCCAGTAGGGATTTGGAGGAATGTCTTAGTTTTTGTAAATTAGTCTGTTCCCTTCAGTCTTAAACACTGTCTAGTTCCCTTTCAGAAACATCTTAATGAATAACAGGAGAATCACAATAAATAATAGGATAATGATTTTTCAGACCTGTGGGGATTTAATATCAAATATTAAAATTCACACTAAATGGAACAGTAAGCATCAGAACTGGAGCCAGCAAGATCATTGGTTCATAGCCACAAATGGCCAAACAAAGTGGTAATGCAATATCATGACCATACACTATACTTGCTGTATTTTTCAGACTATAAGATGCACTTCCACCCCAAAACAAAATTGTGGTGGGGCCGATAGGGGTGCATCTTATACTCCAGATGTAGCATACCGGGGTGGAGCAGGGTCACTGCTGCAGAAAGTCAGCATTAGCATGAGTTGGGTGATGCTGTGAGCCCAGGGCAGGGAGGACATGGTGTCACATCGGTGCGGCAACCTGCAGATGCTCTGCCTCCAGCACCATTTTCCTAAAAATCCATCGCCACCAGGACACCACCCCTCCCCCTGCCCAGGACCCACAGCATTGTTCCACTTTTGCCACCTCTGACTTCCTGCAGCAGCAACCCTGCCTCCTGTGTCCCCTCTCCACCAGTGCTGCCACCCCCGGTAAGTTAAATTCGGACTATAAGACTACAAAACAGACCATCGTTTTAACATTAAAAATTCTTATTTTTTTCCAATATTTCTCCTCTAAATTTGGGGTGCTTCTTATGGTCCGGTGCGTCTTATAGTCAGAAAAATACGGTACATTACTAAGCATATGGGGAATATATGCTATATTGTCCCAGTCCAACAGGAAAATGTTCTATGTTTTCTAGGGTGACAAAGACCAATAGTTGCACTCATTTTTTACCAAGTATACCAAAAACAACTGTAATCAAGATAGAAAATACGTATATCAAAACAAATAGTAAACTGGCTGCTCTGTCATTCCCAAGTAATTATATGCTTGTAATGAAAAAAGTAACACATCACTCACAATGATACAGCAGCTTCTCACCTTGTTCAGGCAAAGTATATCATGTGAAGACATTTTCACAATAAAGTTGCAATATTCTAGTGAGTCTCCTTTTTACATTTTATAGTATTAGGGCCCCATCGATTTATATGAATGCCAAAATATGGGAGTCTGTCAGCAGGATTTTACTACCTCATCTGAGAGCAACATATTGATAGCAAAGAAACCCCTAATCCTATGATGTATCACTTAGATCATTGGCTGGAGCTGTTCTTACACAATCAAACAATTAAGTTTTAGCAATGCAGCAGAGCTGAGAGAGCTGCCTCTGCTAACACCAGGCTCTATAGAGACTGTGCATTGAAAGTGAGGTGTGTTAACTGCCATGTGCATGACAAAGTAGTCCAGTAATGGTAATCACCAGGTGAAAAAGCCTTTCGTTTATGTAAGCAATACCACAGACTCTGATGAGAGGCACAGTGGATTTTTGCTATTAAAGATCTACAGCATGCTGTCCTCAGCTCACATAGCAAAAACCTGCTGACAGATTCCCTTTAAGACTCCGTACAACAGTTTAAAATGAGATAAACAAGCTAATTGCAGTAGTAAAAGCTAACATTTTAACTAGTTTTGTAGAGGGGGGGCTGTGCTAAAGTGGGCAATGGGTATTCATCTTCACTGGAGCTAAATATAAAACCAGTCTTGTATCAATCAATATTCACATTACACAAATGATCTTTGCCTATTGTATTGGAAAATCTTCATTGCTCAATCGTCAGAAATTCTTAATTTGTCACTTTGATTTTGAAGCCATGTTAATCATGAAATTGAACCATCACTTTTAAAAAAAATAAAGCAAAATCTGAACAAAGGGAGATTTCTTCAAATATAAACGACGTTTTGAAATGTTGACTTTTTTAATTAAATGCACAAATTGACAGCTTTGTTAGATAATTTTTACATTTGTTGCATGTGTAATTATATACAATGACCATTAAAAACGCAATATGCTTTGCAAAATAAAACACAAACACTTTAATGGATTGTATAGAAATTCAGGGTGCTAGAAGCAAATATAAGAATTAACATTAGACAAAAAATATACTTTAAAAAGATGCATAATGAACATATTGTATAGTGCGACACCTCGATATGTAATAATTGTCCAGTTTTTCCAGCATATACACCAGTCTCCGACTTTTCCGCTAGGGCATGTGGAGTTACATTATAAAGAATTGTCTTTTATAGACTACTTCATTCCTTTTTATCTAATGACAATACTTTAGTGTTACTCAAAAATTATTTCAATGATTGCAATTTTCACAAGTATTTTACAGTAAGGGGTAAATTCAGGAAAGGGTGCCTTGCCATATGTCTTATTAACTCCGTAGATTGAACAGTTTGGTTAGCGAATGTTTTTTGCAAAAAAGAAATCTGAGATCCATGGATGAGGAATGTGTGAATATTTTCTGTATATACATGGATGTATTATATCAGTGGCAGAAGCTTTAGTGTCTGTAGTGTGACCTTGTGGGGATATTGGCCTTAAATTCATTAATATGCATGGGAACTTCAGTAATAAATGCTAAGAAAACCACCATGTTTTGCCTACTGTGCTTATTTACTAAACATCTTGTTTTCGATATTAATGGGAACCTGTCATGTTCTTTTTTGTGTTTAACCACCCCCAATGTTATTTAGATCATGCACTATGCATTAGTAACCAGGTTTAAAAAAAAAAATCCATGTTTTTATCATAAAAAGCACTTTAGATGCTTAGATGTTTGTATTATGTACCTGCACAAACAGTTATCAGGGTGGATTCACCCACCCCAGGGCCCTTGGGGTACCCGGTCCTGGGTGGTTGCAATGGGGGATTTCACGGGTGGCTTGCCCAAGCCCGTGGCCCTGGTGGTAGCTGAAAAATGTGTAATAAGGGGGAAAATATAATAAAAGAAAGTTTTGTGACGCCACCTACAGTACCTGGTAATGATACCGCCGCTGATTGCAGACCTCCGGGGATGGTGATGCTCAGCCAGATGGTAACGCTCCCCATAGGTGGAGTCGGGTCCCCGGGGAAGTGAGGTGGAATAGGGATTTTGCACAGGGAGGCAGCTCTACACTCAGCTTTGTATCTGGTGCTGCAGGGAAGGCGGCTCATCAGGTGGAGATGCTGGCAGGCAGTCTATGTTAAGGGCAGGATCAGGGGCCATAAATAACACACACACGCTGGAAGTTGTTTCCGTACCTTTTACTATTGTTGTAACAAGTTAACGTCCAGGTTACACTCCAGATGGTCGGGAGGCACTTCAGGATCTCGACACCTGGTGAATTGTGAGGCCACCTTGTCTTTGTGTGTGTGATGAAGTCATGGCCTGTCTTGTACCTGGCCTGACCTCCCTGGTGTCTCTCACTTGTATTGCAGGTGGTGAGCACCCTCTGTTGGCTGCCGCTGTCTTTCCTGCAGTTCCTGGCTCTCATGGTTGCTGTGCTACAAGTGTCTGCCAGAAGACTGAATCTCCTTGGTTGACTGGTGTTCTCTGCTGGGCTAAGTTGTCCCTAGCAGACTCAGACTCCGGTGTCCGGGTTGCTTCCTGGGTGAACCGATATGGTTCCTCTGCCCCCACTCTGCTCCTCGCCTTGTCTCTGACCCTCACTCTTGGGCCCCTGCACTGATTAGGCTTCCCTCTGGCACGGACTTAGCACGGCTCTGTTCAACAGGATGTCTTCACAGTACTGCTCCATACTGCACTGCCTAACTCCTCCCCCGGGCCTGAATTTATGGGGACCTTGCCTGAAAGCGGCATGTAGAGCTCCCCTTTCAGGTCTGGGATGGAAGGTGTTGCATCAGTAGGGTACCTGATGTGAAAATCCCTCTGTGCACCAAGTGATTCTGTGGCTTCCTATACCATAGGGTGCCACAGATACTTCAGGCTGGCATCAGTCATGTCAATCAACTTCTGTCATGCAGTTTCTAAATGTAGTCATGCCTACCACACTGTAATATATTAACATCACTGCAGATGCTAAGTATAGCATAAATGGGTAAAGGACCTGTGGTGAAGTCACGTCCATGTAATCATAATAGGCAGAGTGAAGCAGTCCTGAAGTGAAGGAGATGTAGGATTAGCTCCGCACATTAAGGTCACATGGTCGAGACACCACAGGTCCTTAATCCTTTTCTGCTATACTTAGCATTTGCAGTGACGTTAATATATTACAATGCTGGGGGGGCAGGGTGACTACATTTAAAATCTGCATGACAGAAATGGATTGATGTGATGAATACCAGCAGAAGTATCCACCTCAATGACTGAACGTGAAGGTAAATATTGCATACAAATAAGCATCTAAAGTGTTTTGTTTTTTTTGATAAATGCAGAATTTTTTTTGTAAACCAGGCTAGTGATTCTCAGTGCATGATCTAAATAGCATTAGGGGAGGTTTAAAGACAAAAAACATGACAGGTTCCCTTAAAGTGTAAGAAAGGATGGATACTTGGAGACTTATTAATTGGTGGCTATGGTTATGAAAATTGTTATGTACAATTCACAAATCACTTTAAATATAATGTATATAGTAATTTACACCCTATTGGACCCCAAAAATTGTATTGGACCCAAATTACAAATATTACCAAAAACAAAACAAACAAAAGTCTCAATCAGATGATCCCTTTTTGATATATATTTTTACTCCCAATTAAACCTGCTCCTATTTAGCCATTACAGGTACCTGCTAACAAGGAACAGCTCTGGTACTACAGAATCTGCTTATTATGGTCACTCACTGCCAATGACAGCGGAGTTCTAGAATCTAGATAGGAAGCCAACAACTAACAACCTGGCAATGTTTTATTCAAAAAGAGGTCATCCTCATGAGGCAGAGTCCAATTAATTGTACCTTTCTGTCTTGTTTTTGGTGTTTTTTGCCTTTTTTTTATCTGCACTTAATTCTTATTTCAATTTGTACCTTTTTTAAAAATTATCTTGTATGTACTTGTCTCCTTTTTTTTATGTTCGCCATTGTGAACAAGATTTGAGGTTTCCAGTTGTTTTTAACTTGATCATCACTTGTGACTTTTAAAGAGATAAAAAAAATTGTCACAAAAGTACTTTAGCGCCCACCGCGACATTTTATATATACTCAAAATTTTGGCACAAATGTTGCACCATTTAGCAAAACGTGTAATTTTTTTGCACGAACAAATGACAAAACAGGTGTAAGACAAATACAAATCTAGAAGCTTTTTCCATGCTTAAAATCCATATACTATATGTGCTATTTTGAAGAATTGGGCACAAAAACGTCAAGAAAAAAAGGACTACAAGCAACCTTCTATTTACTTTGAACATTGAAATTGTAACACCCAGACAGGAAATGCTGTGGTGTTATGGAAATAACAGTACTTATAGATTAATGATATATAAATGCTTAGAAAATGGAAACAAGATATTCAGAACATCTCAATTTGTTCAATACTAAGTATGAGCACCATGTGCACAAATCCCTGCACTTATACACCTTGGCTGCTGTCATTGAGTCTTAATGGCTGTCTGAAGAATGTTCTGCCACGCTGAATGCATTTGAGTACACAAATGATCAAAATCCAATGTTTCAGCTTTGTATGCAATTGTTGTCCAATGTGCTCAATGTTAAACAAGTCAGGGGATACTGCAGGCCTTGGGGGCACATATAGGCCATGCAGGCTGCTCACAGTAGCATCCGCAACCTGCAGCCTGACGCGTCTCTTAGGACACTTTGGAGAAAGGCCAGCTCACCCCAACACACAACGTTCTGGCAATCCAGGCAGTTGGGAAGCACAAGATCCCACCACTACCGGACATTGCAAGAATCGAAGACAGGAAGGATGATCCAGCTTCCAGGTGAAGTAGAAAATTATTAATTTACTAGGAAATGTTTTCATAAAAGACAAAAGTGCACTCTATCAATCCATCAATGCTGAACTAGCATAAAACGGAGGGTTATAAAGTAGTGAAAAAAGACCTGCGATAATAAGACGCGTTTCGAATGGTCCTTGCATTCCAACAGAGATTAAGAACGCAAGGAGCGTTCAAAATAAGTCCGGTCATTATCTCAGGTCTTTTTTGAATACTTCTTAACCCTCCATTGTATGTTGGCTCAGCATTGATGTTTGTACAGTTTCACTTCACTTTAAAGCCGTATCGGCCTTCCTTTCTTAGACATTTCTCTTCCATAGGGTGTCATTGATGACAGCAGTAAATAAGAGGTTCTCCATGTGAAGTAATGCCCTGAACCGTCTGCTGGACAACTGTTTAATAGACCTACCTTCAATACTTGTCTACTAGATAGACAGATGAACAAGTATTCATCCCCCATTAATTCCTCCACATTTATTTAATGTTATACCCACAAACTTACAAATGCAGATTTATATTTGTAAAATATTTGGGAAACCATGTATAATTTCCTTTACATTTCACAAATACAACTTAGTGTAGGTATATCAAATACAGTCCCCCAAAAATACATAAAGTTTTTGTGGGTGCAACGTGAACAAATGTGGAAAAGTTCATATACTTTTTCAAGGCACTGCACATGTATATATATATATATATATATAATAGACTTTCATTGTGGTATACTCTTTTTTTTTTTTTTTCTTTAGCAACATGGTCTTGAATGAGTTTGTTAGGAAAATACTTTTTTGGACATTGCACATAATATGTTTTATTTTAAATCAATGGCCCCAATTTGTGGAGCATTTTGTAGCATGGTATCCCACAGGAAATTCTGAAAGGAACCTTAAGGTGTTTTGACAAATCTGTTGGGGTGTACTCAAGTATAATGAGCAGTGTAAGTATAGATATTCAAACAATTGTCAATTCGGTGTAAATAAGATTTCCAAATTTTAACCCTAAGGTTCACTCATACTAGGGTATAAAAAATTGGTCCGATTTTCATCCAGAAAAATTGGCGAGCGTCTTGTGAGTGCTATCGGAGTGATTTTCTTTTCTCGTCTACCAAATGTAAAGAAGAAAGTAGCAGGTGTCTCCGGTGTCAATGCTCTGTTTTGCCAATTCAAAAAATGGAATCACTTTCATATTAAAAAGACAATAAAGGTAAGATTTACGGCTAAAACAAGCTATACTTTATGAAAAATCTTAAACTAAATCGTATTTTTATCATTAACTGGAATCTACAGTAGCAAAATTATGGCTTCTGGTTTCCTTTTATTGCAAAGAAACGTTCAGTAAAGCTTGCCGAGCTTTGCCAAGTAAGATGCTTTAACTAAAATTCATCTGCAACTTGGAAAAAGAAGCAAAGGTATTCCAAGAAATATAGGAAATGCACAAACATTACAGCCCCGTCCTACCAAAACCTTCTCCTTTTCTTTGATTATATTCTAGGAGATTAGGATCATAAAATGACGTACCTAACTAAAGGGCCTGTCACACGCGTCAATGTCGTCAGTGAGATGATCGCTGACGACATTGACGGCTGATTGCTGGTGAGCTGTCACACAGGCAGACTCACCAGCGATCAATTGACCAGAAACATCGTGGAAACGATTTAAATATCGTTTCCACGATGTCTTGCTCCCGCTGCCAGGCTGCTGGAAGCGGGAGCAGGCTGGTCTCCAAGGTAAACTGCGGGTATCTAGGCAGCGCGTGTTGCCTAGATACCCGACGTGTACCTTAGTTACCAGCCTCCTCCGCTCACCGGCTGGTATCTAAGGTACACAGCGGGTAACTAGGGACCCTAGTTACCCGCTGTGTACCTTAGATACCAGCCGGTGAGCCAGGGGCGGACCTTGCTGCCCGGGGGCCCTGGTGCAGCCTTTGAGAGGGGGCCCTGGTTTGAGAAAGGGGAGGAGGGGGTGCTATCAGTGTAGGTGTGGTGAGGACCAGGGGGGGGGTGCTATCAGGTCGCGGCTCCTACCTGCGTGCGTCCAGCGGGGCCCCGGAGCAGCGGCAGAGAGAGGAGGGGCGGGCTCAGCAGGGGGAAGCAGGAAGCTTCCCTGGTTAACCCCCTCTCCTCTGCCACACTGGCACAGGGACATGGGGGGCGGCTGGGGACCCCCCTGCAGGGCTAACCTGCGTCCAGCGGGGCCCCTGTGAGCCGGAGCAGCAGCAGAGAGAGGACGGGCTGGCTCAGCCGGGGGAAGCAGGAAGCTTCCCTGGTTAACCCCCTCTCCTCTGCCACACTGGCACAGGGACAGCGGAGCGGAGGAGGCTGGTAACTAAGGTACACGTCGGGTATCTAGACAGCGCGCGCTGCCTAGATACCCGCAGTTCACCTTAGTTACCAGCTCCCAGCGCTTGTGACAGGCGCTGGGAGCTGGAATATCGCTACTCCCGGTGTCACACGCAGCTATGCTGCGTGTCCACCGGGCGACAATCGCCAGGTTTTAGAGCAGGTTGTAAAACCTGGCGATCATCAACCAGCGATTTATCGCTGGTTGATTCAGTATGTCACACGCGTCAATATCGCTGCAACGTCACGTGCAGCCGATATCGTGCAGGCGATATTGACGCGTGTGACAGGCCCTTTAGCCTAGCCCTAAGTCTAAGGACCAGCGGCCCATAATGGAAATGACTGAGGTAGATGTAAAGGTAACTCCTGGGGTTATATTCTCCCATGTGCTAGGTATTCTGTATGTGAGTGAAATTATTAGTGTGGTTACATACTCCCCTGCTGCCACCTTGTTCCTTTATCCACCCCTGGTCCGCTTGGGCACTATATTACCAGATTAGTGACCTGCCAAATCATACAATGGCTGTACTGTGGAACAAAGGTCTCTTGTTTTCTTTAACCATAAATTTTTATTGAACAAAAAGTAACAATCTTAACATGATACATGAGAATAACATGTGGGCTTTGTTTAAGAAATAAGAAGAAAACGCAAACCTTTTGCGCCTGTCTCTGTGGGTTTACGACAGGCGAGCAGTCCCGGGGGGCAAAAAAGGTCCCCAACTCTACAAAGGTCACTTTTTAATGTTTTCAATTTAAAAAAACTGGGAATACAGAACAAAGGTCACACTGACTATACTAAAGCAAGGAGATAAGGGCCTCTTAACTGTCCCTCACACTAAGAGTCCATAGGCTAGTCCCTGTCCCCAAGAATACCCCTGAAGGTGAGGGAACGTCTGGATGGGTCTCGTACCTAGCTATGGCTTTAATCTACGCATTTCGGAGTTATATGCTTGCTCCTTCCTTAGGAAACCAACAGAATTACTAGGTAAGATTGCTGAATGGATGATACAGACGAAAGCTGCACTCCACTGGGTTTCAGTTGCAGTAAACGGCTTTAATGGCATGAAGTAGGGTTATGATGTAGGAAGGGGGATCGATCCCCGTCCCTGCACCATAACCGGGATCGATTCCTCTCCTTGCACCATAACTCTGCTCAATGCCATTAAAGCCATTTACTGCAACTGAAATCCGGTGAGTGCCGCTTTCTTCCGTATCATCCATTCAGCAATCTTACTCTGCAGCTGAGCAACACTGGATCCAGACACGACCAACTCCGAACAAGTGCCGTGGATTGCTTCAGGTCAGTGCCCCGGTTTTCTTCTATTTTCACAAGAATTACTAGGTAATTCTGTTGGTTTCCTGGGGAAGGAGCAAGGATATAGCTCCGAAACGCAAAGAATAAAGCCACCGATCCTTGTATACCTTTTGTAGTCCTTTTCATCTCACGGCAGCACAGATCGCTCACGTATATATCCATTGGATTTGTTCCTTCAGCAGCCGTTACATGAGATGCAAACTGGTTGTCTGTCACACAACTTGACCAGGTGAGCAGCGACATCAGTGTGTATATAATATGTCACATAGATAAGACCCTATTTGTGCTTTTTGTATTCTCCATAGTTTGTTCCACGTAATGATTCACCTACTTGGACCTTTTCCCCCAAGGAAGTGAAGGGGCAGGAGAGCAAGGAATCACACATGCAACACAGACCGGCAACAGATATAAAATGGCTTGAAGATCTTCTCCAGTTAGTAAGCTGTGCTGGGGTTAAAGGAACGAATACCCCTGCTTAACAGAAACAAGCTCCTCCACTGTTGTAAGAATAAAAATTCTATATCTGGCATAGAGTGAAGTCAGGGGAGGGTAAATATAGCAGAAGGGGGATGATAAGAAGCTGCAGCTGGGATCAATGCTAAAAGAAATCTCATCTATAGCGCATTTTGTTCATAACCCCTTCAGCAAAGAAATAGTAAATCCACACGGTAACAGCCAAGTGTGCTCCACAGCAAACCTACAATTGATTAAACAATGAGACCTCCTTATCCAAGGTCCACCAAAGGTAATCTCAGGACACGACACACCCATGGCAACAAAGTGCCATATCAGTGATCCGATAGGTTACAGAGGTGGTCTTTGTGACGCCAGCGTGAAAGGAGAAGATGGCAGGTGACTTTATTAACAAATTTATTACACTCACAAACATGATACCTAGGACATGGGAGAATAATAAAATAAATCACTGTAGTGGTCCTTTTTAGGGGTTTTCCCACCAACAAAGTTAATTTTAAAGTTGATTTTAGTCAATAGATCTTGAAATAATTTCCACAATTTGATGTGATTAAAAAAATGTTCCTGTGCTGAGTTAATCTTATATATGTGTGATATATGTGTACTGTGTAATGGATGTGTCTGACCGTACAGTGACATGGTCTGATCATACAACATCTCCTGTGCTGAGATATCTTATATATGTGTCCCTACTATATACTGTGTAATGGATGTGTCTGACCATAGAGGGACAAGGTCTGATCATACCACATCTCCTGGGCAGGGGAGAATCCAAAACTGTGTATAGACATTACAGCACGGGATCACAGATGATACTTTTTAAGAAGTAAAACATTTCCCTTCCTGTTTGTAAAAAAACATTTTACCTCAAAGAAAGAATTATTTGTGATCCCGTGCTGTAATGTTTGTATACTTTTTTTTCTTTTTTTGTCCTACCCAGCCCAGGAGATGTGGTATGATCAGACCATGTCCCTGTACAGTCAGAAACATCCATTACACAGTACATAGCAGGGACACATATATAAGATTATCTCAGTATAGGAGATGTGGTATGATCAGACCATGTCCCTGTATGGCCAGACACATCCATTACACAGTATATAGCAGGGACACGTATATAAGATTATCTCTGCCTAAGAAATGTGGTATGATCAGACCATGTCCCTGTACAGTCAGACTAATCCATTTCATAGTACATAGTAGGGACACATAACGTATTTTTCGGATTACAAAACGGAATATGTGGGCAAGGGGACAAGGCTGCGAGATCGGAGCTGCAGGGGTTTGACGGTGGTGTGCGTTGGCGGCCACCATTTTCTGTGTTCTTGCAGGCATTGGCTAGCTACACATTGGCCTCTACTGTGCAGGACTTCCAAAAAATGGCCACGGATCTCAATCTGTGCATGCGCCACTTCTACAGCCAATTTAAGGATGTCCTGGACAGTAGAGAACAAGGCACAGCTTGTCAATGTCTGCAGGAACACGGAAAATGGTGGCCGCCACACCACTGTACATCACTGCAACACATCCCCAGCTCTAGTACAGCAGCCTTGCCCCCTTGCACACATCCTCCAGCCACCCTGCCTTCAGAACCTTCACAATGCCCCTCGGCAAGCCATGTACCAGGATTGTGGACATATACTCCAGGATGGGGGGCCATGTTTCAGGGTTGAGGCCATATATGGCCATATATACCAGGATGGGGGCCATATAAACTGATTGTAAGATGGACACTGGCATTATAAGACGGACCCCATTTAACATTACATTTTATTTGTGTTTTTCTTCACCAACTTAGGAGTGCATGTTATATTCCGGTGTGTTTTATAAAGTGAAAAATACAGTATATAAGATTATCTCACCACAGGAGCATTTTTTTTAAACACGTTCAATTGTGAAAGTTATTATTATTTCAAGATCTATATATTAAAATGAACTTTAAAATTAACTCTGTGGGAAAACCCTTTAAGGATATGTTGAACATGTTTTCTATTTCTCTGCAGATATAATGGATATTTGCAGGCAAATGGTGGATATGTACAGAGCAGGCTGTCAATCAATGTGTTGGGGAGTGATTATAGTATGATCTCAGTATAGTGACTAGTGATTGTACCGCACCCTGCTCCACCCTGATGATTTGAGGTGAGTGGCTGCATGGAGAATATAACTTAATTTTCTACCTGAAGCCACTGCTTCGGTAAAGCAGACAGACATGATTTAAACACTATTTGTCTTACAGCAGTAGTTAAAGAAAAGAACTAAAGCTTATAGACACTTTTACTGTCTTAAATCAAGACGATATCTTAAGAAGGAGCCTGGAGGGTGGCTGCAGATTTGTCGCTAAATAGGAGTTATCCCTTGGGAACATGGTTTCCCCCATCCTACGTGAGAAGACCTCAATTACATCTAACTGTCTCACTCAGAAAGGTTTTTACAGATGTAGCACCTGCTGTGGACTCTAAGTATAGTCCCACACACATTCACCTCTACAGATATTAATTCTTGTGCTGAACTGCAGAAAACTACAATTCCCAAGGTGCCTTGTTCCTGGCATCTGGGGAGGAGTAGAAGCAGCAGCAGGCAACAGAAGGGATTGGTTGAATGTGCTGTAGAAGAAGGGAGGGGGGATTGTACTGAGGTGTGTAGTCAGACACCATGGAGAATTGAAAGTGATACTCCAGGACTGAAGCATGATATTTGTGTTGAGACCTCTGCAGTTTTGTGTGAAAAGACTGTGACCCCTGGATCTGCATCACAACCACCAACCAGCCAGGTTACAAGGAGCTGCGTACCACCACCTGACTTCCTAGAACGATTCTGCCTGCAATTCACAGCCTTTCTTCACAACTGAATCTTGAGGCTCCTACTTGGAATGCTATAGATCCAGTGAAAAAACAAGAAGTACTTACTGCTTGGACTTGTAGTTCTACTGTTTGAAAAGCATACTGAAGCCAAATGCAAAGCAGGACTACAGTGACCTGTGATTTCAGTGACTGGCAGTTGCTCCTTCGTTATATTAAGTGTACCAACGGTTACAGCAAGCGTGCCAATATCTGCCTCAACTGGGCCTTATGGAACTATCATTTGTATAGCTGCAGCCATTTGTAGGTTTATGTGATTAGATAGGAGTGTGCTTGTTGTGGGTTAGGCTGGCTTCAGACTTGCAGATGCCTCCGCAGCGTTTTGCAGAGGCATCTGCAAGTATCTGCATGCAGACCGCGGCCCCTATGTTTATAATGGAGCGCACGGCGGTCTGCAGATGCTTGCAGACCGCCGTGCGCTCTCATTGCCCGCCATTAGTGATCTGTGCGCAGGCGGATGCCTGCGTACAGATCACACACTCTCGTCCGCACCAGGGACGCGAGATGTTGCATCCCTGGTGCGGGCGAGAATGTGTGATTTGTGCGCAGGCTTCCGCCTGCGCACAGATCACTAATTGCAGCCAATGAGAGCGCACGGCGGTCTGCAAGCATCTGCAGACCGCCGTGCGCTCCATTATAAACATAGGGCCGCGGTCTGCGTGCAGATACTTGCAGATGCCTCTGCAAAACGCTGCGGAGGCATCTGCAAGTCTGAAGGCAGCCTTACAGTTGAAGTTTCATCCCCAACATTCAGGGTTTTTTTTGTTACACACATCTTGTACTTTTATACAATATTGTATTGCATTATTTGTTTACTGTTAGTTTCTAGTCCCCTGCAATTGGCCACTTTTATCCTCCTGTAAATGAACCTGTTAATTGGTTCAGCCTCATCTTTTGTGTGCATGGAGCATTCACAGAGGTATCCCCGAGTCGACCCATGGCAGAAGAGGAAGAACCCTCTGCATTCCCCTAAAGAAATCAAGAAAATTAAAAAAGACACAGTGGAACACCTCACAAATATTAGAAATATAATTTTGGCATGTTCTGGTGCATCCAAACATTTTGTTTCTGAACATAGCTTTAATGTTAACAGTTTCAAATTTTATGCCATAGGTCAAAAATCCTAAAAGGAGTGAAGACTGGCAAAAAAATTATTGGTCCGGGAAGCTTTTTGGATCCTGATATTAAACACCAAAATTCCTGGTGGGATGAACCATAAAAATGACCTGTTTAGTAGTTTACAAGATTATTATTTCTTTTAAAACTTTCATATGAATGTTTTTTCTGCTAAATTATTATTTGATGAAACAATTTCTGTTAGTTATTTGTTGTTTCTAATATGTATGAGATTTTTTATATTTGTTCACTCTTTTTTTATATTAGTGCTAGGTTTGGTCGCTGCTCATGGGCCCCTATACAAAAGTGCCAACGGGGCCCCTAATTATTGCAAATCTTAAATAGAAAGTCTTTTTGTATAGGCAAAATGGACTTTTGGGGCCCTCTTGGCTGTAGGGCCCGGGTATGATTGCATCCCCTGCACCTATTGTAGTTACACCCTTGGCGATTAGCTCTTCAAGGTTTAAGTATGCCTCTTATTGATTGATGTATGATTCTACGACTTAGGGAGCTCAGTTTCCAGAAACGCTTCAAAATTACTATGTTTTAAATTGGTTTGCTATGGACCCTGTTTTTAAATATTTTTCAATAAAAAGGAACTACCGTATATACTCGTGTATAAGCCGACCCGTGTATAAGCCAACCCCCCTACTTTTGCCCCAAAAATCTGGAAAAACCTATTGACTCGTGTATAAGCCGAGGGTGGACCCCAGCACAGGTATACAGCCCTCAACAGTGTGGTATACAGCAGCCCCAGAGGTATATACAGCAGCCCCAGTGGTAGTATACAGCAGCCCCAGTGATAGTATCCAGAAGCCCCAGAGGTATATACAGCCCCAGTGGTAGTATACAGCAGCCCCAGAGGTATATACAGCCCCAGTGGTAGTATACAGCAGCCCCAGAGGTATATACAGCCCCAGTGGTAGTATACAGCAGCCCCAGAGGTATATACAGCCCCAGTGGTAGTATACAGCAGCCCCAGAGGTATATACAGCCCCAGTGTAGTATACAGCAGCCCCAGAGGTATATAGAGCCCCAGTGGTAGTATACAGCAGCCCCACAGGTATATACAGCCCCAGTGGTAGTATACAGCAGCCCCACAGGTAAATACAGCCCCAGTGGTAGTATACAGCAGCCCCACAGGTATATAGAGCCCCAGTGGTAGTATACAGCAGCCCCACAGGTAAATACAGCCCCAGTGGTAGTATACAGCAGCCCCACAGGTAAATATAGCCCCAGTGGTAGTATACAGCAGCCCCACAGGTAAATATAGCCCCAGTGGTAGTATACAGCAGCCCCACAGGTATATACAGCCCCAGTGGTAGTATACAGCAGCCCCACAGGTAAATATAGCCCCAGTGGTAGTATACAGCAGCCCCACATATATATGCCCCAGAGGTATATACAGGCCCCCCCATCTATATACAGGCCCCCCGCCGCAATCCTGTAAAGGAATAGATTAGTATACTTATCCATCCGCTGCAGCTGTCCCGCCGCCATCGCGATTCAGCATCTTCCGACTTCCAGCATCTCGCGTCTTCTTCCGGTTTCCTCCTCGATCGCACAGGCAATGACGTCATTGCCTGCGACCATCGGAAGAAGACGCGAGTCGGAAGATGCTGAATCGCGATGGCGGCGGGGCAGCTGCAGCGGATGGATAAGTATACTAACCTATTCCTTTACAGGATTGCGGCGGGGGGCTGTATATAGATGGGGGCACTGTATACCTGTATACATTGTATACAGGTATACAGTGACTCGCGTATAAGCTGAGGGGGGAACTTTTCAGCCCAATTTTTGGGCTGAAAAACTCGGCTTATACACGAGTATATACGGTATATTATTCTATTCCAGATGGAAGTGCTTATCTACTCCATTTCTATATTTACCTTAAATCTGCCTGCAATCAGCCTTTGTTGAGTTGACAGGTTCCCTCTAAATGTATCTATTTTTGGCTAAATTAAATCTATTGGGGATTTTATTAAATATTTGGATTTAGCTAAATATTTTGCAGCATAACCTATGTGTTGCCCTGCTTAATTTTGATACAAAATGACTTTTAACTATAAACTCTACTTTCAGAAGAAGCTCAAGGAAAGATTCTCAGTTAATGCATTTTGCACTCATAGAATCATAGAAAGGTAGAGTTGGAAGGGATCTCAAGGGCCATCAGGTCCAAATCCCTGTGAGTGCAGGTTTTCGTAAATCACCCCAGCTATATGTTTATCCATATTCCACTAGAAGACTATCATTGATGGTAGTGAGCTCACAACTTCTCGTGAAGCCTGTTCCACTCTCTTACTGCCCTCACTGTCAGAAAGTTTTTCTTAAAGTCTAATCTGAATCTCCTTCCTTTAGTTTCATCCCATTGCTTCTTGTACTTAAAGTGACCCTAAACCCGGAAGCCAACCCCACATCCCCTTCATACCTATACATGCAGCTTGTGAACCTGCTGCCATCGATCCCTGTATCTTGCAAAACCGCTGGGGCATTCTTCATAATTCATACTATTATAATGTCATTTCTGGGCGTTTCACTGAAATTTTAAAGCCGCAGCAGGCGGGCCTGTGTGCCGCTCTCCCCCTCCTTGTCCGTAATTCTGCACGCAGCGATGGGCGTGCTAAACAACAGAGAGGCGGCTCACCTCATAGTATGGGCGGTGAAGCCGGTATGACGCGTATTACGTCATATCGGCTTCACCGCCCATACTATGAGGCGAGCCGCCTCTCTTGTTTATGCACGCAGCCATGGGCGTGCAGAATTACGGACAAGGAGGGGGAGAGCGGCACACAGGCCCGCCTGGTGCGGCTTTAAAATTTCAGTGAAACGCCCAGAAATGACATTATAAAAGTATGAATTATGAAGAATGCCCCAGCGGTTTTGCAAGATACAGGGATCGATGGCAGCAGGTTCACAAGCTGCATGTATAGGTATGAAGGGGATGTGGGGTTGGCTTCCGGGTTTAGGGTCACTTTAAAAAACAATTAGAGCTGTGCCATGGCTCAATATGGGACTCAAATTCCTCTGTCTGCTCAATTGTCGGTCTTTTCCTAAAATGCAACAGGACATGTCCTTGTGAGATTTGAGCTTAGGACTCCAGCGTTGCAAAGCAACAGTGCTAACCACTGAGCCACTGTGCCACTCATAGAGTCAGCAATGGCTAACACAACACAAAAGCTATAGAAAGCAAACAGTTCAAATGTATAAATAATGACCCAATAAGAAAAATTATTTTTAGCTAAAATGCCAGTGATGTTGTATTTATCCTTTAACATATTTTTTCTCTGGAGGATTTCAAGATTGAATGATTCAAGATCATGCATTACAGTTGTGTTCAAAATAATAGCAGTGAGTTCAAAAACATGAGTTAAGCCCAAAATCTTTATAATAGTTGTTATTTCCATGCATTGGGAACATTGCACACTGATTTTTAGATCAAAACATGAAGAGAAATGTATAGAATTTATAACTACTTTACAGAAAATAACAAAAAATGAACATTGGGCTGATCAAAATAATAGCAGTGTCTGCATTGGTCTTTACAAACTCAAAATATGTACTTTTTGTTAGGATTTAGCATTTCTGTGAATCACTAACCTTATATTTAGTTTCATAACCACTGTTCTTTAGAATTGCTTCATACTTATGTTGCATAGAGTCAATCAACTTCTGGCACCTATCAACTGTCATTCCAGCCCAGGATGCTTTGACTACATACCACAATTCATTTGCATTTGTTGGCTTTGCCTCAGAAACAGTATTTTTTATGTCACCCCACAAGCATTCTATCAGATTACGGTCCTTGGATTAGGCTGCCTCTCCATAACTTCAAATTTGTTGGACTGAAATTAAGATTTTTCTCGTTTACTTGTGTGTTTAGGGTCATTGACTTATTGAAACAACCTTTTCAAGGGCATTTCCTCTTCAGTTTCAGACAACATGACTTCTTCAAGTATTTTGATACATGCAAACTTGTCCATGGTCCTTGGTATACAATAAATAGTCCCGGTACCATAGTAAGAGAAGCATGACCATATCATGATGCTTGCACCACCAGGCTTGAATTCAGAGTTTGGGGGTCGTCTGACGAACTGTCTGCGGCCCTTGGGCCCAAAAAGAACAATTTTACTTGAATCGGTCCACAAATTGTGTCTCCATTTTCTTAAGGCCAATTGATGTGTTCTTTGACAAATTGTACCCGCTTCTGTACATGTCTTTTGTTAACAGTGGGACTTTGCGAGGACTTCTTCCTACTAGATCAGCTTCACACAGGTGTCTTCTGTCACATTCCTCACAGTTAACTTGAGACTGTCTGTGATCATCCTGGAGCTGATCATTGGCTGAGCCTTTGCCATTCTGGCTATTCTTTGATCCATTCTAATGGTAGTCTTCCATTTTCTTCCATGTCTCTCTGGTTTTGCTTTCCATTTTAAAGCATTGGAAATCATTTTAGCTGAACCACCTATCATTGTCTGCACTTTTTTATAAGTTTACCCTCCTCAATCAACTTTTTAATCAAAGAATGCTGTTCTGAACAATGTCTCCAACAACTCATATTTCTCAGGTTTTCAAGGAGAAATGCATGTGTGGAGCGCTAGGGGCTGGAGTACTCAGCAACTGGGCCAATAGTCAGGTTCACGGTAGCAGTGTCCAGAGCTGTGGCCCTGTTTCACATTGAAAACGGAGAGTAGAAATGGAGTACTAAAAATCATTAAGAAATAAAGAGTTTGTGATGCAAGTTGGGATAATCAGCCAGATATGGCTGACGCTGCAGTAAATTCCTGGGAGAGAGATGGAGTGGTAGTGTAGATGTTAAACCCTTCCCAACTAGGGCTGGCTCCCAGGGGATGGTGATGAGGGTAGTAGTAATACTGATGAAATCCATAGAGAAAGGAGTTACACAGTCAGTTTTTTTGCTTTACCTTTTACTAAAGATATTCAAGCAGATCCAGAGTAGTACAATCTCTACCAGGTGGGTGTCCTAGCCAGTCTGATGAGAATGGTAGTCCGCTCTGATGGGTGGGTATAGCGGCCTTCTTGCTGACTTCTGTAAGTTGGTAGGTTTTTAGGTGCCTTTGTGCTGTCTTGTATTCCCTCTTTGGTTTCTGTGGATTAACTCCTGTCAGGTGGCTAATGTGGGCACTGTAAGTATTCCATGCTCTGTTCAGAGCAGTCCTCTGGCCTTCTGTATTACTGATGCCCAAGAAAGTTCCACTTAAGTAGCTAGTGGGCATAAAATCCACTAACCTCCAGTTTGTTACTAGAGCCTGTAAGCTTAAATAACCTAGTGCCTGGTGCCCTGCATTGCAGCTGGTCCCTCAGGGCAGCCTCCTGGCTTGCTGCTGATAGAGCCTCTCCTGTGCCTAACCCAGCCTTACTACCCAGCTAACCCCTCCCGCCAACCAGAAATTAAGACACACCTGACTCACCGTAGCCGGGGTGTTCGTTCACGTCGCAGGCGTTGACTCTCCTCTTGTCACGGAACCGCGCCTGCGGCTGTGAGGCCCGGTGGTCCAGATCAATAGGGGGGATGGCTGAACAGTTAGGGATTGATTGTCTTCGCGACGCCACCTGCGGGTGTTCGGTAACTGTACCGACGCTGCTAGGCCTCCGGGTGATGTTAGGCAGCAAGATGGAACGCTCCCCACAGGATGAGCGGGAGTCCCTGGAGCCAGGGGCTGCACAAGATGTTGTGAGGCAGCCGCGGTAGTACTGCTGTTAGGCCCAGGAGTCAGACACAGACACGCCAAAGTCTTTTAAGTACCTTTACTGGTGGTATTCAGGTACGCCAGTCCGGGTTAGTGAAGTTAGCACTCCTGGAGGTACACAGCAAGCAGTTGTAGTAGGCTTCCTTTCTCTATTTCTCTCTCTAAGGTCGGGTGGATGTGGAATCCAGCCGGACCGGTGTGTATGCGGAGGTCTGCAGGTTTTCCTCGCGGTGGCTGTGTCTTTCTCCTCATCCACGGGACGTCCTCAGGGCTGTCGGCGAGTAGAATCTTGTCCGAGGACCTTGCATCTGTCTTGGGTCTTCTCCCAGCTTGTAGCTTGGCCACGTCTTTCATCAGCTGCTCGACATTAGCACACAGTTGTTCAAATCGGTCAGGTGTTGTAGTCTGTGCACTAGTCTGAACCGCAGGGACTGGAGATGCTGCTGCGGCACGGAAGGGGTGTCAGTATACTGCTGCTGCTGTGAAGCGGGATCGGGTACTTCGGCGAGCCATTGCCCCCACACTGTTAAGTCTCTCAAGGTATCAAACTCTGCGCCAGGATTTTGTATGGACCACCAGCTTGCTTGCTTTCTATCCTCAGATAGTCTAAGGCCCACAATAAATTTATTAACGCTTTGTTTTCATCTCTGACACCATCAGGATCAACTTGTTTTAACAGTCTTAGCGTTTCTTGCAATCGCACTGAATAATCTAGGACACTTTCTTGTGCCCCTTGGTTACAACGATAGAACGACAGTCTTAATTCAGCTTCGGTATGGCATTCAAAACCCGGGTTAATTTAGCGAATATCTGCTCCACAGATTCCTGAGTTTCTACAAGCCAGCTGCGGCTCTGCAGCTCGGCTGCGCCCGTTAACTGTCCCATAACAACTGAAGCTCTCTGCTTACCGGTCATAGCGTACATGTCCAGCGTCTGGCATATCTTCCTCTGGAAGGTCTCCAAGGTGCTGGGTACACCGCTGTACTTAGGTAACCAGTTTGCATTCGGAACGTAAGGCAGAGATATCGGCATAATCGGAGCGGGTTGCTGTGGCATACTGCCGGCTTGTTGCTGTCCATCGAGAGGTATGTTTGGTTGTGGGGGTACCGCGTTGTTGGGAGCCGGGTTACTCATGGTCGCTCCCCCTTAGTTAAGCGTAGCCTTTCCCTCGGTTTCAAACGGAAGTGTCTGCCTCGCGGTGAGGAGTGAGGCACCACGGGAGTTTCCGGTTCCTGCTGCGTACAGGGGATGTCGTCAGAGCGTGGGGGCGGGGCCAGTCTTCGCGCCCTTTGCACAGTCATGCCCCTTCTTTTCCCGCCTTTTCGCGCAGCAATGGCGATCAGATTTACAGTTCGATATTTACAGTCAATAAATAGCACACAATACCCGTGATAACGGGCCTGCTCGTATCCTGTTCGTGACGCCAAATTCTGACTCACCGTAGCCGGGGTGTTCACGTCGCAGGCGTTGACTCTCCACTTGTCACGGAACCGCGCCTGCGGCTGTGAGGCCCGGTGGTCCAGATCAATAGGGGGGATGGCTGAACAGTTAGGGATTGATTGTCTTCGTGACGCCACCTGTGGGTGTTCGGTAACTGTACCGACGCTGCTAGGCCTCCGGGGATGTTAGGCAGCAAGATGGAACGCTCCCCACAGGATGAGCGGGAGTCCCTGGAGCCAGGGGCTGCACAAGATGTTGTGAGGCAGCCGCGGTAGTACTGCTGTTAGGCCCAGGAGTCAGACACAGACACGCCAAAGTCTTTTAAGTACCTTTACTGGTGGTATTCAGGTACGCCAGACCGGGTTAGTGAAGTTAGCACTCCTGGAGGTACACAGCAAGCAGTATGTAGTAGGCTTCCTTTCTCTATTTCTCTCTCTAAGGTCGGGTGGATGTGGAATCCAGCCAGACCGGTGTGTATGTTCAATGGAACTTGTTTTCACCTGGGTATCAGCACTGAGGGCACTGTAAAAGGGTTTGAGCAGGATCAGTACTCTTCCATGGGCTCTCGTAGGTAGGTGCATCAGGTGGAACAGGTAGCTAAACCTCCTGTTAGACGGGCTGGTTCTCTGTGGTGGCTGGGTAGCTCTCACAGCTTTGGTTCCAGTAACCGGTTAATAGGAAAGAGTCAGAATAACTCTGTTTTCCTGAGAGGTGTTCTCCTTCTTCCTCTGACCCCAATTGCAAGGGTCTCCTCACTTGATAGCTGGCTGGTTGGGCCTGGTGTGTCCCTCATAGGATGGAGGTTCACACAGGCTGGCAGCTCTTGTAGCGACTGCACACACTCTGAAGTTTCTCCCTCCAAGACTCATTTATAGGGGGAACTGGCTCAAAGTAACCAGTGGAGCTCCCCTAGAGGCTCGGGGTGAAACCAGGTGTACTAAGGTGTTGTAGTGTTGTTAGGTGTTTTGTGAGTATTGCTTTGCTGTTAACTCCAGTCATGCCCTAAGGATTTCTGTGGTGCCCAACAGGTGCCAGGTGCCACACACCCAAATCAGGTCTTTCAGTGTTCAGCTTCCTTGTTGAGGTTCAATCTGTGTTGGATGCTTTAGACTTCCAACAGAGGGAGCTCCAATTTTCTTTAGACATGGCATTACAATTGATGTTAAAGAAATACCATTTTTGGCAGCCAGACCACAGGGGATCCACAGATGTACAGCATGTGCTGGTTTCACCCTTAAATAAGGGCCACTTGATTCACACATGTTCCTTCACAGAACGATTGACCTCACTAATTGAACTCCACACTGCTATTATTTTGAGCACACCATTTTGAATTAATTATTGAAATACTGAGTCTGTTAGTTTTTCTAATACTGGCTTCACACTGCAGTTTTTCACTGATCAGTGTCCATCAGTGTTTGGGTGCCAAAGCCAGGAGAGGAAATTGCAGAGGAAAACTATAATTGAAAGATTGACACATGTTCTGAGTTTTGGAGACACTCCTGGTTTTGGCACCCAAACACTGATGGACACTGATCAGTGAAAAACTGCACTGTGAAGCCAGCCTAAGACTCTACTGCACCAATTGGTAAATTGTTTGATATGTGGGAGTATAATTTATACCAAAAACAGTGAATAATCTGGTTAGTCATATTGGACTGCTATTATTTTGAACACTACTGAACAGCTGAAACTTTGTATACACTATATAAAGGCCCATATGTATGTTTTTCCTCACTATCTGAAATTAATTCAAAAAAAAAACTTTCCTTTTTTAGGTCAATTAGGATTACCATAATTATTAATATGCCAGAATAATGAGAGAGAGAGAATGGTTTAAAGCCGATGTACCGACGTCACAAAGACCGGATGTGACGCAAATAGCGTCACACCGGCTATTACACCCATACAGCAGGGTGAAGAGGACTAGGATTATTTATCACGTCCATCGGGGCGTGATAATGAGCAGCAAAGGAGGGCTTAGAGTGTCACAGGGAACACCCTGTGAGACTTATTCAGGGACAAGAAGTCGCACATATGTAAGTGCATAATGTTGATTTTTGCAATGTTACAGAACGCATTTTTTACAGAAAAGGACCACTAATAATGATATGTCATGGTGCAGGGACAGGTATTAATAGGATTGGGGGTGATTTGGAGGAGTCAGGTTCCCTTTAAGGCTTTTTATTATTTTCTGCAAAGTCACAAATTTACATACACTAAAATTACTATGCCTTTGAACAATTTGGGACAGCCTATATGATGATGTCATGTGTTAGGAAGCTTCTGATAGGTAATTTGGCAACATACGAGTTAATTAGAGACACACCTGTGGATATATTTAATGCGGACCTAAAACATACTGCTTCTTTGTGTAGCATCATTGGGAAATATAAAGAAATCAGCCAAGATGTCAGGTAGAGAAATGTAAAATTCTGGTTGCAACTGTACATTCTACAGATTAATAAATAATGGGAGCAAATAGTTTTATTGCTTACGATAATTTAACAATTTATTTCAAGATTTAGTACCGTATTTCTCTAATCATATCTATATAGAAGACCCAGCACACTCCTGTGCAATTAAAGAATATTTATTTACAGGTTCAATGTAACTCTAAAGGTACCTTTACACGCCGCGACGGCAGGCTGGATACATCGCGCTACATCACGTGCACGAGCACGCTCAAACGGTTACAAACGGTCAACGCATCTCCTTTACACGCCGCCACAAGGTTCGCTACGCCACGCTACATCTATAGCTAGCTACATCGCCGGGTGTCTCAAGTAGCCAGCTGTTGCTCATTTACACACCGCTACAACCAGCTACTATGGGCGTACCTGGTGCAGCAGGGACAGCACATAGGCGTGCTCCAATTGTGGATTACAAGACTTCCGTACGCTGATAGGACGAAGCAATAACATCCTGATTGGGCAGGCATCGCAGGAGGCTGAGTAATACAGCACGCTCGAGCGATTGTGTAGTGTGACTCGTCAGCTCCTTAAATATGCCTCCCTATGCAGCGACTACCAATCGTCATGCAGCAGCTTCCACCAATGATCGCACATGGGGCGCGGTAACATGGAGCCGAGGTCACGCCTTAGCTACATTGCAGCTACAGCCCCGGGTGTCCAGAGTTGCCTTCCGTTGCTTCTTTACACGCCGATACAGCTCGCTACCATCGGCGATATAGCCATCTGTTTTCGAGCAGAGCCCATAAACAGATGTATCTGTCGCCGGCTGTAGCGTCGCGTCTTCAGACGCCGCTACGACGGGCTACATTGACGCTACAAGCTACATTTGTAGCCTGTAGCGCGATGTATCCAGCCTGCCGTCGCGGCGTGTAAAGGTACCTTAAGGGCCCCTTTACACGCGGCTACATTTCTTGGGTGGCTACAGGTAACTTACTGGTTGCAGTGAAATCATGGAGAGATTATTCCATTTGTACACAGCAACAAGATAGAACCTTGTCTCCATGATTTCACTGCAACCAGTAAGTTACCTGTAGCCACCCAAGAAATGTAGCCGTGTGTAAAGGGGCCCTAAGACCAGGTAGAGGTAGTGTCAGACTGGGGTGATGGGGGCCCACCAGTACCATTGACTCCAGGGGCCACTGATCAGCCACATGACAATATTACACTCACAAATCTAGTTCTGCTTCTATATAATAATATATTGGGTAGTTTGTCAAATGAATGTTGAGATGTTTCCTTTGTCTGTACAAAGTGAAACAAGTATGTTGTGCCAACTACTGATCATGTTTGAGGGGTGACATAATAATGCAAAGGGGCCCATCTGAGGATTCTCCAATAGGCCTGTCTGAGCCTGGATGGGAACAAAATGGTGATCAGAAGGTTATGATTCAATAATTTATGATAGAATCTAAAATTTTTACTCCTCCTGACGGGGGTGTAACTACAACAAGTCGAGGGGTTGCAATCGCACCGAGCCCAGGAGCCTAGGGGGTCCCCAAAAGTCCCTTTGGCTTATAGAAAAAGACTATTGCTATTAAAGGCTTGCAATAATTGGGGGCCCAGTTAGAACTTTTGCACCGGGGCTCATGAGCTTCAAGGTACGTCACTGCCTCAAGTTTTAATCTCAATGTCACAAGATGGTGGAGTAGAAGAATATGAAGCGCTAGTTGTGCTGTGAGTCTCTAAGACGAACATAACAACGTATTCAACAAGTAGGAAAGGCACGATGGCACTACATCCGCCCATTGTACCCATGATGGGCATAAACAACAACATATAAAGAATACATAGAAACAATGAACAATTAAATATTTCATATAAAGTATTCCTTATACTGTCAACTTGCCTCTCTCAATCATTTCCCCCAAATGATTTGTCTTCCTAGTATGGATTGAAGATGACATGAACACTCTAGCAGGTCTGCACCATAACATATTGTGTGCAGTGTTATAAATAGGTGGAACACTTACATTATACAGACATTTCATCAATGCAACATAATGAAAAATAAATTTTAGTAAAAATGTTATCCAAGGATAAAAAAAAGCCTGTCTGTAATAAAAAAAAAATTATTCAGGGGTTAATTCATGCCCAAGTGGCTGACAACACAGCGCAGACTATTTCACCACTCCTCCTCCTTCAATCCCTCTGGCAGTATCGGAGTTAAAAAAAATGAACATCTTGCTCACCTCAGGGGTAAGAAAAATCTATTAAAAGAAAATAAAAACAGCTATTTCCAATCCCCCCTCACTCTCCCCGCAACCTCCTCACTATCTGAAACTTTGTGATTCCGCAGGGATTTTATCAGCAGGAATTGATCTGCTTGTGGATTCCTGGGGCTCTTTTGAGGTCTGAATTATACCAGTATTGACAAAGCCTGAAAAAGATAAATAATTTAAGACATACATCTTGTATCACATTCAGTGCACGCTTTGTCCTGGCTCTGTTCTATCAGTCTTAACCTTTACCTTCACTCTTTGGCTCCAAACAAATTAAGACACATTATTTAGCTGCAGAATTTAAAGGCAGACTTGTGTTACTGCTGTCTGGACTCGCTGGCCTGGTGTGGGGTGTCCGTGTATCTGACCAGTGTCCTGCAGCTCTGTGTCACCAGCAGTCACTCTACATATCGCTTCTCATGTCCGGTATCTTCTGTCATTAAAGGGAGTCTGTCATGTTGTTTTCTGATACTAAACCACCCCCAATGTGCTTTAAATGTGCAATGTGCATCCCTAACTTGGTTTACTAAAAGCAATATTCCACTTATTTATCTTATATGCTGAGGTGTCTGCACACACATACCTGGCTTCAGTCATAGGGAGGTGACTGCACACACATACCTGGCTTCAGTCATAGGAGGTGACTGCACACAAATACCTGGCTTCAGTCATAGGGGAGGTGACTGCACACACATACCTGGCTTCAGTCATAGGGACATGACTACACACACTATACCTGGCTTCAGTCATAGCAGAGGTGACTGCACATAATACCTATCTTCAGTCATGGGGAGGTGACTGCACACACAATACCTAGCTTCAGTCATAGGGGAGCTGACTGCACACACATACCTGCTTCAGTCATGGGGAGGTGACTGCACACACATACCTGGCTTCAGTCATGGGGGAGGTGACTGCACACACATACCTGCTTCAGTCATAGGGGAGTGACTGCACACACATACATGGCTTCAGTCATAGGGGAGGTGACGCACACACATACCTGGCTTCAGTCATAGGGAGGTGACTGCACACACATACCTGGCTTCAGTCATAGGGGAGGTGACTGCACACATACGTCTTCATCATAGAGAGGTGACTGCACACACCCTCTTCAGTCATAGGGGAGGTGACTGCACACATATACACCTGGTTCAGCATAGGGAAGGTGATTTTGCTTGCTTCACTTACTATCATTCAAATTCAGCCATATCTTTTGAATGTCGTCACCGCCCCCTCTGCATTGTAATTATAGAAAAACTGGGTTAAAGACCTGTTGTGATGTCACGGTCATGTGACATAATGAATGAAGCTAAGCAGGCCTGAAGTGAAGGACATGTGGGCTTGGTACTGTCCATTATGATTACATGACCCCTTCCCCCCCGTGATGTCAGCAAAGGTCCTATGAGAATAGAACAATAGGGGGAAAAGCTCGGCATTGGAGAAGTGGTGGATGTCACAATCACGTGACTTTAATGGGCAGAGCTCAGCATGAGTGAATTCCTGCAAGACCTGTGGTGATGTCATGCCCATGTAATCATGGTGCAGTCACCTCCCCTATGAGTGAAGCCAGATATGTATGCGCAGTCACCCCCATGACTGAAGCCAGGTATGTGTGTGCAATCACCTCCACTATGACTGAAGCCAGGTATGTGTGTGTGCAGTCACCTCCCTATGACTGAAGCCAGGTATGTGTGTGCAATCACCTCCCATAACTGAAGCCAGGTATTGTGTGCAGTCACCTCCATATGACTGAATCCAGGTATGTTGTGCAGTCACCTCCCATATGAGTGAATCCAGGATGTGTGTGCAGTCACCTCCCCTATGATTGAAGCCAGGTATGTGTGTGCAGTCACCTCCCTATGAGTGAAGCCAGGGATGTGTGTGCAGTCACCTCCCCTATGATGAAGCCAGGTATGTGTGTGCAGTCACCTCCCCTATGATGAAGCCAGGTATGTGTGTACAGTCACCTCCCCTATGACTGAAGCCAGGCATGTGTATGCAGTCACCTCCCCTATGACTGAAGCCAGGTATGTGTGCGCAGTCACCTCCACTATGACTGAAGCCAGGTATGTGTGTGCATTCCACCTCCCCTATGACTGAAGCCAGGTATGTGTGTGCAGTCACCTCCCCTATGACTGAAGCCAGGTATGTGTGTGCAGTCACCTTCCTATGACTGAAGCCAGGTATGTGTGTGCAGTCACCTTCCCTATGACTGAAGCCAGGTATGTGTGTGCAGTCACCTCCCTATGACTGAAGCCAGGTATGTGTGTGCGGTCACCTCCCCTATGACTGAAGCCAGGTATGTGTGTGCGGTCACCTCCCCTATGACTGAAGCCAGGTATGTGTGTGCGGTCACCTCCCCTATGACTGAAGCCAGGTATGTGTGTGCAGTCACCTCCCCTATGACTGAAGCCAGGTATGTGTGTGCAGTCACCTCCCCTATGACTGAAGCCAGGTATGTGAGTGCAGTCACCTCTGCTATGACTGAAGACGGGTATGTGTGTGTAGTCATGTCCTCTATGACTGAAGCCAGGTGTGTGTGTGTGCAGTCACCTCCCCTATGACTGAAGCCAGGTATGTGTGTGCAGTCACCTCCCCTATGACTGAAGCCATGTATGTGTGTGCAGTCACGTCCCCTATGACTGAAGCCAGGTATGTGAGTGCAGTCACCTCCGCTATGACTGAAGCCAGGTATGTGAGTGCAGTCACCTCTGCTATGACTGAAGACGGGTATGTGTGTGCAGTCACCTCAGCATATAAAGACTTTTTTTTAAAGATAAAGAAATGGAATTTTGTTTTCAGAAACATGTTACTGATGCATGTTGCTTAATTTATAACACATTGGGGGCGGTTTAATGTCACAAAACGACATGACAGATTCCTTTTAAACTATAAGATGTCACTAATGTAGACTGTTTTTGTGAGGGGAAATCAAAACTGAAATCTTTTCTACGGATGACAATAACTCCAACCCAAGGATTGTAAATTGCACAATGGTCACTAATGGTGGGTTTACAAGCTAGGATGTCGTAAACGATATCCTTGGAACGATCACGTGACAGTGATCGTTCCGACATCGTTAGTGCGCTGTCACACACAAGTATATCAGTAATGATATCCTATGCGGCATCGCAACTGTTAAATAGGAGAGGAAGACGTGAGCGATGTAATAAAGCGGCAGGAATAGGAGCTTTTTGAATGATATCGTCACACTGAACGATGCTGCTTCCTGAAGCAGTGTTAATTGGCCGACGAACAATAGATTTGAGGTCAGGATCTCAAATGTGGGATGATCGATCCAACGATCTTTTCCTCCTATATCGTTTGTTTACACGCAAGGACGCCCGAACGATCTCTTGTGAACGATCACAAATCTGTGACGTTTCAAGGATATCGTTCAGGGTATCCTAGCGTGTAACACCACCATAAGGGTACCTTTACATGCCGCTACTGGCGGGTGGATACAACCAGCTACTTCACGTGCACGAGAACGCACAAACGGTTACAAACGGTAAACGCACCATCTTTATATGCCGCCACAAGGTGCGCTACGCTACATCTATCTCTGGATACACCGCCGGGTGCCATAAGTCACCTTCTGTAGCTCACCTTACCTCATTTACACACCGCTACAACAAGCTAATATGGGCGGACCTGGTGCAGCAGGGACAGCACATAGGCGTGCCACAATTGTGGATTACGAGACGTCTGTACGCTGATAGGACAAAGCAAGAAACCCATGATTGGACAGGCATCGCAGGAGGCTGTTTAATACATGACGCTCGAGCAATTGTGTAGTGTGAGTGGTCAGCTCCTTAAATATGCCGCCCTATGCAGCGACTACCAATCGTAACGCAGGAGCTTCCACCAATGATCGCTGAAGGGGGGGCGGTATCCGGAGCCTGTGTCACGCCCCAGCTACATACCAGGTACATTGCCTGGTGTCGACACATCCCTTCTGTTGCTTCTTTACACGCCAATACAGCTCGCTACAATCTCCTGTGTAGCCACCTGTTTCCGGGCAGTGCTCGGAAACAGATGTATCTGTTGCCGGGTGCCTCCTATCGTCTTTACACGACGCTACTACGGGGTATTTTGCCGCTACAAGCTACATTTGTAGCCTGTAGCTGGTTGTATCCACCCGCCAGTAGCGGCGTGTAAAGGTACCCTAAGGGCCCCTTTACACGCGGCTACATTTCTTGGGTGGCTACAGGTAACTTACTGGTTGCAGTGAAATCATGGAGAGATTATTCCATTTGTACACAGCAACAAGATAGAACCTTGTCTCCATGATTTCACTGCAACCAGTAAGTTACCTGTAGCCACCCTAGAAATGTAGCCGTGTGTAAAGGGGCCCTAAGTGTGTAATATACACTGGGGCATACAAAGAATAATCTCTATAATATTATCTCCATTTTGTTAACAAACAACTTCACTAATCATTTTTATAATTATCATGACTTTGTTTTATCCTTAGCGGACAATATACCATGTCATAATATAACATAACTGATTGCTAGTGAATTAGGATTATATATTTCAAAGCATTTACTAGTAAAATATAAAATAACATCACAGATCTGCTGAAGGATAGACTCAGTAATTAACCCTGTAAGATTAAGATGTCCTATATAAAGGGAGTTGGTGTAGAATTTTCAAAAAGTTGAAGAACAGCTTGAATTGTTAGAAAAAAAAATGACTTTAAAGGGAATCTGTCAACAGGTTTTCGCTGCCTCAGCTGAAACAACATAATGCAGGCAAGGAGATTCTGAATCAAATGATGTATCACATAGATTACTGGCTGAATCAAGTCTCACACAATCAAAGAATTTATTTTCTTGGATAGAGCAGAGCAAAGAGAGCTGCCCTCGCCCACTCCAGGCTCTCAATTGTGATTGTCCATTGAGTGAGGTGTCAATTAGGGGAGGAGGCGTGTCGGACTGCCATGTTTGTGATTTTGTTGTCCTGTCATGCTAATCACAAGGTAATAAAGCCTGTAGTTTATGTAAACAATATCATATATCTTATCACACTGATAAGAGAAGCACAGTTGAATTTTGTTTTTTAACGCTTACATCCTGCTGTCCTCAGCTTAGGGTGGTTTCAGACTGGCGTTCCCTCCGCACGTTCTGCGGAGGGGAATCGCCATGTGTGCACAGCCGCCGCCAGCCCTATGTTTAGAATGGGGATGCACGGTGCTGTGCTTGACTGCGCATGACCGTGCGCACCCATTCACTGCCAAATGTGATTTGTACGCAGGCGGATGCCTGCGCACAAATCACACACTCTCGTCCGCACCAAAGGACACGACATGTTGCATTCCTGGTGTGGACGAGAGTGTGTGATTTGTGCGCAGGCATACGCCTGCGTACAAATCACATATGGCAGTGAATGGGTGCGCACGGTCATGCGCAGTCAAGCGCAGCACCGTGCGTCCCCATTCTAAACATAGGGGCTGGCGGCGGCTGCGCACACATGGTATTCCCCTCCACAGAAGCTGCGGAGGGGAACGCCAGTCTGAAACCAGCCTAACATAGCAAAAAACAGGCTGGCAGATTCCCTTTAACTGTTAGCTGCCCATTTAATACAACACCGCTGCTCCTGTGATCCCCACCAATTCTGTAAAATTGAGATTAAAGGATTGAACCTGTGTGGCGACCCTGTGGATCTAGTCGCCACAGAGGTACTGCACCCCTGTTAGGGTGTAATATCCCACTGTTGGAAAAGAGGGGCACAGGTCGGTGTTGGGACACCCAGACCACACTCTAGGAACCATCGTAGTGGGGATGAATGGAGAGGAAGTAGTTAGAGGGAACACCTGGGAGGAGTGAAGTTAGGAAGCACTCACATAGGTGACATGGGACACGTGACAAAGGGTATAAATAGAGTGGGAAAGATCTAGAAGCAGGAGACAACAGTAGAACAGCAGAGAGGAGAGTTGGTACAGAGAGAGAAAAGGAGAGTGAAGCAGCTAGAGTTGAGTTGGAGGGAAGCAAAAGAAAGCCTGTCACAGAAGGAAAGACTAGAGGCCGACTAAGGAGAAGAGAAGGAGAACTAGGTGGCTCCAGGAGTAGGAGAGGGTCCCAGAGGCACGGCAGTGACCATTCCACCCATGGGACTTGTATACATTGTCAAGCACAAGACAGTGGAGAGACTAGGCCGAAGAAAGCATTGTGACCCCAAGACTAGTGGAGAATTCAGACAAGGCTAAGCTAGCAACCCATAGACTGTGTGGTACTTCCATGATGACAAGGTCGACAACCGCGCACATTTGCTGAAAAGGTGGCAACCATAGGGCTAAGGGAAGATGGCTCAGAGCTTTGTGTGGCAAGGCACAAGGCAGGAGGGTGAAGCAAGCGCAGTGTGAGACAGCAGAGAAAGGACAGAGAAGGGGTGCCAGTTACGTGTCATCCTCCCACCCGTGAATTGCTGGATCCCTGCCTCCGAGAACCCAGTGCTCAGCAGGCTGTTGCACTGAGACTGTGAGTAAAAGACCTGAAGACTGCAACCCACTGTTTCTGTGAACTTTCTTGAGGTGTCGTGATCACCAGAAACATAACTACCAACTCACTCAGGTACCCTTCTGCTACTCTGGGGTCAGCCCTACCCGTGCAGGGCTTAACAACACTGCTGCCTCCCTACCATCGGCCCCCAAAGGAACTGTCGGTCAGCGGCAGCCATCTATAGCCGCAACCTGCGGGTGGCGTCCCGTAAATTAACAAGTATCTCCAAGTTCGTTCATTGCTGTCCAAATTAACCCTCCATGCCAGATAACCTTCCGTAAGAGAGCCACCAGCACCGAACTTTTAATGACACCGCCAGGGTCACGGAGCCGGGTCCCAGTCCCTTTGATTCCCATGATGAAGCCTCAAAGCCTGATTCCAAGTATCCTAAGGCAACTGGAAGGCATGTCAACTTGGCATCACGAGCAGGATCCACCAGCCCAGGGCAGTCGACTTTGTGCACCTTACTAACGGTGTTAAAGAACTTTGAACTGTGCCCGGTTAAAAGAACAAGCACCATGACTATCAAGGAGGGAATGGTGCGGCCTCCCTTCGTGGGCCGGGTCACAGAGAAGTGTGAAAAGCTGTACCCGCCCACCAAAGGAACTTTTTTGCAACAGAACATGCCAGTCGGCAAGAGAGACCCACCCAGAGGTGTGGCCGACAGCACCCAGAGAGAGAGACGCTCAGAGAGGGGAGCAGGAGACCGGAAGAGTTACATGCGCAGGAGCAACATGGCAGCAGAGTACCTTGACATCACCGTGGAGGATGAGTACTACTCTGGAGAGATGAAGGAAGGCATGGGAAGCTGTCGCTCCTAAACCTGGGGTTTCTGCAGAGTGAGGTCGAGAGCCTGTGTCAGCAACTGAGAAAGGCTAGGTGGAGGCGATGGAGGCATGGAAGGATACCCTGCTGACCAAAATGACCTGGAAGTGGACGACATCGAGACCACTGTCACCAGCCCTGGAGGAAAAAGCTGAAGGTACTAACACCCCCTCTGGCGGCTGACGACACCCTGGTAGGACCCTTAGAAACTCCGTTCCCCCTAGCGCCCGGCCGGGACTGTTAATATGGGACCGGCATGTAGTCCAACACAGGTTGGTGGCCCCGCCGGAGCCCGAACTGGCCCGGTGGAGATACACGCAGAGCGGGAGGTAATCAGATGGGTCGACAAGGGGGGACTCGTTAATGGGCTTTCCAGGAGAGACCAGAGAGGGAAGGCCCATGGTGGAGACTTTGAGTTGGGCAGATTATTGCCGCCTGCAGGAGACCCAATGGGAGACTGAAGAGGAAGAGAGGCCAGCTAAGTGGCTTGCCATGGAGGAGCGGAACCTGCAAGATAAGCAGCAGGTCCGCAGATCCACAGCAGAATGAGGCCCGATCTGTGCTGTCTCTGTAGTCTTTTACCACCTCAACTGATGGCAAATCACCAGCTTTGTCTAGGTGGAACCAGAGAACCTTTTTGTGACCCGTTGGATGTTGAATCCCATCTGCCGGAGGGTTACCCCGGCCACGAACTGCATCCCGGGGATAGTCACCTTTACCTGGCACCTGGGTGAGTGGGGGTGGTATGCCCTAGATGTCCACCTTGTGAGGGATAGCCCACCCACTTGTCCAGCAGAACCCCAGGTGTCGCAGTCAGAAGGCATGCCTGTACAGTCCCAAAAGTCACAACCGCAGTCCACATTTGTGAGAGAGCCCTGTCCCAGAACCAGCGATACAGCTATGTAGACTGTGTTGCGCGGAACCGCGGTGGTAGTAGTCAGCATCAGGGAAGTGGCTACGCAGACTGAGCCCTGGACACTAGCAACAGCCGTAGCAGATGACCTGGCTACGAGATACAGTGCGGATGGAGAAGTGCTGCCCTGGTTGAGGAAGAAGTCACAGTCCAACATGTGGTGATGTAGTTAGTGCAGCCATGTATATAGTTATGTATTGTTGACCCAGTTAGGTCTTGCAGTTAGCCTTTGTTTAGCTTGGTTAGTGAATGATTGCAAAGTGAATGTATGCTTGTAATTTGTGAAGTAAATGTTAATGTGTGACTGTTGAAGGATGGTGTTTAGCTAGAGTAGGAATGTGTATGATGTATAATGTGTAGAATGTAGATGATGTGAGCAAAGGACTGAGTGGCTATGTACTATGTGTAGCCTGAACTTTAATGTAAACAGCACCAAGGTGTGCTCCCTGTTGGTTTTGCAGCCGACATGTCGTTTAGACCGCAACAGAAAAAAAAAACCACTGGTGTGACCGAAGAATCGGTCCATCTAACCCTGTCGCTATGCCCAGGGCATGTGCTGGGGTTTTCTTGTGGTGAGGGCCCCCGAAGACAAAGGGAGACACCCGGTGTGAGACACTCGCCTGTTTTACAGCTAGGACAAAGTGATGGACACCCGGATAGTGGTCACACTGAATTTGGCGGGAACTGTATATTGTTATTTATGTCTTTTTATACTTTTATATTTTGCAACGGTAATGTAACCGTACCTCCCATTCAAGGGATGAAAAGTTTTCATTGTTCTTGTTATCAAGCATTACAAACATTTTGCATATCTTGGTAGCACTTGTTTTTCTGTTTTCTTTCAGCCGGAGGATGAGCTGAGTTTAAGGAGGGGCGGAATGTGGCGCCCCTGCGGATCCAGTTACCACAGGAGTACTGCACCCCTGCTAGGGTTTAGTATCCTATTCTCGGTTAAGAGGGGCACAGACCGGTTCCGCGACACCCAGACCACACACTAGGAACACTGCCCAAATGAGCCCTCCACGCCAGATGACCTTCCCTAAGAGAGAGAGACACACGCACAAAACTTTTAATGACACCGCCAGGATCACGGAGCCAGGTCTCTGTAATACCCCTGATGAAGCCTCAAAGCGTGGTTCCGAGTATCCTAAGGCCCTGGAGGGGAGTGTCACCAGCACTGCCCGATAAGAAACATAAGAACAAAATTCCTTTAATACGACTTAGTATTCCAACACGTTTCAGTGTAAACCAAGGCTGCTTTCACATCAGTGATTTTGTCCATATGCGGCAGACCCAGCAAATTTGTTGCATCTGCCGCGTAACAGCTCACTTGTGGAAACCATGTGGCAAGCCCAATTCATCCCCTATGGGGCTTGTGGTCATGTGTGGCACTTGTGGTTTTGGTGGATCCGCATAACCGCAAGTGCTGCATATGACCCCAAGCCCCATAGGAAATGAAATGGGCTTGCCACATGCTTGCCGCAAGTGAGCCGTTATGTGGCAGATGCAGCAAATTTGTTGGATCTGCCATGAATGGGCAAACTTGCTGATGTGAAAGCAGCCTAACTCCTTCCTCAGGGTAAATCACATGTGAACATGTCAGACATAGGGGGTAAAAGTACAGCTACTTTTTGAAAAAAGGCGCGTGGACTAACAGACGCCGGATGACACATCATAGATACGCCATACATACAATGCTGTTTCAGTAGATGGAACAATAATATCATTTGGTGATTTATCCTGGAGGAAGGAGTTAGTTTACAATGAAATGTGTTGAAAAAAATAAACCTGATTGAAGGAATCTTTTTCTTGTGTCTCTTCATCAAGCAGAACAGGTTTAACCCTTTCCTTTCATCTTATATTGCCTACTCCAAGGGTCTGCAGCAGCCATCTAGATGTGTTTGTAATTATGTCTCACACAACTAATCCAGATAAACATCTCCAATTTCTTGCATTCTACTTGTGCTCCAGATAAGATCCTATTGCGCTCTTTTTTTCAGTTTTGTACGATTCTGTAAATTGACATGAAGTCCATTAGTCGGTGAGTTCTGCAGCAATCACTGGTCTCAGCAGACACTAATCAGTAGAGCACATGACTGATAAATTGGATTATTATGTTAATCTGTTTTCCTTAGTCCATCATAGCCTTGTGCTGCTGTGGGTGAAAGTGAAGACCAAGTGGTGACTGCAGCGGACATGGGACTGACGGACATCACATCATTCCTTAAGTGACTGGGGCTAGAACAGGTAACAGTTCTTTTCTTTTTTTCTATTCGGTAATTCCTTCTGTTGAGCATTTTTTGATCTATCATTAATCCTTCAAATAATATCCCAAAAGATGATCCCTAAAATTGTCTCATTAAGAGAATCCCTCCTACAACACAATAAAAACCTAATTTGGTAATGCTACCCAGGGCCGCCATCAGGGCCTAACGACTGTGACAGCAGTCAGGGCCCACCCATGATTCATAGGAGAAGGGGCCCGGAAGAGAAGTGAAGGGGCGGGCCCCGATCTCCACTGGGCCAGGACCCCTCACCACTTCTCCGGGCTTACTTTCTCCTACGAATCTCATCTGGACAGAACCCAGGGCAGCATCACAGCCTGGGGCAGGGGTAACAGAGCCAGGAGAAGTGAGGAGGAGAAGCCAGAGACAGTGCAGCCAATGGGAGCTACAGGAGGGAGGAACTTGTCTATCCAATACCCACTCACCCTGCGCTGCTGCAGCTATTTTCAGTCCTCAGTGATCAGTTGGAGCAGCGCGGTTGAGTGTGAGACTGAGCCTGCAGCAGTGATGTGTCCTCCTGTCCCTTCACACCAGCAGAGACTCCTCAGTGATCAGGGCTTAGCTGTAACTGCACTATCAGCTCTCCGGCATCACTGAGGAGTCTCTACTCCTAATACTGACCCCTCAGCTGTAAATCTTGTGTGTGTGGTCACTTCTTGTGCTGGTGACCCTCCCCTACCTCCTGCTGAGAAGGAGCAGGACATGGCAGCTCTATTCTCAAGATTCCCAGACCATTTACTACAAACTGCTCTGGAAAGCTGGAATCTGGAGCAGAGCTGAGGTGTCCTGTCAGGGGTCAGATTGGGCACATACAGCCCTGTCCTCAGAAGGAGAGGAGAGGTCAGCAGCACAAACAACTCCAGGATTTATAGCTGACAAATACATTCACTTCCCAGAGAGGTTATTAAACAAACATTATCTATCCATCCATTATCTATTTAATCTATCAGTTATCTAATATTTATCAGTATCTATCCAACCTATCTATTGTCACTCTATTTCTATCTTATCTATCATCTATGTCTATCTTTTATCTATCCTATCTATTTAAATATATCTATCTGTCTGTACACAGCACTTTACTCTATATACAGGCCACACTGCATCCTGTATTACAGTGTGTCTGTATATACTCTATGTATATAGTGTGGACTTGTATATACATTATAGTTCTGTGTATACAAGATAAAGTACCAGAAATCTCTAATGTGCATACAGCCCACAGCCATCTATTGTGTATATGGCCCGGCCGCAGCCATCTCATTGTGTATATGGCCCGGACGCAGCCATCTCCATTGTGTATATGGCCCGGCCGCAGCCATCTCCATTGTGTATATGGCCCAGCCGCAGGCATCTCCATTGTGTATATGGCCCGCAGCCATCTCCATTGTGTATATGGCCGCAGCCATCTCCATTACGTATATAGCCCGCAGCAGTCTCCATTGCATATATGGACTGAAGCAGTCTCCATTGCATATACGTTTAGCAGCAGTCTCCATTGTGTATACAGCCAGCAGCCATCTCCATTTTGTATACGGCCCACAGCAGTCTCATTTTGTATACGGCCACAGCAGTCTTCATTGTGGATACGGCCAGCAGTCTTCATTGTGGATGCGGCCAGCAGTCTTCCATTGTGGATACGGCCAGCAGTCTCTATTGTATTCTCTATTGTATGTACAGCCTGCAGAAGTCTTTATTGTTTATACGCCAGAAGAAGTCTCCATTGTGTATACATGCAATGCAGCAGTTTCTATTGTGTATTCTCTATGGTGTGTACAGCCAGCAGCAGTCTCTATAGTGTATTCTCTATTGTATGTACAGCCAGCAGCAGTATCTATTGTCTACACAGCCCATAGCAGTCTCTATTGTGTGCGTGTGTTTGTGAATATATATATATATATATATAATCTCAAACAGAAAAAAATCTGGCATCACTACTAAAATAAACCTAGTGCAAAAGCCTACTCACAAGGTGATGTCCAAACCTTATAAACAATAAAAGAAAAAAAGCAGGCAGCACTCGAACAAAATTTGTGATGAAAAAAATGTGGCTTTACTGATCCATCTGTGGCAACACTTCGGTGGATTTCTCCATATTCCTGAAGCTTGAGAAAGGTTGCCACAGATGTTGCCACAGATGGATCAGTAGAGCACATTTTTTTCATCACAATTGTGTTGGAGTGCTGCCTACTTTTTTTATTTTACATGTATATGTATTTTATTTATATACAGGGGTGCATCAAGCCCAAGCCCTCACGCCACCTGAGCCCCGCAGGTGAGGAGCAGGGGGGATGCTACTAGCCACGGGTGAGGAGCAGGGGGGTGGTGCTAGTAGCCACGGGTGAGGAGGTGGGGACGAGCGTTTGTGGGCTGCCCCGCAGGCAGAGGGAAAGGAAAGTCTGTGCGGTTTACCCCATGCTGCAGCCGGCGGCGCCCATCACACAGGAAGCCGCTGTGTGGTGCCGGTGCGCGCCCCCTTCTGCAAAGCCGCTCCCCCTGCCTGCTTGCCGCCTGAAACTCAGGGCTCACACTGTCCAATGGACGGTGCCGCCCTGTATATATGTATATATATATATATGGTATGTTGGGTGGAGGCGGAGGTGGAGTTGGGGTGGAGACTGGGCAGAGTCTAAAGGCCCAGTTACACAAACAGATAATTGTGCAGAGATTGTTCGCAGATCTCTGGTTGCAGTGAAATCATGGACACATTGTCACATTTGTACATGGCAATGGGACAATGTGTCCATGATTTCACTGCAACCAGAGATCTGCGAACAATCTCTGCAGAAATATCTGTGTGTGTAACTGGGCCTTAAGGGGCTCCAAAATTTTGCCAGTAAGGGGCCCTGAAATTCCTAGTGGCAGCCCTGATGCTACCTAGTGGAGGAACATTGTTCTCTTACAGTTGTGGCCAAAAGTATTGACACCTCTGCAATTCTGTCAGATAATACTCAGTTTCTTCCTGAAAATGATTGCAATCACAAATTCTTTGGTATTGTTATTTTCACTTAATTTATCTTCAATGAAAAAACACAAAAAGAATTGTTCTAAAGCCAAATTGGATATTATTCCACACCAAACATAAAAAGGGGGTGGACAAAAGTATTGGAACTGTTAGAAAAATCATGTGATGCTTCTCTAATTTGTGTAATTAACAGCACCTGTAACTTACCTGTGGCACCTAACAGGTGTTGGCAATAACTAAATCACACTTGCAGCCAGTTGACATGGATTAAAGTTGACTCAACCTCTGTCCTGTGTCCTTGTGTACCACATTGAGCATGGAGAAAAGAAAGAAGACCAAAGAACTGTCTGAGGACTTGAGAAACAAAATTGTGAGGAAGCATGAGCAATCTCAAGGCTACAAATCCATCTCCAAAGACCTGAATGTTCCTGTGTCTACTGTGCGCAGTGTCATCAAGAAGTTTAAAGCCCATGGCACTGTGGCTAACCTCCCTAGATGTGGACGGAAAAGAAAAATTGACGTGAGATTTCAATGCAAGATTGTGCGGATGGTGGATAAAGAACCTCGACTAACATCCAAATAAGTTGAAGCTGCCCTGCAGTCCGAGGGTACGACAGTGTCAACCCGTACTATCTGTCAGCGTCTGAATGAAAAGGGACTGTATAGTAGGAGATCCAGGAAGACCCCACTTTTGCCAAAACTTACCTGAGAAAGACTAAAACGTTTTGGAAGAATATTCTCTGGTCAGATGAGACAAAAGTAGAGCTTTTTGGGCAAAGGCATCAACATAGAGTTTACAGGAGAAAAAAAGAGGCATTCAAAGAAAAGAACACGGTCCCTACAGTCAAACATGGCGGAGGTTCCCTGATGTTTTGGGGTTGCTTTGCTGTCTCTGGCACTGGACTGCTTGACCGTGTGCATGGCATTATGAAGTCTGAAGACTACCAACAAATGTTGCAGCATAAGGTAGGGCCCAGTGTGAGAAAGCTGGGTCTCCCTCAGAGGTCATGGGTCTTCCAGCAGGACAATGACCCAAAACACACTTCAAAAAGCACTAGAAAATGGTTTGAGAGAAAGCACTGGAGACTTCTAAGGTGGCCAGCAATGAGTCCAGACCTGAATCCCATAGAACACCTGTGGAGAGATCTAAAAATGGCAGTTTGGAGAAGGCACCCTTCAAATATCAGGGACCTGGAGCAGTTTGCCAAAGAACAATGGTCTAAAATTCCAGCAGAGCATTGTAAGAAATTCATTGATGGTTACCGGAAGCTGTTGATTGCAGTTATTTTGGCTAAAAGTTGTGCAACCAAGTATTAGGCTGAGGGTGCAAATACTTTTGTTTGGCCCATTTTTGGAGTTTTGTGAGAAATGATCAATGTTTTGCTTTTTGCTTCATTCTCTTTTGTGTTTTTTCATTGAAGACAAATTAAATGAAGATAATAATACCAAAGAATTTGTGATTTCAATCATTTTCACGAAGAAACTGAGTATTATCTGACAGAATTGCAGGGGTGTCAATACTTTTGGCCACAACTGTAAGATTTCTAAATGTGTCGTATTGTCTATGTACATTTATCTGTGTGCTGAACCCCAATTTGTCTGTGCAGGAAACAATACAAACACAACAGAAATCCTATACCTGCAGAGCTGAAAGACATTTATCATTGTCAGAGGCAAAATTCTGATTTCTGTCTGCTGAGACTGGCAAAAAAATACTCATCAAAAAAGAATATACAAGTAAACAAGAAATCTGGGCACTAGAGGCATTTGTTACGGCTTAAACCAGCTTTTAACCAAGGGTGTTGCTGAAATCATGTCCATTTAGAAATGCAATCCATGGGTAGAAAAGAAAAAATGATGGCACTCACCCTGGTTGTTGTTCATGTGCAATTTCTTTATTCCATGCAGTTAAGGAGGGAGTGGGTGCGGTGGAGGACGACGGGCGCACTGTTTTGCCTTACTCAGGCTTCTACGGGACCCACAAGCGTCTAACAATAGTTGGTAGGTGTGATGGTGGATATGGTGGGTTATATTTTATTGCATTTTACAAGTGTAGTTCCTATATTGTGTATTCTCCCCTTCCCCACTTCCTGTGTACTCATTATACTCCAGAGGGTCTGATATTAGAATTACTGTGGATATGTCCTTACTTGGTCATTCTAGTCCTCTGCCTGTACATGTTTGAATTCATCTCCCATGGAGTGTGTCAATAGACCTGGTTGGGATTTGGGAGGTGGTTGGGGGGAGGAGAAGCAGTACGATTCAGTCTGTGTGTAGGAGGCTGAGTTGAGACCAGCTTCACAAAGGGATTTAGAGAAACCTTGTTTACCTGGATACAGTATACTGCTGGATTGTTTTATGGGTTTTTCTGATTGATTGTTTTATGGATTTTTATGTTTTCAAGCAATAAAGGTTCTTGGGTTGTTCACGCATCTCTCGCTCTGTTGATTGTGGGATAACATAGAAGGACCCAGTGACAATAGCAATTTGGACCCATTTTTCCTGACAGAACTGGTGTAACTGAGCCATGTTTGCAAGTCGCCTTCCTCGTACCTACCTTTTCAGCTTTGCCCATAAATTTTCAATAGGATTGAGATCAAGTCTTTGTGATGGCCACTCCAAAACATTAATTTTGTTATCCTTAAGCCACTTTGTAGCCAGTTTGGCAGTATTGTTTGGGTCATTGTCCGTTTGGATGACTCATTTCCGCCCAAGCTTTAAATTCCTGGCTGATGTCTTGTGATGTTGGTTCAGTATTGCCACATAATCCTCTTTCGTCATGATGCCATCTATTTTGTCCGCAACATGATGCTGCCATCCCCATGTTTCACAGTTGGGATGCAGTTCTTAGGCATCAAAACTTCTCTCTTTTTCCTCTAAACGTAACGATGATCATTACGGACAAACAGTTCAATTTTACAAGGTCACAAGGTGCTTTTGTTCTTCGGTTAAAATGCATATGTCAGACCAAAGCATTTTCATCTGAGGGAGACAGAACCCGTCTCCTTCCTGAGCGGTATGATGGCTGGAAATTCATATCTTATTTGTTCTTGCATATAATTGTTTGTACAGATGAACGAGTCACCTTCAGGTATCTGGGAATTACACCCAAGGATGAGCCAAACTTGTGCAAGTCTATAATTCGTTTTCTGCTATTTTGGCTGATTTCTTCAGACTTTCCCATGATGCTACTATGGCGCCCCTGGGGTCTGGTTGCCGCAGTGATATTGCCTCCTTCACCAGGGGTGATGTCATGCTTGGAAGCAGGAGGAGATCCCCATGCGAGGTAACCACCCACATGCATACACCAGTCCTGACTCCAGGCCAGAAGGGGGAGGAGAGAGCTCACCCCAGAGAAGCGCTACAGAGGATGCCAAAGTCCTGGGTCAGACGGGAATTGTACGTCCCGCTAAACAATTCAGGAGGACAGGAGACTACAAGTTTCCTGGCTGCATGTAGAGACCCGGTGGCACAACAGCATAACAAGAGCCCGGAGCTGCAATCTAAATGGCAGTGTCCATTACAGGTTCATGCTGTCTGACATACAGAAGTGAGGGCAAGAAGGCAGGAAGAGGGTCGCAGAATAGCTCACAGTCAGTTGGGAACCAAACGAAGAAGCGCAGCATGCAGGCCTCCAAATCCACCTGACAAGGTGGAATCCGACTGCTAACAGGCTGACTGCACCCTCCTGGACCTGGTAAGCAGTGCTTCCAGACTTCATCATGTTCCATCTATAAAGGTAAAAGAACGACACTCTTTGTGTCCTCCTGCTTATTTTCCACACCCTCCTTGCCGCCTCCTGCACCCTAAGTACCACCACCATCATTTCCAAAGACTCTTGTATCATACTCCAGGGACCTGCTCTGCCTGTGGGGAGCATTAGCATCCCAGCTGCCACAACATCTATCCCCTGGGGGCTCATCCAAGCAGCGCTGGTCACCTCTGGCCAGGTATCACAGGCGGTGTCACGTAAAGACCCCCTATCCCCTGGAAATAACCCATTCATCTGCTCAGCCAGGGCCATGACCCCGGGACAGCCACGGCCATGACTCCGGGACAGCCACCGTGACATCCCCCTGACTACGCCTTTCTGGTCAAGTACCCCAGGCTCTTTCAGCAGTTGCACTACACAAAGAAGCAGTGTGTTTCAGGTGTGCATTATAATACATCCACAGGTGTGTCTTTGATTAACTCAGATTTTGCCAACAAACCTATCAGAAGCTTCCAAACACATGCCCTCATCATATGGGCTGTCCCAAACTGTTTAAAAGCATAGTAATCTTAGTGTATGTAAACATGTGACATTGCAGAAACTAATAAAAATGCCTTAAAACATTCTCTCTCTCATTATTCTGGTATTTGGTAAATATTAATAATTATAGTACCGTAATTCTGATTGCAAAAACTACTCAAAAAAGGCAGCATCAGAGAAACTTACCATCAGCAGTCAAAAACAAAAACCAACACAGCACTTAGCAGGATGCAGTCAGACCCAGGTGTAAGCAGATAAATCACCTCTACCTACAAAGACATGTGGGAGGTGACTTGCCATGCACATAATGGGCCTGCATAGGACACCATTCACACTGATACATATGATACAGAGTGTCTGATAGCTACCCACCGGTCCTGCCACCTGATCAAATGGGCCGCCCAGTACGATGTCTCCACACCACTGGATTCTGGTATTTGGCAAATATTAATAACTAGCTGTGAGCCTGATTCTAAAGAATCGGGTAGTCTAGAATACATATATAGTTTATTTACTAATATTTAGGGGAGTGCGGTGAAATTAATTGTGTGTATACAGGTGGCTCAGTGGTTAGCACTGTATATGGCGGCTCAGTGGTTAGCACTGTATACGGTGTCTCAGTGGTTAGCATTGTATATGGTGGCTCAGTGGTTAGCACTGTATATGGTGGCTCAGTGGTTAGCACTGTATATGGTGGCTCAGTGGTTAGCATTGTATATGGTGGCTCAGTGGTTAGCACTGTATATGGTGGCTGTGGTTAGCACTGTATATGGTGGCTCAGTGGTTAGCACTGTATATGGTGGCTCAGTGGTTAGCATTGTATATGGTGGCTCAGTGGTTAGCACTGTATATGGTGGCTCAGTGGTTAGCACTGTATACGGTGGCTCAGTGGTTAGCACTGTATACGGTGGCTCAGTGGTTAGCACTGTATACGGTGGCTCAGTGGTTAGCACTGTATACGGTGGCTCAGTGGTTAGCACTGTATACGGTGGCTCAGTGGTTAGCACTGTATACGGTGGCTCAGTGGTTAGCACTATATACGGTGGCTCAGTGGTTAGCACTGTATACGGTGGCTCAGTGGTTAGCACTGTATATGGTGGCTCAGTGGTTAGCACTGTATATGGTGGCTCAGTGGTTAGCACTGTATATGGTGGCTCAGTGGTTAGCAGTGTATACGGTGGCTCAGTGGTTAGCACTGTATACGGTGGCTCAGTGGTTAGCACTGTATATGGTGGCTCAGTGGTTAGCACTGCGCGGTGGCTCAGTGGTTAGCATTGTATATGGTGGCTCAGTGGTTAGCACTGTATATGGTGGCTCAGTGGTTAGCACTGTATATGGTGGCTCAGTGGTTAGCACTGCGCGGTGGCTCAGTGGTTAGCACTGGGCGGTGGCTCAGTGGTTAGCACTGCGCGGTGGCTCAGTGGTTAGCACTTTAGCACTGCGCAGTGGCTCAGTGGTTAGCACTTTAGCACTGCGCGGTGGCTCAGTGGTTAGTAGTGCGCGGTGGCTCAGTGGTTAGCAGGAGTATGGTGGCTCAGTGGTTAGCAGTGAGTGGGGTGGGCAGAGTGGTCAGCGCAGTGCGGCGGGCAGAGTGGTCAGCGCAGTGCGGCGGGCAGAGTGGTCAGCAGAGGACAGAGGCACTCTGCCTGTCATACTTACCAGCGGGTCATCGTCTTCCCCGCCACGGCATTTTCACTCCGCCGTCGCCAGCATGTTGGCTCCACTCATGCAGAGCATTGCTCCTGTGCAGGCTCCTCTCTGCTGAGTATTGCTCCTGTGCAGCCTCCTCTCTGCAGAGCATTGCTCCTGTGCAGCCTCCTCCTCTCTGCAGAGCATTGCTCCTGTGCAGCCTCCCCTCATGCAGAGCAATGCTCCTGAGCAGCCTCCTCTGTGCAGAGCATTGCTACTGTGCAGCCTCCTCTCTGCAGAGCATTGCTACTGTAGAGCCTCCTTACTGTAGAGCATTGCTCCTGTGCAGCCTCCTCTCTGCAGAGTATTGCAGAGGCACTCTGACTGTCATACTTACCAGCGGGTCATTGTGTTCCCCGCCACGGCATTTTTACTCCGCCGTCGCCAGCATGTTGGCTCCACTCATGCAGAGCATTGCTCTTGTGCAGGCTCCTCTCTGCTGAGTATTGCTCCTGTGCAGCCTCCTCTCTGCAGAGCATTGCTCCTGTGCAGCCTCCCCTCTGCAGAGGATCGCTCCTGTGCAGCCTCCTCCCTGCAGAGCATTGCTCCTGTGCAGCCTCCTCCCTGTAGAGCATCGCTCCTGTGCAGCCTCCTCTCTGCAGAGCATTGCTCCTGTGCAGCCTCCTCTCTGCAGAGCAATGCTCCTGTGCAGCCTCCTCTCTGCAGAACATTGCTCCTGTGCAGCCTCCCCTCTGCAGAGGATCGCTCCTGTGCAGCCTCCTCCCTGCAGAGCATCGCTCCTGTGCAGCCTCCTCCCTGCAGAGCATTGCTCCTGTGCAGCCTCCTCTCTGCAGAGCATTGCTCCTGTGCAGCCTCCTCTCTGCAGAGCATTGCTCCTGTGTAGCCTCCTCTCTGCAGAGCAATGCTCCTGTGCAGCCTCCTCTCTGCAGAACATTGCTCCTGTGCAGCCTCCTCTCTGCAGAGCAATGCTCCTGTGCAGCCTCCTCTCTGCAGAACATTGCTCCTGTGCAGCCTCCTCTCTGCAGAACATTGCTCCTGTGTAGCCTCCTCTCTGCAGAGCAATGCTCCTGTGCAGCCTCCTCTCTGCAGAACATTGCTCCTGTGCAGCCTCCTCTCTGCAGAACATTGCTCCTGAGCAGCCTCATCTCTGCAGAGCATTGCTCCTGTGCAGCCTCCCCTCTGCAGAGCAATGCTCCTGTGCAGCCTGCACTCTGCAGAGCATTACTCCTGTGCAGCCTCCCCTCTGCAGAGCATTGCTCCTGTGCAGGCTGCTCACTGCAGAGCGTTGCTCCTGTGCAGCCTCCTCTCACCTGTATCCTGGAGATCAGCTCTTGGGGGCTCAGTCCGGGGTCCTCTGTCACCTCTATGTTCCCTTGTGATCGCAGGATGTCAGAGGCAGAGAATCAGTGATGAGGACACGTCTGATGTGAGACAGCGGCATGATGTCTCCTGTGCTGACTGCAGCAATGAAAGTGCCTGTGATGATGTCACAGTCATGTGATATAGCCCCGCCCATACCAGTGACATCATCTCAGGTCCTGAGAGTGAGAGACTGTGCATGGACTCGCAAAGGCATTGCCAAAGGCATTGCGAGTGAGGAGAGACTCTGGAAGGACTCGCAAAGGCATTGCGAGTGTGGCAGGAGAGAGTCAGCAAGGACTCGCAAAGGCATTGCGAGTGTGGCAGCCACGCACACGACGACGGAAACACTGCCGAATATGACGGAAGTGGCCTTAGGGTAATTATATATTAGATTATAGTAATTATCAGTGGCGTAACGATCGCGGTCACAGCAGTCGTGGCTGAGACCAGGCCCGGACCTTAAGGGGGGCCCGCGCCTCCAGCCGCCTCCCGCGACCGCGATCGCAAAACGGCTCCAACACTCCGTGTGTCAAAGGAGAGGAGGTGAAGGGAGGGAAGCTCCCTGCCCTGCACTGTGCACTCCACTGGGGAGCCCATGGCCAGCAGCATTAACCACCCCCCGCTCCTCACCTGCGGCCGGTCTAAATATCGCACCGGGGCCCGCCAGGCTCCTGTTACGCCACTGGTAATTATGATTGACCTAAAATGAAACAGGTTTATTCTGATTTCATTTCAGATAGTGAGAAAAAGCAGATGTCTCTTTTTATATATTGTATGTAAACTTCTGGTATCAACTGTATTTATAAATGTAATGGATATAGTATTGAGGAGAGGATACATACCACTTAAACAGAATATGGGCTCAAATTCTCTCAAGCAAAGAGATAATTAAAATAATTTAAATAAACTACTATATTAAATATTAGAGTAGTAATAATAATATTAGTGACTCACCGTGGGCCGGGGTCTTGGGTTTCAGGCACTGGCTGTGGGTCACGGTTCGGTGCCTGAGGCTGTGGAGGCCCGGTGGTCAATAAAAGGGTTTAAATAAAATAATAAAAGGGAATAAAGTTTGTTCGTGACGCCACCTGTAGGAGTTCCGGTGATGGCACTGGCGCTGCTTGGACCTCCGGGAGATGGGTAGCAGCAGGATGGATCCGCTCCCTACAGGGAGTCCCCGGGGGTCAGGAGCTGCAATGGTGTAATAGGGCAGCTCGGTTATTCCTGTAAGGCAATGCAGGTTGATGACAGTTCTGAAATAAGGCTCGGACACGTTTCTCCTCTGAACGGGTATTTACTAAGTTCTTTCACGGCAGACAGGTGTAACAGTTTTCACTGCCAAGTAACGGACCGGGTGGTCCCTGCGATGAATAGTGTCCCTCCAAGGCTCCACAGTGTCTTTCTCTATACTGACTGTCCCTCTCTCGTCGCTGCTTCTGAGATACCAGGCCGGCATATAGAGGATCCTCTGTTGGGACCCGAGCCGTTGGCCTGTGACTCCCGTTAGGTCCCTGAACCTCAGTGGTGGGTACCTCCCTGGTACAGCTGCGGTGATGGTAGTTTGTGTCTTGGGCTCCTATAAAGCACTCAATCACTCCAGGTTCTGTGGCGCAGCGGTAAAGCGTCTGTACCACCTCGGAGCCAGTACTCCGGGTTTTGGACTGGGCACGGATCGTCTATCTCCCGTTTTCTTTCTCTCTTGGCCCCTTTCACTTCTGGGTCACCAGTGCTCGATGCCCTCCCTGTTAGCTGTTTTTTCTGTCACGACTCGACTTCTTCTTGCTCTTGTCTCTCCAACTCTCTAACTCTGTTTCTCCTCTCCCCACTGCTATACACCTAACTCTCCTCCCACCAGGACCGGTTACCCAGGAAACGGGTGTCTAATTGGTCCTCTGCCTCTAAGTGTTGCATGTGATACATGGAGCCTTGGGATTAACCTATTCACCACTGGGACGGAAAATACAGCAGCTTCAGTCAGGGGTGCAGTACCCTCCTGTGACGCACTCGTTGCGGGGCGCAACATTAGCACAAATTATTATTATTAATATTAATAATAATAAATAAGTAAGCCAATTTTTTTACTATTTTATTTGCTTAAAAAAATCTTAACTTTGTGCCAACATTTTCTGAGAAATAATGTGCACTGATGCAATATAACAAAAAGTCAGCTGCACTCAATGCTAAGTCATGCTTATTTGAAGAAAGAAGTGCATTACAGCTAATGAACTACGAAAACATCTTAACTAGTAAATACAGCCAATGTGAATGACCGCCCAGTAGCTATGTCAAGTCGTGTTCCCTAGCTGCTGTCAATGAGGGCTGTCTGCAAGTGAGTCAACGGATTGTTGTCCATGAAGACGGTGAACTGTGCTGCAGCCAGATAATGATTGAAATGTTCTGTGACCACCAAGACTATGGCTAAGAACTCTAACTTAAACGAGCTGTAGTTCTCTGGGTTCCTTTCTGTAGGACCGAGCTTCCTGCTGGCATAGGCTATCACTCTTTCTTTGCCTATTTGCACCTGGGACAACACTGCTACCAATCCCACATTGCTGGCATCCGTATACAACACAAACTGCTGACCACAGTCAAATACCCCTCAGGCTGTCAGGACAGTGGGCCTACTGTCTGAGTACACGGGCTCTACCAGGGCCTGGTAATCTTGCCCTCTAAGGCCTATTACTGCCTTACACCAGATTAACATTTCACTCCTTCGGGGTATTGCAATGGGTATTGGATCACTTACTCTTACACTGCCGACTTCTCCCCCAGACAGCTCCACCTGCTGCCTCTGAATCAGGCCTTTTATCTCTTTCTGCAGGACTCACTCCTGCCCGAGGTTGGCAGTTTCGGCAACTTGTTGTAATAAAACAATAATCTCCCCTAGACAATTCTCAATAACATTAGTGCCTAAGGTTATCATTGCAAATAACGGATATAGGAGCGCAATGTGTGACATCTGGTGGTCTAGTGGGTTAATAATATAACAGGCGGATTAGCCACTCACCCAAAGGGTTGTGCAACTGCGCACAACACCGTGTGAAGCCTGGAAGGAGCAGGTCCCCGCTCTGTAGCTGCGTGTGAAGCCGGCCTACAGTTTCGGCATGGCCGCGGTTCTTCCGAGAGGTCACGTTATCTGGAACCGGACATTGTCACTGCAGGTCTTATCAGTGGTAATTATGTTGTGCTTTCTCCCAGGCCCTTAAGGAAGAAGGTAATGGAAGCCCAAGCCCATAGCAGCACCACTAGTAATCCCAGAAGGGATTTAATCATGAATTCAAAAGAGTAGATACTGGTGATTCATGAGCGCTAAGGCAAGAGGCAGTGGGAGTTTTTGCAGATTCTCAAACCTTTTATTAATAGCTCCTTGTACTGGCCACAATGTGTTTCAATAGCACACAGGCCATCTTCATCAGGTGATACCTGGTTATCATTGGGTTACTTTCTCGTCGGTCAACATCAACATTATCAATCCCTGAGCTTTTAATTCCACCCACCCCACCTTTATGGTCAGCTCTTTGAACCCAACCTGTGGCACAGGCTGACCATTACTAGCATATATAGTCAAACTGTCATCCGGGCGGTGTAAAATGTCAGAGTCTGCCCAGTATCTCTTGTAAAGGATATACAGTATTGATGTCACCTGCAAGCCGGTGTCCAGCAAAAGTGTTCATGGGGATGCCATCTAGCACGACAGGCAGGACTGGGCGTCCTCCCACGTACCGGTCACGCCAGTTTGGTGGGTCAGGTTGTCTCATTCCTGAGGGTTGGCCTTCTGCCCCAGGGTACTCTCATTTAAAATACAGAGTCTTGCAATATGGCCTGGCTTGTCGCAGTGGCTGCAGATGGGCTTTCCTTCAGGGTCATCCTCTGGTCGGTGGGTTCCTCCTCTGTCGCATCCACGGGACGTCATCTTGACTGGAACCTAGTCGACCTTCTCCGCCGGTTTGGATTCTTGCATACCTTTGGCTATCTCAGCCATGCCCTTTGTGAGTGCCTGGACCTGTAAGTATAGGGCCTCAGTAGTAATAGGTTCAAGAGTCTGTGCACTGGCACCTACCGTGGCCTGTGGGGTTTGCACCCCTTCTTGGTGGTATGTTATATCCAGGCATTGTGCAGGTTCTGGGCCACTGGCTGTTTCTTCTTGCAATATCCTGATGGCCCTGTCCTTAAATTGTTCAAAGTCTAGATCAGGGTTTATGGCCATCACACGCAGCTGGGGTCTATGGGCAGGGGACAAGAGCCCCTTAATAAACTGTTCAGTTAACAACTTGTTCTCTTCTGGTACACCATTAGTGTCTGTGTGTTTCATTGCCCTCAGCGCTTCCTGGGGGCTTAAAGCAAAGTCTCTTATGTTATCCTGCACCCTCTGTTTACACCCAAAGAACCTTATTTTTAATTTTGCGACAGTACAGGTGTCAAAGGTGACTTTCAGTCTGGCCATTAGATGTTCAACAGTGTCTTTATCAGTGTCCGACCAGGACTGTACCTCCTGCTGGGCTGCACCAGTTAACTGTCCAATTATTATACTAACTCGTTGGTCTTCCATCAGGGCGTGCATTTTATACAAACTGTCCAGTCTCTCCCTGAAGTCTGTCAGGATATGTGATTCACCTGAGTACTGCGGCAACCCTGGTGTATACAGCATTAGGAACGGCATTACTGGGGCTATGGCTGGCACCGCAGTGGCGGCTGGGGCTTCAGCTGGTACAGGCGCTGCATCCGGAGCTGCGGGCTGGGCTGCAAACACCCCTTGCATGAGCTCCTCTTCACTCGGCTCCCACATTTTCCTTCCCCCTACAGAACCTTAGCTGTCCGGTCCTTCACTTCCGTGGGGATTGTCAGTTTTTGGTTTCGCCGATGGGGAACAGTTTCTCGTCACCACTGGATGTCGTCAGAGTGCAGCTTGGGCTTCTCTTCACGCTCTTTCTAGGGTATTGCCCACAACGATACATCCCCTTGACTTCCCGCACACCTTGCGTCTCAGCAATGGTGACAGTCAAAAACACACAGTTCAATAAAGTTCATGGCACACAGTATCCAGTGGCACCAGGCTACTGGATCCTTTTTGTGACGCCAGAAACTGATGGGCCTCAGGGCCTTGGAGTACTCAGAACTGGGCTTGGTGCTTACGGGGAGTCACACGGGTCGAGACCCAATTCCATGACCCTGGGTTCAGTGTTAAAGAGTTCTTGGGGGATATGAGAAGGATTAATTGTGACGCCATCTGTGTTTTGTGGCTATAAGTAGCCACCGCTGCTGCAGAACCTCTGGGGATGGGCAGCTGGGATGGATTGGCTCCCCACAGGTGGAGAGAATCCCCAGGGCAGTGGATATTGAAAGGGTGTAGGGTGCAGGATGGAGAGCGTGAAGCAACAGACAGACTCACAGTTTGTTGGTTGCTCTGGTCCTTTACTGGTGATACTGGTTCCAAGACAGGTGATGTTACTGGGAGTCCATGCAACCTAAGAGCAACTGTCACGGGTGTGTCAGGAGGCACAGATAAAATGATGGGAGTGATGGTGTGTCACGGTCCGCGCTGCTTCTGGGTTCAAATAACTCACCAAAGAGCCCAACAACTTTTCATCCTCTTTATTTCTACTCCTACGCGTTTCAACACCACACCCGGCGCCTTCCTCAGGGATATCCTGAGGAAGGCGCCGGGTGTGGCGTTGAAACGCGTAGGAGTAGAAATAAAGAGGATGAAAAGTTGTTGGGCTCTTTGGTGAGTTATTTGAACCCAGAAGCAGCGCGGACCGTGACACACCATCACTCCCATCATTTTCTCTTGGAACATACCACTATCCAGTGGTAGGTGGAGGTCCTGCAGCAGCTTGGAACATTGATTCCTAAACGCCTTCAAACCAGTTGTGGGGACCACAACTGGACCAGGTGAGCGGCCACACAGCACCACCGTTTGCACACCAGTGTCACTAGTGATAGGGCACTATTGCGCCTCTTGTCCCCCCCCTTTTTATATTTTGCAGGAGGCACAGATGAGACACTGGAGGCCACTCGCAGGAGGTCGCAGCGTTTGGCCAAACAGTCCAAATCCTAATAAAATGTCACTGTTGCTTTAAGAGACATTTCCCTTTCAATGAAAGCTGGAGGTCACTAGGACCCAGCTTATCCCTTACGTTGAGCTGGGTATATAATCTCCTGAACTCCCAGGATGCACTGCTGGTGATAGCTGTTCAGGTGATCCTGGTTGCATCAGAGCTCAAAGCAGTGTTTCCTGGAGTCTGTTGGTTTGCTGCTTGGATCTGCTCAAGCTAAGTGTATCTCTTCCCTCTTTGTTTCCCTTGTGTGTTTCTTTAGTTGCTAGCTGGGCTGACTAGTGATCACCCACTCTTATCCCTGTGTAGTAGTAGTACAGGGACAGTCAGGGAATAGGTTTCTTGTGGGGATAGTTGTGGAAACTGTATAGGGACGTTAGGGGAGCCAGGTGTCAGCGCTAGTTATTCTAGGGGTCACAATCTCCCCTTTTTGCCCTTAGCATTAGGAACTCCTTTCCCCCCCTGTTGGTGTCCAGTGCTGGGTGTCTCCCTACACCCAGCATGACAGCAACTCGGGGTTCTCCTCACCTGGCAAGTTCTGACACCTCCCTGCTGCTGCCTAAAGCTGAGCTTCGGCCCTCTCTCTCTCCTGCGTTGTGATAGTATGGCAGGCAGCTCGAGTCCTTCTCCAGCCCCACTTATCAGGCGGCTGCTCTTGGGCCCTTCACGCGGCTTTGCCTGCAGGCACTTTGGGTGTGGAATCCCCCACTCTCCGGTATTGGCTGCCGGGACATTAGACCCTGCACAGCCTTGGACTCCGGTGTCCGGTTCTTGGTGTTTTCTCATCTAGGGTGAGCTCGGCACTGCTCTACTCCCCAGGCTCTCCTAGACTTCCTCAGACCCTTGCCTACGGGTTCCTCAAGCTAGGCTTTAGCTTTCCTGGGACGAGCTTAGCACTGCTCCAGTCCACAGGATGTCTTCCTCAGTCCTCCTAGGAACTGAACTCACTAACTCTGCCTCAGACCAGAATTTATAGGGGAGCTGCCCTAAATCTGGGTTTTAGATCTCCTCCTTCAGGCCTGGAGGCAGAAAGGTGTTGTGTGCTTTGGTTTTGCCTGGTGTGAATACCTTCTGTTGCTCTCAGGTATGACACCATACCCCGAGGGAGGCAATGACATTGTGGTATCCAGACTCTGGGTGCCACAACAACTTCAACTACTCAACAGAATGTCACAGAATTTGAAGGAGAGGATGACGCTCAGAATTCCAGACACCCAGTTGGGGGGATAACAGCTCCCATGCAGCTTGGTGAGTATAACCCTATGTCCCGTATGTTTTCCCCTAACATTATATCTCAGGATAATGTGGGTAGTCATGGAGAAAATAGTTTAGAATTTAGTCCAGGGCCAGTGGGGCAGATAGATCCTCTTGCCAGTGGGGTAACAGCTAAAGTTATAGCAAGAGTAGTTAAAGAAGTGTTAGTCAAATTGACAGGGGACAGGTCTGTGCTAGCTCATTTATCTTCTTGGACCAGTCCATATGGTAACCAGGATGTGACAGGAGTCTCTGTGACATCGGATCCTACAGCGCCCACCGCTATGGGAAAAAGTGCTGCCGCTGCTGCGTAAGGAATTGACATGGTCATTCTTTTTATGCCGGCGCTTTTTCCCATAAAAGCATTACGTAAAATTACGCAGTGTCTGTATGGCAGTGAATTTCACATTCACTTTGCCGGCAGACAACAGGCACGTTGCACATTTTTGAAAAGTGCTCATAAAAAAGCGCTCAAAAATGCGCAATGTGTGAACGTAGCCTATGGCTGGTTTCACACCAGCATCCGTCACAAACTGGATGCACACGCATGTGTTTTTGGCCCCATTGTCTTTCAAAAGGGGTGGAGACACCCACGTGTGCTTTCAGGTGTGCACGTTTTTGCAAGGATCAATGTGGATCTTTGGTTTCAATAGATTTTCACAGAGACTCCAATTTGTTGTGCTTATTGTCTCCGTGAAAAGCAACATGAAGCCGCGGATCCACATAGATCCAGGGCCCTATGTGTGAAATCACAACGGGGCCCTATGGATCACGGACAGACATGGAAGCAGGATCCCGGAGGATCCGTACCTCCAGTCCTGATCCATGAACTGTGCATGCCCTGGGCATGCGCAGAATTCAGTTCCAAATGGCACACTTCCTAGGGGGCATACCATTTAGCATACTATGGATCCTGCAGGAATCTACAAGTGAATGCACCCACTCAACGTGCGAGTGCATCCAGTTTTGCAGTGCGTGGGAATCCGTGGGCATGCAGGTATTTCTTGCTTGCCCACTGATCCAAAAATACACTGTGGTGAAACCAGCCTAAGGCTGCCTTCACATTAGCGTTTGTGTCTGCATGCTGATGGCATGCAGACACAAACGCTGTCAGAAGCAGGACACTTTGATGTGTCCGCAGCGGAGAAGTCCGCCTGCGGACACATCACTATGGAGCCCGGCAGCCAATCGCGCTGTCCGGGGGCGGAGGCGGAGATCAGCGCCGGAGATCCCGCCCCCGGCCGCCGGTAAGCTCCGGGACTGTTGGCGGGAGAAACAGCTGATCTGAGAGCTGTTTGAATCTTCCCGCGCCGACACTGTGAGGAGATGTCGCGCGGGAAGATCAAACAGCTTTCAGATCATGTTTCCCGCCGACATCGCTACAGGCGGCGGGGAGAAGGAGGACAGCAGAGGTCAGCTGATCTCCCGGTGGCCGTCGGTGAGCTCCTGTGACATCACCGCGGCCACGGAGATTTTTCAATGGGTCCGCAGCGTTCTCCTGCTGTGTCATGCAGAGGACACTGCGACCATTGAAGACATGCTTTTTTTGTACGCTTGGGGACGCTTGCTGATTGTCCAAGCTCCCAAACGCACAAAAAAACCCAACATGCTGCGTCCCGGGTGCGGATGCTGGACACCGGAAGCAGCAGATATCGTCCGCATCCGCACCGAACGCAGCAAACGCAGGCACCATGCGTTCCTATGTTAAACATAGGAACGCAGTGCGCATGCGTTTAACTGCGTATGGGAACGCAGCAAAACGCTGCCTTCCCATACGCAAATGTGAAGCCAGCCTAAGAGGTTAATAGCAGTGATTGGTGGTAGTGCCAGTCACTGCTGTGAAGGGCAGATGTTAGCTGTATGATATAGATTGCATCTGCCTTGTATAGAGCTGACACAGTTCCTGAGCCTCCTCCAAACACCCTGACAGACTCTATGATAAGATAACATACACTTTACTGATCTCAAGGGAAATTACAATATCACTACAGCAGAACAAAGACATGAATTACAACATAACAATAGACAATTGATGATGAAGGGTACTCATTCACGCATACATGATGTAATGGGACGTCATGAAGCATTGAGAGGTTAAATGACCCCTATGATAGTCTTCATTTTAAGTGTCCCAGGAGTCAATTCTAAACACGACAACACCAGACCACATGTTACTTGTGCTACTGTGAGCAGCCTATGTAAACTATATGTGCTATAATGGTTTACACCAGACTTGGCTCCCATTGAATACATCTGGAATGTCATTGGTCTGCAATTGCAAAAGTAGCTGCCAACAGCACATCCTGATGATTTGCCCAAGTGCTTTCAGTGCAGTAGAACCTCAGACAACCATTAATAACGTCATTAATAACAGTTTAAGCATGTGTGGCGCCCCGCACCGAGTGCGTCACAGGAGGGTATTGCAGCCAAGACAGCAGCAGCAATATTCGCTAACTCAGCGGTCACACAGTTAACTCAGAGATCCATACCCTACATGCATCACCTAGCATAGAGGGCCAATCAGGTCCTGGTGGGCGGAGTGTAAGGGTAGTGTGTAGTGGAGAACTGAGTACAATTAGTGAGTGAGAAAGAGAGAACTCTCCGAGACAACGTAGGAGAAGGAGCTAAACCAACAAGCTCTGCAACCTAGGAGAGGGGGCCTGCACAGTTCCGTGCAGCCCCCTGGCCATCACCCCGGTTGAGCGCCATTATTCCCGGTGCTTCTACAACCGACCTACGGGCATCCACATGCGGGTCCAAAATCATCCCGTGCCCATCTACAGCCGGTTTGCTGGTACCGAAGTTAGGAGTAGTTCAGCACTTCTACGCGAACCAGAGGAGTGGAGGGACCGCTTTACAGGAGCACCCCACCACCGCCAAATCCAGTCGTCTAACCAGCGGTGTAACCACCAAGGGACCCAAGGCTCCCCAAAACACCCATAACGTATACTCTGGGTAGGGCATTGAAGCAGCCTCCCTGTACCCGATCTGGTATTCCTGGGCGACAACGGCAACACAACTTAGCTAGAATGGAGGAACAACGCGGAGCTCTGAGGGACACTGATTACTGCTGAGTCCACCCGGTCCACTACTCGTTAACTGTATGCCATGTACTGCCTGCTGGTTACAGTAAAGAACCCGTTACAGAGACTTACAGTGTCCGTGCTTCCTTATGAACTGCTTATCTGCGTACGAAGGTAACCGCAGCTGCCTCAGAACATCTTGCGCAGCTCCTGGCTCCGGGGATCATCGCTCAGCCTGTGGGGAGCGTTCCATCTTGCTGCATTCCATGCCCCGGAGGCCCCACAGTGCTGGTGCAGTTACCGGAACTCTCATAGGTGGCGTCACGACAAATTAACCCCTTAATCTGTTCAACCCATGACGTCTCTCTCTTTTGATCTGTACCACCGGGCCCCACTACCGGCAGGCGCGGTCCATCCGTGACAAGGAGGAAGAAGAAAACGCCTGTCTACCGGAGTCCCGACCACGGTGAGTCACATGTATTTTTCCATCACTTGCAGAACATGAACATGTCTACAGACCCTGAATTTTCCATAATTCAACAACTTTTTCTTCTTGATGTTGCAATATTAATGTTGAGGAGTGTATATATGTGGAATATTATATCCACAATAGACATGTATAGTACTATGCACAATATATACATGTAGAGCATTACATACTGTACATTATAAAAATGTAGGACATTATATTAAGTATTGAAAAATACTTCAAAGTAAGAATGATTTGAAAAATAAAAATGTTAATAGTTTATTTTAGACAATTAAAAAAATGCAAATATATCTTTGGTGTGCCTTCAAATTAGCATACATTTTCTGGATACACTTTAACTGTGTTTTTAAAGGAACTCAAGAGGGTGGTCCTTACCAAACATCTTGGAGAACTGACTACAAATCTATGTATGAGGCTTTTTCAAATCCTTCTCTTCTCTTCATGTTATCTCAGACTGACTGGATGATGTGAGATCAGGGCCTGGTGGGGTCGTATCATCACTTTTAAGATGTTTTTCATGCTGCAGATACTTCTTGTAGACATTGGCTTTATGTTTGGGGTCGTTGTTCTGCTGCTGAATAAATTCGGAACCAATCAGATGCCTCCCTGATGGTATTGCACGATAAATAAGTATGTGCCTATATTTCTCTGCATTGAAGGCACCATTAATCCTGACCAAACCAACCAATTCCATTTGCTGAAATGCAGCCAAAAACTTGCAGGGGGCCTCCACCATATTTCACTGTTTTTGCAAATACTGATTATTGTACCAATCTTCAGCACTCTTGCAAACCCAAGAATTCAAGATTTTTCTGCACCCCAGTTCCTATGTTTATGTGCATAGTTAAGTCGCTATTCTTATGTTTTCATGTATAGTTCAGTTACTAGACCATGTAGGGCTGGGCGATTTTGGGAAAAATCAAAATCTCGATTTTATTTAAACCTATGGACGATTTTCGATTTAAATCTCGATTTTTTTCTATTTTCTTTTTTGGCTTTTCTTTGATGAATAAAGAGAAAAGACTAAGACTGGGGTCACACACACAGATATCTGGGCAGATATTGTTCACAGATCTCTGGTTGCAGTGAAATCATGGACACATTAATCCATTTACATACTTCCACAAAATGGTACAATGTGTCCATGATTTCACTGCAACCAGAGATCTGCGATCAATATCTGCACAGATATCTATGTGTGTGACGTGGCCCTAAGAGGTAGTTTAACAATTTTTATTGAGCAGTATACACCATTACATGAGCGCCCATCACTGGGGCAGGTGAGCCGTATACACCATTACATGAGCGCACACCACCGGGGCAGGTGAGCAGTATACACCATTACATGAGCACCCATCACTGGGGCAGGTGAGCAGTATACACCGTACAGGAGGGAGCAGCACCCATGCATCCCTGGTTTCTGCATATGGTGGCCCTCGGTCTCACACACACACATGGGGGGGCCCTCGGTCTCTCTCTCACACACGGGGGTCCTCGGTCACACACACACACAGGGGCCCACGGTCTCTCCCACACTCACACACACATACACACACAGGGTCCCTTGGTCACACAGACACGTGGGGGCCCTCGGTCACACACACAGACACGTGGGGGCCCTCGGTCACACACACAGACACGTGGGGGCCCTCGGTCACACACACAGACACGTGGGGGCCCTCGGTCACACACACAGACACGTGGGGGCCCTCGGTCACACACACAGACACGTGGGGGCCCTCGGTCACACACACAGACACGTGGGGGCCCTCGGTCACACACACAGACACGTGGGGGCCCTCGGTCACACACACAGACACGTGGGGGCCCTCGGTCACACACACAGACACGTGGGGGCCCTCGGTCACACACACAGACACACGGGGGCCCTCGGTCTCTCTCACACATACACATATATATACACACACACGGGGGCCCTCGGTCTCTCTCACACATACACATATATATACACACACACGGGGGCCCTCGGTCTCTCTCACACATACACATATATATACACACACACGGGGGCCCTCGGTCTCTCTCACACATACACATATATATACACACACACGGGGGCCCTCGGTCTCTCTCACACATACACATATATATACACACACACGGGGGCCCTCGGTCACAAAGACACACGGGGGCCCTCGGTCACACCCTCACACGGGGCAGCCTTCCTCCTCATATTACTGTCGTGTCCCTCACCGGAGATACTGCGCACACAGCAGGCTCATCCTCCTCCGGGGCTTTCTCCTTCGGTTTCCCCGCACAGGCTCAATATCGCGGCGGCCGTGAATCTGCCATCTTTTCCGGGTCCCCCTCGCCGCCTGTGAGGTCGGGGTCCTGGGCCTGCTATCACCCCTGTCCCCCTGACAACCAACCCCCTGGAGAGTCCCACTGAACGGTTTCCCATCCGGAAACTGCTATCTAAGCAGCACTTCCGGTCGGTGCGACTTCTATATCCCTCCGGCTGAAGCTTCCAAGTGCACGCCCACTTACCGCTAGTGCGCAGACGCGAAGAGCTTATTCATGGGAGTGACGTCAGGGACAGGCAAGGCAATGATTGAGAGAGAACTTGAGGACTCGGTTGCTATAGCAACAGGTTGCCTGCTGCTGAGCGGTCTCCTAGGTTACGGAGTGCGGCGGCTCTAGGCCTGAGAGCGGCTGATACCGAGGCTGCGGAGAACCATAACAAATCTCGCGAGGTTCCGTCTCGGCCCCGCCCACTGCCGCGAACACGCTCATATTTACAGTAAATGGCGCCCGGATCTTCTAAACAGCGCCATTTTAAATCGAATTTCACGATTGTTAATAAAATAACAATCGTGGACACAGCAGGGGGCGAATTAATCGAATTAATTCGATTAATCGCCCAGCCCTAAGACCATGTTTTCCCATGTTGATGGCATGACTTTTTAGCCTCAATTCTTCCTCGAAGAGCACTGTTGGCCAGACTTCTACAAATAGTGAATTAGTGTAGCTGGCAACATGGTGACTCAGTGGTTAGCACTGTATGGTGGCTCAGTGGTTAACTGTCAGGATGGTCTTGATGAGCTCAGGGCTAGGGGTACAGCTCCCCACAGGTGGAGCTTTTACCTCAGGGCAGCAATGATGGAAGATGATGAGGGAGATGAGGGAAGTAGTTGTTGCAGATGTTCTTACCCTTCTGGTGAGATGCTGGTGTTGATGCTGCAGCCCTCCGGGCACCGGCGAGGAGAACAACAGAGGCCAAGTCAAGTTTAACTCCAATTTACTCGGTACCGGCAGATGTTAAAACGGAACACGGTACAGTTTGGTTTATCGGATGGATGTTGCCAGCTCAGGGTCCCCCTTATGGAGTCTCTAGATCTTCTTTCTCTGTCTTTCGGGGTCTAATTGACTCTTCTCTGCCTCTACCATCTTCACAGCGCTCTCCCGCCAGTCCTACGGTCTGTAACTAGCCGATCAGGTTGGTCCCTTACCGGAACGAACGGGAGCAGCAAGAGCGCACAATTTCACCGACCACTAGAATTTCGTCCGCAACCACTAGTGTCCCCAACCGGTTTCAGTCCTGAGGGGTGAGATGTCCTTGTGGAGCTAACGGCAACCCGATTACTATGGGCCCGCAGCTCGTCGGTCTGGAGGCGACATCCTCTTTTCTGGACTCCACAAGGGGTGTGTTAACCGGTTCCAGGGGTTCAGCAACGGGTTTGGGGGTTACCAGCTCGTCGGTCTGCGGTCAGAGGTGAACTACTGACCGCCTCGGCTTCCCGTGTTGCTGGTGTTGCCCCCAACGTGACCAGCCGGCTCCAACCAGTCCTGATCCGTTGCCTTCTGTCCTGGGTCCCCACTTAAAGATGGGGATCCCTCCTGTCAGCGGTACTGTCAGGCCTGTCCTTCCTGACTGCCTTCCCAGCACTGTCTGAAGTAAACTGTCACTCACTCTCACTACACTAGCCTAGGCTCCACTCCCTTTTTGGGACCTACTAACTTACCAGTCCTCCCCCTCTTTCTACTCTAGATGGCCTAGTCTTAGGTGTGTGCGTGTAAAAACAGACTCCATAGGTTAAAGCCTGAACTGACAACTTACAGAGATACCACATTTGTTGTCACAGTGCAATACCTCTCTGTGGCGCCTAGCTAGAGGGGCGCCACAGTCTCTCTTACCAGGGAGACATGTGACTGCTTTTGACCCCAGTCTCATGTCTGTGTTGAGACTTGATGCTAAACGTCCTTTTTTCCTTAGCCAGTGGACGAGTTAATGTCAGTCTGCTGCCAGGAAGCTCATTAGGTCTTGCTCAGGCATTGCCTTTCTGCAATTGCTATTTCCCCTTTATATATCCCTTGGTCCCAGCAAGCCTCACTTGAGATTTGAACTTCATTCCTAGCCAAGCAGCGTAGGGTGAAGGTGCTTTTCTGGAGAGCTGACTACTGCCAAGCCATCTGCTGCCATTGGAGCTGGGCAGCAGGCATGAAGTTGTCTGTTGTTGCTTGTCTGTCTTCCCCTTCCCTCTTGTCTCCTTTACTGCAGCAGTGGGACTAGCGCTCCTTCCGGCCATTCCCTATTGAGGGCAACATCAGGGCCAGCGAGGGCTTTAAGGTATCCTGCTCGGCGACGAGTTGAAAGAACTCATATTGGGACGGTTAGATTAGTGCACAGCCACAGGTGAGTGCAGGAGGTCACCTCTCCCCCGTTCCCTATGAGCAGGGCCCTCCACTGTATTTATCCTTCTGGTGTCTCCCTGTCTGTTGTTCTGTGTAGCTCACTGGACATTGGTCCGTGCACCACTGTCACGCTCAGTAGTCGGACATTCCCCTTAGTCCAAGCGTGACATTAGCACTCTATATAGGTCAGCGAGGTGGCTTAGTAGTTAGCTTTACAGTGCTGGGTTGAAATCCCACCAAGGAGAACATCTGCAAGGAGTTCATATGTTCTTGTGTTTGTGTGGGTTTCCTCCAGGTTATCCGGTTTCCTTCCACACCTCAAAGACATACTGATAGGGTGTTTAGATTGTGAGACCAATAGGAATAGTATTACTAATGTATGTAAAACAATGTGGAATTAATAGCGCTATTAAGTGAATAAATATTAATAGCTAGTTCCCACCAGTTGCTGCCTGCTCAGAGTTGATGGCACTGCTTGGAAATAAGCATGATGAGTCATCTGCTTCACTAAATGTCCTTGAATTACCACTGTATCTACGCTCCTCAATGAAGTCCATTTTTTACTTTTATATTTTTGTCCCCTTCAGGTACTTAAATCTGATTGTATGTACTGCAATACCACAAAATTACAGCATATAGTGAAAATCTCAGTCTACTTTGAAGTTCAGCCCAGGAAGGCCAAGAAGACAGTGATGGGGGGGTGATAAGCAGTAATCAAGGGAAACCAGTATGTGCGACCATTGGCGCCCATTGAAACTCCATTGTACAGTGGAAATGGTTGACAGCCATTGACGAAGCTTAGCTCATAGAGCAAATGCTACACACAGATGCTGCCTAATTAACTTAGCCTACCTCTGCCACGTATGAGGTGGCCACGGCTCCTGAACCCCCACCACACGGCTCACCTGCTCTATGACATGTATTGTATAGATTTTTACCTTATGCTGCAAAAAAAGCTAGAATTGACCCAGCTGAAGCTGAAGATTAAAGAGTGATCTCTGTATAAAAAATTAAGACATTTTTAATCAGGAAAACCTTTATTTTTTTCTACAATAAATTGGTCCTGTTCTGTTAATCATCCTTGTCCTTTATTTCAGTCTAGTGCTATACCCATCATATCAGTTTACATATGTGTTTTCCAGTCTTTGCACATTAATTTAATCTGCAATTTACATTAGCGATCCCATAAGATTAATGTGCATATAGTAGGTTTTCTCCTAAAACAATTGTGATTACCATACTTGCTGTATGGATTATTCAAGAAGAACAACGTCAATAGCTTCATCCAATATTATTCTTTTTATTCTTTCAAGAAAATCGCATCCTTCATAAATATGCCATATGGTGTAAATCTTTAGTGTAGTAGACATTAGCCTGCGGTAAACTGATGCTGGAACCAGGAGAATGTTGTTTGCCTGTCGTTCCCAATTTGACGTTAATATATTCTGACACTAACCGCAACATCTTGTACTCTATCGATGAGTGTCTCTCCCTTAATGACACCTTAAAATGAGTGGATGTCAAGACTCCGCACCGCACGTGCCTCCGCTCTGTAAGGTCAAAGGCAGATAATTCTGCAGTTCTCTCATGGCCAATCTGCAGTCACTGCTTTGCATATTGTAGTGCGCCCTTTGAACTCTGACTGATTGCTCCCTTGAGCCAAGTCGTCTGTAAGACACAGCAGAAAAGGACAGAGATATCTTTTAAACTCTTAATTTAACTTTGTTCATCTGTAAAGCCCTTTTTAAATAAATGCATTTTAATATATTTTTGTCTTTCACAAACTCTTGTCCTATCTGGTTTTGGTAGAAAAGATTTCTTTGTTATGAGAAATGACTTGGTAATGGATGATATCGGTGTCACGTGTAGACTGTCCTGCAGTCTCTGTGAATTGCTCTGCAGTAGTTAAATGGAGTTAATTTCCTTTAGTCTACTGAGGGTTAACGTCTGTGGCTATGCAGTACCAGTTGTAGTTACTGAGTGAATCAGCTGATGTGGTTGGCCACTCCCCCAGCCTTTAAGTAGTCCCATAACTCATCAGCTGGTATCGCTGATGGAATTTATTCTCTGTATTGACCATGAACTGTGAGGACCTTAGAGCAATTTGTGCGAAGCCTTCCTGCAGTTTAGTTGACTGGAGATTTCCTTATTTTGTAGAAGTTACTGTACTTCCCGGTCTGTGGGTGGAGGTGAAGGGGTTTAGCCTAGGGATGATCAGGATCAGGGCAAGGGTGGTGGCCCAGACATCCTCACCTTCAGAGGTAATTCTGGGAACAGGGTATGCCAGGAACCCCCAGTCTAAGGATCAGTCTAGTTCTCTGATTACCTTTGCCCTTCACTGCCATCCTGCAACCTTATCCCCTTATCCATTATACCATCCTATGACAGTTAGATTCTTCTATCTACAGCCATGAGAAGATAGATGAAGCTGCTCCCTCCTACTACATTACGACTTACCTATGATAAATGGTGAACAGCAAGATCAGACTAGCTCACAGGGGAACTCTTTTCAGGAGTTCGCACTCCACTTGCCCAACGTACGTTGTCACAGTACCCAAAGCACACTGGCCCTGATTTCTGGAGTACATTGCATTAAAAAGTCACAAAATTTATGAACTACATGTAGTTACACAAAAATGATGGGACTTTTGGTGTTTTCATGCCTGTTTCTCCCAGCTCCACCACATTGGATGGAGGTGAAGGTGGGACAAAGGTACGGTGGGGGTCGTCATGCCACCGCTCATCTAATTTATCGACCAGTGTAAGATTTCTGGCAGGGTGCACGCAGGGCCGCACTGTCCATTGGACAGTGTGAGCCCTGAGTATCAGGCGGCAGCAGCCAGGGGGAGCGGCAGTGGAGAAGGGGGCGGTGCCTGCATCACACATCAGCTTCCTGTGTGATGGGCGCCGCCGCAAGCATCAACGCTTCACTTAAAGCACTTAAAGCTGCAGAGAGTGGCGGTGCTCGTGTCTGACAGAACCCCCCCGCTACACAGTGCGAGGCTCAGGCAGCAGGGAGGCATGATGCACCCCTGGGCGCACACCACTCATCAAACGCCACTGAGTCATTAAAAGGTATTTGTTTCTTAATGAATCAATGTTGGTGTGTTTTGGATCATTGTCCTGCTACATAATTCAAGTGTAGTGATAAGCGAACTTTGCTCGAACATGTACGCCAGTCTCAAGTCCTGACAGATTTTGACAATGTTCATTTGGCACCTTGAATTTGAACGTTATACTGAAAAGTCTGAAAATTTGGTGAATGTGTTCGGTAATGCTTCAGATGTGTGTGTATCTTGACGTAGGACAGAAGCGTTTGTGCAAATGCACTAATGATTCTGTTCTACATTTTTCCTGCACACAGACAGACACACAAACACCATCTTATTGGGTCACACTGCTTGATTGATCTTGTTCATGTTCACGCGCTCCCTCTCACTTCTGCATCCGAGCTGGCGGTAAGTGACGTGCGTGGTCAGCTGATCTGTTCACCATAGCAATCGCATCACATGACCAGATCTTGTCAGCTGATCTGGTAACCTGGTAACCTGAATTGATTACTATGGTGACCAGATGAGCTGCCGCGCACGTCACTCTGCTCCAGGTGTGCAGCGACTCTGAGGTCACTGTTCAGTTAACCGCTAATCCTAGTGGGTACGATGGTTACCTGAGCTTAATTTATTTATTCATTTAACACACTATGATGACAGGTTGGTTGCCATACACTACATCAACATCTGTGACTGGTTTTTGCAATCAGACTGCATTTCCTCAATCTGAACAGTGATTGTGCATGGTTGCCATACACTTTAGTGTATGGCAACCAACCTGCTGTTAATACCTTCTGGAATTCTCTATGTGGCAGGGGCCTTTGCTTATTTGGCCCCCTCCATGCTATAGAATAGCAGCCCGCAGCACCCCAGAAATCGGTGCATTTATAAGAAGCTCCAATTCCTGGCACTTTACCCGGCTTTTCCAGTTGCTGTGTAACAGTGGCAAACTGGGTAAATAGGGGTTAATGCCAACTTTGTATTGCTAGCTGCCATTAAGCTCGGAATTCTTAATGTTGGGCCAATATTAGACCCGGCCATTAAGAATTTCAAGTAAATAGTAAACAAAACACAACACAGAGAGAAAACATTTTATTAGAAAGAAACACACAAAAACATTTAAGGACTCAATCTTTATTAACACCTCAGTTATACCCCTCCACAATCCTCTGCGACATCTTCTTCACTGGAGGCTATGGTGAAGAATACAGCATTCTGTCACCATAGCCTCCAAGCCCTGAATGAATGAGCTGCGAGCTCCATCCATCAGCAGTGACTCACTTAGCTCAGGTTACCATGATACCAGCTATGATTAGGGGCCACCACAGTTACCTGAACAGTGAACCCAGGTGATTTCAGCGAGTCAGCGCACACCTGGGGCAGAGTTGGCGGTGAGTGACATGCATGAAAGCTCATCTGTTCATGATAGTAATCAAGTCAAGTGACCAGAACAGCTGACACAATCTGGTCACGTGACACGATTACTTTGGTGATCAGTTCAGCTGACCACTCACGTGACTCACCGCCAGCATGGATGCAGAAGTAAGAGGGAGCGTGGGTATATGGACCGGAGCAATCAAGCAGCGGAGACACGGTAAGGTGATCTGTGTGTGTCTGTTTGTGTTTGGCAGCTTCCGGACACCTTTGAAGGCGTTTTCAGTGCATTTAAAGTTGCCTGCCAATGATTTCAATAGTGTTTGGAAAATTCGGTGAACATTCGACCAATAATTCGTCGACCACTCCGCATTCGGTGAACAAATCCAAATTTGAACACTCAGGTGTTCGCTCATCTCTACTCAAGTGTGTTTCAGTTTGAGGTCACGAATAGACATGAGCAAACTTTGCTTGAAAGTGTGTGCCAATTTCAAGAACATAAACAAAATAAAAGGCGGTCTAATGGAGTGCTAAGAAGGAGAGGATTACTAATCTTATATTAAAGCATCCATACCTTTATTAAGATGTCCCCTATACGCCACAACATGTTTCAAAAGTCTGCAGCTGTCAGTGGCACTCAGTGATGACATCATCGTGACCCACCATGCTGAGCTGCAAAAAGCAGACAGCTCAGCCAGGACTCGAGTGAAGAATGCTGCCGGCAGAGGCAGCCGGGACTATAGGAACGGGAGCGGCATCCGCGGGGAACTACCACTGGCGCACACACACCTTGTACGCACATGGCTCCGCTCCAAATGCCTTGTAGACACGCGGCTCCGCTCCACATGCCCTGCGCATACGCCTCCGTTCCGTACACATGCGGCTCCTCTACAGGACGCCCCAGCATATGCGGCTCCACTCCATCCACCTTATGCACACGCGGCTTTACTCCATATGTCCCGCACATGTGGCCCTGCCTCATACTCACGCGGCTCTGCACACACGTGGCTCCGCTCCGTACACCTCGTACATACTCGGCTCTGCTCCATACACCTCATACACTCGGCTCTGCTCCGTACACCTCGTACACATGCGGCTCCGCTCCGTACACCTCATACACACTCGGCTCTGCTCCGTACACCTCGTACACACTCGGCTCTGCTCCGTACACCTCGTACACACTCGGCTCTGCTCCGTACACCACGTGCACACTCGTCTCCGCTCCGTACACCTCGTACACACTCAGCTCCGCTCCGTCCACCTCGTACACACTCGGCTCTGCTCCGTACACCACGTGCACACTTGGCTCTGCTCCGTACACCTCGTACACACTCGGCTCTGCTCCGTACACCACGTGCACACTCGGCTCTGCTCCGTACACCTCGTACACACTCGGCTCTGCTCCGTACACCTCGTACACACTCGGCTCTGCTCCGTACACCTCGTACACACTCGGCTGTGCTCCGTACACCTCGTACACACTCGGCTCTGCTCCGTACACCTCGTACACACTCGTCTCCGCTACGTACACACTCGGCTCCGCTACGTACACACTCGGCTCTGTTCCGTACACCTCGTACACACTCGGCTTTACTCCGTACACCTCGTACACACTCGGCTCCGCTACGTACACACTCGTCTCCGCTACGTACACACTCGGCTCCGCTACGTACACACTCGGCTCTGTTCCGTACACCTCGTACACACTCGGCTTTACTCCGTACACCTCGTACACACTCGGCTCCGCTCCGTATACACTCGACTCCGCTACGTACACACTCGGCTCTGCTACGTACACCTCGTACACACTCGGCTTTGCTCCGTACACCACGTATACACTCTGAACTCCGCTCCATACACCTCATACACACTTGGCTCTGCTACATCCACACTGTAAATCCCTCCTGACATAAACTTCATCTCATCCAGCACCATGACAACCAGCACAGCAGAGTCCTGCATACACTGAGGAGCTGATCATGTGACCACTGACTCCTCCCCTCAATGTGACATCATCACAGGTCCTGTAAAAGCATAAAAGCAGTGTACAGAGCAGCAACCCCCCCCCCCGGGTCTGTCCTCAGCCTGTGCCCTGTCTTTGGTCCCTTTCCTTGTACCTGGGTCCTTGTGCAGAGCTGTGTCCCCTCATCTGCTGCTGCTGCTGATGCTGAACAGCCATCAGCCATGTGGAGAGAATTTCAGAAGCCCGCGCGCATTGCCAGGATTGGTTGAGTGAGGTCCTCCCCACAGTGCAGGAGAGGTCACATGACTCACTCTCTGCACTGTGATTGGGGCTCTGTCCTCGCTCCTGAGCTGCTGTCACGTGACTGTGACATCACCACAGGTCCTGTACTGCAGTAGAAGACCTCTGCAGACACCGGGAGCCTGCGGGAGCCGGCGAGGCTTGGGGAGAGGTGAGCATAAACTTTTTTTTTTTTTCTTTTTTTCAGCCCGGAGGCAACGATTTAATGCCGGAATCGGATGCCTATTTGGCATCCGAATCCAGGCATCAGAAGGGAGCCGATGCTGTCCGAATTTATCGGACAGCATCGGCTCCCTTCAAAATCGTAATGTGAAGGTAGCCTAAGTATGCAAATCACATACATGTGGTCACATGACCACCCACAAGGGTAATAAAGGGGAAATGTGGTGGCATTCACATGCAATCCTATCACAATTCAGCTAAAAGTTAGACTACAAAATTCTGATTAACAAGAATTAAACCACTGTTAAGTCTGATACGGTAATTCATTAAACAGGTGTCCTGCAGACAGTTGACTATACAATGGTGTTACTTAACAAAGAAAACCCTTCCCGTTTCATGCCATCAGCAATGGCACCATATGGAAGAGAAATGTCACAAGATCTGAGAAAGAAAATAATTTCTTTACATAGAAAGATGCTAAGCCAGGCTTTACTTATCAGTTAACATACTGGAGCAAAGTGATACAAAAGTTTAACACAGATGGAACTTCAATCATCTGACAGACACATCGAGGCCAACCAGAGAGGATGATCAGAGGCGTTGAGGAGTATCAACATGCAAGTTCACTGCTGTTAACTAAAGACGTAGAAAACCAAACTGTTGGGAGTGTTTCCTGTGACCCCATATGGTGTACACTGCCGAGGAAGAGCAGGCTTGGGTGTCCTCCATGAAGTACATCTCTCCTAAAGCACATCCAATATAATGCCCAACTACATTTTGCCAGGACTAAGGGTTGAAAATATGAAGACTATTGGGACTCTGGAGTGATGAAACCAAGATAAATGTTTTTGGAACTGATGGCTTTAAAACTGTATGGCATCACAAAGATGAGGAGTACAAAGAAAAATGCATGGAGTCTACACATGGTGACAGTGTCCTTACCGGGAGCTACATGACTGCTACTGGTGTCAGGGGTCAACATGTCATAGATGGTATCATCAATGCACAGATGCACTGTTTTATATTGACAGAGAAGATGCTCCCATCACTCTTTTACCCTAGGTAGACAAGAACTTTTTCAACATGACAATGATTCAAAACACACAATAAAGGTCACTGTTATATTTATGAAGAGAGAACAGGTGTAAGTGATTAAGTGTCCAAGTGTCTCCTCATCTGAACCCAATTGACAACCTTTGGGAATTCTGAAGAAACAAGTTGTCATCACCCTCTGTCCAGCATCTTGGCTTTATAAGACATCATTCTTGAAGAATGAAAAAATAGATGTTACCAACTTATTCATTCCATGTCTAGAATACTTGGTGCTGTCCATAAAAATCATGGAGGTCATGCAAAATACTAAATTGAATAGTTTTTGATGTGGGTGTACTCATTTTTGCATCAATGAATTTGAGTAAAACTGAAGATTTTATATTGAAAGTTATATTATTAACCTTATTTACTTGTTATATGTTCTACGAAACTCAGTTATGTCAAAATTTTGGTCATAGTGTTCAGTGAGATATGATATCAATTTTACTTTTCATAATGGTGTACTCATTTATGCTGAGCACTATATATACGATATAAAGAAGAAACAAAAAGAACAAAGCAATTATAGGAAGAGCTATAAAGTTTTGTTGTAGGACCAATGTTGCGATAGACATATATTCACAGAAATGCCTGTTTTGCGCTATTTTCTATACAATCTGTCATGCTTCCGGGGGAAGGCGTCCTGGAGTGGACCCACTGGCATGGTACTGAACTCCCCTGGGTGAGCTGGTCCTAGTTTAACCAACCCCTATACAGGGATTGTCAAGGGTAAGCCCAGGGGGTCTAAATTCCACAGCTGCTAGTACCAGGGTGATGGCTCGTAGGCTTAGCCTATACTATGGTAAGGCCAAACAGGGAAGGAGACACCAGAGCCCAGGGTCAGGAGAGCTGGAACGGGTTCTACCGAGGAGAGCACAAGGTGGTCCTGACTACCAGTCAGAGAAGCGGAAGCATACTAACTCAATAATCAGGCACCTCCCAGCAGTGGAGGTGGCCTGATATACCTGAGGACGGACAGCTATTGGTCAAGGGGAGTGTCAGGTTGAGCCGTGTCCGGTCCCTAGATTCACAGGGGAGGAGCGAGGCCGCTCTTAGTGCACCACTGATTAGATTCATGACTCCGACCATTGTAGTGTGCTGATGTGTAAGCCCGGTGGTCAGTAGACAGGAAGGGGACCCGGCGATGGCACCAAAACACAGCACGCCTGGACACCGGATGCTCGATCGGTAGAGGAACAAGGATGCAAACCCAGGAGAGGTGAGCTGGGGAGGGTGCCAGGGGACCTAACACAATTTTGATATGTTATCAAACTATAAATGACTGATGGTGTCTGGTCCTTGGTTTAAAAAAAGACAGCTGCACTCTGAATACTAAACTATACAATCATGAACATAAGAATAAAGACTAGCATTATAGCTAAGGAGATATATAGCAGAATGAGACACTCAGCATATAAATATGGCCATATCCATAACCACCCAGAAGCCGCATTCAAGCATGCCTCTTTTACTAGGAACTTATAATGCCACTCTCTGGGTTAAAAAACCTCCATTTGAATGAGCGAGTAGTAGGATCTGCTAACAGAGAACAATAGCACCTTTTTCTATATTTCTCCTTAGCTATAATGCTAGTCTATATTCTAATGTTCTGATTGCATCACTTAGTATTCAGAGTGCCTCTGCTTGTTTCGTTACAATATGTTATGTCAGCTTTTGCACCTGTACACATTGCACATTTGGGAGTGCCGCCGTTATTCTCTCGTTTGGTCCTTGGTTTCAGATATAGAATTTTAGTGGCATTTTAAAGGGTTATTTTGATCTTTTTTTTCAGGAGCCCACCGTTCTCCAGGCTTCCACCTCCCTGAATGTTGGAGTCAAGTTGATTGATGGAGAGTTCAGGCCAGCAGCATTCAGGAGCTCTAGATTTCCTAAAAATGCAATTCTGCCTGTAAGTAGCTTCATTCTGTGTCAAAAATGACCTTGAATATGATCAGTAAGTTACTGAACCCCGGAACTTTTGTGTTTTTCCATCTACGGAGCCGGATGAGGGTATGTTTTTTTGTGCTGAAGTTATGTTTATATGATATAATTTGGGGGTACATATGACATTTCTGGCCGCTTTTTCTATATTTTTTAGGAAGTTTAAAGATTAAAAAGTGGCAATTCTGGCACGTCGATGTTTTGATAGATTGAACTTTGTTGCACACGACAATACGAATGATTTCATTATGTAATTTTTTTTTCTTTATTTTGAAGGGGGAATAAAGGGGATGATTTAAACTATTATATATTTTTGTAATATTTTTCTTTTTTTGTTTTTAATTTTTTTAATCTTTCATTTTACTTTAATTTTTGAATCTGCAATTGTTTTATCACTTATACTACCTATACAGCCTCTTGATAATCAAGGCTTTGGTCGCAGGGTGGATTTTTAGCATGTTGTCAGAGCTCAAGTTGCAGTTCAAGTGAAGGTCTGGGTGCTGGGTTTCTTTTTATACAACCCACTAATTAACCGATCATTTACTGACTACAAGTGAGGATGTAAACTAGGATTGGGGGCACTATATGACCAGGCGACAAAACTTTGTCTTGACAAAATCTGACCGTTGTGTGTTCATTAATGATCAATATTTCAGCATTGATGCCAATTTATTTTCTTAACCTAAACCACATTTGGGAGGGATTCAGCTTTCAAAAGAAAATTTATACAACCAATGGATGAATTTAACGTCAGGTTATAAGCTTTTATTTGCATAACATGGATAAGCGACATAACTTCTGTCAGGGAGTGTATATGATCGCTTATGTCTGGGGCCACAAGGGAGTGGGTACTCAGGTCTCGGGCGGTCAGTTGCGGGGCATGTCATGGGTGGTCCATGCCCGAGCCTGTGCCCTTGAGTGACAATAAAAAGGGTGTATTTATAGGGATGGGGGTTGTCAGTCGTGACGCCACCTGTGGATTCCGGCGAAGGCACCGGCGCTGCTTGGGCCTCCGGGGTGATGGGCGGCAGCCAGATGGAGTGGCTCCCTACAGGAGGAGCAAAGTCCCCGGGGTGTTGGAAGTAGGAATGGACGGTGAAATATAGCAGCACAGTCGTTGCTGCACAGGGTTGGAAGAGCGTAGTCGGTGTCGTGCAGGATGGTTAGAAAGAGGGACACGCACACATTAAAGTCTTTTCGTAAATTTACTGATGACTGATTACAGGTACACACATCCGGAGCGAAGGAAAATACCTTGGGAGCTCCACAGCAAGCAGGGTTGTAGGCCTCCTTATTCTGCTTTCCTGTTCTGAGTCTGGCAGGTATGGAACTTAGCCGGACCGTTACTTCTCTCTCTCCACACCCGTGTTGCTGCACTGAGGGCTCTCTCAAGGGCCACCGCTGTCTCTCTCCCTGCGGTCCCTGGCTCTCAATTGTTGGTGCTGCATGTGTCCGGGAAGCTAAGCCTCCTCGGGATACTGGCTTCTCTGCTGGGTCTATCTCCTCTGTCCCCTGCAGACTCGGGCTACAGTGACCGGTGCTCTAGTGGGGTGAGCCAGTAAATTGTTCCTGGCCTTTGCCTTCGATCCCTACTCTGCAGGCCCTCACACTGACTTTGGTGTGTACTGGTTTAGGCCTAGCACAGCTCCGGTACCAGTTCAGCTCACTAGTCTCTGAGCTTCCGTGCAGCTTTTCTAGCGTCTGCACACTGTGTCTGACTCCGCCCCCAGCACCTGTATTTATAGGGGGAAGTGGCTTAAGGCAACCAGATGGGCCCCCCTACAGGCCTGGGGTGGAAGGTGTTGGGTGTAAGTGGGTTACTTGCTGTGGGAAATCCTTCAGTGTCCAAGGGAAGCCTGTGGCCACCTGGTACAGGGTGCCACACTTATACTGTAGGCCAGTGGTCCCCAACCTTTTTTGTACCAGGAACCGGCTTCATGCAAGATCAGTTTTCCATGGCCCGGCAGGGCAAGGCTTTGGTCATATAGGATGGGGTTATGGAGAGAGAGGGAGTTGAGCACCCTGTTTCCCCGAAAATAAGACAGTGTCTTATATTAATTTTTGCTCCCACAGATGCGCTACGTCTTATTTTCAGGGGATGTCTTATTTATCCATTCCCTTGCAGCCCCCAATACAGTATCCACATCATTTACTTCCAGCCCATAATATCCCCATCATCCCATTGCAACCCCCAATATCCCTATCATCCCCTTGCAGCCCATAATATCCCCATCATCCCCTTACAGCCCCCAATTACGGTACCTGCAAAGAAAACACACACACTCACTCACATTTCTCACCAGTCCACCGGCCATCCAATGCCACTCCCAGCTCCCTGCCTCAGATGCCGTCGGCCAATCAGAGGCCCGCAAGTAACGTCATCAGATGACGTTATCTGCTGACCTCTGATTGGCTGCCGGCTCACTGTACATCTACGCCTGCACACCCCTCATAATAGTGTCTGCTGGGAGCCAAGTCACTGAGGGACGGGGAAGCAGGCAGCATCCACCTTATACAGTGAACTCTGAGCCGCCGCAGACAGTGCAGAGCAAACTTTTAGTGTGTAGTGCTGGTCTGCAGTGGCACAGCGGACCACTACAGAGAACCAAACGACCCAGTCCAGGTCCACGGACCAGTGGTTGGGGACCCCTGCTATAGACCATCGCTTATAATAGATCTCTTGCAACTATGAATTGGAATATAGTTATACTGTAATATAAGAAGGTTTTATACTGCAAAAACAAGAGATCTAAGGTGACAGTTGCTGGGGTCTTAAGCTAACCTAAGGCTGTCATGGTAAGTCATCGGCTTTTCACGATGCTGTTACCAGGAGCCAATACTGATGTGTGAGTGCTGATTCAGGCTGCTTTCACATCAGCGTTTTTAGAATTTCAAGGCAGATCCAGCAGTTTTGCCGGATCTGCAGCATCTGCAGCCTTATTGGGACACTTGCGGCAAGCCCCATTCATTCTCTATGGAACTTGCAGTCATGTACGGTAAGTGCGGTCTGGCACTTGCGGCGAGTTAAAAGCCACTGCTAGCAGTGTTTTTTTTTAGCGCTGCCACAAGTGCCGGATTTGCCGCACATGACTGCAAGTCCCATAGGGAATGAATGGAGCTTGCCGCAAGTGACCGTTACGCGGCAGATGCAGCAAAACTGCCGGATCTTCTGCGAGCGGCCAAAATCGCTGATGTGAAAGCTACCTTACAGCAGCATGTAAATTGTTAAACTGCCACGATCGAGCAAGCTCTGCTTGTCGCAGTTATGCAATGATGCTATGTAACACATCCAGCATCTGCTGCATATGAAGCAGGCTCAGCCCTAGTTACCCGCTGTGTACCTTAGATACCAGCCGGTGAGCGGAGAAGGCTGGTAACTAAGGTATACATCGGGTATCTAGGCAGCACGCGCTGCCTAGTTACCCGCAGTTTACCCTGGATACTGATCGCGTCTCCCGGTCTCACACGCAGTGATGCTGCGTGTACATCGGGCGACCATTGCCAGGTTTTCGGTCCAGTCCGAAAACCTGGCGATGATCAACCAGCGATTTATCGCTGGTTGATTCAGAATGTCACACGCGTCAATATCGCTGCAACGTCACGCGCAGCAGCGATATTGACAGCGATATTGATGCGTGTGACATCTCCTTAAGTGTACATATGTCACACAGATGTAGAATAGGAAACCACAATCTCAGTTGCTGCACCACCACCCAGCTGGTTCCTGTAAAGGCTAATACTCCAACTGCACACTCCATAGAGGCACCTGCACAGATAGGAGTGTCCCTGACCACAGGACTAGATGATGAGTGCTCTGGCCTTGCTTCCTGATTGGCTGTCGAGAGCTTCCCGTTCCCACTAATCAACCAGGGGTGAGGTTCCTAAGCACAACAACCAGGGCAAGCATACAAAGAAAGACAATGCGAACATGACTGTGTGGTAGCAGGGACAGTGTGCACCTAAGATGTGTCTCCAGCTAGGGACTCCAAGGCTAATCCCTGTCCCCAAGATTACTCCTGAAGGTGGTGATGCCTGGGTTATGTACCTTACTAGCCTCCCGGATAAGACTCACCTCAATGTCCCCTTTCTCTCTGCAAGGGAATGAATTGGCTGGAGAGCAGGGAAGTGTACAGGCAAGGCAACAGGTATAGCAAGGTTACAAATAGAAGCTTTGCTGCTGCAAGAGCAATAACACTACAGCTGAACAACAGCAAGCTTCACCACAGGCAAGTACACAAATTCAATAATGGGAGTGAGGTTAGAGACAGGGAGATATAGCGAAGGGGAGGGTAACAACAGGCTACAGCTGAAGGTCAAGAGAATACTCATCCAGCAGTAGCGGTGAAAATGTCTTGGTCCCTTCAGTATAGAAGAGCAAGCACATCAGTAAGGATACATTCACATGTTCAGTTTTTGGTCAGTTTTTCACATCAGATTTTGTAAGACAAAGCCAGGAGTGGATTAAAAAGCCTGAAGTGGTGATATCTTTATTATACTGTTCCTTTGATTGTTTCACTCCTGGTTTTAGCTTGTAAATAATTATGTAAAATAATGATTACACACTCACACTCAATGTGTGAACGTGGCCTAATAGAAAGACGGCACACTTCTGTATTTATCGCCCACTCCTGGTTTTGTCTTACAAAAACTGATGTGAAAAACTGACCAGAAAGTGAACATGTGAATGTAGCCCAAAACTGTCAAGTGAGCTCTACAGACCTCTGATTAATTAAAGACCTTCTGGCCTCAGGTCCCCCAAAGGTGACAAAAGGACGTAGCACACTCACGACAACAGGTGTACAGATAGTTCAGACATCAGAGCTGCCTGAGAGGAGAACTGAAGTCATAAGGAAAGAAATTACAGCATTGTGGTGACAGTGCAGAGTGTCTGCAGCAGACTGTCAGGTGTGACCAGATACCAAAGCTACCAGCAGCAAATAGAGCTTGAATGGTCGATGTTCCTTTAAATTTTTTTACAGAAATCAGTGGTAGAAGTGATTCACCCAGGGGACTATGGGAACTCGGAAACCGGGCGTGGAGTTGGGGGAAATGTCACTGGTGGCCTGACCGGACCTGTAGCCCTGGTAGTCAATTGTAAATAAAAGAAAAGGGATAAATAGAATAAATGTCTCGTGACGCCACCTGCAGTTATGGTGATGCTCACCAGCGCCGCTGTCAGACCGCCGGGGATGATGGTAATGCAGCTAGATGGTTCAGCTCCCTGCAGACGGAGCAGGTCCCCGGGGCAGCGCTGCCACTGCACTTGTTGTCGTGGTGGCAGTGATTCAGCAGTTCATGAGGAAAGAAATACTGAGGCTTGTTAGCTCTATAGGGTATTTTACTGGAAGCTGGTTATGATGGTATGCAGGTTCACAGTTACACAGTCTTTGCGGGTAGCTGGCCGGGTAGTCACTGAGGAGAATAACGTCTCTTTGAGGCTCCCAGAGAGTACCTTCTGTTTGTTTCGCTGTCCCGTTACATTCCTTGTACCTCCTTACTTCCTTGCGCTGACCTGCACAGCCCACTTGTCTACCAGACCTGTCAGGTGCTATGAGATACCCTTCTTCTCTTTTAAGGGGCTCAACCCTGTTTAGTGATCCTGGTGGGGCTGCACGTTCTGTACGGGGGAGACGGGGGTATTAGATAGCCCCACGACGTACTGGTGTTGACTGTTCAGGGATAAACTCCTGCACCGTGCCTTGGAGCCAGTTCTCTGCTGTGGACCAGGATTTCCTTGGACTGTTGAAGGTCCGGCACTGGGTCTCCTCCTTCTGTCTGGCTCACCACTCCTTCTGAGCGCCCTCCCTGGAGTGTCCATTGAAGGGTCCTTCTCTGTCTCTCTCCACAGACGTTCTCTCTCACTGACTGACTCTCTGACTGCCTGACTCTCTGAGTGGATCCCGCTCCTTCTACCCTAACACTCCTCCCAGTAGGACCGGTTACCCTGGTAATGGGTTGCCAATTGGTTCCCTATGCTAGGTGTAGGGATGCTGGGGTAAGAGCCTCAGGTTGACGGTTCACTCCCCAATGACAGGAATACCGCAAACTCAGTCATGGGTGCAGTACCCCTACTGTGTCGCACTGACCAGTGGGGTGCCACAGAAGCAAATATAAGAAACTTTACATTATCTCTTATAAGAAAAATGTGCTCTTTTCTCCACATGTGAGCCACTTCTCCCTCTACCTCCTGTCATCTTTGGCTCATTATTCACTCTGAATAACAGCTAAACGTGTTGTAGCTCAAAGCAAGATGGACAAAAAGATGACTCAGGTGACTATTTGTCTTTCTTATTCATTAGTGAAGTGATTATCTAATCTGAGTGTTGGATTCACATCTACATTGCTCAGGACTGCTGTACAATGTCCCCCATGCAGCTGCTGCCTCTGTTTGTGTGCTACATATGAATAAAAGAGCAGGAATCCCGCTGTTTCTGTGTACTGTGTATGGGATTCTCCACCTGTCCAATCAGAGAAAATGGAAATGAAATAACCCATGTACAGAATTACCAATAGTGAGGAAAGTACTGGAATCGGTGTGAATCAGTTTGCATGGCCTGTTCCATCTGCGACGTCAGTAATTTGTGGCCAGAATCAATGAGGACAGCCTCTTTCCTGAAGGCAGCCATGGCTTTTCTTTTGATTAATTGTCCTGGCACAACGTCACTTGTATATTATAGTAGCCACAATGGCCAATCAAAATAAGAGCCATAATGTGGCACCCATCTGGCTAGGCGCCACAGAGAGGTATTACACTTTACAAATATATGTGGTCCTCTGTAAGTTGTGGGTTTAGGGTTTAACCTATGGAGTCTGTTTTCACACACACACAGGACTAGGCCACCTTAGTATAGAGGGACTGATTATTCAGTAGATCCAAAAGGGGGTGGAGTCAGTGCAGGAAGACTTGAGTGACAGTTAGCTCAGTTAGTGCTGGGAAGGCAGTCAGTGAGGACGTGCCTGACAGCTCTGCGACAGGAGGGATCACCATCTCTAAGAGGGGGCCCAGGACAGAAGGGGATGGACCAGAACCGGTTGGAGCCGGCTGGTTCAGTCTGGGGAACACCAGCAACACGGAAGCCGAGGCAGTCAGCGGTTTACCCTGGCCGCAAACCGACGAGCCACGGGCCCATAATCACTGGGTAGCCATAGGCGCCACAAGAAGTTACCTCGCCCCTCAGTACTAAAACAGGTCCTAGATTACAGGAGCATCGGCCCGGATTCTGGTGGCAGGAGGATTTGCTAGTTATCGCTCCTGTCCGTACCGGTAAAGGAAACCCGTGCTCCACTTTAGGAGATCAGGGGACTGGCAGGAGAGCTCTGCAAGGGTGGGGAAATAGAGAGAAGGACAGAATTAGACCCCGAAAGACTTAAGAAGGAACATCTGGAGACTCCTTAGGGGGACGGTGTGCCGACAACTATCACCAGCTAAACCAAACTGTACTGTGTTTCTCAATAACATCTGTAGGTACCCAGTAAAGAGGAGTTGAAGTTGAACTTGTCTCTGTCTTTCTCCCCGCCGGCGCCCGGAGGGCCTCAACAACACCAGCATCTCACCAGAGGGGTAAGAACAACCACTACTCCCCTTATCCCCCTCATCTTCCTCCATCACTGCTGCCCTGAGGTAAAACCTCCACCTGTGGGGAGCTGGACCCCACTGAGCTGCACCCATCATCACATCAGCGACCGGGATCCACAGGTGGTGTCACGTTCTCTTTATTACCTGTAAGTATTCCCTCCTCATCTTTTTTTTTTTTTTTTTTAAATTCTTTATTTTCACATTTTGAATATATATAAACCATAGACAAATTTTACAAGTATGACATACTTTCAAGCTCAATTGCTTCTTGTATAAATTCTACAAATATTCAACAGTGACAATAACTATATGTAAAACCTGTCACATCTCTCTTAACCAAAAGAGGTGGACACACCTATTTGCCAGACTGCTTATAGCAGAAGAAGGAGTCCTCGCTCCATTAGGATATATCAGACAGTCAGCCTTTTTGATTCTCCACCGATCACATTCTCACAGGTTTCCGAGTGGATTTTGTCCAAGACCACGCGTAGTCTTAACTATATAACTAACTTAGCTGTCTAAGTATTTTGCATGTTACCAAAAAACACCGATAGGAAAGTCAGGGTAAGACCCAATCTGGGAAAGAAAGAAGAAAGTAAAGCGAGGAGAAGGAGACGGGGCGGGGGGGGGAAGCAAAAAGGTGAGAAGGTAGATCCTCAGCCCCGTTAGTGCGAGTCCAGGGGTTTTTACTCCTCTCCAATACCCCGAAGGGTCGGAGTGGAGAGAGGGAGAGGTCCAGCCCAACAATGTGTCTCGAAGTATGCCTATTTCCAACTATGTCTTGCCGTCTAACAGCAACCGATTATATTCCCTCCTCATCTAACAAATGACAGCCAGGGCCGGAACCGGGAACCCAACCACCCGTGATTTCCCAGTTAAATCCATCAGACCCATGCCCGATATCCAAGTACCCCTAGCTCTGGGCTTATCAATAAAGTATCACCTTCCATAGATTACTGATGTGGCCGATGGAACAAGTCGTGTGAATCAGTTCACAATTCTAGTAAGTTACAGAAGTCACTTGCTGAATTTATTCCATAATCATGCAGTCAGATGGTTGAAAAAAGTGGAGCACTAGTTTGGTGCAGAGGATTGCCATGTTACCAGTATTACAGAGACTATGTAACATTATATTCCATTAGCAACTGCATGATATCTATTTATCAGATAGGAATAATCATTGACTATGTGGCACCCCTACGGATCCAGTCACCACAGAGGTAGTACACCCAAGCCAGAGGTGTAGTACCCCACTTTCAGGTAAGGAGGGGACACTTATCGGTATCCAGACACCCAGATCACCACACACCACTCCATGTCATGGTTAGGACAAGAATGCTCCTAAGGGAGAGCACAGTACCTGATCATGTCCGAAGAAGAGGAACCAGGGTAGTGGGGATGGGTGGAGAGTGGAGTTTAGAAGAGCAACCAGGAGGGAGTGAAGTCAGGGAGGACACAAGTTAGTGACGCAAGACACGTGACAGGCGATATAAAATGACGAGAGAAACATCTAGAAGATAGTTGGTGGGTGGCTGGCATGTGGCTGAAGGGTCAGAGAGGGGTAACATCTGGCAAGAGACGTCCTGAGGACTGGAGCCAGTGGGAGCTCATCCTAAGACCTGAGAGAGGCAAAACTGGACAGAGCAGCTAAGCGAACGAGAGAGAGGGTGCTCCAGAAGACAGAGGGGTCCTAGGGGACTGGGTAGTGAGCAATCCACCCAGGAATTAGCTGGATCCTCTCTACTCCACCTCCAAGGACTCAGCGCTCTGCGGGCTGTTGCAACGGTGACGATTGCTGTAACCGAGAATGACAAAGCTGTGAGTAAAACATCTTGAGACTGCACCCCACTGTGTCTGTGACTTTCTTGCTGCGCCCCTGCGCTGTAACATCAGCACCAACTCACCCAGTAACATTTGCTGCCCTGAGGGTGTGCTCTACCCATGGAGGGGATTTCCATCAAGATGCCTTATCACCAACCCCCCAGTGGAACTGTGTAGCAGCGGTGGCCTCTATTAGCCGCAACCCGCGGGTGGCGTCATGTGAACAAGTATCCCCAAGTCCGCTGTGACATCCCAAAGCAACGACTACTGGCCCAGTTCCAAGTACCTCACGGGGCAAATCAAATGCGAGGTAAATAGCAGGCTGTTAGTGCCAATAAGAATAACCAACTTATTTTTTATTTATTTTTTTCAGAAATTAGTAATACACATGAAAATAATTAACTTTGTAAGATATCTTATTAGAGAAATCGGCTTCTTTCTCCTTATGGACTGATCTTTTAGTCTCAATTCATGGGTAAAATCTGTATCCAGAGAAATCAGATGTTCCCATTACAGAGACAGGAGAGAGCTTATGCGAATTGTAAGGATCTATCACAAGAGACATTAATAATCAGAAAGGATAGTGGGGATTTGAGAGATGACATTTTTGGTGCCTATTTTGTGACCACCTTTTCAATACAGAGTGAACAAATTACAGGAATTCTTGTCAAACATTGGGATGTCATCCTTAATGTTCTGGTCTGTAAAGGGATCCTACCAGAAAAAACAGTAGTCATGTTTAGGATGGCCCCCTCCCTGAATAACCTTTTAGCTCCCAGTAGATTGAAAAGAAGAAGGGAAATTAAAAGTGCAAATTTTAATAAAGATGAAATGGAAATCACAACTACATTTTTAAAACCAAAGCAAGGTTCCATTAAATGCCATAAGAAAGGTTGTTTGTGTTGTTCCTCCATTTATGATAACATAGATACTTTTTGATCCAAAATTGGGAATACCAATACATTTAAAATCACCCAAAGGCTTACATGTCAGTCAAGTTATGTGATATACTTGATTGATTGTAACTGTGGGAAACAGTATGTTGGACAAACCACGCAACCCTTACACAATAGGATGAACTCCCATAGATATAATATCAACAAAGGTTTCTTAAAACATGGTTTGTCAAAACATTGCCATGAGGTACACAAGGGTAATGTAGCCCTGCGAGTCCTTCCTATCAATCATATTCCTGTTGGAGTCCCAAATAGGTTACAGAGTCTGAGCAAAAGGGAAACATATTGGATCTATAGGCTTGATACCCTATATCCTAAGGTATTAAATGAGGTCAGTGATCTCTTTTAAATTGGTAATACAACTCATATAAGATCAGTTTCTCTTTGATTTTTTCTGCCCCTCTCTGTGAACAGAAATTTGAGAGTCATGAAACAATTAAGGGAAAGCCAACTACCTTTGTAGTTGATACATAATGCCAACATCATGGGATAAATGGTTTATAAAGTTTTTTCCCGCTAATGGTGACAGTTTTTGCTGAATTGGTGAGAGGTAATGGATGTGATGTGAGTTCGTTGTCTGCTTCAGTCCTCGGCTCTGCTTCCTTTTTCATGCTTTGGCATTCTTTTTTTGAGTTCAGATATTCATCTCCCCGGGAATTTGGTCTTTAGCAAATAAGTGGATAGGACCATTGCCAAGCCTAAAGGTACCCTCACATGCGGTAATATCGCCGGCCATTTCGTTGGCAATTCCATAATTCAGCGATGTGGAAACCACATCGCTTGTGCGTAGTAGCGTGAGACAGGGCGATTTAACTGTGACAAATCGCTGGTGGAGCATCATCTGATCGCCCTGCACTGCAGTGAAATCAGGCGATAACCACGAGGCGATTTCTGCGTATCTTGGCGTGTGACAGGGCGATAGCGATGTAGAAAGCGAGCTCAGACCATCTGGAACCAAAACCAGAGGCGTGCCTGAGCGTTCTGTTTGGCTCGCCCCGTCTGCAGCGATTGGTGGCGGCTCCTGCGTTCCCATTGTCTGGCCATGGCTAAGGCGCCATATTTGATTAGCGATATAGTAGAAAGAGCACTTGCGTCATGTAGTGTGCAGACATCCTGACAAGGCTGACCAATGATAACGCAGTTGTGTCAGCCAATCGGAGTGGTAGGGGCGCGGTGAAAAACACTCTGGCACGTCTGTCTCCTCGCCATACTCACATCCTACGCCCACATCGCTGATGAGATGGTGGCGCGTGACATGGTGATGTGGAAAAGGGAAATTGCTTCCGGTCTTCTGCAGGCGATTTCCAGAACGCAGGATCACCGTAGAACGCAGGCGAGATCTCTGTGTGTCCTCTTTCCTCTCAGTGTTCGCAGATTGGAGTATCTCTGCTCCTTCATCAGGGAGCGCGGGTACGTGCTTCTGCCTACACCACAGTGCTATCTGTGGGGGATAATGAAATTGACATGTAGATAGAGAATGTATCAATCTGATGAGCAGATCTCTATTAGATCTGATGATCAACTGTGGTCCCTCTGATTTTAATATGGGAACTATAGCGCAGAGGTTTAAGTTTTAGACTGATAAACAGATATTTCACAAAGTTTTAGTTGGTAGGTTCGATACCATGCAGTGTTTTTAGTACTTAGATTAAGATTTCATGGAGTTTTAAGCAAAGCAATGTGATGATTATTTTAGGAATCACAATTGAAATTGTTTTATACAGTTGTGGCCAAAAGTATTGACACCCCGGCAAATCTATCGGATAATACTCAGTTTCTTCCTGAAAATAATTGCAATCACAAATTCTTTGGTATTATTATCTTCATTTAATTTGTCTTCATTGAAAAACACAAAAAGAATTGTCCTAAAGCCAAATTGGATATAGTTCCACACCAAACATAAAAAAGGGGGTGGACAAAAGTATTGGCACTGTTAGAAAAATCATGTGATGCTTCTCTAATTTGTGTAATTAACAGCACCTGTAACTTACCTGTGGCACCTAACAGGTGTTGGCAATAACTAAATCACACTTGCAGCCAGTTGACATGGATTAAAGTTGACTCAAGCTCTGTCCTGTGTCCTTGTGTGTACCACATTGAGCATGGAGAAAAGAAAGACAAAAACTGTCAGACTTGAACCAAATTGTGAGAGCATGAGCAATCTCAAGGCTACAAGTCCATCTCCAAAGACCATGAATGTTCCTGTGTCTACCGTGCGCTGTGTCATCAAGAAGTTTAAAGCCCATGGCACTGTGGCTAACCTCCCTAGATGTGGACGGAAAAGAAAAATTGACAAGAGATTTCAACGCAAGATTGTGTGGATGGTGGATAAAGAACCTCGACTAACATCCAAACAAGTTCAAGCTGCCCTGCAGTCCGAGGGTACAACAATGTCAACCCGTACTATCCGTCGGCGTCTGAATGAAAATGACTGTATGGTAGGAGACCCAGGAAGACCCACTTCTTACCCCTAGACATAAAAAAGCCAGGCTGGAGTTTGCCAAAACTTACCTGAGAAAGCCTAAAACGCTGGGTCCCCTCAGAGGTCATGGGTCTTCCAGCAGGACAATGCCCCAAAACACACTTCAAAAAGCCTAGACAATGGTTTAGAGAAAGCACTGGAGACTTCTAGGGTGGCCAGCAATGAGTCCAGACCTGAATCCCATAGAACACCTGTGGAGAGATCTAAAAATGGCAGTTTGGAGAAGGCACCCTTCAAATATCAGGGACCTGGGCAGTTTGCCAAAGAAGAATGGTCTAAAATTCCAGCAGAGCATTGAAAGAAACTCATTGATGGTTACTGGAAGCGGTTGATCACAGTTATTTTGGCTAAAGGTTGTGCAACCAAGTATTAGGCTGAGGTTGCCAATACTTATGTCCGGCCCATTTTTGGAGAATGTGTGAAATGATCAATGTTTTGCTTTTTGCTTCATTCTCTTTTGTGTTTTTTCATTGAAGACAAATTAAATGAAGATAATATACCAAAGAATTTGTGATTGCAATCATTTTCAGGAAGAAATGAGTATTATCTGAGAGAATTGCAGGGGTTTCAATACTTTTGGCCACAACTGTACATGCAAAATAAAAGTGAACAAAAGGTATTAAAAATAAAAAAATAAACTACTCACCCTCCACCGGCTGTCCACAACTGTAGATAAATGTTTTATTAAATGTGTGTTTATGTGTTTTTTTCAAAATTTGTTTGGAATGGGCGTTTTTGCCGGAAACACCGTCAGGCTGGGCAGGACTGGTGATGTCATTAACAATGTGTATATAACTTTTGTTGTGAATGTTGTGAATTTCATAGCCCTGATGAAGCAGCAGGTCCTGCTGTGAAACGCGTTGGCAGAAATAAAGAATAATAAACACCATCAGATTGGCTCTCATTGGTCTGCATGGAATATAGAACCTGGTCTTTCTCTTCTTCACCTTCAGAGTTAGCAGATGACAGTTGGTGCTAGAAAGGAGGAAGAAGGCAAGCTAGATGCAGAGGGAGGAGTTAGAGGTAGAGGGAGGGCTATAGGTAAAGGGAGGTGCTAGCAGGAGAGGGGGAAGCTAGAGGGAGCTAGAGGCAGAGGGTGGGGCTAGAGAGAGAGGGGGAGCTAGAGGCAGAGGGGGAGTTAGAGGCACAGGGAGGAGTTAGAGACAGAGGGAACTAGAGGCAGAGAGGGGAGCTAAAGGCAGAGGGGGAGCATAGAGGCATAGGGAGGGGGCTAGAGGCAGAGGGAGGGGCTAGAGGCAAAGGGGGAGCTAGAGGCAGAGGGAGGGGCTAGAGGCAGATGGGGAGCTAGAGGCAGAGTGAGGAGCTAGAGGCAGAGTGAGGAGGTAGAAGCAGAGGGAGAGGCTAGAGGCAGAGGGGAGTAGGTAGAGGGAGGGCTAGAGGCAGAGGAGGGGTAGAGACAGAGGGGAGCTAGAGGCAGAGTGTGGAGCTAGAAGCAGAGGGAGGGGCTAGAGGCAGAGGGGGAGCTAGAGGCAGGGGGGAGGGGCTAGAAGCAGAGGGAGGGGCTAGAAGGCAGAGGGAGGGGCTAGAAGGCAGAAGGGGGAGGCAAGTAGGGCTATGCAGAGGGAGGGGCTAGAGGCAGAGGGAGCAGAGGGAGGGCTAGAGGCAGAGGGGGAGCTAGAGGCAGAGGGGAGGCAGGGGAGAAGGCAGAGGGAGGGGCTAGAGGCAGAGGGAGGAGCTAGAGGCAGAGGGGGAGCAAGAGGCAGAGGCTAGTGGGGGCAGTTTGGCTCTTTTTAGTGATCCGGCTCATTCGGCTCCGCTCACTGAAAAGAGACGGCTCTTTTGACTCAAAAAAGGCTCTTTTTGTCAATAATCCTGCAGTCACTTTGTAATGATTACAGAAATTTGCCTGTACAGTGATCTCAATCTACACATGTACAGGGATCTAGTGAAGCAGTGTAGACTGTTTTTATCATTCCTGTGTCCTCAGATTGTCAGCTCCTGTGATCAGGGCTCTTGCTCCACCTTTGTTGCTTTCTATATGTCATTGTTTGGTCCCTTCTTAGTAAGTGTTGTGATATCTGTTGCTCTGTATAGGAATATTACTCTGCCAGCAGGATTATTCCTATACAGTGCAACCCTGGCCATATTGTTACGGCAACGCTGATTACACTGATACGTGTAGTGAAGGATCCATTTTTTGGACGCTGTATTATTATCGTCCTGTAAAGATTTTCATGCAGATGATATCACAATGGGGGCGGCTCTGTGGAACTGGGGACGGCGGCTGTCTTTCCTCCCTCTCCGCTCTCCCCCTCCCCCACCCGTGTGCTATCTTCTCTTCTCATGTGCTCTCCCCTTTGCCTGTGCGATCTCTCTCTGCCCCACTGTGCGTTCTCTTTTTGCCCCACACTGTGCACTCTCTCTGTCCTGCCCTCTGCGCTCTCTCTGTCCTGCCCTCTGCGCTCTCTCTGTCCTGCCCTCTGCACTCTCTGTCCCACCCTCTGTGCACCCTCTGTCCTGCCCTCTACGCTCTCTCTGTCCCACCCTTTGCGCTGTCTTTTCCCTGTCCATATGCTCTCTCTCTGCTCCCTGTGCACTCTTTCTGCCCTGTGCTCTCTCTCTACCCCATGTACTTTTTTTCCCCAATGCACTCTCCCTGCCCTGTGCGCTCTCCCTGCCCCCCGTGCAGTCTCTCTCTGCTCTCCCTGTGCACTATCTCTCTTCTCTCCCTGTGCGCTCTCTCTGTGCCGCCTGTGCACTCTCTCTGTCCCCCTGTGTGGACAGTGCAGAGACTGGAACTGGGGGAGAGGAGCGGAGCATGCAGAGACCAGGATCGGAGGAGGGGAGTGGAGAAGCATAGACCAGGGGAGTGGAGGGGAACATTCAGAGATGAACCTAACGAGGCCTGGAAGTGAGAGGAACAGACAGTGCTGGCGGAGGAGAGAGGAGCGGGACAGCGCTTGAGGGAGGAAAGAGGAACAGACAGTGCTGGAGGGAGGAAAGAGGAGCAGACAGTGCTGGAGGGAGGAGAGAGGAGCAGACAGTGCTGAAGGGAGGAGAGAGGAGCAGACAGTGCTGGAGGGAGGAGAGAGGAGCAGACAGCGCTGGAGGGAGGAGAGAGGAGCAGACAGCGCTGGAGACAGGTAAGTATGAAATTCTTTATTTTAACACTTAAAACGTCTGGCTCTGGTCCGTGCACACGGCTTCAGGACGTTTTTGGCCAAAACTGGTTGGTGCTGCTGGCAAAAAAAGGACATGTCTCCGTGAGGAGCACACGGAAATGCATCTGCTCCACACGGAGACATGGTCCATGCAGAGGTACAGACATCTAAAGGAGACCATAGAATATGATGCGCCTCCATATGTCTGTGCCTCTGGCATGTGTCGGCACAGCACACATACTGGAGGCACAGATGTGTGAAAGAGGCCTGACTCTGAAATAAAACTGTCAGTCTGTCTGAGGCTTTCACTCTACTTTTTATATATTGTACCAGCAAACTTACTTACAGACCTTAATGACATCACAGGTCATGTGTATTAAGGAGCCAATCACTGTGAGTGTAATCTTTCATATGGGAGGAGCCCCACAGGTCCTTGCCATTCCACACTTAGCATTAAGGTAAAGAATATTTATACCGTGTTAGCCAGTAGATAGAAAAATATATTGCAATCTGAGAGTCCTCAGTGGTTGATACCTTTTAATGGCTAACTGAAAAGATAGTAAACATAGCAAGCTTTCGGGACACTGTGGTCCCTTCTTCAGGCTAGTAATGACACGTCGGCTCATTTCGTTCACAGCAGGGAGCCGAAGGACACATCACTGCAGAGGGGAGCTAGAGGCAGGCACATACATTCTGCTGCAAGTTCTCCTGTTACAGGTCACCATAAAGCTTTATAAGCACTAACTGTTTCCAGCTCAATAATGGGAGAAATATGTATTCCATGGAGACACATTTTACCCATGAGTTAAGAATTTTCAATGTGAAGGATTGGTCCAGGAAGGAAAAGAAACAGACTTCTCTGATAAGACATATTACAAAGTTTCTTTTTTGCATGTGAACGATTTATTCATGAAAAAAATGTTTTCAGAAATGACGGTCACTCTGTAAACCTTTTCGTTGAAATGGTAAATGCTTGATTAGTAGAAAAATTACTGTTGTTACAAGGACTTTGCAGATGGTCTTAATCATGTTATAATCAAGAAAAAGAATACATTTTCTGCAAATCATAATAATTTGTCTATTACAAACCATCTCAGAATTTCTTTAACTGGCAAAACAATCTGAACAAATATCAAAATAATAATTCTATAAATGAAGAGATCTGTTTTTAGTTGTCTAAGAAGCTTATTTCTAGATTCAACTCTAATGGTACCTTTACACGCGGCAACATTTCTAGGGTGGCTACAGGTAACTTACTGGTTGCAGTGAAATCATGGAGACATGGTTCTATCTTGTTGCTGTGTACAAATGGAATAATCTCTCCATGATTTCACTGCAGCCAGTAAGTTACCTGTTGACACCCTAGAAATGTTGCCGCGTGTAAAGGTACCATAATGTTAAAAGGATCCAGTTAGGCTGCTTTCACATCAGCGGTATGCCGCGTTTTTTTTTCGCTGCCGCACCTGCCGCAAGAGCCGAAACCGCACCTGCCGCACACTTACCACAAGCCCCATAGAATTGTATGGGGCTTGCCGCAACTGAACCGCAAGTGCAGCCGTTATGCGGTAATCGCAGCAGTTGTGGTTTTTTCACCACAACTGCCGCGATCAGCGAAAACCGCTGATGTGAAAGCAGCCTTAGGAGTCCTACGACCACCAAAATAACTGCATTTTTGTATTGGATAATAAAAACAAGGTGAAATACTTTTCTGGCTGCAGAGTTTCCATCAACTATGACTTTTCATATAAATGATGCAGAAAGAAAAAGAAAAGGGCGCATGTGTAGACCCCACCTGATGAAGACGGCTTAGACCGTTGAAACGCGTTGTGGCAGTGGTATTGGAGGAAGAATAAAGGTCGGTTCTTGTCCACTAATTTGTCCAGTATTCCTTTGGCGCTCCCTGAGACCGCTGTACTATTGTTTTTATGTGAGTTTTCATATAAATGAGACTCACATGAAATGCACCAAGGGCAGTTTGATTCATTAGTAGGGCACCAATCTGCTGAATCATCTGCACCTAGCGCCACCCCTATGTGCTCGCTTGATGCCCTTTGGCCTGCCCATGAAACCATAGCATCCCATTACCTAAAGATTCAAAGCTGATTTCTGAGTGACAGCAACTCATCTTGCATGTGACATTGGCTCGGGGTGGTAGTACGGGCAGGGGGTTCCCTCCTGTATCCGTGTCCCGGCCATCCCCACAGAGCAAGGGGGGAATTTCCGTTGCAGTCATCCTGGCTGTGTGTGTGCTATTTATGGGTACAAGCCATACCTAAAATTAGGACATCTCACAGGCTAATGTTCGTTATTGACACAAATTCAGTTTTTTACTGAACGTTCTGCACATTAGCGCAGACACACCGATACTGCGTGCACAACATCTGAACAACTCTTTAGAAACAAATTCAGCTTTAAGGTACATTTTTCACGTTGGCTGCTTCACAACTCCTGGCACTACCACTGTCGCTAATCTGTCCTACTTCTTTCTGCTTAACACCACAATCCCGCACGTCAATCATTTAGTCCCTTTTCGACCTAGGGTCATGTCCCATCCACATCCACAGTGACCCATTGACACAGCAGTTTCAACCGGAAACTGGATTCTGTTCTTCTATCACTCACTACTACATTGACCTGATCGGTTAGGTCTTAGCTAAGGTTCCTCCTGAGGACACATATCACGGGAGAGAGTCCACTGACAGGGAAGCCTACTCTGAGTGTGAGCCTGGAACTCGTAACAGTGGGACACAGGTTGTTCTCTATATGTACCACTTCTTAAGTCCTTCGCAAGAGCTCTATTCCCTCATCCACCCATGTAAGGGTGACAGCTGCCACAAACACCCACTTATTGCGATCTCAAGTATCTATACGGCTTGCATACAACTATTACTGTAGACACTAAACTAACAACTATTACTACTGAACTAAAATGAAGTCTTCCTTCTAAGTCTAGAGGCTAGCACCCCCCCTCAGTGGGCTGATTCCACTACTTAACTACTGCTCAGTAGCTGAACAGTCTATAGTATACATCTGTCTATCTTAAGTACTCCATCACATTTTATCTTATTGACACACCCACTCCAGGGGCGGGGAAGACTCGGAAACTGGGAGATTACTCATTGTTCTCCTTCACTTCTCTTCGGCTCTTTTCACGGGGACAGACGGGGCCGAGACCCAGTCCCGTGACCCTGACAGTGTCATTTTAATAAACGGGGAGATGTTAGGGAAAGTCTGAGGGGTTAAAAGGGGTATTCGTGACGCCACCTGCGGTGTGCAGCCAGGGCAGCCGCCGCTGCTCCAGAACCTTTGGGGACGGTGACCGGCAGCTTGGGTGGCATCGCCTTTCCCCCCCCTCAGGTGGAGCGTAGTCCCCAGAGCACTGGAGTGGTATTCCCTGGCTCGTACCTTGGCCGTTGGTCACTCAGTTGACTGCACTCTGGGTGTTACAGGCGGCCTCTGCGGCCAAACAGTCTCTCACACCACAGCTGCAGTTCCGTTACTTTTACTTAGGTGTTAAACATGGCCGTTGGTTATGACTCCTGCCAGTCTCCGGTTCACTGTTTCACCAGAGGCGGGTTAGTGCAGTCAAGCCACGGTTGGTGCCCTCTTTGTCCTATCTAGGTGTCTCAGTCTCTGGTGGTCTGTCTCTCTCATTAACAGGGGCACTACACTCCGTAACTGTGGGAATGCTATACCTCTGGTGGCAGGCTCACCCGGTGGGGCACCACATTATCCCTATACATAAATACAGAGACATCACATTATACACAAAAACACATAACACAATTCACACAAGTATAATACAACGTGGTTGGAATCTTTAGGGTTTCAGGGCGCCCAGGACATCGAAGCTAACCGGATCTCTTCCTTCCTACAGTTTACTGACCTAAGTGAGGGCCTCCTCACCAAGGTGCGACATCAATAATGCCACTTTGGCCAGGTTTGAAGAAAACTGATGGTCCAAAAATTCAAAGTGCAGAGTGCACTTGTTGATGAATCCACAGAACTGCTTCGGGTCACTGTCAAATCATGGAGGAGCAGACAAGCAAGGACAGGCACCAGAAGCTGAATTAACTGCAGTGTGCATTCTGAAGCCGCTAAGTACACCCTTTAATGTGCAGGATTGGAAATGATGCAGCATCATACCTGGAACGACCCACCCACAGATTTGAAATGCCAGGACTGCGCTTCTGCATTAATTATCACGCCCACTGAGGCATATTAACAATGGAGCAAGGGGAGACATGGAGCCAGAGAAAGTGCCCACCGTGTCTGCTGTCTTGATGACACCCTGCTTATTAACATAGGAACATGTAAGTAATAAGAGCATTTTACACAGCAATTACAGGACACAAGTAGGTCAGACAGGGATGGTTAGGGATGTAGTAGGAAGCTGCAGGGACAGATATGGTACCTTTACACGCCGCGACGGCAGGCTGGATACATCCCGCTACAGGCTACAAATGTAGCTTGTAGCGCCAATGTAGCCCGTCGTAGCGGCGTCTGAAGACGTGACGATACAGCCGGCAACAGATACATCTGTTTTCTAGCTCTGCTCGAAAACTGATGGCTACAACGCCGATGGTAGCGAGCTGTATCGGCGTGTAAAGAAGCAACGGAAGGGAACTCGGGACAGCCTGCGATGTAGCTAAGGCGTGACCCTGGCTCCGTGTTACCGCGCCCCATGTGCGATCATTGGTGGAAGATGGTGCGTTGCGATTGGTTGTCGCCGCACAGGGCGGCATATTTAAGGAGCTGACGAGTCACACTACACAATTGCTCGAGCGTCGAATATTAATCAGCCTCCTGGGATGCCTGCCCAATCATGGTATTATTGCTTTGTCCTATCAGCGTACGGACATCTCGTAATCCACTATTGGAGCACGCCTATGTGCTGTCCCTGCTGCACCAGGTACGCCCATAGTAGCTGGTTGTAGCGGTGTGTAAATGAGCTACAGATGGCTACTTGAGACACCCGGCGATGTAGCTAGCTATAGATGTAGCGTGGCGTAGCGCACCTTGTCGCGGCGTGTAAAGGTGATGCGTTGACTGTTTGTAACCGTTTTGAGCGTGCTCGTGCACGTGAAGTAGCGGGATGTATCCAGCCTGCCGTCGCGGCGTGTAAAGGTACCATTAGAGATAGGTTTGGGGGCATAAACTAGGTGACAGGTTCACTTTAATGATATCCAGTTTTTTTATGCTAAATGTTTGTTATTTGTGACCTGTTATTTACCAAATATTATTTATTGCTCACACTTCCCACCACCAGCCACATGCTTCCATTTCATGACTCTGGCTTGCCTGGGTTGGTTCTATCTCTTACGTTTTGAACATTGTACGTTTCCATTTCGATCTTCGACACTCTCCACTATAGATTTCTCCCCTTCTGGCCAAACTCCAAAGACAGGCAGACTTTGTTTGCCAACAGCAGCTCATGGCTGGACCTTTCTGCATAGTTTCAACCAATCATATAGAAAGAAAGTATCACCATCAAGTGTTACCAATCAAAGTCATGGGGCCTACAGAGTACCCAGGCTGAAGTCAATATGTGGCGCCCCACTGGTCTGCCCGCCACTGGGAGTACCGCACTCCTCCATTAGTGAGAGGGTAGTGCTCCTGTTCTCTGAATTGGGACAGTGAAGTTGAGACTCGACACCGTAACACACACACGTAGGACCCCGGGCAGGGACAGTGGGCAGACCTGAGACGGTGGGCAGACCTGGGAGGGTGGGCCTGGTCTCAGAAAGGGGGACACGGGTGAGAAAGTAGAGAGGAGTTTTGAGGAGGACAGCGAAGGAGTAGGAAGTTGGAGTGGGAGTCGATAGGTGGTGGAGGTGTTAGCTCCCGTGGGCTGGAGCACGGTCACACTCTCCCCGGGAGGGAAAGACGAAAGGGTGAAGAGAGAATGAGCCCTTAGGGTATGGAAAAAGCCTAAGATCACCCCGCATGCCCATATCTGGCAGGGGAACAGAGGGGCTGGTGGACGAAACAGGGGACCGACCCTGAACACGGTGCGGGATCCATACCCAAACTGTTGAAACCGGAAGCAAGTCCTAAAGGGGAACTGACTCAACAACTGGCATAACTCGGAGAATGCGGCTGTACTAAGGCGCGGCACTAGGAAGCAGTGCCAATCAATGCCTGTGGCTGTCGGTACCCGAGCTCTTTGCACGGAGGAGCTGACAAAAGAATCAAGACAAGCTAGAGGTGCCGAGTGTACCACCAAGAGTAAAGGAAACTCAGAGAGAGAGAGAGACAGGAACACCTAAGGGTCTCGACAACACTCTCCCGATTCTTGAGAAACAGCTGGACCAGAGAACAGCAGAGGGAAGCACCTCGCGGCCTGGTTAAAGTGTTGAAGTAAAAGGTACAGAACTGCAGTTGAAGTGTGTGAGACTTTTCTTTGTGGCGCCCACTGGCTGCACGATCACCATGGTGCTGATGATCCAATGAACACCGGCCAAGAATGAACTGACTTCACTACTCACTGCCCAGGTGACTCCGCTTTGCTTGCAGGGAGCGAAACGATTCAAGCTGCCGGTCATCGTCCCCAGAGGTTCTGCAGCAACGGCTGTCACATACTGCGGGTGGAATCACGAATCCCCCTTTTTCCAATTCCCCCGTCATCAAAGACCAGCATCCCTTTATTAAATGACACCACCAGGGCCACGGAGCCGGGTCACAGCCGTGCCATCCCCCGAATGCAAAAGGACCGTAACAACCAATCCGGTTCTGAGTATCCCCGAAATCCTGGAGTGGGCATGTCAAATACTGTGTGGAAAATTGTTTTATAGCTGAGGGTGAAATATATTTAATTATTTCTCTGTACTTCACAGAAAGTAATGGAAAAGTAGACTTCTCAGACAAACTGAACAATGATATTTCATTATGCCTAAACGTGTGTGTTATTCATTAGGGGATAAATACTTTATGAAGTTTAGTGTATGGAAAAGCAGCATTTCATATTCATAAACATTTCATACTAGCTGTAGAGATTGGTGTTGCCCGGGCATAGAAACTAATAGTGATGAGCGAGTATGCTCTGCGCGGCTCGGTACTCGCACGAGTATCACTGTACTCGGGCTACTCGGTGAGCACCGAGTAATCTCGCGATACTCATGCTGTGCTCGTGGTCCTCATCCCTGCATGTTGGCGCTCTTTAGAGAGCCAGCCCACATGCAGGGATTGGCTGTCAGACCACTGCAATGCCACAGCCCTGTTAGTTGTGGCATTGCAGTGATTGGCCAGCCTGCACAGCGTGACCGAGCCTTTATAAGACCCGGCCACGCTGTGCTCTGCACACAGGCATCCAGACAGTGAGTGTAGGGAGAGTGTCTGCTGCTGCTTAGGGACAGATTTGCGGCCCTCATAGGTAGATCCGGAGCAGGGCTACAAACTGCTGCTGACCACAACAGTCCTTCTAAGGACTAGTCTAGGAGGATATAGGCAGGGTGATCCAGATCGTAATCCAAGCTTTTCTGTGACCATAACAGTCACCAGACTGTTGTACTTACTACCTTGATACAGGTTAGGGACTAAAATCCTTCTCTCCTGTGACCATAACAGTCACCAGACTGTTGTACTTACTACCTTGATACAGGTTAGGGACTAAAATCCTTCTCTCCTGTGACCATAACAGTCACCAGACTGTTGTACTTACTACCTTGATACAGGTTAGGGACTAAATTCCTTCTCTCCTGTGACCATAACAGTCACCAGACTGTTGTACTTACTACCTTGATACAGGTTAGGGACTAAAATCCTACTCTCCTGTGACCTGAACAGTCACCAGACTGTTGTACTTACTACCTTGATACAGGTTAGGGACTAAAATCCTTCTCTCCTGTGACCATAACAGTCACCAGACTGTTGTACTTACTACCTTGATACAGGTTAGGGACTAAAATCCTTCTCTCCTGTGACCATAACAGTCACCAGACTGTTGTACTTACTATCTTGATACAGGTTAGGGACTAAAATCCTACTCTCCTGTGACCTGAACAGTCACCAGACTGTTGTACTTACTACCTTGATACAGGTTAGGGACTAAAATCCTACTCTCCTGTGACCTGAACAGTCACCAGACTGTTGTACTTACTACCTTGATACAGGTTAGGGACTAAAATCCTACTCTCCTGTGACCTGAACAGTCACCAGACTGTTGTACTTACTACCTTGATACAGGTTAGGGACTAAAATCCTACTCTCCTGTGACCTGAACAGTCACCAGACTGTTGTACTTACTACCTTGATACAGGTTAGGGACTAAAATCCTACTCTCCTGTGATCATAACAGTCACCAGACTGTTGTACTTACTACCTTGATACAGGTTAGGGACTAAAATCCTACTCTCCTGTGACCTGAACAGTCACCAGACTGTTGTCGCTGTATACAGGATCAAAATGCGCAAGGGCGTTGGCAAGGGCGTTGGCAAGGAACAAGGAAGTGGACGTGATGGTGGTGCAGGCAGAGGCCGAGGTCGTGTGCAAGCACTAATTTCGCAACAACAAAGGGGCACATCTACTCGCTCGCACGTCCTGTCCCAAATTCTTGGGGCCCGCAGTAGTACACCGCTCTTGAACCAAGACCAGTGTCAACAGGTTGTTACTTGGATAGCGGATAATGCTTCAAGTCAGATGGGCACCTCCACAAACACCCTGTCTTCCACACGGTCAAGTGTCAGTAGCCGTGATACTGCACCGCACATTTCCCAACCTGATCCGCCTTCCCACCACCAGGCCGAGTACACGTCCACGGACATTACTGATCCCACACTAGGACACTCGGAAGAGCTGTTCACGTATCCATTCGCAGAATCTGGCCTCTCGCCAGCTCCTGTTGAAGTGGGTGATGAGGAGATGGTATGTACAGATGCCCAAATATTTGAGCAGCCACGTTCTCACAAACGGAATGTTGGCAACGTGTCTCAACAAGGAGTGGACGATGATGAGACACAATTGCCAGGAAGTCAGGAGGAGGATCAGGGTGCGGAAGAGGAAGACGACGTGGTGGATGATCCAGTAGCTGACCCAACATGGCAGGACGATATGCAGAGCGAGGCCAGCAGTGCACAGGGGGTGGGAGGCGTAGCATCCCAACAGGCAGTACGAAGCAGGGTCGTGTCCGCAGGCAGAAGGCAGGCAACCGTTCCCCGGAACAACAACACGACTCAAGGTGCCTGTGCAAATGTTAGGTCTTCCCGAGTCTGGGAGTTTTTTGAGTTGGCTCCAGATGACTCTAAACAGGTCATTTACAACACCTGCCATGCCAGTATCAGCAGGGGTACGAAAACTAGCAGCCTGACCACCACCAGCATGATCAGGCACATGTCAGCCAAGTACCCGACTTTGTGGGAAGTACAACAGAGTCGAGGAGCTGTGCTTGCTGATGTTACTGCTACGTCTTCGCGTGTTGTGCGTGCGAGCCAATCCCCTGTCCATGCTGGCCGTGAACAAGCCTCCGGCCCTGCACCTGAAGTTGCCCACGCACAAATAACACCACCATCAAGCACGTCCTTGTCCCAGCGCAGCGTTCAATTATCCATTCAGCAAACATTTGAACGCAGGCGCAAATACGCTGCCAACACCCCACATGCCACAGTCCTGAATTCTCACATTTCGCGACTCATAGTGCTAGAAATGTTGCCTTTCCAGCTGGTGGAGACGGAAGCATTCCGCGACCTGATGGCGGCTGCTGTCCCACGTCACTCGGTCTACAGCCGCCACTATTTCTCCAGATGTGCCGTCCCCGCATTGCATAACCACGTGTCCAACAGCATCACACGTGCCCTGAACAACGCTGTTTCAGCCAAAGTCCACCTAACCACAGACACGTGGACAAGTGCTTGTGGGCAAAGCCGCTACATCTCCTTGACGGCACACTGGGTTAATATTGTGGAGGCTGGGACACAGTCTGAGCGAGGGACGGAACACGTCCTTCCCACACCAAGGATAGCAGGCCCTACCTCTGTCAGGGTTTCACCGACACTCTACAGCTCTGGAATGTCATGCTCCTCAGCCTCCTCCTCCTCCTCCTGCGCATCCTCATCCACTGTACCCTCCACACCAGTCCCAAGCTGGAAGAACTGCAGCACTGCCTCTGCGAAGCGGCAGCAGGCTGTGCTGAAGCTAGTCTGCATAGGTGACAAACCCCACAATGCAGAAGAGGTGTGGACAGCTCTGAAACAGCAGGCAGATCACTGGCTCACACCTCTGAACCTAAAGCCAGGAAAGGTCGTGTGTGACAATGGCCGGAACCTGGTGGCAGCTTTGAGGCGAGGCCAGCTGACGCATGTTCCATGCGTGGCCCATGTGCTCAACCTGGTGGTTCAGAGGTTTCTAAAGTCATACCCAGAGGTGTCTGACCTGCTGGTAAAAGTTCGCTGTCTGTCTGCACATTTTCGCAAGTCACCTGCTGCTTCAGCCAGCCTTGCCGGCTTTCAGCGCAGTTTGCGTCTTCCGGCCCACAGACTGGTGTGTGATGTCCCCACGCGTTGGAATTCAACTCTGCACATGTTGGTCAGGATATGTGAGCAGAAGAGGGCAGTTGTTGACTACCTGCATCACCTAAGCCGTCGGGAAATGGGTCAAACTCCACACATAACACCTGATGAGTGGAGATGGATGTCCGACCTATGTACCGTCCTCCAAAACTTTGAGGACTCCACCAAGATGGTGAGCGGTGATGACGTCATTATTAGCGTCACCATACCACTACTCTGCCTTCTAAAACGGTCTCTGCTGAAAAACAAAGAGGATGCATTGCAGGCCGAGCGCGATGACTTGGAGCAAGAAACAGTATTGGGTGTGGGTGAAAACACACAGCCCAGCCTCATCTCATCACAACGTGCAGTGGAGGACTATGACGAGGAGGAGGAGGATGAAGACATGGAGCAACTCTCTGGCCAAATTGAGGATATGACATGCACACCAGTCATACCCTCGATTCAGCGTGGCTGGCCAGAGGACAGGGGAGATGAGGAGGAGGAGGAGGAGGAGAGGATAGCATGTTCAGTCATCATGTTGGTCTGGATACTGAAGTGATGGCTGTTAAGAGTCTGGCGCACATGGCTGACTTTATGGTAAGCTGCCTGGCTCGTGACTCTCGCATTCAGAACATCTTGGCCGACAATCAGTACTGGTTGGCAACACTGTTAGACCCACGCTACAAGGAGAACTTTATGTCTCTCATTCCTGAGGCGGAGAGGTCAGCCAAAATGCAGCAGTTCCAGAAGGCCATAGTCACGGAAGTAGGCAAATCATTCCCCTCACAAAACGCTAGCGGCATAGGTCAGGAATCGGTGGACAACCAAGGCGTACGGCCGAGAGGGGCACAAGTCCAATCCGCCAGAGGTAGGGGAACAGTCTTTACGATGTGGGACAGTTTTCTCAACCCCTCACGTACCACAGCCCCTGAGGTGCGGGGTAGTGCCACAAGAAATGCTAAGTTTGGCCAGATGCTGAAGGAGTGCCTTGCAGATCGAACAACTGTACTGCGAGATTCCTCTGTGCCTTACAATTATTGGGTCTCCAAACTGGACACGTGGCATGAATTGGCTCACTACGCCTTGGAAGTCCTGGCCTGCCCTGCCGCTAGCGTTTTGTCAGAGCGTGTTTTCAGTGCCGCAGGTGGAATCATTACTGATAAACGCACCCGCCTGTCAACTGAAAATGCTGACAGGCTGACTCTAATCAAGATGAACAAGGGTTGGATTGGGCCAGACTTCACCACACCACCAACAAATGACAACTGAATTTAAATTTTGTTATGGGAATTTGCCATTTACCTCCACTCACCCATGGGTACACACTTCTGGACTTTGGCTAATCGCTGGACTGCTCCTCCTTCTCCTCATGTGCCACCATGATGACCGTTACAATAGTTAGGCTGTTGTTTCAGGTATACCCGCAGTGGTAAATTTTTTCGCCCATTCTTTTAGAATGGGCATTACAACGACAGGAGACCCGCTCCTTTTCAATGGGAAAAATGTTTTGAGGCCCTCCTGCACGTCTCTATCCAGGGACAATGTGGAGCCTCCCAATTTTTTGGCTGCCCTGCCAAAGGGCTATACTACAATACACCCACTTGAGGTTTACAGGCCCTACTGCATGTCTGTATGCATGGGTCATTGTTGAACCTCCCAATTTTTGGCTGCCCTGCCAAAGGGCTATACTACAATACACCCACTTCAGGTTTACAGGCCCTACTGCATGTCTGTATGCATGGGTCATTGTTGAACCTCCCAATTTTTGGCTACCCTGCCAAAGGGCTATACTACAATACACCCACTTCAGGTTTACAGGCCCTCCTGCACGTCTCTATCCAGGGACAATGTGGAGCCTCCCAATTTTTGGCTGCCCTGCCAAAGGGCTATACTACAATACACCCACTTAAGGTTTACAGGCCCTCCTGCACGTCTCTATCCAGGGACAATGTGGAGCCTCCCAATTTTTGGCTGCCCTGCCAAAGGGCTATACTACAATACACCCACTTCAGGTTTACAGGCCCTCCTGCACGTCTCTATCCAGGGACAATGTAGAGCCTCCCAATTTTTGGCTGCCCTGCCAAAGGGCTATACTACAATACACCCACTTGAGGTTTACAGGCCCTACTGCATGTCTGTATGCATGGGTCATTGTTGAACCTCCCAATTTTTGGCTGCCCTGCCAAAGGGCTATACTACAATACGCCCACTTCAGGTTTACAGGCCCTCCTGCACGTCTCTATCCAGGGACAATGTGGAGCCTCCCAACATTTGGCTGCCATGCCAAAGGACTATACTGCAATACACCCACTTCAGGTTTACAGGCCCTCCTGCACGTCTCTATCCAGGGACAATGTGGAGCCTCCCAATTTTTGGCTGCACCTGCCAAAGGGCTATACTACAATACACCCACTTCAGGTTTACAGGCCCTACTGCATGTCTGTATGCATGGGTCATTGTTGAACCTCCCAATTTTTGGCTGCCCTGCCAAAGGGCTATACTACAATACACCCACTTCAGGTTTACAGGCCCTACTGCATGTCTGTATGCATGGGTCATTGTTGAACCTCCCAATTTTTGGCTACCCTGCCAAAGGGCTATACTACAATACACCCACTTCAGGTTTACAGGCCCTCCTGCACGTCTCTATCCAGGGACAATGTGGAGCCTCCCAATTTTTGGCTGCCCTGCCAAAGGGCTATACTACAATACACCCACTTAAGGTTTACAGGCCCTCCTGCACATCTCTATCCAGGGACAATGTGGAGCCTCCCAATTTTTGGCTGCCCTGCCAAAGGGCTATACTACAATACACCCACTTCAGGTTTACAGGCCCTCCTGCACGTCTCTATCCAGGGACAATGTAGAGCCTCCCAATTTTTGGCTGCCCTGCCAAAGGGCTATACTACAATACACCCACTTCCTTACAATGGGCACTTTAGGTTTACAGGCCCTCATGCACGTCTCTATTCAGGGGCATTGGTGAACCTCCCAATTTTAGACTGCCCTGGCAAAGGAAAATACTAGAATAGACCCAGTTCCTCAAAACGGGCACAATATGTCAAGACAGGGCTTCATGTATGTCTCTTCTCAGGGTCATCGGAGTGCCGCACAATGTTTTCACGTAAAATCTTTCATGTAATCACAAAAAGTAACATACACCAGCTGTATCTCACTATTGGGTATGTGCCCTTAACATTTCCACCCTGAATATTCATTTTTGTGTCATTTTGGAAGGTTTTCTGGTGACTCCGTAAAATTGGCATGAAACTCGGACAAGATTGTTCACAGCTGTGACTTTTGAGTGAGAAATGCTTCCAGGGGTCTTCCCCATGGTGTTGCCATGTCATTTGAGCACTCTTCTGAGACTTTTGTGACATTTTTAGGGTTTCTACATGCTGCCGGCAGTCATTTCATAAAAATACTCGGGTCTCCCATAGGATAACATTGGGCTCGGTACTCGGGCCAAGTACCCGAGTATCTCGGGATGCTCGGCCCGAGCTTCGAGCACCCGAGCATTTTAGTACTCGCTCATCACTAGTAACTAACTGTTCTTAGTAATAACAAAATAGAATGATTATTTTGCACATAAATGTCACAAAGTGAATGGAAAGGCCTCTAGCTCCTCCTCTCCATAGAATGCTGTCTCGTTCTGCCTCTAGCTCCTCCCCTCCATAGAATATTGTCTCGTTCTGCTCTAGCTCCTACCCTCCATAGAATATTGTCTCGTTTTGCCTCTAGCTCCTCCCCTCCATAAAATGTTACCTGGTTCAGCCTCTAGCTTCTCCTCTCCATAGAATACTGTCTGATTTGGCTCTAGGTCCTCCCTCCATAAAATATTGTCTCATTCTGCCTCTAGCTCCTTCCCTCCATAGAATGTTGCCTCGTTCAGCCTCTAGCTCCTCCTCTCCATAGAATGCTGTCTCATTTTGCCTCTAGGTCCTCCCTCCATAGAATATTGTCTGGTTCTGCCTCTAGCTCCTCCCCCTTGATATAATGTTCTCTGGTTCTGCATATAGCTCCTCCCCCTCCATAGAATGTTGTCTGCTTCTGACTCTAGCTCCTCCCCTCCATAGAATGTTGTCTGGTTCTGCCTCTTGCTCCTCCCCTCCATAGAATATTGCCTGGTTCTGCCTCTAGCTCCTCTCCCTCTATAAAATGTCTGATTCTACCTCTAGCTCCTTCCCCTCTATAGAATGTTGTCTGGTTTTGCCTATAGCTCCTCCCCCTTCATAAAATGTTATATGGTTCTGCCGCTAGATCCTCCCCCTTTATAGAATGTCTGGCTCTGCCTCTAGCTCCTCCCTTTCCATAGAATATTGTCTGATTCTGCCTCTAGCTCCTCCCCTTCTATGAATGTTGTCTGGTTCTGCCTCTAGCTACTCCCCTTCTATGAAATGTTGTCTGGTTCTGCCCCTAGATCCTCCCCCTCCATAGAATGTCTGGCTTTGCCTCTAGCTCCCCCCTCTCCATAGAATGTTGTATGGTTCTGCCAGGGCCATCTTTAGTTCCTGCTGCCCTAGGACCCTTTAGTGTTTGCGCCCCCTACTGATCAGTCAGACTAAGCATATGTGCACACAATATATTTTTCAGGCAGATCTGCTCAGTATTCCGCCTGAAAAAGCAACAGAAAAATGCTAAATGAACTCATGCACGGCAATGTAAAAACGAATTGCTGTTCATATGTTCAGACTTTTGAGGTTTGCCTTTTTAACAGCGTGTCCTATCTTTTATCTGAATGCCAGCACTCAGGGGGTTCACAGATGTCAGTGCCCATAGCCTTCAGATTGTAGTGAAGACCTCCATACACATGAGACTAAAGTTAGCTAAACCTGCGAGGACAGTCTAATGTGTATGGGGGCTCTAGCTGATGATTGGTCAAGGGAAATAAGGATCCAGCATGTCCAATTACAGGCTGTAGATCCTTTAGTCCTCTAAGTGATAAGCTGCAACCAGAGATGTCTAGCAGCAGCTTCCATACAATATACAGGAACACTTGGAAAAATTAGTGCTCGTGTATATGAGAGAGCTGAGCATGATTGCTGCCACCCGAGCGATCGGACACCTATCTATAGTGTTTGGGAACTTTAGTCAATTGTTTGGCCGACATTCAGCTGTATTTTTAGTCAAGCACACTTGCCCTATAATGTGGATCAAGTCTGTTAAGATAAAGATTACAACATCCACATGACTACATCACCAGAACCTCCGGCAATACAATAATACATCACTAGAACCCCTGTCAGTACACCATGTTCCAAATTATGCAAATGTTCTTTTTCTCTGATTTTCCTAAATGGTCGGTGCAAATGACAGTCAGTGTAATAAAAGTCATCACCCATTAGAGTATACATCGAATTTTATTGAAGAAACCTCCCAATGATAACAGTGTAATCTTAAATATTAAAAAAAACCTCTAAATGCAGTGTTCCAAATTATAAGGCACAGTAGAGTTTCTAAACATTTTATGTTTGAAAGAACTGAAAATGCTCATTTGTTGAATTTGCAGCATTAGGAGGTCACATTCACTGAACTAAAAAGCTATTTAACTGCAAAACATCCTAACAGGCCAAGTTACATGTTAACATAGAAACCCTTCTTTGATATTACCTTCACAATCTTTGCACCCATTGAACTTGAGAGTTTCTGGAGAGTTTCTGCTTATATTTCTTTGCATGATGTCAGAATAGCCTCCCAGAGCTGCTGTTTTGATGTGAACTGCCTCCCACCCCATACATCTTTTGCTTGATTATACTCTTATGCTACCTTTACACGCCGCTACTGGATGGTGGCAACAACCGGCTACTTCACGTGCACAAGCACGCACAAACGGTTGCAAACGGTAATCGCACCACCTTTACACGCCGCAACAAGGTGCACTATGGTAGGTTACATCTATCTCTGGATACACCGCCGGGTGTCTCAAGTTACCTTCTGCAGAGCACCTTACCTCATTTACACACCGCTACAACAAGCTAATATGGGCGGACCTGGTGCAGCAGGGACAACACGTAGGCATGCCACAATTGTGGATTACGAGACGTCCGTACGCTGATAGGACAAAGCAATAACATCATGATTGGCCAGGCAGCGCAGGAGGCTGATTAATACATGACGCTCGAGCAATTGTGTAGTGTGACTGGTCAAATCCTTAAATATGCCGCCCTATGCAGCAACAACCAATCGTAACGCAGGAGCTTCCTCCAATGATCGCTGAAGGGGGGTGGTTTCCTGGAGGCTGTGTCACTCCCCAGGTACATACCAGGTACATAGCATGGTGTAGAAACAACCCTTCTGTTCCTTCTTTACACGCCGATACAGGTCGCCACCATCGGCTGGGTAACCACCTGTTTTAGGGCAGTGCTCTGAAACAGGTGCCGCCACTGGCGGGTGGCTACAACCGTCTTCACACGCCGCTACCTCGGGTTGAATTGGCGGTGCAAGATACATTTCTCTCATGTACCCGGTTGTTGCCACCATCCAGTAGCGGCGTGTAAAGGTACCATAAAGGTTCTCTATAGGGTTGAGGTCTGGGGAAGATGGTGGCCACACCATGTGTTTATCTCCTTTTATGCCCATAGAAGCCAATGACACAGAGGTTTCTTTACAGCATGAGATGGTGCATTGTCATGCATGAAGATGATTTTGCTTGTGAAGGCACATTTTTGCTTTTTGTACCATGGAAGAAAGTTCTCAGTCAGAAACTCTATATACTTTGCAGAGGTCATTTTCACACCATCAAGTTCCTTAAAGGGGCCTACCAGCTGTTTCCCAATGACTCCGGCCCAAAACATGACTCCTCCACCTCCTTGCTGACGCTGACGTCGCAGCCTTGTTGGGACATGGTGGCCATCCACCAACCATCCACTACTCCATCCATCTGGACCAGTTGCTCAGCACTCATCAGTAAACAAGACTGTTTGAAAATTAATCTTCATGCATGTCTGGGCCCACTGCAATCGTTTATGCTTCTGAGCACTGTTTAGGGGTGGCCGAATAGTAGGTTTATGCACCACAGCAAGCCTTTGAAGGATCCTACACCTTGAGGTTCGAGGGACTCCAGGGGCACCAGCAGCTTCAAATATCTGTTTGCTGGTGTGCAAGGCCTTTTTAGCAGCTGATCTCTTAATCCGATGAACTTGCCTGGTAGACATCTTCCTCATTCTGCCTTTATCTGCTCAAACACATCTGTGCTCAGAATCAGCCACAAATCTCTACACAGTATGATGTACGATGATCACACTTAAGATTTTGTGCAATATCTAATGTTTTCATCCCTTCTCCAAGGCTTTGCACTGTTGCTTTTCGGCAGCAGAGAGATACCGTATATACTCGCGTATAAGCCGAGTTTTTCAGCCCAAAAATTGGGCTGAAAAGTACCCCCCTCGGCTTATACGCGAGTCAGTGCGGGGGCTGCTGTATACAGCGGTATAAAGCAGCCCCCGCATCCCCAGTAATGCAGGGCCCCCCCCTCATGCTCCGGTCACCTGTAAAGCAAATTATACTTATCAGTGTCCCGCTGCCGTCCGCGCCCGCCGCTGCCGACATCGCGATCCTCCATCTTCATGCATCTTCTTCCTGTTTCTGTGCGCGTCGCAGGCAATGACGTCATTACCGGCGACGCGCACAGGAAACAGGAAGAAGTCGCATGAAGACGGAGGATCGGGATGTCGGCAGATGCGGGCGCGGACGGCAGCGGGACACTGATAAGTATAATTTGCTTTACAGGTGACCGGAGCATGAGGGGGGGGCCCTGCATTACTGGGGCTGCCTGTATACTACCACTGGGGCTGCTGTATATAGGGGCCCTGCATTACTGGGGCTGCAATACCACTGGGGCTGCTGTATATAGGGGCTGCAATACCACTGGGGCTGCAATACCACTGGGGCTGCTGTATATAGGGGCTGCAATACCACTGGGGCTGCAATACCACTGGGGCTGCAATACCACTGGGGCTGCTGTATATAGGGGCTGCTGTATACACCACTGGGGCTGCAATACCACTGGGGCTGCTGTATATAGGGGCTGCAATACCACTGGGGCTGCAATACCACTGGGGCTGCTGTATATAGGGGCTGCTGTATACACCACTGGGGCTGCAATACCACTGGGGCTGCTGTATATAGGGGCTGCTGTATACACCACTGGGGCTGCAATACCACTGGGGCTGCTGTATATAGGGGCTGTTGTATACACCACTGGGGCTGCAATACCACTGGGGCTGCTGTATATAGGGGCTGCTGTATACACCACTGGGGCTGCAATACCACTGGGGCTGCTGTATATAGGGGCTGCTGTATACACCACTGGGGCTGCAATACCACTGGGGCTGCTGTATATAGGGGCTGCAATACCACTGGGGCTGCAATACCACTGGGGCTGCTGTATATAGGGGCTGCTGTATACACCACTGGGGCTGCAATACCACTGGGGCTGCTGTATATAGGGGCTGCTGTATACACCACTGGGGCTGCAATACCACTGGGCTGCTGTATATAGGGGCTGTTGTATACACCACTGGGGCTGCAATACCACTGGGGCTGCTGTATATAGGGGCTGCTGTATACACCACTGGGGCTGCAATACCACTGGGGCTGCTGTATATAGGGGCTGCTGTATACACCACTGGGGCTGCAATACCACTGGGGCTGCTGTATATAGGGGCTGCAATACCACTGGGGCTGCAATACCACTGGGGCTGCTGTATATAGGGGCTGCAATACCACTGGGGCTGCAATACCACTGGGGCTGCTGTATATAGGGGCTGCTGTATACACCACTGGGGCTGCAATACCACTGGGGCTGCTGTATATAGGGGCTGCTGTATACACCACTGGGGCTGCAATACCACTGGGGCTGCTGTATATAGGGGCTGCTGTATACACCACTGGGGCTGCAATACCACTGGGGCTGCTGTATATAGGGGCTGTTGTATACACCACTGGGGCTGCAATACCACTGGGGCTGCTGTATATAGGGGCTGCAATACCACTGGGGCTGCAATACCACTGGGGCTGCTGTATATAGGGGCTGCTGTATACACCACTGGGGCTGCAATACCACTGGGGCTGCTGTATATAGGGGCTGCTGTATACACCACTGGGGCTGCAATACCACTGGGGCTGCTGTATATAGGGGCTGCAATACCACTGGGGCTGCAATACCACTGGGGCTGCAATACCACTGGGGCTGCTGTATACACCACTGGGGCTGCAATACCACTGGGGCTGCTGTATATAGGGGCTGCTGTATACACCACTGGGGCTGCAATACCACTGGGGCTGCTGTATATAGGGGCTGTTGTATACACCACTGGGGCTGCAATACCACTGGGGCTGCTGTATATAGGGGCTGCTGTATACACCACTGGGGCTGCAATACCACTGGGGCTGCTGTATATAGGGGCTGCTGTATACACCACTGGGGCTGCAATACCACTGGGGCTGCTGTATATAGGGGCTGCAATACCACTGGGGCTGCAATACCACTGGGGCTGCTGTATATAGGGGCTGCAATACCACTGGGGCTGCAATACCACTGGGGCTGCTGTATATAGGGGCTGCTGTATACACCACTGGGGCTGCAATACCACTGGGGCTGCTGTATATAGGGGCTGCTGTATACACCACTGGGGCTGCAATACCACTGGGGCTGCTGTATATAGGGGCTGCTGTATACACCACTGGGGCTGCAATACCACTGGGGCTGCTGTATATAGGGGCTGTTGTATACACCACTGGGGCTGCAATACCACTGGGGCTGCTGTATATAGGGGCTGCAATACCACTGGGGCTGCAATACCACTGGGGCTGCTGTATATAGGGGCTGCTGTATACACCACTGGGGCTGCAATACCACTGGGGCTGCTGTATATAGGGGCTGCTGTATACACCACTGGGGCTGCAATACCACTGGGGCTGCTGTATATAGGGGCTGCTGTATACACCACTGGGGCTGCAATACCACTGGGGCTGCTGTATATAGGGGCTGCAATACCACTGGGGCTGCAATACCACTGGGGCTGCTGTATATAGGGGCTGCTGTATACACCACTGGGGCTGCAATACCACTGGGGCTGCTGTATATAGGGGCTGCTGTATACACCACTGGGGCTGCAATACCACTGGGGCTGCTGTATATAGGGGCTGCAATACCACTGGGGCTGCTGTATATACCACTGGGGCCTGCTGTATATCATACTGCTGGGGCCTGTATACCACTGCTGGGGGCTGTATACCTGTGCTGGGGTCCACCCTCGGCTTATACGCGAGTCAATAGATTTTCCCAGGTTTTGGGGGCAAAAGTAGGGGGGTCGGCTTATACACGGGTCGGCTTATACACGAGTATATACGGTACTTTTTCTTTCCCATGTTACTTGAAAACTGTGGCCTGCTTAATATTATGGAACACCCAGTTTTCCTTTTATTGGGCTCACCTGCCAAACTAATCATCACAGGTATCTGAGATTGAGTTCAGTGATCCAAAGAACCCTGAGACGCAATACCATCAATGAGTTTTATTGACAAAAAAAAAAAACCCTATGAGACTTAAAACTAATCTGCATAATAATTTGGAACATGGTGTATATCACCAGAACCACTGTCAATACAATAATACGTCACTAGAACCACTGTCAGTATTTCACCAGAACCATTGTCAATACAGTAATACATCACAAAAGCCAGTCAATACATCACCAGAACCCCCACCAATACAATAATACATTACTATAACCCCCCCTCAGTACATCACCAGAACCACCGGCAATACAATAATACATAATCAGAACCACCGTCAATACATCACCAGAACAGTATGTTCCCTATATAAATGTGCATGCAGATTAATTGTTTAATTAAGTGGTAACCACTCTGGAGTTTTTGTTAATAAAATATAACTTTTATTGATTATATAAAAGCAGACATGTAAACGTTAAATACGAAGTATATGGGAAACCCACAGATGGCTGCAGCCAGGTAGTCACTCAATGAGTAGCATGCATATATAGGTACAGATTCACATCATAACAGAATGCACAATGTATAAGGGCACATAAATGAACATGAAGGATAATACCAGTCACTCACCCATAGTGCACACTCGTGATGAAGACCTAAGCAGCTACACAAGGAGCCCTGACCTGCAGCGCGCCCCTAACAGCTGTTTCGCCACTGCTTGGTCGCACTGCGACCAAGCAGTGGCGAAACAGCTGTTAGGGGCGCGCTGCAGGTCAGGGCTCCTTGTGTAGCTGCTTAGGTCTTCATCACGAGTGTGCACTATGGGTGAGTGACTGGTATTATCCTTCATGTTCATTTATGTGCCCTTATACATTGTGCATTCTGTTATGATGTGAATCTGTACCTATATATGCATGCTACTCATTGAGTGACTACCTGGCTGCAGCCATCTGTGGGTTTCCCATATACTTCGTATTTAACGTTTACATGTCTGCTTTTATATAATCAATAAAAGTTATATTTTATTAACAAAAACTCCAGAGTGGTTACCACTTAATTAAATGATTGAGAGGAGTGTTATTTACTTCCATGAATATACACTTTAAGGGATGATGTATCTTTAACCATGAGATCATTGATTGACATAAGGTGTTTGGTGATTTTGAATATTTATATGCAGATTAATTGGCATTTTGGGGGTTAAATACTCTATTAAAATATCATCAATCATAGCAGCACATTGTCCTGCATCTCCTAAGACTACCCTCTAGTCTGGTCTTCTGCTGAACATTCTCCCAGCTTCATGCTGCTCATTCTCCCCTCCATATCTCTCATACTGCTTATCCTGCCCCCACATGTCCCATACTGTTCAACCTCCTTTCCACATGTTCCATGCAGCTCATCCTCACTCCCATTCCCTTCAATCCCACATTGCTCAACCTCCCCCTATACATCTCATGCAGCTCATCCTTCCCCCCATCCATGTTCCATGCAGCCTCTCTCCTCCTCCATGTTCCACGCAGCCTCTCCCCCCATCCAAGTTCCACGCCGCCTCTCCCCTACCATGTTCCATGTAACTTCTCCCCCATCCATGTAGCTTCTCCCTCAGTCCATCCATCCATGTAGTTTCTCCCCCGTTTGCTTTTCCATGTAGCTTCTCCTGTCATCCATGTAACTTCTCCCCATCCATCCATCCATTCATGTAGCTTCTCCCCCCATCTCCCCATCCATATAGCTTCTCCCCCATCTCCCCATCCATGTAGCTCCTCCCCCATCTGTCCATCCATGTATCTTCTTCCCCATCTCCCCATCCATGTAGCTTCTTCCCCCATCCCCCCATCCATCCATGTAGCTTCTCCCCATCCATCCATGTTGCTTCTCCCCCCATTCATCCCTTCATGTAGCTTCTCATCCCATCCTCCCATCCATCTAGCTTCTCCCCATCCTCCAATTCATGTAGCTATTCCCCCATCCTCATTCATTCATCCATGTATCTTCTCCCACCATCCCCCCATCCATGTGCCTTCTCGCCCAGCCCTCCATCCATCCATCCATGTGCCTTCTCACCCATCCCCCCATCCATCCATCTATGTGCCTTCTCACCCATCCCCCCATCCATCCATCTATGTGCCTTCTCACCCATCCCCCCATTCATCCATTCATGTGCCTTCACACATACCACACCCATCCATCCATTCATCCATCTATCCATGTGCCTTGTCACCAATCTCCCCATAGATCCATCCATCCATGTGCCTTTTCACCCATCTCCACCATCCATCCTCCATCCATCCATCTATCCATCCATCATCCATCTATCCATCCATCCATGTGCCTTCTCACCCATCCCCCCTATCCATCCATCTATGTGCCTTCTCACCCATCCCCCCTATCCATCCATCTATGTGCCTTCTCACCCATCCCCCCATCCATCCATCCATGTGCCTTCTCACCCATCCCCCCTATCCATCCATCTATGTGCCTTCTCACCCATCCCCCCTATCCATCCATCTATGTGCCTTCTCACCCATCCCCCCATCCATCCATCCATGTGCCTTCTCACCCATCCCCCCTATCCATCCATCTATGTGCCTTCTCACCCATCCCCCCATCCATCCATCCATGTGCCTTCTCACCCATCCCCATCCATCCATCCATGTGCCTTCACACCCATCCCATCCATCCATTCATCCATCTATCCATGTGCCTTCTCACCAATCTCCCCATCCATCCATCCGCCTTTTCACCCATCTCCCCCATCCAGCCCCCCATCCATCTATCCATCATCCATCTATCCATCCATCCATGTGCCTTCTCACCCATCCCCCCATCCATCCATCCATCCATCCATCCATCCATCCATGTGCCTTCTCACCCATCCCCCATCCATCCATCCATGTGCCTTCTCACCCATCTCCTCCATCCATCTATCCATTCATGTGCCTTCTTACCCATGCCCCCAGCCATCCATGTGCGTTCTCACCCATCTCCCCATCCATCCATCCACCCATGTGCCTTCTCACCCATGCCCCCCATCTATCCATCCATCCATGTGCCTTCTCACCCATCTCCCCATCCATCCATCCACCCATGTGCCTTCTCACCCATGCCCCCCATCTATCCATCCACCCATGTGCCTTCTCACCCATCTCCCCATCCATCCATCCATCCATCCATCCATTCATGTGCCTTCTCACCCATGCCCCCATCCATCCATTCATCCATGTGCATTCTCACCCATTTCCCCATCCATCCATCCATCCACCCATGTGCCTTCTCACCCATGCCCCCATCTATCCATCCATTCATCCATGTGCCTTCTAACACATCTCCCCCATCCATCATCCATCCATCCTGTGCCTTCTCACCCATCTCCCCCATCCATCCAACTATCCATCCATCCATGTGCCTTCTCACCCATCTCCCCCATACATCCATACATCCATACATCCACCTTCTCACCCATCTCCACAATCCATCCAGCTTCTTCCCCCCCACCCCCTTCCCGGCTGCTATCTTCGGCTGTGACAGTGCCTTACCTGACTCCTGATCCTGGCCCCTGGTTCCCGACATCTTCTTCCTCCTGCGCACTCCTGGCCTTCTGCTCACTGTAGAGCTGTCGGCAGTGTGATGATATCACGCTGCCGACTGCTGCCACGTGAGCGCCGTATGTCAGGGTCAGGAAGCTCTCACACATTCACTTGTAACTGCGTCTTAAAGGCATGGTTACAAGTGAATGCGGTGCTCCCCTAACTCCTCCAAAACTTGCTGGATATCAGGCAGAGTTTGGAGGAGGGAGATTTAAATTTATTTTTAAATCTTGCTCCTGGCGCTGCCCCCCAAAACACCTCGTCCCTAGGCACGTGCCCTCATGTGCCTAGTGGCAAGAACGGCCCTGCCTGTTCACCATGCGGATCCTAGCTGCCCCCTGTCCCCCATGCGGATCACAGCCACCCCGTCTCCCAGGTGGATCACAGTTGCCCCCTGTTCCCCATGCAGTTCCTAGCTGTCCCCTGTCCCCCATGCGGATCCCAGCTGCCCCTTGTCCCCCATGCGGATCTCAGCTGCCCCCCCCCTCCCCTGTCCCTCATGCAGATCCCAGCTGCCCCTCCCATGTCCCTCATGTGGATCCCAGCCTCCCCCCTCCCCTGTCCCCATGCAGATCCCAGCCACCACCTGTCCCCCATGCAGATCCTAGCCCCCCTGTCCCTCAAGAGGATCCCGGGCGCCCTCTGTACCCCAAGCGGATCCCAGCTGCCCCCTGTCCCACATGCAGATCCCAGCCACCCCCTGTCCCTCAAGCGGATCCCAGCCTCCCCCCTCCCCTGTCCCCCATGCGGATCCCAGCCGCCCCCTGTACCCCATGGTGATTCCAGCCACACACTGTCCGCCAAGTGGATCCCAGCTGCCCCGTCCCCCAAGCAGATCCCAGCCACCACATCCCCCAAGCAGATCCCAGCTGCTTCCTGTCCCCCATGCGGATCCCAGCCGTCCCCTGTCCCTCATGCGGATCTCAGCTGCCCTCCTACCCTGTCCCTCATGCAGATCCTAGCCGAACCCCTCCCTTGTCCCTCATGCGGATTCCAGCTGCCCCCCTCCCCTGTCCTCGATGTGGATCTCAGCCGCCCCCTGTCCCACAAGTGGATCCCAGCCGCTCGCTGTCCCCCATACAGATCCCAGCTTCCCCCCTCCCCTGTTCCCCATGTGGATCCCAGCCACTCCCTGTCCCCCATGCGGATCCCAGCCGCCCCCTGTTCCCCATGCAGGTCACAGCCCACCCCAGTATCTTCAGCTATATAGCGCCTACCTTAGCTATGGCGACCTCTCTCGTCCTCTGCGGCATTCTGCACTCTGGACTGACGCTGGCAGTGAAGAGGTTAACTGGCATGACGTCAGGAGCGTGTGCACCAGCTGCACGTGGGGTCACAGAGCCGCCTACCCAGAGCTCCCAGGTCATGGAAGTAAAGGATGCAGGGAGCATCATTGATCAGGGTGTTATAGACATTGATGAATAAGCACAGAGTCCCTGCTGCCTCCGCTACTGCTGACACCCCCACCACCTCACAAAGACTCCAGTTTTCCTACAGAGTCTGGGGGAGGGGAGGGAGAAGAAAAAAAAATGTTTTTTTGAACTCCCATCCCTGGTGCTGCCTCCTGCAGCCTGGCACCCCTAGGCACATGCCCTCCAGTGCCTAGTTATAAATATGGCCCTGGGTTCTGCCTCTAGATCCTCCCACTCCATAATAAATCTGGTTTGGCCTCTAGCTCCTCCCCCTCCATGGAATATTATCTGGTTCTGTGTATAGCTCCTCCACTCCATAGAATATTACCTGGTTCTGCCTCTAGAGCCTCCCCCTCAATAGAATGTTGTCTAGTTCTGCCTCTTTCGCCGGCCCTTCCATAGAATGTTGTCTGGTTCTGCTTCTAGCTCCTGTCCCTACATAGAATGTTGTCTGGTTCTGCCTCTAGCTCCTCCCCCTCCATAGAATATTGTCTGGCTCTGCCTCTAGCTCCTCCCTTCCATAGAATGTTGTCTGGTTCTGCTTCTAGCTCCTGTCCCTACATAGAATGTTGTCTGGTTCTGTCTCCAGCTCCTCCCCTCCATAGAATGTTGTTTGTTTCTGCCTCTAGCTCAGGGGTCTCAAACTGCAGGCCTCGAGGGCCGCACACAGTGCAGGTTTTCTGGATTTCCATAGTATTTGACAGTTGGTAATCAAATGATCAACTGTCAAATTGAAAGGAAAGCCTGAAAACCTGGACTGTGTGCGGCCCTCGAGGCCTGGAGTTTGAGACCCCTGCTCTAGCTCATCCCTTTCCATAGAATGTTGTCTGGTTCAGCCTCTAGCTCCTCTCCTTGAATAGTATATCGAGGACTTGGGTAGTGCTTTATAGTATACTAGATGGTGGCCAGATTCTAACGCATTGGGTATTCTAGAATATGTATGTAGTTGATATACTGTGACTGACAGAACTTGTTCAGTCAACATGAGTGAACTACACCGCTCCTCCTGTCACCACTCCTCCGTCTCTCCTCCTGTCCCCACTCCTCTTGTCACCGCTCCTCCATCTCTCCTCCTGTCCTCACTCCTCCTGTCACCTCTCCTCTGTCTCTCCTCCTATCACCGCTACTCCGTCACTCCTCCTGTCCCCACTCCTCTTGTCAAAGCTCCTCCATCTCTCCTCCTGTCCCCATTCCTCCTGTCACCGCTCCTCTGTCTCTCCTCCTGTCCCCGTTCCTCCATCTCTCCTCCTGTTACCGCTCCTCCTGTCCCCGCTCCTCCGTCTTTCCTCCTGTCACTGCTCCTCCTGTCTCTCCTCCTGTCCCTGCTCCCTCTGTCACTGCTCCTCCTGTCACCATTCTTCATGTTCCCGCTCCTCGTGTCCCCGCTCCTCCATCTCTCCTCCTGTCCCTGCTCCTCCTGTTCCCGCTCCTCCGTCTCTCTTCCTGACACCGCTTCTCCTGTCACTGCTCCTCCGTCTCTCCTCCTGTCACTGCTCCTCCGTGTCTCCTTCTGTCATCGCTCCTCCTGTCACCGCTCTTCGTGTCCCCACTCCTCTGTTTCTCCTCCTGTCAGTGCTCCTCCTGTCCCCGCTCCTCCATCTCTCCTCCTGTCCCCGCTATTCCTGTTCCCGCTCCTCCGTCTCTCTTCCTGTCACCGCTCCTCCTGTTCCCGCTCCTCCATCTCTCTTCCTGTCACCACTCCTCATGTCACCTCTCCTCCGTCTCTCCTCCTGTCAGCACTCCTCCATCTCTCCTCCTGTCCCAGCTCCTTTTGTCACCGCTCCTCCTGTCAGCATTCCTCCTGTCCCCGCTCCTCCTGTCACCGCTCCTCCGACTCTCCTCCAGTCACCGCTCCTCGTGTACCCGCTCCTCCTTCTCTCCTCCTGTCACTGCTACTCCTGTCACCGCTCCTCCATCTCTCCTCCTGTCCCTGCTACTCCTGTTCACACTCTTCCGTCTCTCTTCCTGTCACCGCTTCTCCTGTCACCGCTCCTCCGTCTCTCCTCCTGTCATCGCTCCTCCTGTCACCGCTCCTCGTGTCCCCGCTCCTCTGTCTCTCCTCCTGTCCCCACTCCTCTGTTTCTCCTCCTGTCACCACTCCTCCTGTCCCCACTCCTCAATCTCTCCTCCTGTCCCCGCTATTCCTGTTCCCGCTCCTCTGTCTCTCTTCCTGTCACTGCTCCTCATGTCACCGCTCCTCTGTCTCTCTTCCTGTCACTGCTCCTCATGTCACCGCTCCTCTGTCTCTCCTCCTGTCAGCGCTCCTCCTGCCCCCTCTGCTCCACCTGCCCCTCCGCTCCTCCTGCCCCCCCCTGCTCCTCCCCTCGCCCTACTCACTCCTGCCCCCTCCTCTGGCTCCACTCTCTGCCCCTTTCTCCTGCCCCCTCCCCTGCTCTCTCCCTTGCCCTCCATCCTCCTGCCCCCTTTGCCTCGCTTCCTGCCCCCCTCCCTGCCCCCTCCTGCTCCTCTCCTGCCCCTACTGCTCCTCCTATTCCCCCTCCTGCCCCCTCCATCCTCCTGCCCCCTTCGGTCCTCCTGCCCCTCTGCTCCTCCTGCCCCTCCGCTCCTCTGCTCCTTGCTCCTCCTGCCCCCTTCCGCTTCTCCTGCCCTCCTCCGCTCCTCCTGCCTCCTTCCGCTCCTCCTGCCCCCTCCTGCCCCCTCCTGCCCCCTCCGCTCCTCCTGCCTCCTCTACTCCTCCTGCCCACTCTGCTCCTCCTGCCCCTCTGCTCCTCCTGCCTCACCGCCTTCTGCCCCCCTCCCCTCCTGCCCCCTCCGTCCTCTGCCTCCAATCTGCCCTACTGCCCCTCGCGCTCCTCCTCTCCTCTGCTTCCTCCTGCCCCCTTTGCTCCTACCTGCCCCCCGCTCCTCCTGCTCTTCGCTCCTGCGCTCCCCCTGTCCTCCTGGCCTCTCCCCGTCCTCCTGCCTCCTCGCTCCTCCAGCCCCTCCTGCCTCCTCCACTCCTCCTGCCACCCCATCCCCCCCCCCGCTCCTCCACGGTAATAATAAAAATAAAAAAAATCCCCAGTGAGGATACTCACCCGTCCGCCGGCTCGCTCCACCTCCGTCTGGTTTCCCAGGCAACGACAGGTCCTTCTCTGGGAGCTACAAATCAGCTGATCGGTTTCCCAGGCAACGACAGGTCCTCAAGCCCTGTAGGAGCTAGAAGACGGAGGTGGAGCGAGCTGGCGGACGGGTGAGTATCCTCACTGAGGATTTTTTTATTTGTACTTTTACTGTGGAGGAGCAGAGGGCCACGGGAAGCGGGGGGCCGCAGGGAGCGGGGTGCCGCGAGGTGTGGAGGGGGCAGGAGGAGCGAAGGGGGCAGGAGGAGTGGGGGGCCACAGGGAGAGCAGGCAGGAGGAGCGGGGGGCTCTGAGGAGAGCTGAGCGGCGCGCAAATTTTGAATTTGCGCGCCTCGCGGCTCTTTTGCATACTGGCCACTTCCGTCTGCGGCGCACGATTTCGGCCTCAGACGGAAGTGGCCATTAGACAATTATATAGTAGATGGGGAGTGCTTTATAGTATATGGAGGGCATTTTCATATATGGGCAGTATAACCATATATAGCTATTACCATATATGAGCTTTAGAACAATATATGGGCATTACAATCATATATGGGCAATATGAATATATATGGTCATTACCATATATGGGCATTACAACCATATATCGATGTATAGTGGATATACATGCATAAACATACACACACATGAAGAGTGTGGGACTAACCAGAAGGGATAGCACCATATCATCTAACGCGTTATAACGGGAACAGGGCTAACCCTGGAGGAGCCGTATGCAACCGTCACATTATGAAGGGGGCGGTGTTATAAAAGGTCGGGGCTAAGAAGGATCGGGGCTGCATACACACACATACATACATAGACACATACATACACTCAACTTTATATTTTAGACATCTTCCATCAATAGTAGAATTTCAGAACTACCAGATGCTCTATAGGCCAACATATTACCAGATACAACACCTCACATACTAACAACAGTAAGGCTACGTTCACACACAGCGTATTGCTGCGTATTATGAAGATCCATTTATGGTGCAAAAACTACACCAAGAACGGATCCTCATAGAATGCAGTGTTCTGTGTGAGAACGCCGCTGCCTTATTTGCCGGCGCTTCCTCACCTTCCCGCGCTCCCCCGATACCGCCGCTGGTGAGAGGTGGAGAGGTGCATAAAAAGCGCAGCATGTGAATGCAAAATAGTGAAATGCATTGACTTGGCTGGGAAAGCTAACGTCACTGCATTCCACTGCAATAGCGGATCTGTACAAAGCACATGATTAGCGCACCGTGTGAACGTAGCCTATGTGTGCACTCACATCTGCGGAAAAACATTGGATCATTGCACTCACACCGATGTTAAACAATAGTGCCAAGCATATCTGTGAGTTTTTACTCAGCAATAGGATAGATAGATTGATGGATAGAAAGATGATAGGATAGTTAGACTGAAGTTACCAGACTCCCATCTCTGCTTCTGGGGCTGCTCATTAAGCTTTATGCATGTTCACTACACTGACTGTCAACAGCTTATCACAGACGCTAACTCTCTGTGAGAGCATCTATGATTGGCTGTTGCAATAAGACTGCATTTCCACAATCTGTATGGTGCCTGTGCTTGGTTGCCATACACATTAGTGTATGGCAACCAATCTGCTGTCATGTGTCTTTGTTAATTAAATAAAGTAAAAAAAAATGTGTAGCTCTTCGCTGAATTTTTCAGTCTCAGCACAGATAAAACGGACAGCTGTGAGCTGCCACCCTCAGCTGCCTAGTTTTACCTTGGCTGGCAAATAAAAATGTGTGGACTTTGACCTATTTTTAATTGCCAGCCAAGGTAAAACTAGGCAGCTGGGGCTGGTGTTCTCAGCGTGGTGTGGGGCCACAGTCATGGCATAGATGTTCACTTGGAGATACTCCTGTACTATCCTCTCTAGGCGTTGACTATGTGTCAGACTTCTTGTCTCCTCTGGCCTGTCAAAGGATGGTCCAAAAAATTGGTGAAACAATTCCACAAAATTGCAGCTACCACCAGATACGGTGTTACTGTTACGGTTTGAGTGATGACTCGACAGTCCCACGTTTGGCAAGTTAGAACTGTGAGATTGACTATGTGCACCACTGGTGTTTTGTGGAAAAGCAGATCTAAGTTTCTGTAACAGCTTCTGCTGATACTCCTGCATGCGTGAATCCCTTTCTATGGCAGGAATTATTTTGCCAAATTTACTCTTGTATCGGGGATCTAAGAGTGTGGCAAACCAGAAGTCGGCATTACTTCGAATTCTGACAATCCGCGGGTCATGTTGCAGGTAGTGCAGCAAGAAGGCACTCATGTGTCTTGCGCATCCAGGTGGCTCAAGTCCTTGTTATGTTGGTGGCGGCGAGGTAAGAATTATGCTTCCTGCTGGCTGCTACCATGCGCCCTCGTTAATCCCTCTCCCGCACCCTTCCATTCCTGCCGCCTTGGTGCTGCCGACCGTCTGGACCTTGGAGATCTTGTTATTCCTTCCGCATATGACTTTTCCTGTACTTCCTCCCCTCCTCTTGTCCCATCACGTGACTCTGAATACTGTTTAAAGCAGGGGTCTCAAACACGCGGCCCCCGGGCCGCAAGCGGCCCGCCAGGCTTCCCACTGCGGCCCAGGGCACCTTGAAGAAATAACATGCCCCGGGCCATTGTGAAGGGAGCCGCCGTGGTACCCGCTTTATAGTGACTTCCGGGTACCGCTGAAACAAGTGCCATGATCGCGCCTGTACATTCAAGGAAGCAGGCGGCCGGCGGACCAATCAGAAGCCTCCTGTCATAGGAGGCGGCCTGCGGACCAATCAGAAGCCTCTTGTGACAGGAGACTTCTGATTGGTCCGCCGGACGCCTCCTGTGACAGAAGGCTTCTGATTGGTCTGCCGGCCGCCTCCTGTGACAGAAGGCTTCTGATTGGTCCGCCGGCCGCGTGCTTGCTTGAATGTACAGGCGCGATGGCACTTGTTTCAGCGGTACCCGGAAGTCACTATAAGGCGGGTACCGCAGCAGCTCCATGGCCTGGGGCGTCATTAAGGTGTGTGAGAGAGTGAGAGTATATGTGTGAGTGTATTTGTGTGTATGTGTATATGTGTGAGTGTATTTGTGTGTGTATGTGTATATGTGTGTGTATTTGTGTGTATATGTGAGTGTGTGTATGTGTGTGAGTGTATTTGTGTGTATATGTGAGTGTGTATGTGTGTGAGTGTATTTGTGTGTATATGTGTTAGTGTATATGTGTATATGTGTGTGTATGTGTGAGTGTATGTGAATATTTCTGAGTTAGTGTGTATATGTGTGAGAGTGTGTGAGAGTGTGTATATGTGTGAGTGTGTGTGTATTCCCGCGGCACATCGCCGGCTGCTGGTGCTGGTGAACCGCTTGGTGCCGCCTAATGCTAGGTGCTGGCAGCTGCCACCTGGTGCTGGTGGCTGGTGCCTGGTACTGGCGGCTGCTGCCTGGTGCTGGTGGCTGCTGCCTGGTAGCTGGTGCTGGCGGCTGCCGCCTGGTGCTGGCGGCTGCCGGGTCCTAGAGGCCGCTGGGTGCTGGTGGCTGCCATGTGCCGCTTAATGCCGCGTACTGACAGCTGCCGGCTGCCACGTAGTGCTGGCGGCTGCCAGGTGCTAGCGGCCACTGGGTGCTGGCGGCTGCCGCCTGGTGCTGGCGGCTGCCAGGTGCTAGCGGCCACTGGGTGCTGGCGGCTGCCGCCTGGTGCTGCCGGGTGCTAGAGGCAGGGCCAGCGTTAGGGGGGGGCAGACTGGGCAGTTGCCTAGGGCCCCCACTCTCTTAGGGGCCGCCAAAGGAGCTGAACTGAAAATAGCAATAAAACAGTGAAAAAAATGTAAAAATACACATATTTGGTATCGCTGCGTTCGTAAGAATCTAAGCTATCAATATATGAAGTAAATTAATCCAATTGGTAAATGGCGTAATGGGAAAAAAATAAAAATGCCAGAATTATGTTTTTTAGGCCACCACGTTGTTACAATAAAATGCAATAAAAGGCGATCAAAATGTTGTATCTGACTCAAAATGGTATCAGTAAAAATGTCAGCTCAGGGCACATAAAGTAAGCCCTCACATATCTATGTATCTTCAAAAATTAAAATATCATGGGTCTCGGAAAATAAAAAAAAATATTTATTTTTTTTACAAATTTCTGTTTTTTTTTTTATGATTGAAATAAAAATGATGTTCAGTATGTTCTTATTCTGACCTAGATAATCAACTTATGAAGTCACTCTTACCATATAACTACGGCCTGTTCCACATCTAAGGTTGGTGTGCGTTTTGCTAAATTTGCCTTTCTAGCCGTTTTTACCGCTAAAAACGCATTAAAAACGCTAGCGTTTTTCCCCCATTGATTTCAATGGGAACGCATCAAAACGCATGCATTTTTGTTCCCATTGATTTTAATGGAAACACATGCAAAAACGCATGTAAAAACGCATGTGCATTTTCAAAAACGCAAAACGCATGCATTTTTGCGAACGCAGCACAAAACGTCTTCCCCGATGTTTTGGGCAGCGTTGGCAAAAACGCATGCGTTTTCTGTTTTTGAAAACGCACATGCGTTTTTACATGCGTTTTTGCATGTGTTTCCATTAAAATCAATGGGAACAAAAACGCATGCGTTTTGATGCGTTCCCATTGAAATCAATGGGAACAAAAACGCATGCGTTTTGATGCGTTTTTGTGGTAAAAACGCATGGAAATGCAAATTGAGCAAAATGCAGCAAAGCGTTAGATGTGAAAGTGGCCTGAACATTTAGGGCCCACTTTAACCTTTTGCCTAGGGCCCCACTTTGCCTAAAACCGGCCCTGGCTAGAGGCCACTGGGTACTGGCAGTTGCCAAGTGCCGCTTAATGCCGGGTGCTGGCAGCTGTCAGCTGCCACCTGGTGCTGGCAGCTGCCGGGTGTTAGCGGCCACTGGGTGCTGCCGGGTGATGACAGCTGCCGGATGCCACCTGGTGCCGCCTCCCAGGTGCTGCCGGGTGCCGCCTAGTGCTGGCGGCTACCGCCGGTGCTGCCGGTACCACCTCCTGGGTGCTGGCGGCTGCTGGATGCCAGCAAATGCACGGGTGCTGGCAGCTGCCGGATGCTGCCGGCTGCAGGCTGGTGCCGGCAAGTGGGTAGACCGGGAGCCACAGAGGAAGAAGCGGCCGGGATGAGAAGAGTGGAGTCAGGTAAGGCGCTGTTACAGCCGAAGATAGCAGCCTGGGGGAAGGGGGGGGGGGGACGTGACCGCTGAAAGTGCCTAGGGCGGCAGGAACTCCAAATATGGCCCTATGTAAGTGTGTCAATGTGTGAGTGTATATGTGTTTGTGTGAATATGTCTGAGGATGTATGTGTGAGTGTGTGTGAGTGTGTATGTGAGTGTGTGTATATGTGTGAGTGTGCGGGTGTGTATATGTGTGAGTGTGAGCAAGAGAACAAAAAGAACAGAGACCAGGTTGTGAGGACATCTCTACAAAAAGGCGTTGGATTGGGGACATTACTACAAGATGACAAGGGAGGGAACATTACTAAAAGATGGGGACATTACTACAAAATGAGGACCAGGATGGGAGACATTAATATAGGATGGGGACCAGGATGGAGCATTACTACACGTATGGATCAGGGAGGAACATTACTACAAGATGGAGACCAGGGCGGGGACATTACTACAAGATGAGGACCAGGATGGGAGACATTAATATAGGATGGGGACCAGGATGGGGCATTACTACACATATGGACCAGGGAGGAACATTACTACAAGATGGAGACCTGGGCGGGGGCATTACTACAAAATGAGGACCAGGATGGGAGACATTAATATAGGATGGGGACCAGGATGGGGCATTACTACACATATGGACCAGGGAGGAACATTACTACAAGATGGAGACCTGGGCGGGGGCATTACTACAAGACGAGGACCAGGATGGGGGTCATTAATATAGGATGGGAACATTACTACATGTAGGGACCAGGGAGGAACATTACTTTAAAAAGGGCACCAGGATGGGGACATTACTACAAGACGGGGACCAGTTTGGGGGACATTAATATACAATGGGGACCAGTATGGGGATATTACTACATAAAGGAGATTAGGGTGGGAACATTCCTACAAGAAGATCAGGATTTGTACTTTACTAGATTGAGCAAAAAATTCTGGTATTGCTAAAATGTCACTAAGGTACCGTTACACGTCGCAACATTGCATGCAGTTTCACAGGCAATTTGCTAGTTGCAGTGAAATCATGGACACATTGTTCCATTTGTACACGGCCACAAAATAGAACAATGTGTCCATGATTTCACTGCAACCAGCAAATTGCCAGTGAAATTGCATGCAATGTTGCGATGTGTAACGGTACCCTTAGTCCTTCAAGAAATGCGGCCCCCCGATATCAATTTTTTTCTACATGCGGCCCACCAACCCAGCTGAGTTTGAGACCCCTGGTTTAAAGTGTGCTGGAGCATGTAAATGACCGGAATATTCATGCTGATAATGGCATCGTCAGCACTAAACATCTTTGTCGCCATTTCAAAACTGTGCAGGAGGGTGCATAGGTCCTTGATCTGAGACCGCTCCAGCAGTGTGATTTGCCCCACCTCTGGATCTTGTTGGCCCAGGTTATACGTCATAACGTATTGCTCCAGGGCTGGTCGGTGCTGCCATAGTTGCTGCAACATTTGCAGAGTTGAATTCCATCATGCCGGCACATCGCATTTCAGCCGGTGAACTGGCAGGCTGAACGACATCTGTAGAGATGCAAATTGTTGAGAGGCGGGATGCGAACAGCGGAAGTGAGCACACAGCGACCGTGCCCTCTGCAGAAGCCCATCTAGACCGGGATAGTGGGCTAAAAATTGCTGGACAACCAGGTTCAAGACGTGAGCCATACAAGGCACGTGTGTCACATTGCCCCAGCGAAGGGCCACACCCAGGTTTGCAGCATTGTCGCACACGACCTTCCCTGGCTGCAGGTTCAGTGGAGACAACCATTGATGAAACTCGGTCTCCAGAGCTGACCACAGCTCCTCAGCTATGTCACTCACATTTCCCAGACATTTCAACGTAAACACCGCCTGATCCCATTGAGCCCTGTTGCCAGCATAGTAAGTAGGTGTGCAGGATTCCTTCTGCGCAGTTAGAATACATTACCAGACAGGCTTTGGGTGCAGGTGGAGGACCGAGACGAAGTTGAGGAGGCAGAAGCAGTGGAGGAACTTCTACATACAGAGGATTGACGCACAACTCGTGGGGACAGCAAGAACTTGGACAGCAGCCCCTTCTCCTGCTGTCACCATAGTTACCCAGTGCCCAGTCACCGACACGTAGCGCCCCTGTCCATGCTTACTCGTCCAAGTGTCTGTGGTGAAATGCACCCTGTCCCACACAGAGTTTCTCAAGGAAGCGGTGATGTTGTGTGCAGGGTAGATGCTAGAATGTATCGGCTGTTTTCAGGTTACTCCAACAGCCAATCACAGACGCCCATACTCAATGCCAGCATCTGTGATTCATTGTTCCGCCCCTCACCCATTGACTGACATCATAGTAGTGTAAATATAAATAAATAATCATAAAAAAAATTATTTAACACTTTGCTGTATTTTTCATTCTTAGTGCAAATAAAGCTGACAGCTACAGGCTGCCACCCCCAAGCTACCTGGCTTTGCCTTGGCTGGCAATCAAAATACTGGGTAGCCTATTTTATTTTATTTTTTTAAATAATCCCCCTATTTTTGATTGCCAGCCAAGGTAAAACCCAGACAAATACAACACCAAAACCATAAAGTGGTTTTTTGCCCGGTTTTTATGCTTTTTAAGTGCAATTTGGGCAAATGCAATAAATGTATCTGCACGTCCCAGCCAAAAAAGTACCAAAACCGCAACACATTTCAGTCCTTTTTATAAAATTATTCCTTGAAATAATTAACAACAAAAACAACGTGGGGCTTTGCTGTATTTTTGGATGCCATCCAGGTATAGCAGGCAGGTACGGGCAGCCCCCTTCCCCCAGCTGCCTAGTTTTACCTGTATGGAAACCAAAAATATAGGTAAGCCCCTTTTTTAATTATATCATGAAATCACTTAAAAAAAATGACGTTGGGCTTCGCTGTATTTTTGGTTTTCAGCCAGGTACAACTAGTCAGCTGGGGGCTGAAATCCTCAGCATGGGGAGGCCCAAGCTTTCTGCTCCCCCCCCTGCAAATTTCAACCCACAGCTGCCCCAGAAAGTGGAGCATTCATAGAAGCGTTGTTTTCTGGCGCAGTAACCCAACTCTTCCAGTTGCCCTGGTGCTGGTGGGAAACTACGTAATAAAGGATTTAATGCCAGTCTTGTATTAGCAGCTTGCACTATACCCGAGGGTCTTAATGCCAGGCTAAATGTTAAACCTGGCCATTAGGAACCTCTAAGTAAATGTTAAATAATACACAACGCACAGAGAAAAATAATATTATTGCAACGAAAAATACAAACACATACTTTGATTCCATCTTTATTACTCACACATACACATCCACGATCCTTTGCGACGTCTATTCCTGCAGAGACCTGAAACTGGATGTGTTGCAGTGAACGGGGTGATGTCACGGTTCTGGTCACTTGAGGTCAGATAGAGCGACACAGCTCTCTGACCTCAGGTGAACATTTCTGCGTCACCCCGCTCAGTAGATGCTATAATGTATGGGCTGTGTGCAGGTCACACCAAATGCCAATCACAGACGCCCACTCTCTGTGACAGCATCTGTGATTGGCTTTTCTGCCTTCAGCAGTGAATACCCAGGAAGTTAATGAGTGTCCCAGAAGTGCAAGTAAGTATAACGCCTATGTTTAATCACTATTTTTCTTTTTACAGCTCCTGAACGGGAACCCGAACTGTAAGGCTGCCTTCACATTTGCGTATGTGAACGCAGCTTATGCTGCGTTCCCATACGCATTCAAACGCATGCGCACTGCGTTCCTATGTTTAACATAGGAACGCAGAGTGCCTGCGTTTGGCAGCGTTTGCTGCGTTCGGGTGCGGATGCGGACCATATCTGCTCCTTCCGGTGTCCCGCGTCCGCACCCGGGACGCAGCATGTCGCGTCCCGGGTGCGGACAAGAGTGTGTGAGCTGTACGCAGGCATCCGCCTGCGCACAGATCACATATAGGAGTGAATGGGTGCGCACGGCGATCTGCAAGCATCTGCAGACCGCCGTGCGCACCATTATAAACATAGGGGCCGCGGTCTGCATGCAGATGCTTGCAGATGCATCTGCAAAACGCTGCAGATGCATCTGCAAGTCTGAAGGCAGCCTAACACAGACATCTCAAAGAAGTTCATGTTTGGGATTTGTGCCCTAACACTTGGTGTTCGGTACGGAGCCCAAACTTTACAGTTCGAGTTCGCCCATCACTAGTCACGAGTCAGTAGGAGATTCATGACAGCTCTGGGTGCTGGCTTTTAAAGGGATCCTGTCACCTCCAAAACGCCTCATAAGCTAGCAAAACATGTCCCTGCAGCATCCCATCACTAATCTCACACTCCTTTTGTCTCCTAAAAGCATCCTGTGAAAGTGCATAAAAATGTTTTAATACTTACTCATTAGTGATTATAATTAGCAGGGGCTATATTCTTTAGTCACCGGGGCGGGCTGTTTTGCAGCCTGAATGATCCACCCTCTCTCTATCTGTGCTGCTGTTATGTGCAAGCTGAAGGCAGGACTAATGATTTGCATTCTGTGAGTGATAGGAGGGGGGAGGGTAAAGCCTGCACAAGCAGAGGACACAGACAGAGAGAGGGTGGATCCAGGAACCTGCAAAACAGCCCGCCCTGGTGACTAAAGAATATAGCCCCTGCTAATTATAATCACTAATGAGTGAGTATTAAAACGTTTTTATGCACTTTCACAGGATGATTTTAAAAGACAAAAGGAGAGTAAGATTAGTGATAATATGCTGCAGGCACATGTTTTTCTACCTTAGGAGGCGTTCTGAAGGTGACAGGATCCCTTTAAATGTAATTGATTTATTGGGTGACAATGAGGGTTAAGGTCAGTTTCTCTTGCTGGCAGCTCCAGTTAAGGCTACTTTCACATTACGATTTGAAGGGAGCCGATGCTGTCCGATATAAATCGGACAGCATCGGCTCCCTTCTGATGCCTGGAATCGGGTGCCAAATAGGCACCCGATTCCGGCATAAAATCGGCGCCGGGCTGCAAAAAAAGAAAAAAAAAAAAAAGTTTATTCTCACCTCCCCCGAGCCCCCGCCGTCTTCCGCCATCTTCTGCCATCTTCTTCTAGGCTCCCGGTGGCTCTCGCAGGCTGCCGGTGTCAGCAGAGGTGTACCTCTGCTGTACACAGGACCTGCGGTGATGTCACAGTCACGTGACCGCGGGTTCACCATGGTGAAGCCGCGGTCACGTGACTCTGACATCACCGCAGGTCCTGAACAGCAGAGGGAGCGCTCTGCTGACACCGGAGCCTGCGGGAGCCACCGGGAGCCTAGAAGAAGATGGCAGAAGATGGCGGAAGACGGCGGGGGCTCGGGGGAGGTGAGAATAAACTTTATTTTTTTTTTTAACACTTGTGCTCCCAGTTAGGAGCAGTTTTACTGTACTGAGCATGCTCAGTACAGTAAAACGGGGTCCGAGGAGACATAGATGTTTTCTCGGACCTTCTCCATAGGGCCCCATGTTATAGGGATCGGGTCGGATCGGATGTGCACTAAATGCCATCCGATTTGGTCCGATCCGAATCTGTCAGATTTTATTTCGGTGCTAAAATCGGAGCATGCTCCGATTTTAGCACCGATAATAAAATCGGACAGAATCGGATCGGACCAAATCGGATGGCATTTAGTGCACATCCGATTCGGTCCGATCCCCATAGGGATACATGGGGTCCGAAAATCGGTCCGATGCTGTCCGATTTTTTTCGGACAGCATCGGAAAGGCAAAAATCGTTATGTGAAAGCAGCCTTACCACAGCTTGCAGCCAGGTTGGTGACCAATCCCACTTCCCTTCATGTGGTTACATGATTCATCCAATGTTGCTGGTGAGAGAGATTCATATCCTATCCTGACCTTGGAGGAGTGAGGAGGTGCCTAACAGATTGCTGGAGTCCTCTGGATCAGACCTTCCTTCCTCTATATACATCCTGCTGTACGTTTGTGTTGCACTGCAGGCTGGACGTCCCCTGGTCCAGTGTGACGATGTGACATTGTGACTCCTTATTTTTTAAATTTGCTTTATTATAAAATTTCCCACATATCTCCCTATTTAGGTAATCCTTATATCTGTAATTTGTTTAATTTCTTGTGACATTTTGTTAGAGGGAGTCTCACATGGGACATCACAGGAGGCTGGGGCTGCAGTTACTTCTCCCCTCCTGAAAGAGGAGCAGCGTTGTGGTCATTCACTCAGGTTTCTGTCACCGCTGTCCCTTGATGATGCCCAGTTTCAGGACGGGTGATGGAGAAGTGACCACAATTTCAATGGCCGCCGCTGCACTTCTGTGTCCATCAAACAGAATGTAGCAGGGAGTAAAGAGATAATACAGTACAGTTCACATTGGATGATGCATTTTCTCTAATTTTTGGATTCGTGATATTTTGTATTTTTTTTTTTTTTAGTAGACTCCCACCTAAGTGTGTAATGGTCACCTCTGTATTGTGGTCATTCTCTCTCCTGACAACGAATAAGAATGTCAGACATCTGATATCACTGCCTACGTACTGACCGGGTAAGGATTAGACAGAGGATCCCCCTTCTATTATGTCAGCATGGACTAATAAAGATGATGGGAGTGATGGTGTGTCACGGTCCGCGCTGCTTCTGGATTAAAAACTCACCAAAGAGCCCAGCAAACTTTCATCCTCTTTATTCCTTATTCCAACGCGTTTCAACGCCACAACCCGGCGTCTTCCTCAGGAAGACGCCGGGTTGTGGCGTTGAAACGCGTTGGAATAAGGAATAAAGAGGATGAAAGTTTGCTGGGCTCTTTGGTGAGTTTTTAATCCAGAAGCAGCGCGGACCGTGACACACCATCACTCCCATCATCTTTCTTGGAACATACCACGATCCAGTGGTAGGTGGAGGTCCTGCAGCAGCTTGGAACATTGATTCCTAAACGCAGTCAAACCAGTTGTGGGGACCACAACTGGACCAGGTGAGCGGCCACACAGCACCACCATCTACATACTAGTGTCACTAGTGATAGGGCACTATTGCGCCTCTTGTCCCCCCCCCCCTTTATATTTTGCAGCATGGACTAATAGGGCAGTTTATAAGATTACTAATAGTGCTGCAGCTATTCACAAACATGTTACCATATGACAAGAGATTATCAGAACTCATATTACGGGATTAAAGAGTGGGAGAATTATTGCCGGACATCCTGCCACTACTGATCACTAAAGGTTACCATACATGTGAGCTGATGGCTGAATGATTGTTCATCCTGTACCATTCCTCCTGATTATCTGAAGTGCTCCCTTCATTGCTCCTATAGGGTGTAATATAACTAAATAATGGGAAAAAATGCATAGGGCTCCACTCTATTTTTCTGTTTTAGCACAGATAAAGTGGACAGCTGTGAGCTGCCACAATCAACTAACTATTTTTACCTTGGCTTGCAAAAAAAATGTGTAGGGCTATGCACTATTTTTTAATTTCCAGCCAACGTAAAACTAGGCAGCTGAGGGCTGGTATTCTCAATGGGGTGAGGGTCCATTGTTTAAGAGCCCCCAATGCCAAAGAATAGCAGCCCGTAGCTGCCCCTGAAAATGGTGCATTAATTGTAGCGCCATTTCCCGGCGCTTTATCCAGCTCAATCAGCAGCCCTGGTGGCATACTGGATAATAAGGGGTTAATGACAGCTTTGTATTGTCAGTTGGCATTAAGCCCGAAATTCTTAATGTCGGGCCAAGTTAGACATGGCCATTAAGAATTTTAACTAAATAGTAAAGACACAACATATATATAAAAAAAGTATTAGAAAAAAAACACAAAGACATGGATGGTGTGCAGTGTGGATGGAGGGCGTTCTGGAAGAAGGGCAGTGTGAATAGAGGAAGGTGTGGATGGAGGACAGTGTCGATGGAGGGTGGTGCAGCTGGAATGCAGTGTGGATGGAGTGCAGTGTGAATGGAGGGCTGTGTGGAGGGCACTGTGTAGTGAGTGCAGTGTGGATGGTGTGCAGTGTTGACTGACTGTGTAGTGACTGCAGTGTGGATAGCAGGTGGATTGGATGGAGGGTGGTGTGGATGGAGGGCAGTGTGGATGGTGTGCAGAGTTTAGTGAGTGCAGTGTAGATGGAGGGCAATGTGGCTGTAGTGCAGTGTGGATGGAGTGCAGTGTTGATAGAGGGCGGTGTGGAGTGACTGCAGTGTCAATGGAGTCAGTGTGCAGTGAGTGCAGTGTGTAGTACGTGCAGTGTGGATGGTGTGTAGTGAGTGAAGTGTGGATGAAGGGTGGTGAGGAATGAGTGCAGTATGGAGTGAGTGCAGTGTGGATGGAGGGCAGCATAGATGTGTGCAGTGTTGACTGAGGGCAGTGTGGATGGAGTGCAGTGTGGCTGAAGGGTGGTGTGGATGGAATGCAGTGTTGATAGAAGATGGTGTTGATGGAGGGTGGTGTGAATGGTGTGCAGTGTGGATAGAGGACGGTGTGGATGGAGGGTTGTGTGGATGGTGTGCAGTGTGAATGGTGTGCAGTGTGGATGGAGGGTGGTGTGGATAGTGTGCAGTGTGGATAGAGGACAGTGTGGATGGAGGGTTGTGTGGATGGTGTGCAGTGTGAATGGTGTACAGTGTGGATGGAGGGTGGTGTGGATGGTGTGCAGTGTGGATAGAGGACGGTGTGGATGGAAGGTTGTGTGGATGGTGTTCATTGTGAATGGAGGACGGTGTGGATGGAGGGTGATGTGAATGGTGTGCAGTGTGGATGGAAGGCAGTGTGTAGTTGTTGTAGTATGTAGTGGTTGTAGTGTGCAGTGATTGCAGTGTTTACAGTATATATTGAGTGCAATGTGTAGTTTGTGCAGTGATTGCAGTATATATTGTGTGCAGTGAGGGCCATGTTTAATGAGTGCAGTGTGTATTCAGTGCAGAGTGTATTGAGTGCCATGTTTACTGAATTCAGGCACTGTTGGCTGTAACTAGTTGCAGGCTTTCAGTAGTCAAGACAGCTGATCACTAGGAGAATAGTGTGAGTGCAGTGTATAGTGATTGCAGTGAAAAATTGAGTGCAATGTGCAGTGACTTGATGTGTGATGTGTTGTGTTGATGTGTGTGATGTGAGTGTAGTGGTTGCAGTGTGCAGTTAGTGCAGTGTGTAATGAGTGCAGTGATTGCAGTGTGTATTGAGTGCAGAGCACTGCTGACCATCAACAACTGCAGGCTGTCAATAGTAGCGGTAGCTGATCACTAGGAGGATGGTGTGAGTGAGTGCAGCGTGTAGTAGTTGCAGTGTGTAGAAGGTGCAGTTTCAATGTGTAGTGAATGTAGTTTGCAGTGTGTATTGAGTGCAGTGTGTAGTGGATGTAGTGTGTGCAGTGTACAGTGTACAGTGAGTGTAGTGTGTAGTGAGTACAGTGTGCAGTGATTGTAGTGTGTGTTGAGTGCAGTGCACCATCACCAGTTGCAGGCTATCAGTATCAGCAGCTGATTACTCACTGCAGTGAGTGCGGTGTTAGTGATTACAAAATGTAGAGAGTAAAGGGAGTTGCTGGACATCACTATTTGCAGGCTGTCAGTAGTGGCAGCTGATCACTAGGAGAAAGGTGTGAGTGATTGCAGTGTGCAGTGATTGCAGTGTGTTGTGGGTGCAGTGTGAAGTGTATAGTGGGTGCCATGTGTAGTGTTTGCAATGTGTAGTGATTGAAGTGTACACTGGTTGCAGTGTGTAGTGAGTGCAGTGTGTAGTAAATGTAGTGTATAATTGTTGCAGTGTGAGGTGTTTAGTAATCACAGTGTGTAGTGGTTGTAGTGACTGCAGTGTGCAGGGTGTGCAAAGTATATTGATTGCAGTGCGCTGCTGGCTGTCACTAGTTGCAGCATGTCAGTAGTAGAGACAGCTGATCAGTAGGAAGATGGTGAGTGCAGTGATTGCATGGTGTAGTGATTGCATTGTGTAGTACCTGCAGTGTGTAGTGAGTGCAGTGATTGCAGTGTGTAGTTGCAGTGTGTAGTGAGTGCAGTGATTGCAGTGTGTAGTGAGTGCAGTGATTGCAGTGTGTAGTTGCAGTGTGTAGTGATTGCAGTATGTAGTTGCAGTGTGTAGTGAGTGCAGTGATTGCAGTGTGTAGTGAGTGCAGTGATTGCAGTGTGTAGTTGCAGTGAGTAATGAGTGCAGTGATTGCAGTATGTAGTTGCAGTGTGTAGTGAGTGTAGTGAGTGTAGTGTGTAGTGAGTGCAGTGATTGCAGTGTGTAGTTGCAGTGTGTAGTGATTGCAGTGTGTAGTTGCAGTGAGTAATGAGTGCAGTGATTGCAGTGTGTAGTGAATGCACTGTGCATTGGGTGCAGTGCGTGCAGTGATTGCATTGTATAGTGGTTTCAGTGTGTTGTGGTTGCAGTACATGGTTGTTGCAGTGTCTAGTTGTTGCGGTGTGTAGTGGTTGCAATGTGTAGTGAATGCAGTGTGTAGTGGTTGCTGTGTTTAGTGCAGTGTGTAGTGGTTGCAGTGTGTGGTGAGTACAGTGTGTGGTGGTTGCAGTGTGAGGTGGTTGCAGTGTGAGGTGGTTGCAGTGTGTGGTAGTTGCAGTGTGTGGTGGTTGCAGTGTGTGGTGGTTGCAGTGTGTAGTGAATGCAGTGTGTAGTGAATGCAGTATGTGTATAGTGCAGTGTCTAGTTGTTGCAGTGTCTATTGGTTGCAGTGTGTGGTGGTTGCAGTGTGTAGTGGTTGCAGTATGTGGTTAGTGAAGTGTGTAGTGGTTGCAGTGTGTGCTTGCAGTGTGTAGTGGTTGCAATGTGTAGTGGTTGCAGTATGTGATTAGTGCAGTTTGTAGTAGTTGCAGTGTGTAGTGGGCGCATTGTGCAGTGAGTGCACTATATAATAGTTGCAGTGTGAGATGTGTAGTGGTTGCAGTGTGCAGTGAGTGCAGAATGTAATGAGTGCAGGGCGCTGCTGGCTGTCACTACTTGAGGATGTCAGTAGTAGCAACAGCTGATCAGTAGGAAGATGGTGTGAGTGCAGTATGCAGTAATTGCAGTGTGTAGTGATTGCAGTGTGTAATGACTGCATTGTGTAGTGAGTGTGTGTAGTGGTTGCAGTGATTGCATTATGTAGTGAGTGCAGTGTGTAGTGGCTGCAGTGTGCATTGAATGCAATGTGTATTGATTTTAGTGTGCAGATATTGCAGTGTGTAGTGAGGGTAGTTATTGCAGTGGTTAGTGGTTGTAGTGTGTGCAGTGTGTGGTTATTGCAGTGTGTAGTCACTGCAGTGAGTGCATTGTCTAGTGGTTGCAGTATGTAGTGAGTGCAATGTACAGTCTGTGCAGGGTGTGTAGTTGTTGCAGTTAGTGTAGTGAGTGCAGTGATTGCTGTGCATAGTGAGTGCAGTGTGTGCAGTGATTGTATTGTGTAGAGTGTGTAGTGCTTGCAGTGAGTTTAGTGTGTAGTCAGGGCAATGTGTGGTGAGTGCAGTGTGTAATGAGTGCAGTGTGTATTGGTTGAAGTTAGTGCAGAGTGTAATTGTTGCAATGAGCACAATGATTACAGTGTGTGCATTGTGTAGTGAGTGCAGTGTGTAGTGGTTTCATTGGGTGCAGTGATTGCAGTGGCAGCAGTATATAGTGAGTGTAGGGCGCTCCTGGCAGTTACTAGTTGCGGCAGCTAATCATTAGGAGGATGGTGTAAGAGCAGTATGTAGTTATTGCAGAGTGCAGTGTACAGTGAGTGAAGTGTGTAGTGAGTACAGTGTGCAGTGCATAGGGATTGCAGTGCATGATGATTGCAGTGTGTAGTGGTTGCAGGGTGTAGTGATAGCAGTGATTGTAGTATGTAGTGAGTGAAGTGTGTAATGAATGCAGTGAGTTGTGGTTGGAGTGCAGTGTGTAGTGGTTGCAGTGTGCAGTGTGTACTGTATGTAGTGGTTGCAGTTAGTGTAGTGAGTGCAGTGAGTGCTGGCTGTCAGTAGGAGGACGGTGTGAGTGCAGTGAGTGCTGGCTGTCAGTAGGAGGATGGTGTGAGTGCAGTGAGTGCTGGCTTGTCAGAAGGAGAATGGGTGAGTGCAGTGGTGCTGGCTGTCAGTAGAGACGGTGTGAGTGCAGTGAGTGCTGCTGTCAGAAGGAGGACGGGGTGAGTGCAGTGAGTGCTGGCCGTCAGTAGGAGGACGGGGTGAGTGCAGTGAGTGCTGGCTGTCAGAAGGAGGACGGGGTGAGTGCAGTGAGTGCTGGCTGTCAGTAGGAGGACGGTGTGAGTGCAGTGAGTGCTGGCTGTCAGTAGGAGGACGGTGTGAGTGCTGGCTGTCAGGAGGAGGACGGTGTGAGTGCAGTGAGTGCTGGCTGTCAGTAGGAGGGCGGTGTGAGTGCAGTGAGTGCTGGCTGTCAGTAGGAGGACAGTGTGAGTGCAGTGAGTGCTGGCCGTCAGTAGGAGGACGGTGTGAGTACAGTGAGTGCTGGCCGTCAGTAGGAGACGGTGTGAGTGCTGGCGTCAGTAGGAGGACGGTGTGAGTGCAGTGAGTGCTGGCTGTCAGTAGGAGGACAGTGTGAGTGCTGGCTGTCAGTAGGAGGACGGGGTGAGTGCAGTGAGTGCTGGCTGTCAGAAGGAGGACGGGGTGAGTGCAGTGAGTGCTGGCTGTCAGTAGGAGGACGGTGTGAGTGCAGTGAGTGCTGGCTGTCAGTAGGAGGACAGTGTGAGTGCAGTGAGTGCTGGCCGTCAGTAGGAGGACGGTGTGAGTACAGTGAGTGCTGGCCGTCAGTAGGAGGACGGTGTGAGTGCTGGCCGTCAGTAGGAGGACGGTGTGAGTGCAGTGAGTGCTGGCTGTCTGTAGGAGGACAGTGTGAGTGCTGGCTCGTCAGTAGGAGGACGGTGTGAGTGCAGTGAGTGCTGGCTGTCAGGAGGACGGTGTGAGTGCAGTGAGTGCTGGCTGTCAGTAGGAGGACAGTGTGAGTGCAGTGAGTGCTGGCCGTCAGTAGGAGGACGGTGTGAGTGCAGTGAGTGCTGGCCGTCAGTAGGAGGACGGTGTGAGTGCAGTGAGTGCTGGCCGTCAGTAGGAGGACGGTGTGAGTGCAGTGAGTGCTGGCCGTCAGTAGGAGGACGGTGTGAGTGCAGTGAGTGCTGGCCGTCAGTAGGAGGACGGTGTGAGTGCAGTGAGTGCTGGCCGTCAGTAGGAGGACGGTGTGAGTGCAGTGAGTGCTGGCCGTCAGTAGGAGGACGGTGTGAGTGCAGTGAGTGCTGGCCGTCAGTAGGAGGACGGTGTGAGTGCAGTGAGTGCTGGCCGTCAGTAGGAGGACGGTGTGAGTGCAGTGAGTGCTGGCCGTCAGTAGGAGGACGGTGTGAGTGCAGTGAGTGCTGGCTGTCAGTAGGAGGACGGTGTGAGTGCAGTGAGTGCTGGCCGTCAGTAGGAGGACGGTGTGAGTGCAGTGAGTGCTGGCCGTCAGTAGGAGGACGGGGTGAGTGCAGTGAGTGCTGGCCGTCAGTAGGAGGACGGTGTGAGTGCAGTGAGTGCTGGCCGTCAGTAGGAGGACAATGTGAGTGCAGTGAGTGCTGGCCGTCAGTAGGAGGACAATGTGAGTGCAGTGAGTGCTGGCCGTCAGTAGGAGGACAGTGTGAGTGCAGTAAGTGCTGGCTGTCAGTAGGAGGACGGTGTGAGTGCAGTGAGTGCTGGCTGTCAGTAGGAGGACGGTGTGAGTGCAGTGAGTGCTGGCTGTCAGTAGGAGGACGGTGTGAGTGCAGTGAGTGCTGGCTGTCAGTAGGAGGACGGTGTGAGTGCAGTGAGTGCTGGCTGTCAGTAGGAGGACGGTGTGAGTGCAGTGAGTGCTGGCGTCAGTGGCGTAGTGCGTGGTTGGTCAGTGGGAGGACGGTGTGAGTGGGCTGGCGTCAGTAGGAGGACGGTGTGAGTGCAGTGAGTGCTGGCTGTCAGTAGGAGGACGGTGTGAGTGCAGTGAGTGCTGGCTGTCAGTAGGAGGACGGTGTGAGTGCAGTGAGTGCTGGCTGTCAGTAGGAGGACGGTGTGAGTGCAGTGAGTGCTGGCTGTCAGTAGGAGGACGGTGTGAGTGCAGTGAGTGCTGGCCGTCAGTAGGAGGACGGTGTGAGTGCAGTGAGTGCTGGCCGTCAGTAGGAGGACGGTGTGAGTGCAGTGAGTGCTGGCTGTCAGTAGGAGGACGGTGTGAGTGCAGTGAGTGCTGGCTGTCAGTAGGAGGACGGTGTGAGTGCAGTGAGTACTGGCTGTCAGGAGGAGGACGGTGTGAGTGCAGTGAGTGCTGGCTGTCAGTAGGAGGACGGTGTGAGTGCAGTGAGTGCTGGCTGTCAGTAGGAGGACGGTGTGAGTGCAGTGAGTGCTGGCCGTCAGTAGGAGGACGGTGTGAGTGCAGTGAGTGCTGGCTGTCAGAAGGAGGACGGGGTGAGTGCAGTGAGTGCTGGCCGTCAGTAGGAGGACGGTGTGAGTGCAGTGAGTGCTGGCCGTCAGTAGGAGGACGGTGTGAGTGCAGTGAGTGCTGGCCGTCAGTAGGAGGACGGTGTGAGTGCAGTGAGTGCTGGCTGTCAGGAGGAGGACGGTGTGAGTGCAGTGAGTGCTGGCCGTCAGTAGGAGGACGGTGTGGAGTGCAGTGAGTGCTGGCTGTCAGTAGGAGGACGGTGTGAGTGCAGTGAGTACTGGCTGTCAGGAGGAGGACGGTGTGAGTGCTGGCTGTCAGAAGGAGGACGGGGTGAGTGCAGTGAGTGCTGGCCGTCAGTAGGAGGACGGTGTGAGTGCAGTGAGTACTGGCTGTCAGGAGGAGGACTGGTGTGAGTGCAGTGAGTGCTGGCCGTCAGTAGGAGGACGTGGTGAGTGCAGTGAGTGCTGGCGTCAGTAGGAGGACGGTGTGAGTGCAGTGAGTGCTGGCCGTCAGTAGGAGGACGGTGTGAGTGCAGTGAGTGCTGGCCGTCAGTAGGAGGACGGTGTGAGTGCAGTGAGTGCTGGCTGTCAGTAGGAGGACGGTGTGAGTGCAGTGAGTGCTGGCCGTCAGTAGGAGGACGGTGTGAGTGCAGTGAGTGCTGGCCGTCAGTAGGAGGACGGTGTGAGTGCAGTGAGTGCTGGCCGTCAGTAGGAGGACGGTGTGAGTGCAGTGAGTGCTGAGGTCAGTAGGAGGCGGTGAGTGCAGTGAGTGCTGGCCGTCAGTAGGAGGACGGTGTGGAGTACGTGTGAAGTGTGCTGGCGTGCAGTAGGAGGACGGTGTGAGTCAGTGAGTGCTGGCTGTCAGGTAGGAGGACGGTGTGTGAGTGCAGTGAGTGCTGGCCGTCAGTAGGAGGACGTGTGAGTGCAGTGAGTGCTGGCTGTCAGTAGGAGGACGGTGTGAGTGCAGTGAGTGCTGGCTGCTCAGTAGGAGGACGGTGTGAGTGCAGTGAGTGCTGGCTGTCAGTAGGAGGACGGTGTGAGTGCAGTGAGTGCTGGCTGTCAGTAGGAGGACGGTGTGAGTGCAGTGAGTGCTGGCTGTCAGTAGGAGGACGGTGTGAGTGCAGTGAGTGCTGGCTGTCTTGTCAGTAGGAGGGACGTGGGCGGTGTGAGTGCAGTGAGTGCTGGCTGTCAGTAGGAGGACGGTGTGAGTGCAGTGAGTGCTGGCCGTCAGTAGGAGGACGGTGTGAGTGCAGTGAGTGCTGGCTGTCAGTAGGAGGACGGTGTGAGTGCAGTGAGTGCTGGCTGTCAGTAGGAGGACGGTGTGAGTGCAGTGAGTGCTGGCTGTCAGTAGGAGGACGGTGTGAGTGCAGTGAGTGCTGGCTGTCAGTAGGAGGACGGTGTGAGTGCAGTGAGTGCTGGCTGTCAGTAGGAGGACGTGTGAGTGCAGTGAGTGCTGGCCGTCAGTAGGAGGACAGTGTGAGTGCAGTGAGTGCTGGCTGTCAGTAGGAGGACGGTGTGAGTGCAGTGAGTGCTGGCGTCAGTAGGAGGACGTGAGTGCAGTGAGTGCTGGCTGTCAGTAGGAGGACGGTGTGAGTGCAGTGGTCAGTGTTGTGGCTGTCAGTAGGAGGACGGTGTGAGTGCAGTGAGTGCTGGCTGTCAGTAGGAGGACGGGGTGAGTGCAGTGAGTGCTGGCTGTCAGTAGGAGGACGAGTGTGAGTGCAGTGAGTGCTGGCTGTCAGTAGGAGGACGGTGTGAGTGCAGTGAGTGTGGCTGTCAGTAGGAGGACGGTGTGAGTGCAGTGAGTGCTGGCAGTCAGTAGGAGGACGGTGTGAGTGCAGTGAGTGCTGGCTGTCAGTAGGAGGACGAGGTGAGTGCAGTGAGTGCTGGCCGTCAGTAGGAGGACAGTGTGAGTGCAGTGAGTGCTGGCCGTCAGTAGGAGGACGGGTGAGTGCAGTGAGTGCTGGCCGTCAGTAGGAGGACGGGTGAGTGCAGTGAGTGCTGGCTGTCAGTAGGAGGACGGTGTGAGTGCAGTGAGTGCTGGCTGTCAGTAGGAGGACAGGTGTGAGTGCAGTGAGTGCTGGCCGTCAGCAGTGGTGTCAGTAGCGGCGGTTGATCAGTCGGAGGACGGTGTGGAGTGCAGCCCCGCTCTCCTCCTCCTCCTCCTGTGTCTGTCTGTCTCCCCCTCCCCTCCTCCCCGGGGTCTCAGTGCCGGATGGTGTGCCTGGCTCCCCGGGCAGGGGATGTGATCTCGCCGGGTTCAGTCGCTCAGCGGTCGCCGCAATGATCAGGATCTTCCCGGACTTCAGCGTGCAGGTGACGGCGGCTCCAGGAGCTGGAGGGGCCCCTCCCGAGCCCGGGGCGCCCAGGAGCGGGGGAACCAACGGCAGCCACCCGCACAATGTGCCCGGGGTCAGCTCCTACCAGCAGCGGTGAGTGCTGAGCTTGTGATGGGGGTGGGGGGGCTGCTCACATGGAATGTGGTACCTCAGTCATTACACCCCCATCCCTGGCACCAGCCTGGTACATACATTGCATAGTGCCATTCCTTAAGGAAACCTCCTACTGACAGGTCTGGAGAGCTGGATCAGGGGGATGGCTGGCACCTGGCTATGGTGAGTGTTCTGGGGGGTCCCGGGGTTCATTGTCCTCTACAACAGCAGCACCAAAGTCAGAAGAAAGCAGAAAGACTGACCATTAACTAAGGAAATCCGCATTGTGTGAATGATGCCACAACGTGGGGAGAAGAAGAGTCTCCAGAAAGAGACACAGTGCCAGGGGCAAGCAGGACCCCAGAGTGGGCATCAGGGCTAGGTGAGGGTGAGTGTGCACAGAGTCTCCAGAAAGAGCCAAGGCTGAGACAGAGTGCCAGGGGCAGAGCAGGACCCCAGAGTGGGCATCAGGGCTAGGCACAGGGTGAGGGTGGGCACAGAGTCTCCAGAAAGAGCCAAGGCTGAGACACAGTGCCAGGGGCAAGCAGGACCCCAGAGTGGGCATCAGGGCTATGTACAGGGTGAGGGTGGGCACAGAGTCTCCAGAAAGAGCCAAGGCTGAGACAAGTGCCAGGGGCAGAGCAGGACCCCAGAGTGGGCATCAGGGCTAGGACAGGGTGAGGGTGGGCACAGAGTCTCCAGAAAGAGCCAAGGCTGAGACACAGTGCCAGGGGCAAGCAGGACCCCAGAGTGGGCATCAGGGCTATGTACAGGGTGAGGGTGGGCACAGAGTCTCCAGAAAGAGCCAAGGCTGAGACAGAGTGCCAGGGGCAAGCAGGACCCCAGAGTGGGCATCAGGGCTAGGCACAGTGCAGGGCATCCAGACATCATATGCCTATACATACACATACAAATATAGACATACTCACATACAAATATATGTACACTTCCACACATACAAATATATGTACACATATATAAACACACATATACATACACATACAAATATATGTACACTTCCACACACACACATATAAATGTACACATGCACACATATATACACACACATATACATACACTTATATACACATAAATACACACATTTACATGCATACACACATATATATACGCATGTATATACATATATAAATATATACATGTACGCACACATAAATATACATACACATCTACACACATGCTTTTACACACATGTATACATACACGCACATATATATACATATGCATACATACATACACATATAAATCTACACTCATATATATATATATACATACATACACTCATACACACATATCATCATACACTCATATACACACCTATACATATACACGTGTATATATATACGGTATGTATATTTATATATATACATAGTATATACACACCCGTATACATACACTCATACATATATATATAGTATGTACACACACATCATACATGATGACCTATTCTATTTCAGGACATAATTAGTTTTGAGTTTTGGTGAGATTTCTATGAGTGCAGTTATTCTATATGGAATTGTGTAAGGCATCATAGTAAGGCAGTTTTGTATCTGAATGTGTATATAATGTATAACAATATTCTATAGAAGGTTTGTATCTCCCACACACTGATGGTCCCCATGCCCTCAGCTATGGCTGGTTCCATGCCCTGTCCTGTGCCCTCCATCCATTCAGCAGGATTCCCTATGTTACTATTACTTCTTTCCATTTCTACTATTAGTGAAAAATTAGGGAATGCATTAGATTTAGGTGACCAGAGCCCAACCAATCTCATGTAATGTGCTGTGTGGCCCATGGTGTGTGTCTCCTGTATATAGACAGAGCTGGGATGGAATAGTGTACATCCATGTGAAAGTTTCTGCACCTGTCTGTAAGCTTCCCCCATCACTGTATATATGTGTCTGTACTGTCCTCCCTGGAGACTGAGCTACAGCTGCAGGTCACTATGTCATCTGCCATTATACCCTATGTGACATGGCCCCATACTCTATACAAGTTATGACTATGAGGAAGACTGAGGAGTGTGAGCACATATCACCGCCAACCCCACACATGGATAGACACCTCTGTGATGTGATACAGACTGGACAATAGGGATTCTATATGGGTTATAGATGTTCTGTGTCCATAAAAAGATTTTCTCAAAGTTTCTGAAAAGTTCTATAGACAGGATCCACTTTGTGTATGTCATCTATAAATATATGTGTGTGTGTATGCAATGTTGTGTGTATATATCCTCATATTTATATAGGATACATTGTGTTTGATATTATTAAACAGATGAATTATGAAGGATAGCTGTGGGTAGGAACATGGATGTCAGACCGCAATTTATCATTGTAAACATGATATGAACTTTGTATGGAAAGCTGATGTTATCTATAGAATACATTCTATGGATCGGGTACAAAAATATCATAGTAATAATTTTTTATATATACATAAATTTATTTTTTATTTTAATATATTGAGCAACTCAGATATGTGACCAAAAAGAAAGATTCTGAAAGCAAATAAAGTTATCAAGTATAGCATTGGATATGATGATATGTGCAGCCTATAATTTAAACTATATATATGTTTGTGTAGATATGTATATATTTATATATGCATACACACATAGATATACATATATATATATATATATATATATATACAGATATATATGTATATATATATATATACACACATGCAGACACACACACACACATATATATACACACATATACATTCACATACATATATATATACTGTACAAACACAAGTACATATATATGCGCATACATATGTACATACATATATGCACACACACACACATATATATATATATATACAAATACATATATATATATGTGTGTATATGCACATACACATGTACAGACATATATACACACACACATATACATACATATATACTTATGCACATATATACACACACATACATATATATACACACATATATATATACATACACACACGTATGCGCACAGACATATGTAAAAAAATATATATAAATATATATCTACACATGCACACACACATATACATATATATATGTATATATAATATATATACATACACGTATGCGCACAGACATATGTAAATGAATATATATAAATATATATATCTACGCACACACAGACATATATATGTATATACGCACACATATACACACACACACATATATAATCACACACGTATACGCACACAGACATATGTAAATATTTAAATATACCCATGCACACACAGACATATGTAAATAAATATATATAAATATATATATACCCATACACACACAGATATATATATATATATACGGTAATATATATATATATATATATATATATATATATATATATACATACGCACACGTATACGCACACAGAAATATGTAAATATATATATATATACCCACGCGATCACACACAGACATATATACACGCACACACATTCCCATTTGAGTTGTGCTAGCCTCGGCTGTACATTTCTATTAGAGCTTTCTATCTGATTCCTAGTTGTTGGCCTATTATGAGCAATTTCTAAAGCATTGCGAATATCTCTCCATCCCAATCTCTGGATGTGATTGAAGCTCTAATACTTTGCAAGCCGTGTCCTTCAGAGGTGGATGAGAATTGGAAATCAGCAGGGGTTAATCATATTCCTCTCTCTCCCCGCACCTTGTTTATCAGAACATATGAAATGGCCTGTCACTCCCCAAAGTGCTAGGGATCAGTCACAGGATTGGGACCAGGGAAGGAGGGGGCGCAGAGGTCAGCCGGGAAAGACAATAAGACATTGATTTCAGCGCAGAGCTTGCAATCGAACATTGTAATCTCACTAAACGGAAAAAAATCACGCTATAAAAATGTATTAGACTGGCCCCTACCTCGCAGTGACACACCGCACAGGTGTATAAGGGCTGATATCAGATGGGGATATTTTCCTTTCCTGATTTTTCCCTTGGAGACAATGTAGCGTCATGTTCTGTTCTGACGGTGTCTACTTGTTCCTAACAATACAACCTATCAGATTTACCAAGTAATGTATCAAGGCAAAATCCAAAGCGGAGCCCGTACCTTAACTTTATTTCTAGAGTATTTCCTTTACTTTCTATGCAGTTTTAAGTGAAACAATATAGCGTATTTCATGACTACGTCTTCTTTGCGCCGGGCACATGAAATCCATTTCTGATGTGTAACCTTTGTTTCATTTTGTATTTAGAAATGTTCCCGGCAGACAATTGATATTGTCCCATTTTGTCTTTCCCTAGCATATGCTGTGGGTATAAAGGCATCCTCCAGCAGGCGAGCCTTCTTCACACATCACTGCAGCATCTTTTCAAAGGAAAATAGCAATACTCTTTTTCGCTAACGCTGATTACAGAAGCGATCATAATCCTGATTGCATTAACCCCTTTATGGCCTACACAGATAGGATCACAAAGTGAGCGGAGTGGCTGATGAATGTGAAAAAAAGGCCAAACAGACTGTAGATTTACAGCTAGATACCTAGGACGCACGGACACAGGTGATTTATATTAGTGAACAGTTATGGATATATACCGTACTTTAAATGTCTGCTCAGACATTCAGATTGCTTCATTATATTGCATAAAATACACATTCGCTCCGGGATTCTGCCTAAAATCCAATCCAGGATTAGGAATTTGAGATGACACCCGGTCACCGAGCTGCCACTAATGGGGACGTTGACCTTGTGAATAGACTTAAATGTAACCATGTATTGGTATTTCCCCTGAATACGGTATAAGGCCCTTTCCATTCATTATATTCAGTATTTCCCATTAGAAGCCATGATACAATATGGATCGCACATATACTTTTATCTATACCATCAGTAGACATGGACGTCTGTGTGCGTGTATATGTTTGTAGCTTTGTTGCATTGGAGGTGAACATATATCACTAAAAGTCAAAATTAGTTTTTTTAAATAATACTATCTAATATTTACTAGAGGACAGAGAGAAGACGCCCCCCCGCATCTGCAAGATGTGACCTTGACCTTGCCGCCTGGGTCAGAACACGGGTTATTATACTAAAGAAGTCAAGGCAAGTCGGAGCGGGATAAACCGTCTCCAGCAAGGCAAAGTGCAGACTAGCTGTACATTGTATATATATCATTTAGGTTCAGATCAATATATGGCTCCCTTTTATGAGCAGCCACAAAGACGCACACAAATATCAATGCGTTAGGTAATGATATTTTTTATAAACCTAATATTTTTTAACTCTGCAATTATAATGTTTTGACGGACGACTCCTGAACGTTAAAAAGCCTCCCTATGAAATGAAGAAGATAAATCCAGCCGCTGCAGCTATACGCTGCTGGTTATGTAGTGTTCTAATGGGCATCGATAATGACACAGGTTGTATGTAATATATGCCGTCATCATGTATCATTTTCTTACATTTACGCCCGCTGGAGATATATAAAGTTGATGACTGATCGGTGATCACAATTTGTCGTAATTCCAAGACTCTAATATTGACCTTAATATTAGGAATATTAGTGTTTCCTGGCATGTGGCTTTGGTATCTGGCATTGGCACAGGTCTATTAAATTGTGTCTAGCCCTTTAAAGCGCACAATAGTAAAATGCTGCACACAGTATACATTGAATTACTAGCAAATAATTGAATCAGTGAGTTTGCCACCCTGTACAGCACAGAAAGGAGGCAGAGCAGCCAGTGTTTGCTTTCAGAAGAGCCCCGAAATTCAATTATTCTTCAGGCAATCTACTTGTACTACCATTACTTTAGAAGCCAGCTGTCCAACCCTTTTGCTGTCAAAGTGGCCCCCAGCTCTTTGCCGAACAACGTGCAGCCGATTCACCTGGTGCGTAAAGCGTTAACCCATCAATGGCATTGCCCTGTATGTTGGCAGACATAGCTTCCAGCATCACCTATCAACTCTGCTCGATAAGCTAGAGAGGTGGGGGGGCTCACCCAGGGCCCGAGCGAGGGGGACGTCAGCCCCTGTAATTGGAAGATGTAAAACACTGTGTGATCAGTATTGGTTTATTGACATGTCCAAGGATTTTAGCTTCTATTGTGACCTCCTATTTATTCATTTTTTTTTCTGCTGTCAGGTCCACACACAAGTATAGATTTATTGGTAATTCATAAATGGAATATATATCATATCTATGGAGGCATGCTCATATCAGGTGCGTCCGTGTGAGCTCTATGTATGTAGGGTGCACATATATACACGAGCACACATCAACTCTCCTTTATTGAATATGGACGACTCTAAAAAATAGTTACAAAAATGGGCAGAAACAGTATAATATTACCTGTACACACAAGCGCCTACATTTCTTCATTCATCATCATTATGCTTTATGTATACAATGCTTCCATACAGGCTAATATATCTAACATAGCACACAAGACGCTCCTGTAGGGTATGATCCGGACAGTGGTGTGGGTAATGTGGGTGGAAGGCATGTCCTGTGAATATTGTAATGTTAAAAAAAATACATTCTGGAACACATGGCATTGGCTGGATGGAAGTAATGGGAATAGGCAGGATGGTCATGTAGGGGTTTTCTTATGATAGTTAGCACTTTTCGGTGTCATTGAATATCACTGTTGTCTACCAAAAGGCCCGGTTGTCTCAGTTTGTGCAGCAAGAAAATGTGACGCCACTCGGCTGTCCAGAAAGATCAGGGTATTCCTTGTAGTATAAGCTCTAATATCAGTTCAATCCCGCCGATACCTGCAAATGCCAATCAGCACTGCACACAGGGAACAGCAATGACAAGACTAAGGTGATTACACCGGGATTGCTCAGGAGATGGACTAGAACAGGTCTCGGTAGATGCTTTATGTTATGATGGATTACATTGTGGGCTGTGAGATCAGAGAACTATGCTGGCCCATCAACTTTCCCTTGTATAGAAGAACATCCATCCTCCAACGCTGGTTATAAGACCCTAATCTTATTAAATGTCTTATACATCTTACAGTGGGAATCTCATGTCTGTATATTATGGATCTGCATAGATAAATGCGCCATATATCATCTGCTAGGGTTTTTTTAAGTTGCTAGATGAACTTGCATTTAGTGTGGACTTTCTATGACAGAGTCGTGAAGTCGGAGCCCAATTTGGAGGAGTTGGAATCGGTATTAAAGGATCAACTCCGTCTCCTAAAATATAGAATAAATTGTGTACAGTAGTTCAATACAGAATGTGCTGAATATTATTATTAGGAATTATGTTCTATCTAGATATTTTGATTATTGTATAATAATTATGATTAAATCTTGATGTTTACATTGTGCTACAATAAATGTATCACTTAAACATGAGCCTTGTATGAGGGAGTCAGAGTCGTGGAGTTGAATTCAGGAAAATGAGGCACCACTGTCAGAGGCTTGGCTTACCAGATCCACAGCCCTCCTGTATACCATGTATATGATACATAATATAGTATAACCAGTCACTCTTGCATAGAATTATTAGACATCAAAGTTTGTCATTACGCTGTTTACATAGAGCAGAATAATGGGTATACATATAGGGGTAATGTCGGTAACAAAGGTATCAAGAGAATAGCAGTGGTATTAAGTCTGATATTAGAGAAATATCCTCAGTTATACAATAGTGGTAACTTGGGTAATAAGGGTATCAAGAGGGTAGCTGTGGTATTAAGTCTGATATTGGAGAAATATCCTCAGATATACAAATAGTGGTAAGGTGGGTAATAAGGGTATCAAGAGAATAGCAGTGGTATTAAGTCTGATATTAGAGAAATATCCTCAGCTATACAATAGTGGTAACTTGGGTAATAAGGGTATCAAGAGGGTAGCTGTGGTATTAAGTCTAATATTGGAGAAATATCCCCAGTTATACAAATAGTGGTTAGGTGGGTAATAAGGGTATCAAGAGAGTAGCTGTGGTATTAAATGGAATCTGTCAGCAGGTTTTTGCTACCTCATCTGACAGCAAGGTAATGTAGACAAAGAAACCCTGAATCCAATGATGTATCACATAGATTACTTGTTGAAGCCATTCCCACACAAGAAATTTAGGTGTAGAAACATAGCAGAGCTTGGAGAGCTGCCCCCACCCACACCAGGCTCTCAAATAGAGATTGTGCATTGATTTTGAGTTGTCAATCACAGCATGGGGCATGCCAGACTGCCCTGCGTGTGACATTGTAGTCCTATAATGGTAATCACAGGTGATAAAGCCATTAGTTCAAGTAAACAATAGCACAAACCCTGATAAGAGAAGCACAGGTGATTTTTGTTTTTTAACATATACCACATGCTGTCCTCAGCTTAGGCTGGCTTCATACTGCAGTTTTTTCACTGATCAGTGTCCATCCAGTTTGTGTGCCAAAACCAGGAGAGGAACTAGGAGAGGAACTTGCAGATAAAAACTATAATTGAAAGATTGACACCTGTTCTGAGTTTTGGAGACACTCCTGCTTTTGGCACACAAACCTGATCGAACCTGATCAGTGAAAAAAACTGCAGTGTGAAACCAGCCTAACATAGCAAAAACCTGCTGACAGATTCCCTTTATGACCAATATTGGAGAGATATCTTCAGTTCTGTAGCATCCTGTAGTTCTACAGATGTCATGCTTCAGATAATGTAGAATTGTCAAAGATCTAAAACAAAAAATAAGCTAAAAATACTTCTCATCAGATGTGTAATTAATGGAGTTGTCATGCCAATAAAAAATTATTTTCAAACCACTTAGAAGGTAATAAAAGAACCTGTATTCACATTACTGATCCTGAGACGTCCCTGATCCCAGTGGACCCTGGACTCACTGCTCTAGTCCCAACAAGTGACCGCTGCTGGCCATCACTTGTTCACTGGATACTGGGTAATAGTAATTAATTGCAGTAATAATAGTAATTAATTAAGTGGGTAATTGCACTCTAGAGGACACATACAACTATATGGCATTGCAATAGAAATTGGATAAAGGTTAATGTAAATTCCCATTGGAATCACAAGAATTGTAATATTTTTAAGAAATTAAATGCCCAATACTAACCTTTGCATGCTCAAGAGGAGCTTTCATCTGGCACTAAAAACATGATTGCCACACACCGCTATTTAAGGGCCCTTTCACATCAGCGTTTTTTTTAAATCGCGGCAGATGCGGTTAAAAAACCGCATCTGCCGCGATTACCGCATACCGGCTGCACTTGCGGCGCGGTTGCGGTTTTTGCCATGCAAAGTATAGGCGTACTTGCGGCAGGTGCGGCAAGTGCGGTTTTGCACTTGCGGCAGGTGCGGCCGCGAAAAAAACCGCGGTCAGCCGCGGTTTTTTTCGCGGCCGCACCTGCCGCAAGTGCAAAACCGCACTTGCCGCACCTGCCGCAAGTACGCCTATACATTGCATGGCAAAAACCGCAAGTGCAGCCGGTATGCGGTAATCGCGGCAGATGCGGTTTTTTCACCGCATCTGCCGCGATTTTAAAAAAACGCTGATGTGAAAGGGCCCTAATATAGATATGCAAAATGTAGCTAAATATTTTCAACAATAATCCATCCATCTCACAGGTGTGACATATCGAGATGTTGATAAGACAGAATGATTACGGCACAGGTGAGCCTTAGGCCGGCTTCACATCACGATTTAGTGCCTGTCTGTGGGATCCCAGTTTGAAGGAGGATCCCACGGACAGGCACGGATCCACACAGATCCCTGCAATCGGATGGCAAATAGCCATCCGATCCAATTCTATGCAGGATCCGTGTGGATCCTGTTCTCCCTGCCTGTCCCTGTCTGTCCCTGCTTCTTCTCTATCTGTCCCTGTCTGTCCCTCTTCTATCTCTGCTCTCCCTTTCCTCTATCCTCCCCCCTGTCCTCTCCCTCTCCAGTATGTAAAAAATAAAAATAATCCCTCCCTGGGGATACTTTACCTTCCGATGGCTTCATGCGACAGTCACCATCTGGTGGCTGAAGGACCTGTGATGATGTCACAGAGCCGGTCACCTGACACGTCAACTGACCAGTTCTCTGACATCAACTCAGGATCTTCTGCCCCGATGGCGACAGCCCCTAGAGGCGCTGGAAGGCAATGTATCCTCAGGGAGGGTTTTTAAACAAACAGAGGGAATAGAATAGGGAAAAGGAAGAGTCAGGGAAGAGGTTAGAATAGCGGGGGACAGCATAGAATAGCGGGAGACAGGATAGAGAAGTGGAGGGGAGGAAGATGCAGGGAGGCAGGAGCAGGGAGGATAGGGACCACGGAGCCGACATCAGATCCGAGGTCAACTCGGATCCAATGTCCATAGCCTCCCATGTCACCGGGGCTCGGATCAGCTCGGATCCGATGCTGTCTGATTTAATTCTCGGACACAAAATCGCAGCAGGCTACGATTTTGTGTCCGTGCTTAAATCGGACAGGATCGGATGGTGCCAAAGTGGCAAAAGGCACACATCCGATCCAAGCCCCATAGGGATACATGGGATTCGATTTCGGATCCGAGTGTATCCGTTTTGAAACGGATACACTCAGATGACCGTAAATCGTGATGTGAAACCGGCCTTAGGCTGGCCACAAAAGGCAGCGCTAAAATGTGCACTATTTACCTAAAAATTCATATGTGTGCATACATATATATATTTCTATTCAATGGTACAGATAACTATAAAATGTAGTACATATCCAATTAACAGAAATTGGTACTATCCAATTTGCCTCCCTGTAAGTATTCAGAATCTTTATCAGACACCAAAAAATCTAGAACATCATTAGCCCATTTAAATAAGCCAATAGTTGGGGAACAGGTTTTTGAAAGGAAGGCTTACGAGCGCCCATTCTCTGATTATTGGCTTGTCTAAATGAGCCACTAAATGTAGCTCATCACCCTGGGTAAACAGGAGATGTGCATGTGCTTGTGATAAGATGATATTCTATAGGCACTGAACCATCACATTATCAATCATCCTCCACATATACAACATTATTTGTCTGGTCTAAACAGGCTGGCAAACAACCATGATTGGCTTGTATACAGCCATTTGGCAGTCGTTGTGATCTCGCAATATAAATTCAGAATAAATCGAGAAACTCAAAGGGGTTGGAGGGAGATGCAGCTGCAGGATCTCACTCACTGTTTGATGGAGAATCATTTGATAGGGAAGTTGAATTAATAAATTATGCCAGATACATCCTGTCACTCTGTTAACTCGGAGGAAAACAATTTACAGTAACCAGCAAGGAAATACAAGGGAACTAAATATAGCACTTTAGATTGGCTGCACTACCATACGTATTATTATTATGTTATTATTATTATTATTATTATTATTATTTACCGGCCTTCAGATCTCAAGCCATGAAGACTTCATGGATGAGCACTCTGTAGGAAGTCTTGAGCAAGCCTAGGTAGGTCCACCACGGTCTTCTCCAAGCCTAGATAGGTCCACCAAGGTCTTCTCCAAGCCTAGATAGTTCTACCAGTGTCTCCAAGTCTTAATAGGTCCAGCAGGGTCTTCTCCAAGTCTAGATAGGTCCATCAGGATGTTCTCCAAGCCTAGATGGGTCCTCCAGGGTCTTCCCCAAGCCTAGAAAGGTCCAGCAGGGTCTTCACCAAGCATAGATAGGTACATCAGGGTCTTCTCCAAGCTTAGATACAGTTGAAACCAGACGTTTACATACACTATATGAAAAGACACATAAACGTTTTTCTCACTATCTGACATGAAATCAGAATAAACCTTTCCTGTTTTAGGTCAGTTAGGATTACAATAATAATTAACGTTTGCCAAATGCAGAATAATGAGAGAGAGAATGTTTTAAGGCATGTTTATTAATTTGGGACAGCCCATATGATGATGTCATGTGTTTGGAGGCTCCTGATAGGTTTCTTGGCAACATCTGAGCTAATTAGAGACACACCTGTGGATGTTTTTAATGCACATTTGAAACACATGGTTTCTTTGTGTAGCATCATGGGAAAGTCTAAAGAAATCAGCCAAGATATCAGGAAGAGAATTGTGGACTTGTATAAGTCTGGTTCATCCTTGGGTGCAATTTCCAGATATCTGAAGGTGCCTCGTTCATCTGTGCAAACAATTATACGCAGGTATAATTAATCAAGAAATCAATGATTTTGATGTGTTGAAGATGTGCTCAGATGTTAGATACATAGACGGACAGATAGATAGATAAATAGACAGACAGACAAATAGATAGATACTAGACATAGATATAGTTGAAACCAGCAGTTTACATACACCATCTAAAAAGACACATCTGCATGTTTTTCTCACTATCTGACATTAAATCAGAATAAACCTTTCCAGTATTAGGTCAATTAGGATTACCATAATTATTAATATTTGCCAAATGCCAGAATAATGAGAGATAATGTGTTAAGGTATATCAATTATTTTTTGCAAAGTCACAAGTTTACATACACTAAGATTACGGTGCATTTAACATTTTGGGACACCTCATATGATGATGTCATGTGTTTGGAAGATTCTGATAGGTTTACTGGCAACAGCTGAGATAACTAGACACACACATGTGGATGTATTTTAATGCACACCTGAAACACACTGCTCTTTGTGTAGCATCATGGCACAGTCTAAAGAAATTTGCCAAAATTTCAGGAAGAGAATTGTGTACTTGCACAAGTCTGGTTCATCCTTGGGTGCAATTTCCAGATATCTGAAGGTGCCTCGTTCATCTGTGCAAACAATTATACGCAAGTACAAACAAGATGGGAATGTCCAGCTGTCATACCGCTCAGGAAGGAGGCGGGTTCTGTGTTCCTAAGATTAATGTGCTTTGGTCCGACATGCGCATATCAACCCAAGAACAAAATTAAAAGCTCTTGTGAAGATGATCGCGGAAGCTGGTAAGATTGTGTCATGAAACACATGAAACAGTGAAACGAGTACTGGATCAACATGGGCTCTAAGGCCACTCGGCCAGGAAGAAGCCATTACTCCAAAAGAAACATTAAAAAGTCAGATTAATTTTTGCTAATGCACATAGGAATAAAGACCTACATTTCTGGAGATATGTCCTGTGGTCTGACAATACTAAAATTAAACTGTTTGCCATAATGACCCTTGTTACGTTTGAAGGAAAAAGGGAGAAGCTTGGAAACCTAATAACACCATCCCAACTGTGAGACACGGAGGAGGCAGCATCATGTTGTGGTGTTATTTTGCTGCAGGAGGGACTGGTGAACTTCACGAAATACATGGCATCATGAGGAAAGAAGATAATGTGACAATACTGAAGCAACATCTGAAGACATCAGCCAGGACGTTAAATCTTGGGTGGAAATTAGTCTTCCAAATGGACAATGACCCGAAGCATACTGCCAAACTGGTTACAAAGTGGTTTAAGAATAACAAAGTCGATGTTTTGTAGTAGCCATCGCAAAGCCCTGATCTCAATCCTATTGATAATACAGTATATGGGCAAAGCTGAAAAGGCTGCGAACAAGGTGACCTACAAACCTGGCTCAGTTACACCAGTACTGTCAGGAGGAATGGGCCCAAAATCCCACCAACTATTGTGAGAAGCTTGTGGAAGGAGATCTAAAACGATTCGCCCAAGTCATACAGGTTAAGGGCAATGGCACCGAATGCTAATGGAATATTGTAAACTTGTGACTTTGCAGAAAGTAATAAAAATACCTTAAAACATTCTCTCTCTCATTATTCTGGCATTTGGCAAATATTAATAAATACGGTAATCCTAATTTACCTAAAAAAAAAAGGAAAGGCTTATTCTGATTTCATGTCAGACAGTGAGAAAAACATGCAGATGTGTCTTTTTATATGGTGTATGTAAACCTCTGGTTTCAAGTGTAGGTCCAGCAGGATCTTCTCCGCTGTTTTCTTGATGGCATTAAGCCTCTACTCCTTGTTCCTCCTATTCTTCCGACCACTATGTCCTTCATATGGAGCTGCTTTATTGTAGTACATTTTGATGACCATATTATTTGTCTGTAGATCATATAGGTGAAGTACATACAATATAGACTTTCTAAATATATCTCACCTCACTTTGGTTGGTAGTATATACAGCAGCAAATGGTCCAATGTGTAAACACATCATGGTTGAAAATTGCATCCAGCCTAGGTAAACAACAATAACAACATGACAACAACACCAGCACAAGTCTTTCCTGTCCTGATAATACTCGAAATCATAGATTAAAGGGGTCATGCAGAATTCGATAAACATGGCTGATTTCTTTCAAAAACTGCGCCACCCCTGTCTACAGGTTTGTGTAATACTGCAGCTCAGCTCCATTCAAGTGAATGGGCCTATGCTGTAATACCACATGCAACCTGTAGACAGGGGTGGCGCTGCTTCTGAAAGAATGCAGTACAGTTTTATTAATCCTGGATATCCCTTTTAAAGAATTGACATTCTACATATCTGAAAAACACTTTCATGCTTTTAATCCATGAGGAAATGATAACCAACATTTGTATGAGATTTCAGAAGTCTCATTTATCTTGGGGTTTTACCCTCGAAAAACGTGCAAAAAATATGCATCAAAAACATTTGTGAACAAGTCCTAATAGTAAGTGTAAGATTTTACTACCATAAAATAAGAAAACTCTATATTTTTACAGTAGATGAGGGGGGGGTCATAAATTTAGGTGTCAGTAGAGTAGCCTAGAAACTCGCATTGCTCGTCCATGTGTTCTATTACGGAGAGATGAGTAAGTGAAATGTAATGTGTCCCGGAGTAACAGCAGCCTCTGCTGATACGTGTGAGCTGCTAGTTAGAACAGGACAGTTAAGAAGTCCAACATTACAGCTATTCTAATTACCATTGACGTTTTAATTAATATTATTGACTTCTGAATTTATCTTGACCCTAAGGTTGGGGTTACAAGTGTCACATCATGTTGCAGTGGCTTTGCAGCTACACCAAAATTGACAAAATGTTTCCCTTGTTGCCTTAAGCCTAAAATGATAAAGAGATCATGTAAACCTAAGGAGAAGGGTTTTATTTGTGTCTATATTTATTAAAGCACCACTCCAGCATTTTTTTTTATTGCACCCCTGGAGTGGTGCTTTACATGTACAGTAAATCCCTTCCCCCATCTCGTACCCACCTTCCGCCGTCTTCAACTTCTATCACCACAGCTCCGGTCGGTCTCCTGTGATTTGTGACCTGCCGGCAGCTCCAGTGTTTCATGGAGGTGCTGGAAGTCACAACTCAATACAAGTCTAAGGGATCCTTGTTCTGGCCTCGCTCTGGCTCTCATAGAGATGCATTGGGAGATTGTGACGTAACGTCTGCCTTCTGGGCATTCAGAAGTTGTGGGCTTAAAATGGCGCTGCAGGACCAATGTGGCGCTGAAAAAGCATGAAAACGCAAGAGTGGTGTTTTAAGGCTGGAAACACACTATCCTACTTCCATGCAAATCTCTCAGACGAGACTCGGATTAAGTGACCCTGAACTGCCTCTTCCTCTCTGGACAGGAGTGTGATGCTTCACAAACACACAAGCAACTGACACTCCCATCCAGAGAGGGAGAGGCCGTTCAGGGTCACTGATCCGAGTCCCGTCCGAGAGACTTGCATGTAAGTAGGATAATGTGTTTCCTCCCTAAGGCTGGAAACACACTGTCCGAAGTGACATGCGAGTTTCTCGCAAGAGTCTCTGATCATTCACCCGGCACGACCCCTGCCTCCTTGGAGAACTCTGTCAGTGGTATGGTTTTCTATGTATCTTCACTGCTCCCATCCAGAGAGTGGGGAGGCCATCCGGGTGAATGTTCCAAGACTCGTGCGAGTAATTCGCATGTCACTCGGACAGTGTGTTTCCAGCTTAATCCTACTATATATTCCCTTATCGTGTCTGTCGTCTCTCTGTAATGGAAATCCTGCGTCACTGATTGGTCGCCGCTAAGCGCGGCGACCAATCAGTGACAGGCACATCTGGCCACGAATTGGCGCGGGATTTGAACCATGCATGCCACCACAACCGTCGGGAGATCAGTGGTGCTAGCCACTGATCTCCCGACGGTAGCCGCGGGTCATCTCCTGCCGCAAGGAGGTCAACGGCGATGCAGCCCGGGAGATGACCGGCTAAAAACTGGTCATCTCCCGCTGCTCGCAGCGGAAGTACCCCGACCGGCGCTAGCGATCTCGACTCAGTGTGACACGCAGAAGCGACCAGGCCCCTGCTGTGAGATCGCTGATCCTGTCATGGATGGCAGCGGCAATGCAGCAGGGGAATGACCGGCGTTAGCTGATCATCCCCCGATTGCTTGCAGCAGAAGTACCCCAACCTGGCACTAGCGATCTCACTCAGTGTGACAATCTCACCAGCGACCACGTACTGATGCTTCAGCGATCCCTACCAGGTCGCATCGGCAGGATCGCTGGAGCGTCGGCAAGTGTGACGGTACCTTAGTGATCGCTGGTGAGGTGTCACATGTGCAGATATATTGAATCAAGCTGCGTCACTGATTGGGGAAAATCCTATGTATTCATTGCATTATTTTTAAATCTTCATAAATAAACTACATGTATATTCTAGAATACCCGATACGTTAGAATCAGGGGCCACTATCTAGTGTGTACAATAGTTATGTATATGAGTTATTAGCAAACGTGATGGCAACAGTCTATATTGTAATTATTTGTTACATTTTGGTTTTATTGTGGTGTCCGGCTATATAAAAGTGACAATGGGAAGTGCAGACATATTAATTGTCACTTTTCAATTAGCCTCTCAGCAGCTGATGGCGTATTGGAGTGTTCCGTTACTGTTTGAACATGCAGATAGCACAGGAGCGAAATGTCTCCTAAATGTTTCCTCTGGAAGGCTAACAGTAGCATCTCCTTCAGCTCATGGGTAGGGGAAAACAATTCTCATGCCGCAAGTAAGGCTGCCTACACATTAGCGTATTTTGGAATCTGTGGGTGCCCGCCTGCACCTGAATCTGGGGTGAACTGGACACAACTGGATGCACCCACAAGTGTCTCCGGCCCCATTGAAAGTCGATGGGGACAAAAACTGATTCGGGTGCATCCAGCTTAGGCCGGATTCACACGGATGTCGAAAAACGCCAGTGGGAAACCAGCCGAACACTGATTTCAAACCCAAGGCTGTGTTCACACAGTGCGTTTTTGCGGAAAAAAATCCCACCAAAAAACTGATACGAGATGAATGTAAATAAAATCTTTGACAGTTTGCTGTGTTATTGTATAAGGTTTTCCTCCGTTTTTATGTTTAGATTTCCAGCGTTTTTACTGCAGCTGCCTAGTTTGCATTTGCAATAGAAAATATATATTATTTCTTCTTTGTCCTTATAAATGTAGTGAAAGAATTCTAGTAGCCAGAAATCTAATCTCTCTGTCTCTCTCCCCCCCATCTCTCTCACCCTTTCCTCTTCTCTCTCCCCCTCTCGCTCCTTCTCTCCCCCTCTCCTCCCTCCTTCCACCTCTCTGTCCCTCTCTCTCTCCCCTTCTCCCTCTCCTCTCTGTCTCTCTTCTCTTTCTCTCCCCCCTCCACCCCCCTCTCCTCTCTCTCTGTCTCCTCTCTCCCTCTTCCTCTCTCTTTCTCTCGCCTCTCTGTCTCTCTCAGGAGAGATGATTTTCAACCTGTAATATAACAAGACCGATGCAAAAACGCAGCAAACAATTGACATGCTCATTCTTCCAAAAACAAAGCAATAACCATGCAGGTTTCAATCTCCGTCAGGGAATAAAACCAAAGTGTGTGCATGACTTTTCCTGAATCGAAAAACGCAGGTGTTGATTAGTATATAACGTAGGTAAAAACGCACTGTGTGAACATAGTCTAAGGGGACGGTAACTCTGGATGAATACACTGTGGATTTTCTGCTCCAGTTTTCTTACAGAAATTATAGAAGGTATTCCAGTAGAGGCAAAGTGGGTGAAATCTTACCAATTTCACCAATGCAATGCAAAATCATTTTGGGGAATCCTTGTGACAATTGACCTTCTGTGCGGATTTTATATTTATTTATGTTGCAGATTTTCATCACTAATTTCAATAACGGGTGATGTTTACAGTGAATCAGCCAAACCTATGTGATGTAATAGTTATTAATTAGCACCATTTATTCCATGACCCTATACATGTAAAAAGGGCATACATAGACAAGTACAGGGGTCGAGAGAGGACCCTATCCACGAGGGTGCACAGTGTACTAGGGATGCGTGAGGATACAGTAGGTGAGGACAGACCTCATGCCTGCAAAGCTCACAGTCTCCAAGGGATGGATGAGGATACAGTAGGTGAGAAGAGAGGACTCTGCCCACGAGGGCTCACAGTCTCCAAGGGATGGGTGAGGATACAGTAGGTGAGAAGAGAGGACTCTGCCCACGAGGGCTCACAGGTTGCAAGGGATGGGTGAGAACAGAGTAGGTGAGAAGAGAGGACTTTGCCCACGAGGGCTCACAGGTTGCAAGAGATGGGTGAAGATACAGTAGGTGAGGACAGAGCTCCTGCCTGCAAAGCTCACAGTGTACAAGGGATGGGTGAGAATACAGTAGGTGAGGAGAGAGTACTTTGCCAACAAGGGTTCACAGTCTACAAGGGATGGGTGAGGATACAGTAGGTGAGGACAGAGCTCCTGCCTGCAAAGCTCACAGTGTACAAGGGATGGGTGAGAATACAGTAGGTGAGGAGAGAGTACTTTGCCCACAAGGGTTCACAGTCTACAAGGGATGGGTGAGGATACAGTAGGTGAGGACAGAGCTCCTGCCTGCAAAGCTCACAGTGTACAAGGGATGGGTGAGAATACAGTAGGTGAGGAGAGAGTACTTTGCCAACAAGGGTTCACAGTCTACAAGGGATGGGTGAGGATACAGTAGGTGAGGACAGAGCTCCTGCCTGCAAAGCTCACAGTGTACAAGGGATGGGTAAGAATACAGTAGGTGAGGAGAGAGTACTTTGCCCACAAGGGTTCACAGTCTACAAGGGATGGGTGAGGATACAGTAGGTGAGGACAGAGCTCCTGCCTGCAAAGCTCACAGTGTACAAGGGATGGGTAAGAATACAGTAGGTGAGGAGAGAGTACTGTGCCAACAAGGGTTCACAGTCTACAAGGGATGGGTGAGGATACAGTAGGTGAGGACAGAGCTCCTGCCTGCAAAGTTCACAGTCTACAAGGGATGGGTGAGGATACAGTAGGTGAGGACAGAGCTCCTGCCTGCAAAGCTCACAGTCTACAAGGGATGGGTGAGGATACAGTAGGTGAGGACAGAGCTCCTGCCTGCAAAGCTCACAGTCTACAAGGGATGGGTGAGGATACAGTAGGTGAGGACAGAGCTCCTGCCTGCAAAGTTCACAGTCTACAAGGGATGGGTGAGGATACAGTAGGTGAGGACAGAGCACCTGCCTGCAAAGCTCACAGTCTACAAGGGATGGGTGAGGATACAGTAGGTGAGGACAGAGCTCCTGCCTGCAAAGCTCACAGTCTACAAGGGATGGGTGAGGATACAGTAGGTGAGGACAGAGCACCTGCCTGCAAAGCTCACAGTCTACAAGGGATGGGTGAGGATACAGTAGGTGAGGACAGAGCACCTGCCTGCAAAGCTCACAGTCTACAAGGGATGGGTGAGGATACAGTAGGTGAGGACAGAGCTCCTGCCTGCAAAGCTCACAGTCTACAAGGGATGGGTGAGGATGCAGTAGGTGAGGACAGAGCTCCTGCCTGCAAAGCTCACAGTCTACAAGGGATGGGTGAGGATACAGTAGGTGAGGACAGAGCTCCTGCCTGCAAAGCTCACAGTCTACAAGGGATGGGTGAGGATACAGTAGGTGAGGACAGAGCTCCTGCCTGCAAAGCTCACAGTCTACAAGGGATGGGTGAGGATACAGTAGACCCCAGCCTCGGCCTCCCCAGTGAGGGATATGCTCCAAGCCTCTCCTGTGATGTCTAGGGCTCTAGCAAGCCTGAAAAAGCAAGTGAAAAACAACATGACCAATATCACCCACTCCAAAGAGAAGCAACTCCAGCCACCACAGTAGGGGGAGCTGATTGTATAACCAAATATATCATGGTAGTTTTCAAGTTGATAATTTTGTGCGGCCCCCGAAGGATGGTAGAAATTTCCAAATGGCCCCCGGCAGAAAAATGGTTCCCCGCCCCTGGTCTAGAGGATATACTGCCAAGAACGATGATCTTTTGTGCAGCACAAAAGATTGTTTCAGCCGATAAATGAGTGTTGTGCTCATTTGTTGGGTGACCGGCAGCCTGTTTAGACTGCACGATTATTGGGAATTATTGGAAAACAAGTGTTTCTAGGCATGTACTTTCCCCTTTAATTGCACAGTGTAAATGGACCTTAAAGGGACCCTGTCAGCACAGAATGACTGCTCAACCCAATGCTCGGTGCATTAAGGTGGGGCCAAACATTTAAGTGCATCTTCCAACCTGATTGGTTTCCCTATATCTCCATCCTCCCCTTCTTCTTTGATTGATGTGCCTTCAGAGAGCCTTTAGAAGGGCATAGATAGATGGAAAAAAGTAACGGGGAAGGTGTACTTAAATGTTTGGCCCCACCTGTTTGGCACAGAATGCCGGTACTCGGTTTGAGCTGTTATTCTGTGCTGATAGAAGCCCTTTAAGCCTGAGCTTTCTAGTCCAATGGTATGTGAGGAAATCTTCATGTAGGGGTTCTCTCCCCCGTTATCACTTGATACTGTTACTACATTATGATAATAGTGTTTGATCAGCTGGGGACAACAATGAGCTACATTTACATCAGTGGGAGCAATTATCTTTATAGAAAATCATTGCGATTGTTGCAGATCTCTTTTACAGCTTGTCATTGTACCAATTGTAGCGCAAAACACCAAACCACTTTTTGAATTAGGGGTAATCTTGCCATCCATATCCAGGCAGAGAAAAGAGTTGTAAGTATAGGGGAGATCTGTGTAAACCGTAAATCAGATACACACCTCTGCCCTTTCTTCCACTCTGGAGCACCACTGCAAACAAAATCCTGATTATGGCAGCAGGACATTTGTGTGGAGGGGCTGAGGGTTGAGGGGAACACAAGATTGAGAGGGTGAAGGTGGAGCACAGGAGCAAAAGGGTGGAGGGGGAGCACAGGAGCGAGAGGGTAGAGGGGAGCACAGGAATGAGAGACTGGAGGGGTGCACAGCAGCAAGAGGCTAAACGGGAGCACAGGAGCGAGAGAGTGAAGGAAGACAGGAACGAGAGGGGAGCAGAGGAGTGAGAGGGTGGAGAGGTGAACAGCAGCAAAACGCTGAAGAGGAGCACAGGATCAAGAGGGTGCAGGGGAGCACAGGAGCGAGGGAGTGGAAGGAAGACAGGAACGAGAGGGGAGCACAGGAGTGAGAGGGTGGAGAGGTGAACAGCAGCAAAACACTGAAGGGGAGCACAGGAGCAAGAGGGTGCAGGGGAGCACAGGAGCGAGGGAGTGGAAGGAAGACAGGAACGAAAGGGGAGCACAGGAGTGAGAGGGTGGAGAGGTGAACAGCAGCAAAACACTGAAGGGGAGCACAGGAGCAAGAGGGTGCAGGGGAGCACAGGAGCGAGGGAGTGGAAGGAAGACAGGAACGAGAGGGGAGCACAGGAGTGAGAGGGTGGAGAGGTGAACAGCAGCAAAACACTGAAGGGGAGCACAGGAGCAAGAGGGTGCAGGGGAGCACAGGAGCGAGGGAGTGGAAGGAAGACAGGAACGAGAGGGGAGCACAGGAGTGAGAGGGTGGAGAGGTGAACAGCAGCAAAAGGGTGAAGGGGAGCACAGGAGCAAGAGGGTGCAGGGGAGCACAGGAGCGAGGGAGTGGAAGGAAGACAGGAACGAGAGGGGAGCACAGGAGTGAGAGGGTGGAGAGGTGAACAGCAGCAAAACACTGAAGGGGAGCACAGGAGCAAGAGGGTGCAGGGGAGCACAGGAGCGAGGAGTGGAAGGAAGACAGGAACGAAAGGGGAGCACAGGAGTGAGAGGGTGGAGAGGTGAACAGCAGCAAAAGGCTGAAGGGGAGCACAGGAGCAAGAGGGTGCAGGGGAGCACAGGAGCGAGGGAGTGGAAGGAAGACAGGTACGAGAGGGGAGCACAGGAGTGAGAGGGTGGAGAGGTGAACAGCAGCAAAACACTGAAGGGGAGCACAGGAGCAAGAGGGTGCAGGGGAGCACAGGAGCGAGGGAGTGGAAGGAAGACAGGAACGAGAGGGGAGCACAGGAGTGAGAGGGTGGAGAGGTGAACAGCAGCAAAACGCTGAAGAGGAGCACAGGAGCAAGAGGGTGCAGGGGAGCACAGGAGCGAGGGAGTGGAAGGAAGACAGGAACGAGAGGGGAGCACAGGAGTGAGAGGGTGGAGAGGTGAACAGCAGCAAAACACTGAAGGGGAGCACAGGAGCAAGAGGGTGCAGGGGAGCACAGGAGCGAGGGAGTGGAAGGAAGACAGAAACGAAAGGGGAGCACAGGAGTGAGAGGGTGGAGAGGTGAACAGCAGCAAAAGGCTGAAGGGGAGCACAGGAGCAAGAGGGTGCAGGGGAGCACAGGAGCGAGGGAGTGGAAGGAAGACAGGAACGAGAGGGGAGCACAGGAGTGAGAGGGTGGAGAGGTGAACAGCAGCAAAACGCTGAAGAGGAGCACAGGAGCAAGAGGGTGCAGGGGAGCACAGGAGCGAGGGAGTGGAAGGAAGACAGGAACGAGAAGGGAGCACAGGAGTGAGAGGGTGGAGAGGTGAACAGCAGCAAAACCTGAAGGGGAGCACAGGAGCAAGAGGGTGCAGGGGAGCACAGGAGCGAGGGAGTGGAAGGAAGACAGGAACGAAGGGAGCACAGGAGTGAGAGGGTGGAGAGGGTGAACAGCAGCAAAAGGCTGAAGGGGAGCACAGGAGCAAGAGGGTGCAGGGGGCACAGGAGCGAGGAGTGGAAGGAAGACAGGAACGAGAGGGGAGCACAGGAGTGAGAGGGTGGAGAGGTGAACAGCAGCAAAACCTGAAGGGGAGCACAGGAGCAAGAGGGTGCAGGGAGCACAGGAGCGAGGGAGTGGAAGGGAGGACAGAATGAAAAGGTAGAGGGGAGCAAAGAAGAGAAGGGTAGAGGGGAGAACAGGAGCGACAAAATGGAGGGTAGCATGGAGTGAGAAGGTGGAGGGCAGCATAGGAGAGAGGGTGAAGTGGAGAATGGGAGCAATGTGGAGGGGAGCACAGAATCGAGAGGGTAGAGGGGAGAACAGGACAAGAGGGCATAGGGGAGCACAGGGGTGAGAGGTGCAGAGGAGGACAGGAGAAGAGGGTGGAAGGGAGGACAGGAGTAAGAGGGTGAGGGGAGCACAGGTTGCAAGAGGGTGGAGGGGAGGACAGAGAAGGCAAAAGGGAGTAGAGGTGAGCACAGGAGTGCGAGTGTGGAGGGGAGCACAGGTGGCAAGAAGGTGCCAGGTGAGCACAGGAGGAGAAGGTGGAGGGGAGCACAGGAGCGAGGTGAGAGGCGGTAGCTGAGCACAGGAGTGAGAAGTTAGAGCGGGACAGGAACGAGAGGGTAGAAGGGAGCACAGGAGTGAGAGGGTACAGGGGAGGACAGGAGCAAGAGGGTAGAGGGGAGCACAGGAGTGAGAGAGTGGAGGGAAGCACAGGTTGCAAGAGGGTGCAGGTGAGTACAGGATCGAGAGGATGGAGGGAAGCACAGGTGCGAGAGGGTGGTAGAGAGCACAGGAGCGAAAAGGTGGAGGGGAGCACAGGAGTGTGATGGTGGAGGGGAGCACAGGTTGCAAGAGGGTGCAGGTGAGCACAGGAGGAAAAGGAGCGAGAGATAGAAGGGGACAGGAATGAGAGGGTAGAGGGGAGCACAGGGGTGAGAGGGTGCAGGCGAGTACAGGAACGAGAGGGTGGGAGGACAGGAGTGAGAGGGTAGAGGGAAGACAGGAAAAGAGGTGAGCACAGGAGTGAGAAAGTGGAGGGGAGCACAGGAGAGAGAGGGTGAAGTGGAGGATGGTAGCGAGAGGGTGGAGGACGGTATGAGAGGGTGGAGGGGAGCACATGATCGAAAGGGTAGAGGGGAGCACAGGAGTGAGAGGGTTACCAAGAAAAGACAAAAGGAGTTTCTTTTCTGCTTACAAGTGAATAATTTTATTGCAAAATGTGGCACCTAATTAAAAATGGTGCATTTGCAAAAAGATGCAAAAAGGCACATACAAGCCCTGGTAAAAATTATGGAATCTCCTGGCTCGGAGGATGTTCATTCAGTTGTTTAATGTTGTAGAAAAAATGCAGATCACAGACATGGCACAAAACTAAAGTCATTTCAAATGGCAACTTTATGGCTTTAAAGGGATCCTGTCACCTACAAAACGCCTCTAAGCTAGCAAAACATGTCCCTGCACCATCCTATCACTAATCTCACACTCCTTTTGTCTCCTAAAAGCATCCTGTGAAAGTGCATAAAAACGTTTTAATACTCGACTCATTAGCAATGTTAATTAGCAGGGGCTATATTCTTTAGTCACCAGGGCGGGCTGTTTTGCAGCCTGAATGATCCACCCTCTCTGTCTGTGCTGCTGTGATATGCTGCTGAAGGCAGGACTAATGATTTGCATTCTGTGAGTGATAGAGAGGGGGGAGGGTAAAGCCTGCACAAGCAGAGGAACACAGACAGAGAGAGGGAGGATCCTGGAGCTGCAAAACAGCCGCCCTGGTGACTAAAGAATATAGCCCCTGCTAATTATAATCACTAATGAGTAAGTATTAAAACGTTTCTATGCACTTTCACAGGATGCTTTTAGGAGACAAAAGGATTGTGAGATTAGTGAATGGATGCTGCAGGGACATGTTTTGCTAGCTTAGGAGGTGTTCTGGAGGTGACAGGATCCCTTTAAGGATACCTTTACATGCCGCAATATCGCCTGGAGATCATAAAGGCGATATGTCACCCGAAACAATTGCCAGAAATTGCCTCTCAATTGTGGCGTGTGATTGGGGAATTTCGCGGCGATAAATGGCCTCTCGCCTGTCGCCTGATTACTGAGCTCTGCTCTGAAATCAGATGCAATCATGCAGGCGAGATTTCCGTCTTTTGGTGTGTGATAGGGCGATAGTGATAGAATCTGCGTCCCTATTGATTTCCGTAGGTGTGCCACAGCGTGCTGGAGTCCGCGCCCCATCTGCGATGATTGATGGTGGCTACTGTGTTCCCATTAGATGTCAGTTGACAGTCGCCATATTTGAAGAGCTGTCCGTTCAGCACCACACACATCTTCACCTACACAACACTATGCAAACACAGTTCATGATTTGGCGGCATAGATGCGCGCAAGCTATGTCATCCGCGTGTAATTTATCAGCGCTGTGTCGAGTATAGTGCCATATGCTATGTCAGATGTTACCCTACATATCGTACATGGGTGGCATGGGCCACGCAATTCATCACCCTGCACGGTGTTAATTAGGTGATGCAGATGGGTACATTATCCTGGTCTTACTCCGCAGGCGTGTACCTTGTTATTAATGACAAAGTTCGATAGACAATGGCGTCATGTACAGTGTTGGCCAAAAGTATTGACACCCCTGCAATTCTGTCAGATAATACTCAGTTTCTTCCTGAAAATGATTGCAATCACAAACTCTTTGGTATTATTATCTTCATTTAATTTGTCTTCAATGAAAAAACACAAAAGAGAATGAAGCAAAAAGCAAAACATTGATCATTTCACACAAAACTCCAAAAATGGGCCAAACAAAAGTATTGGCACCCTCAGCCTAATACTTGGTTGCACAACCTTTAGCCAAAATACAGTAACTGTGATCAACAGCTTCCAGTAACCATCAATGAGTTTCTTACAATGCTCTGCTGGAATTTTAGACCATTCTTCTTTGGCAAACTACTCCAGGTCCCTGATGAAGTGATAACTGAGATCACGAAACCGGTAGGCAAATGACCCATTAAACAGAGTTTTATCTATCACTCTGTTTGTCTTCACTGGAGGTCAGCTCGGTGGATCTATGGAACCCAGCACTTTCTGTTAACTCCTTTGGATCCTTACTCTGCTGGACACCTGCTGCGACCATAAGAGAGAGCGAAGTTAGTTGGTTGTGACTTGCACAACCAAATCAGGTGAGTCCTTCCACTAAAGGGGGGCACTGAGGTTATTGGTACAAAAGGAAATTACTCTATGTGCGCTCCATTTCCCTTTTTAATGCACACGGTCAAGCAGTCCCGTGCCAGAGGCAGCAATGCAACCCCAAAACATCAGTGAACCTCCACCATGTTTGACTGTAGGGACCGTGTTCTTTTCTTTGAATGCCTCTTTTTTTCTCCTGTAAACTCTATGTTGATGCCTTTGCCCAAAAAGCTCTACTTTTGTCTCATCTGACCAGAGAACATTCTTCCAAAACGGTTTTAGGCTTTCTCAGGTAAGTTTTGGCAAACTCCAGCCTGGCTTTTTTATGTCTCGGGGTAAAAAGTGGGGTCTTCCTGGATCTCCTACTATACAGTCCCTTTTAATTCAGATGCCGACGGATAGTACGGGTTGACACTGTTGTACCCTCGGACTGCAGGGCAGCTTGAACTTGTGTGGATGTTAGTCGAGGTTCTTTATCCACAATCCGCACAATCTTGTGTTGAAATCTCTCGTCAATTTTTCTTTTCCTTCCACATCTAGGGAGGTTAGCCACAGTGCCATGGGCTTTAAACCTCTTGATGACACTGCGCATGGTAGACACAGGAACATTCAGGTCTTTGGAGATGGACTTGTAGCCTTGAGATTGCTCATGCTTCCTCACAATTTGGTTTCTCAAGTCCTCAGACAGTTCTTTGGTCTTCTTTTCTCCATGCTCAATGTGGTACACACAAGGACACAGGACAGAGGTTGAGTCAACTTTAATACATGTCAACTGGCTGCAAGTGTGATTCAGTTATTGCCAACACCTGTTGGGTGCCACAGGTAAGTTACAGGTAGTTAAATTACACAAATTAGAGAAGCATCACATGATTTTTCTAACAGTGCAATACTTTTGTCCACCCCCTTTTTTTATGTTTGGTGTGGAATTAGATCCAATTTGGCTTTAGGACAATTCTTTTTGTGTTTTTTTTCATTGAAGACAAATTAAATGAAGATAATAATACCAAAGAATTTGTGATTGCAATCATTTTCAGGAAGAAACTGAGTATTATCTGACAGAATTGCAGGGGTGTCAACACCTCAGATGTTGGCCTACACATCGTACATGATGAAGTGACCCAAAATTTGAGGGTCACGAAATGCGTTGGGGTCCTGTGGTCCGACGCCACCCACTCTCTGTGTGCCCTGGGACAGATGGCCACCGACGGACTGGGTAATTAAATGATTTCCATAGGGTACCCTCCTACCATAGTGATAAGTGGACAGTATCCCCTGTGATAGTCCACATTCAGAGTCTGGGGCTGTCAATAATAAGGGCATGTTAGCAATAGACACTAGGCACTTTATATTGGGGCACCTTTAACCCTACATGCTTTGTACTCTGCAATAGGATAGACTTATACTTTGTAAAGGGATTCAAGTGTGCTTTATTTTGTAATGCCTGTAATACTTATTTATTGCTGATCTGCTTGTAAATTGATTATAATCCTGTAAGACCCCTGTGGGAAGGTATATACATATAGTTGGATATGTGTTATCTATTGAATTTGGTATTGAGTATCGGATATTAGTTTTTGTAAACCAGATTCCGCGATATAAATCTGCTCTGTGGCACTTTACACCTCTGTCTTGTCATTGTTCCTTGTTGAAAAGAAGAAATGAACTTTCTGAATATGCAAATTGGAGTATATACTCATTTTTTATGTTTAAATGCGTTCATTAGTATGCACCCCGGCCAGCCAATCAGCTGTCATGGGGGCGACCGGGAGGAGGAGATCAGCGTTGGAGATCTCCTCCTCCCGGCCACAGCTGATCTCTCGCCCGTGTCAACGCGGGAGATTGAAAGAAACAGCTGATCTGACAGCTGTTTAAATCTCCTGCGCTGACACCGAATAGAGTGAAATCGGTGCAGGAGATAAGAAACAGCTAATCGCTGTTTCAAATCTCCCGTGCCAACCTCACCTATTCTTTGTCGGCGCGGGAGATTTAAACAGCTGTCAGATCAGCTGTTTCTCCCCGCTGAGAGATCAGTGGCAGCTTTAGCTGATTTCCCGGTGGCCACTGCTGATCGCCGGTGGCCACTGGGAGAGATTTCATTGAGATCCGCAGTGTTCTCCTGCGCTGTCATGCGGAGGACACTGCAAATCCATTGACTTCAATGCATGCTTTGTGCGCTTGCGATGTGGCCAGGGCTAGGAGTACTCGGACACCGGGATTGATGGATTCTTGGATGGGGAATCACGGGTGGTCGGGTTCCCGGTTCCATGCCCTGGTTATCATTTGTTAGATGGTAGGGAGGGAATATTTACAAGGGAACGTGACCCCACCTGTAGTTCCCGGTAATATAGGTACCGGCGCTGCAAGCCGGCCACTGAGGTGATGATGGGTGCAGCAGAGTGTGGTACAGCTCCCCACAGGTGGAGCTTTTACCTCAGGGCAGCGGTGATGGAGAATGATGAGGGGATGAGAAGAGTAGCTGTTGCTGTTCTTACCCCTCTGGTGAGATGCTGCTGATGGGGTTGGAGCCGGGCACCGGCGAGAAGAATAACTGAGACTAATTCAACTCAAACTCCTCTTTACTTGGTACCGGCAGATGTTAAACGATATACGGTACAGTCTGCTTTACCGAGTGTCTGTTGCCGGTTCAGGGTCCCCCTTATGGAGTCTCCAAATGTTCCCTCTTAGTCTTTCGGGGTCTACTTTACTCTTCTCTGTCTTTACCACCTTCGCAGAGGTCTCCCGCCAGTCCTATGGTCTGCATCTAGTAGGTCAGGTTGTTTCCTTGCCGGTACGGACGGGAGCAGCAGGAACGCACTATTTCTCCCATCACCGGAATTCGGCCCGTTACCGCTAGTATCCTGAACCGGTTTCAGGCCTGAGGGGTGAGATGCCTTTGTGGTTCTAACGGCAACCCGATTACTATGAGCCCGCAGCTCGTCGGTTTGCGGTCAGAGGTGAACTACTCGGCTCGGCTTCCCATGATGCTGGTGTTTCCCCAAACGTGACCTGCTCCGTTCCCTTCTGTCCTGGGCCCCCACTTAAAGATGGGGATCCCTCCTGTCAGAGCACTGTCAGGCACGTCCTTCCTGACTGCCTTCCCAGCACTGTCTGAGGTAAAACTCTCCTAACTTCCTGGTTTTCCCACTCTAGCCTAGGCTCCACCCTCTTTTCGGACCTACTAAATAACCAGTCCCCCCTATTCTAAGGTGGCCTAGTCCTGTGTGTGTGTGTAACATGAGACTCCACAGGTTAAACCCTGAACCGACAACTTAAAGAGATATCACATTTGTTATCAGAGTGTAATACCTCTCTGTGGCGCCTAGCCAGAGGGGCGCCACACTTGAAGATGAAACAAGCGCCCGCGGCCGCACAAAAAATGCAACATGCTGCGTTCGGAGTGCGCTCGGAGGGTGCACAAACTGTGCGCATCCGAATGCAAACGCAACCGAATGCAGCCAAACACAGGCACATGTGTTCCCATGTTAAACATAAGAACGCATGTGTGCAAGCGTTTGGCTGCGTTCAGTGCTCTGCGTTCCAAACGCAAATGTGAAGGCAGCCTTAGTAATGCATGTTTATGGAGTTTTGCTAAAGGCCATACTGGGCAGGGATATTTTACCCTCTGGCCTTGAATACAATTATGTAAGGCTGGTTTCACATTTGCGAATTTGAACGCAGCGTACCGAGCGCAGCCAAATGCATGCGCACTGTGTTCCTATGTTTAACATGGGAACGCATAGTAGCTGCGTTTGGCTGCGTTCGGTTGCGTTTGGATGCGCATTATTTATGTGCTCTCCTCTGCCCTCCGCACGTACCAAGTTGCATTTTTTGTGCGTTCGCGGGCACTTGTTTTAACAGCAAGTAACTGCAAGCACACAAAAAATGCATGGATCTGAATGGATCTGCAGTGTCCTCCGCATGACAGCGCAGGAGAACGCTACGGATCACATTGAAATCTCCCCTGGTGGCCGTTGCGTGATCAGCGGCGACCACCAGGAGATCTGGTGGAGCAGCTGCTGATCTCCCTGGGACGGGTGCCGCTAATCTCCCGGCTGTGTCGACGCGGGAGATTTAAAGAAACAGCTTATTTGACAGCTGTTTAAATTTCTCGCGCCGACACCGAATAGGTGATGTCGGCTCAGGAGATGTAAACAGCTGTCAGATCAGCTGTTTCTTCAAATCTCCCACGCCGACAACGTCGGGAGATCAGCGGCGGCCGCCGGGAAGAGGAGATCTCCGCCGCTGATCTCCTCCTCCCGGCAGCCGAGACAGCTGATTGGCTAGCCGGGCACCATACTATGTGAACACATGCGGAGAATCTCTGCTGCATTCACATCAGTATGGCAGGCGTTTGCGTCTGCATGCCCTCTGCATGCAGACACAAACGCTAGTGTGACACCAGCCTAACCACATGGAACTAACTTATCTAAGGAGTGAGAGGGTGCATGGGAGGACAGGACTGAGAGGGTGGAAGGGAGGACAGGAGCGAGAGGGGAGCAGAGGTTGCAAGAGGGTGCAGGTGAGTACATGAGTGAGAGGGTGGAGTGGAGCACAGGAGCAAGAGGATGGAAGAGAGCACAGGAGCAAGAAGATGGAGGGGAGGACAGGAGCAAAAGGGTGCCGAGCACAGGTGTGAGAGGGTAGAGAGGGGACAGGAACAAGAGGGTAGAGGGGAGCACAGGAGTGAGAGGGTGCAGGGGAGCACAGTAGCGAGAGGGTGGGAGGACAGGAGTGAGAGGATAGAGGGGAAGACAGGAACGAGAGGGTAGAGGGGAGCACAGGTTGCAAGAGGGTGCAGGTGAGCACCAGGAGCGAAAGGGAGCAGGTGAGCACAGGAGCGAGAGGGTGGAGGGGAGGACAAGAGCGAAAGAGTAGAGGGGAGGAAAGGACGAGAGTGTAGAGGGGAGTGAGAGGGTGGAGGGGAGCACAGGTTGCAAGAAGGTGCAGGTGAGCACAGGAGCGAGAAGGTGGAGGGGAGCACAGGAGTGAGAAGGTTGAGGGAGCAAAGGAGCGAGAGGGTGCAGGTGAGCACAGGAGCAAGAGGGTGGAGGGGAGGACAGGAACAAGAGGGTAGAGGGGAGCACAGGAGTGAGAGGATGGAGGGGAGCACAGGTTGCAAGAAGGTGTAGGTGAGCACAGGAGCAAGAGTGTGCAGGTGAGCACAGGAGCATAAGGGTGAAAGGTAGCACAGGAGCTGGAGGGTGGAGGGGAGGACAGGAGCAAGAGGGTGCAGGTGAGTACAGGAGCAAGAGGGTGGAGGGGAAGACAAGAGTGAAAGGGAGTGAAAGGATAGAGGGGAGGACAGGAACGAGAGGGTAGAAGGGAGCATAGGAGTGAGAGGGTGTACGGGAGCACAGGTTGCAAGACGGTGCAGGTGTGCACAGGACTGAGAAGGTGGAGGGGTGCAAAGGAGCGACAAGGTGGAGAGGAGCAAAGGAGTGAGAAGGTGGAGGGCAGCACAGGAGTGGGAGGGTAGAGCGAAGCACAGGAGTAGGAGGGTGGAAGGGAGGATAGGATGCAAGAGGGTGCAGGTGAGCAAAGGGGCGAGAGGGTGGAGGGGAGCAAAGGAGTGAGAGGGTGGAGGAGAGGACAGGAGCGAGAGGCTAGAGGGGTGCACAGAAAAGGGTGGAGGGGAGCACAGGAGTGAGAAAGTGGAGGGGAGCACAGGAGTGAGAAAGTGGGGGGCACAGGAGACAGAGAGTGGAGGGAGAACAGGAGCAAGAGGGTGGAGGGAAGCACAGGAGTGTGGAGAAGTGAGTATATTAACATTTCTGTGTGTCAGGTCTAAGGGAATAGTGTGGGATCTCCTATGAGGTTCATACAAAGGGAGATGCCTGGTCCTTCCTGGGTGTGTAAACCAGAAGGGTCTATAATTTGGGGTCTCTGAATAGAGTTTCAGGTTTTTTTAGTTGTCTGTATTTTTTAGTTTTGGGCTATGATCTGCATTTTGATGGTGGGGATTGGATTAGTATTTTCTAGAGGTCCTTCTTGATTTAGGTGGTCTGTATTTTTACATGTTTTGGTTCATGATCTTCTTATTTGGGAGGGAGAAGGGTTGGTCTGGGTCAATTTTTTAGAGAGTCTGGTTTCAGGCTCTTATTGATTTAGGGGTTCTGGTCTAGGTAACTCCATTAGTTTAGAGAGTGTTGCAGGATTTGTATATTTATGAGTCTATACTTGTGGAACAAGGGTCTGTATTCTTTCTGTGGAGAGTTATAGGGAACTTGTTGGCTGATTCATGTTCTCTGGACCACAGACTGACTCCATTATTGCAGCCAGGTAGGTTAACTCTGAAATGATGGGGTTTTCAAAGAAAATATACTTTAAATCACTAACCATGGACAATGTGACTAATGAGAGTCCAAGAGTCTGGTCCTCTACGGCTCCTTGCGCCCCACTCATCAAGACTGACCAGTCTCCCAATATGAGTATTATAGGGACACTTGCCCAACAAGGGAAGCAGGTGGGAGAAACCGCTTGAGTCTGGACTCTTGGACTCCGGGGGTCATACATGGTAATACCAGGGGTCACACATGGCTCCAATATTTGGGATCATACATAGCTGCAATTCCGGCAGTCGTACATGGCTGCAATGCTGGGGGTCGAACATGGCTGTAACATCGGAGGTTGTACATAGCTGCAATTCCGGTGGTCATACATGACTGCAATACATGGCTGTAATACTCAGGGTCATTTCATATCGGGGTTCATTCATGGCTGTAATACTGGGCGTTGTATATGGCTGCAATATCGCGTGGTAAACATGGCTTCAATACAAGGGGATGTACGTGGCTGCAACTCCGTGGGTCATACAGTACTCGGGGCTGCACTTGGCTGCAACACTGGGGGTTGTACAATACCGGGGCTATGCATGGCTGCAACACCGAAGGTCGAACAGTACCGGGGGCCTTATGTGGCTGCAACACCAGGGGCTGAACTTGGCTGCAACATCGAGAGTCGTACAATACCGGGGCCGTACGTGGCTGCAACACTGGGGGTTGTACAATACCGGGGCCATACATGGCTGGAACACTGGGGGTCGTACAATACCGGGGCCATACATGGCTGCAACACTGGGGGTCGTACAATACCAGGGGCCATATGTGGCTGCAACACTGAGTGTGGTACAATATCGGGGGCCGTACAATACCGGGGTTCGTACGTGGCAGCAACACCGGGGGTCATACAATACTGGGAGCTGTACATTTCTGCAACACCGGGGGTCATACAATACCGGGGTCCATACGTGGCTGCAACACCGGGGGTCATACAATACCGGGGCCGTACATGGCTGTGGTGATTGGTGTCGCATTATGGGGTGACATGTAATGTTTCCAGTACAGGTGCCCAGGTTGGCGGGATGAAGTGTGATATATAGTTCACGCTCTTGTTCCCTCTCCTCAGGGGCTGTGTCTACCCATTACTCTGTTGGTGCCATGACTATGGTGGTGCCCATTAATTAATATGGTGGTCCTTATATACTATGGTGGTGGTTGCATTACAGGAGGGGGCACAACAGGTGCCTGCAGGACAGGGCTGACACGTGTCGGCCCCGCTATGTGCCGTCTCAGCCCGGAGCTCAGACGGTACAGATAGATAGGTGAGGGGGACCGGAGAGGGAAGGTAACGAGGAGGGAGGAGGAGCGGAGGCGGTGATGGAGCGGTGATGGAGGGATGCAGGCGCCGTAACTACTGTCAGCCCGGGAGGAGGAGGAGGAGGAGGAGGAGGGCTGTGTGAGCGCAGGATGGCGGCTTCCCCCACACCGGGCAAGGAATGACCACACGGACATCGCGGGGCCGCTGCCCGGAACATGGCGCCCACCAAGCCCGGCTTTCAGCAGGACCCTTCCCGCAGAGAACGGTAAGAGAGACCGGGGATGGGGAAGGCCCGAGCGGCTGCGGAGTGTGCAGCCCGGCGTGTGTGACCGGAGACCCGAGCTCTGACTGCACCAGGGACAGGGGCACAGAACAACGGGCACTGACAGAGAACACAGGGGACAGGGGCAGATAACACCGGGCACAGGCAGAAAATACAGGGGACTGCACCGAGGACCGGGCACATAACACCGGGGACACAGACAGAGAACACAGGGGACAGCACTGGGCACAGGGGCACAGAACACTGGGCATAGGCAGAGAACACTGGGCACAGGCAGAGAACACAGGGGCACAGAACACCGGGCACAGGGGCAGATAAGACTGGGCATAGGGGCACCTAACACTGGGCACAGGCAGAGAACATAGGGGACAGGGGCAGATAACACTAGGCATAGGGGCACATAACACTGCTGGGCACAGGCAGAAAATACAAGGGACAGCATCGGGGACAGGGGCACAGAACACCGGCCACAGGGACAGATAACACCAGGCACACAGGGGCACAGAAGACAGGGGTACAGAACATCGGGCACAGGCAGAGTACACAGGGGACAGCATCAGGGGCAGATAACACCGGGCACAGAACACTGGGCATAGGGGCACATAACTTTGGGCACAGGCAGAAAATACAGGGGCAGATAGCACAGGGGACAGCACTGGGCACAGGGGCAGATAACACCGGGGACAGGGGCCGATAACACTGGGCACAGGCAGAGAACACAGGGGCAGATAACACCTGGGACAGAGGCACTGAACACCGGGCACAGGGGCACTGAACACAGGGGCACAGAACACCTGGCACAGGGGCAGATAACACTGGGCACAGGCAGAAAATACAAGGGACAGCATCGGACACAGGGCACAGAACATCGGACACAGGCAGAGATCACAGGGGACCGCATCGGGGACAGGGACACATAACACCTGGGACAGGGGCAGATAACACCGGGGATAGAGGCACATAACACTGGGCACAGGGACAGATAACACTGGGGACAGGGGTACAGAATTCCGGGCACAGGCAGAGAACACAGGGGACAGCACTGGGGACTGGGGCACATAACACCGGGCACAGGGGCAGATAACACCGGGGACAGGGGCACAGAACACCGAGCATAGGCAGAGAACACAGGGTACAGCACCGGGCAAAGGGGTACATAACACTGGGCACAGGGGCAGATAACACTTGGGACAGTGGCACAGAACACCGTGCACAGGCAGAGAACACAGGGACAGCATCGGGGACAGGGCAGAGAACACAGGAGACAGCACCGGGGACAGGGGCAGATAACACCGGGGACATGTGCACATAATACTGGGCACAGGCAGAGAACACAAGGGACAGCACTGGGGACAGGGGTACAGAACACCGGGCACAGGGGCAGATAACACGGGGACAGGGACACAGAACATCAGGCACAGGAAGAGAACACTGGGAACAGAGGCAGATAACACTGGGCAGGGCACATAACACTGGGCACAGGCAGAAAGTACAGGGGACAACATTGGGGACAGGGCAGATAACACCGGGGATAGGGGCACAGAGCACAGGGGCAGATAACACCGGAGACAGGGGCACAGAACACCGGGTACAGGCACAGGCAGAGAACACAGGGGACAGCACTGGGCACAGGGGCACATAAAACCGGGCACATGGCACCAGGGACAGGGGCACATAACAAAGGGGCACAGAGCACCGGGCACAGGAAGAGAACACGAGACAGCATTGGGGACAGGGGCACAGAACAGCCGGCGTAGGGGCACATAACACTGGGCACAGGCAGAAAATACAGCGGACAGCACCGGGACAGGGCAGATAACACCGGGGACAGCACTGGGCACAGGGGCTGATAAGACCGGGGACAAGGGCACATAACATTAGGCACAGGGGCAGATAACACTGGACATAGGGGCACATAACACCGGGCACAGGCTGAGAATACTGCAGACAGGGCAGATATCACAGCGCGTAAGGGCACATAACACCGGGCACAGGCAGAGAATACTGTAGACAGGGCAGATATCACAGCGCGTAAGGGCACATAACACCGGGCACAGGCAGAGAATACTGTAGACAGGGCAGATATCACAGCGCGTAAGGGCACATAACACCGGGCACAGGCAGAGAACACAGAGGATAGCATCGGGCACAGGGTCAGATAACGCCGGGCACAGGGTCAGATAACGCCGGGGACAGGGCAACTAACACCGGGCACAGGGCAACCAACACCAGGCACAGGGGCAGAAAACACTCGGCACAGGGGCAGATAAAACCAGAGACAGATAACACTGGTCAGCTAACCCATCACACAGGGGAGGGCAACTAACACAGGGGACAGCATCGGGCAACTAACCCAGCACACAGGGCAACCAACATAGGGCACAGTGGCAGATAGCACAGACAGGGTACTACAATGGGCACATTGAACAGCACAGGGCAACTGACCCTGCACACAGGGCACAGTGACAGATAGCACAGAGCAACCAACACTGGCGAAAGGGCAACCAACTCGGGGCACAGGGGCAGATAACACCGGGCAACTAACCCAACACCCAGGTCAACAATACAGCAACCAACACAGGGAAGAGGGCACCCAACACAGGGCACAGCATCAGGCTCAGGGCAACTAACACATGGTACAGGGGCAGATAACACAGGGACACATAGGACAGACAAGGAACAACACAGGGAAGAGGGCAACCAACACAGGGGATAGACCAACCAACACGGGGGAGAAGGCAACCAACACAAGGAACAGGGTAAGCAACATGGAACAGGCAACTGCCACAGGGGACTGAACAACCAACACAGGGGACTGGGCAACCAAGACGGGACAGGGCAACCAATACAGACATGGCACAACATTGGACACAGGGCAACCAACACAGGGGACAGAGTAACTTAACTCCGGGAAAAGGGCAACTAACACAAGGGACAGCGCAACCTATACACAGGGCACAACATTGGGAACAGGGCAAGCAATACAGGGCAGCCAACACAGGGGACAGGACACCCAACACAGGGGAGATGGCAAACAACACAGGGGACAGGGCAACCGACACGGCAGCCAACATAGGGCAACTAACACAGCACACAGAACAACCAACTGGGCACAACACCAGGAACAGGGCAACTAACACAGCACACAGTGCAATCAACACAGGGCATCAGCACAGCACCAGCATGATGGGCATTGATAGCACCTGGCACAGTACACAGGGTACGGGGCAACTAACACCGCACAGGGCACAGCACCAACATGGCAGGGGCAGATAACACCAGATACAGGGCAACCAATACGGGACAGTGCAAATAACACAGACAGGGAAATCAACACAAGGGAACAGGGCACCTAATGCAGGACAGGGCAACTAACACAGGGCAACCAACACAGGGGATAAGGCAAATAACACAGGGCACTGGGCAATCAACACGGCACACAGGGCAACTGAAACAACACACAGGGCATCTAACACAGGGGACATGGCAATCAACACTGGGCACAAGAAAACCAACAAAGGGGATGGGGCAACCAACATAGGGGACAGGGCAACCAACACAGGGGAGATGACAACAAACACAGAGCAATTAAAGCAGAGAACAGGGCAACTAACCCAGCTCACAGGGCAATCAACACAAACAGGACACAGCATAGGGCAACCAACACAGGGGACAGGGCTACTAAACAGGGGGCAGGGTAACCAACATTGGCCGATATCTAGACGTGTGACATCTCACCAACGATCTCTAAACGATGTCCTAACGACCGCGCGCCCATGAGATCGTTGGTGATCTCTTAACAACATTGAAGTGTGTAACGGTACCTTTAGTGAAACCAATCAGTCATAACTAGTACATGCCACAGGACATATCACCTAACTAGTCCAGAGCACTTGACATAACTAATACAGTGTATGTCACCTCACTAGTACATAACACACAGTGTGTATGACACATACAGTGGCTTGCAAAAGTATTCACCCCCTTTGGCTTTTTACCTATTTTGTTACATTATAACCTGTGTTTAAATATTTTTATAATCTGAATTGTGTGTGATGCATGAGCTCTAAATAATCTAACTTCGGGAAATGAAGTGAGAAAAATATAGGCAAAAATTAAATTTATGGTATAAAATAAATAAAAATTGCCATGTGCATATGCATTTATTTGTTCCTTTTGCTATGAAGTCCCTAAACATTTATGGTGTATGCAGTGCCCTTCATAAGTCTCATGCTTAGTGAAAACAATCTAGTGTGACATGGTCTGTCATTGTATACATAGCTTTTCTGTACGGCCACAGAGACTTCAACACCATTAAGAGGCACCACTAACCAAACACCATAAAGACCAAGGAGATCTCCAAATCTCAAGAGTCAGAGACAAAGTTGTTGAGAATTACAAGTTAGAGTTGGGTTCTAAAAACATATCTGAATTTCTGATGATCTTCCGGACAACCATCAAATCCTTTATCATCAAATGGAAAGAACAAACACGTACCACAACAAACCTGCCAAAAGAGGGCCACCCACCAAAACTCTCAGCCCGGTCAAGGAGGGCATTAATCAGAGAGGAAGCACAGAGACCAAAGGTAACCCTGAAGATGATGCAGATTTGACAAAGAGACTAGAGTATCTGTCCATACAACCAAAATAAGTTCTATACTCGATAGAACTGGAAGGCTCATTTTGAGTTTGCCAAATGTATGGAGGAGGGTGCTGTGGTCAAATGAGACCACAATTAAACTTTTTGGCCACCAAGGTAAATTCTATGGTGTCAAAGCAACACAGCTCATCACCTCAAGAACACCATCCCCACATAGAAGCATAGTGGTGGCAGCATCATGCTGTTTTTCATCAGCAGGGACAGGGAAAATGGCATGAGTCACGGGGAAGATGGATGGAGCAAAATACAGGGATATTCTTGAGCAAAACATGCTTGTCGGCGATTTGAGACTGGGATGGAGGTTCACTTTCCAACAAGACAATGACACAAAGCTTATGCTAAAGTAACACTCAAGTGGTTTAAGGGGAAATGTGTAAATGTACTGGAGTGGCCAAGTTAAAGCCCAGACCTTGATCCAATGGAGAATCTGTGTCAGAATTGAAGATTGCTGTTTACCAGAGGAAACCATCTAACTTGAAGGAGCTAGAGCAGTTTTGCCTTGAGGAATGGTCAAAAATCCCAGTGGCAAGAGCTCATAAAGACATATCCAAGAGACTTGCAACTGTAATTACCACAGAAGACGACTCTAAACGGTTCTGATTTTAGGGGGTGAATTGTTTTGCACACTGACGTTTTCAGTTATTTTATTGTATTTGTTGTTTGCTTCACAATTAAAGGAAATCCAAATGTTCAGAGTTGTAGGCATGTTCTTTACATGTACTGATGCAAACCCTCAATAAAAAGGTGAAATTGCAGGTTATGAGGTTGCAAAACATGAAATATGCCAAGAGGGGTGAATAATTTTGCAGGGCACTGTTACTAGTACAGCACACAGGACATGTTACAATTATAGTCTTTATTTCATAGCGCCAGCATATTCTTACAGCACTTTACAAATCAGAGGGGAGATGGTCAAGACAGTATCCGACATACACAGCTACACATAATTAATAATTAGTACTAAAATGAGGAGGGGTCCTGTTCACCAGCAAGGAAATAGTGTATGGGTGACACAAAAGTTAAAAAGCACTTATGGGCATGACTCAGCCATGAGTAATGTATAGTAGTACAGATACAATTGCTATTAGTGCATAGAATGTGTGGATACAGGTGGTATAAGGGGCCAGATTTCTGCAAAAAAGTTACAAAGTGGGAACACGGAATAGATTAGTTTAGTGAGAGGCCAGTTTGTAGAATTGTGTTTTTGCAGCATGCTTAAAACTATCAATACTTGGACTTAACCGCATTGTCTGGGGTGGAGCATTCCAGAGAACTAGCGCACCACAGGAGAAGTCTTGGAGACTGAGTGTGAGGTTTGGATTATTGAGGATGTTAGTGTTAGTTCATTAGTGGAACGGAGGGCATGGGTAGGGTGATAGGTGAAAGAGGAGATGTAGAACAGTGCAGAACTGTATAGATCTCTGTGGATGAGAGTGATAAGTGTATAATTGTGCTCTGCAGCGATATGGGCAACCATGCGACTGGACAGAAATACGACCCTGGCTGCTGCATTCATGATCAATAGATAGGGGGAGGGTTTAGTGAGAGGGAGATCAATTAGTAGCGAACTCCAGTAGTCCAAATGCAAATTAATCAGAGAAAGGCCGGAGCCTTGAGTGAGATGCGTGAGAGATACTCGTGTGAATCTTGCATGACTCATCCGGCAAGGCCGCCGACTCTCTGGACAGGAGCACATCAGCTGGATCTGTGTCTAGGCAGCTCCACACTCCTGTCCATAGAGTCGGCATTCTTATCAGGTGAGTCATGCAAGACTCACGCGAATATCTCTCATGCGTCTCGCTCAGTGTGTTTTCGGCCAAACAGAGTTTTTGCAGTGTCAAAGTAAGGAAAGGTCAGATTCTGGAGATGTTTTTCAGGTGTAGGCAGCATCAAAGGCGAATGAGTGTAATTGGGTATATGGAGTGATGGAAAGATCTGAGTCAAGTCAAGTCAGCAGGGGGTGCGGCTAGGGAGATATGGTGAACTACACACAAAAATGGCAATATTGGGTTTAAGTGGGGGTTAGGTAGAGGGACGACAAACAAGGAGTTGAGTTTTGGTCAGATTAAGTATTAGACAATGAGGACATGATGTTAAAAAAGTGGACAGACAATCACTGGTATTTTGTAATAACACAGGTGTGATGTCAGGAGAATTGGTGTACAATAAGGTGTCGTCAGCATAGCTATGGTACTGGAAACCAAATGTACTGATGGTTTGTCCCATAGGGCAGTGTATAGAAAGCAGAGGAGCTGGCCTTGTCACATAACTAAGGCTAAATTCAGACTGTGATTTTTGATCCATTTTTTTGCAATGCACTGCAGAAAAGGATCACTCAAATGACACCCCATCCAAGTCTATGGGTTTTCATTTTTGCCATTCAGACTGTGCTCTTTTAAAGTGATTGTTTTTTCCACTTTAGGAGAGCTCCGTTTTGTGACATATCAATTTCTGTAGTGTTTTTGTCCTGTGTTTTTCCCTATAGCAGCCCTTCAAAACGGGGGAAAAAAACACAGTCAAAAACGGATCAAGAAATGCATCCAAAAATGGATCCGTTTTTTTGGGTGTGTTTTTTTGGACAGGCTCTTGTTTTGCAGATAAAAACACAGCAGAACAGAAGAGAAAAAAACGCACAGTCTGAATGTAGCCTAACTAGTATAACATAGCCCTATATATATAATTGCCTTGTGGTGTCTGTCATCGCCTCCTGTGCCCGGTTGTCCTCTATCGCAATGGGGTATTATGACATTACAGTGGGTATTATGGAGAATTATGACATAGTTGGTGATATAACATCAAAATGGGGAATTATGACATGATAGTACACAAGGAGAGATCATGGAGGAAGAGGAAGATGAGAGAGAAGGTCATAGGGAGAAGAGCATGGTGCACAGATCCTGCCCATTGTGTTGTCACTGCCCTCCTCCATCTAGTATCACATAACTATCACCCTAATGACATTACATAACTATCACTGTACAGATATCACATAACTGCCACTCTGCTGGTATCGCATAACCGGCATAAAAGACCAGATTAACCCCTTTCCCGCTCATGATATACCCGGGATTAAATTAGCCTAGGCCAGATTATACTCCTCCAGGCCAGAATATACCCTTGCTGCTGTAGATCAGATTTTTCACATTTATGAGCCCCAGACGGCGCACAGGGGGAAGAGACCGTGCCCGGGACTCTTGACAGTACACTGGGCCCCAGGCAGCCCAGGGGCAAAGACAGCGCATGAAGCCCCAGACAGCATATAGGGGGGCAGAGGCAGCGCATGGCACCCCAGACAGTGCACAGGGCCCTAGACATTGCACAAGCCTCAGACAGCGCATGGCGCGCAGACAGACACTGGGGGCTAGAGACTCATTGGACTCCAGACGCGCACGGGGGGCAGAGGCAGCACACAGTTCCCCAGACATCACACAGAGCCTCAGATAGCGCATGGAACCCCAGATCATTTTAATATTGTTATCAGTGCTTGCCTTTGAACATTATAGTGTAGTGTCCTGTCACCAGCCATGTGTATGATTATCACCCGAAAAGCCTCTCTGGAGCCAATAATCGCCCCATGTAAAGGCACCTTTATAAGATGAAGTTTCAGAACGTTATGACTTTTATTATATTACTAGACGTGTCTATCACATCTGGAGGGTGGTTACGGGGCGGGCTCTGGTGCTGATTTTCCCTGTGTGCTGTCTTCTCCCCCTATTCTCTTTCCTTTGAGCTGTCCGTCCCCCTGTGCGCTCTCCCCACGTTGCTGTCTTTTTCCCCTTCTTGCTCTCTCCTTTGAGGTATCTCCCCCTGTGCACACTCTCTTCCCTTGTGCAGTCTATGGGCCCCTGTGGCTGTCTGTGGCCTCATGCGCTTTCTCTGCCCTCATGTGCACTGTCTGAGGCCCTGTGTGCTGTCTCTGCCCCCTGTATGCTGTCTGGGCCTCGTGCGCTGTCTGGGACCTCGTGCGCTGTCTGGGGCCTCGTGCGCTGTCTGGGGCCTCGTGCGCTGTTTGGGGCCCGTGCACTGTCTCTGCCCCCTGTGCGCTGTCTGGGACCCTGTACACTATCTTGGGCCGTGCACTGTCTTGCCCTTGCCTGTCTCTGCCCCCTGTGCACGGTCTGGGGACCCGTGCTCTTTTGTGGCCGGGCCTGCCCCTGTGAGTCTGTGGCCCGGTGCTGTCCTCCCACTGTGGTGCGGGGTCTGGCCTGGGTGCCCTTGTGTGGGCTGTTGCCACTCTGTGTGTTGTCTGGGATCCCATGCACTGTTTGAGGCCCCGTGTGCTGCCTCTGCCATCCTGTGCGCTGTCTGGGGTTCCGTGTCTGCCTGGGGCTCCACGCACTGTTTGGGGCCCTGTGTGCTGTCTCTGCCTCCTGTGTGCTGTATGGGGCCCCGTGCACTGTCTCTACCCCCTTTGCGCTGTCTGGGACTCCATGTGTTGTCTGGGGCCCCATGCACTGTCTCTGACCACTTGTGTGCTGTCTTGGGTCCCGTGCACTGTCTCTGCACTTACGCTGTCTCTGCCTCCCTGTGCATGGTCTGGGGTCCCGTGCTCTTTTTGTGGCCCTTGTGCTGTGTCTGCCCCCCTGTGCACTGTCCGGGGACCCGGTGCTGTTAGGCACTCCGTGCGCTGTCTCGGATCCCATGCACTGTTTGAGGCCCGTGCGCTGTCTCTGCCCACTGTGGTGTCTGGGGTTATTTGTTGTTACCGTCTGGGCCCCAGCACGCTGCCTGTGGGCTGCGCCCATGTGCTGTTTGCCACTCTGTGTGCTGCCTGGGGCTCCACGCACTGTTTGGGGCCCTGTTGCTGTTCTGCCTCCTGTGTGCTGTATGGGCCCCGTGCACTGTCTCTACCCCCCTTTGCGTTGTCTGGGGCCCCATTCACTGTCTCTGACCCCCTGTGTGCTGTCTGGGGTCCCGTGCGCTGTCTCTGCCTCCCTGTGCACTGTCTGGGGCCCTGTGTGCTGTGTCTGCCCCCCTGTGTGCTGTTTGGGGTCCTGTGTGCTGTCTGGGGCCCGTTCTTGCGGATATCACTCAATGGTGCTCATAAGTATGAAAAATATGATGTACAGCAGCAGGGGTATATTCTGGCATGGAGCAGTATGATCTAATTTAGGCCTATTTATACCCCGGGGTATAGTTTGGCCTAGACCATAATATACCTAGGGTATAATCTGGTGTAGACCACTTCAACCCCATTTATATTATGGGCGTGAGGTTTAATCTGGCCTGTTACTCCGGCACTGTGCTGATATCGCGTAACGGCACGCTGCGTATATCACACCTGCACTGACTATACATTGTCCTCTATCAAACTTCACAAACTGTAAGATAATGTCTTAAGGCCCCGTTACACGGTAAGAGATCGTGAACGATATCTCTCAAACGTCACAGGTTTGGAGTCGTTCAAATGACATCGTTAGTACGTCGTTTCGTGTAACACCGAGATACGACTACGATAAATCGTTGGATCGTTGATCGCAGATTTGAGAACATGTTCTCAAATCAAACGATCCTCGATCAGCCAAACCTGCTGCATCGTTGTGTGTGACACCACGATAACGATGTTCGTTAATGACTTCGCCTATTCACAACAGTGAACAAGTATCATTCGTGGGTTGTGCGAACGATAGCTGCTCGCCACATCGTTGGTGCGTTGTGCACGATATCTATATGTGTGACAGCTCACCAACGATGTCAAAAAGATGTCCTAACGACCACGTTCCCGTGAGATCGTTAGTGATATCTTAACGACACTGAAGCGTGTAACAGTACCTTAAGTCATAGGTCCTTGTAATCACGTGATTGACAGCCAGAAGAGTCTTATGGGGATGTCACACGCGGCAATATCGCGTGCAATATCACTGCTGAACATAAAGTTGCAGCGATATTGAAAGTGTGTGACAGGGCGCATCAACCAGCGATAAATTGCTGGTTGATGGGCGCCAGGTTTTAGAACCTGCTCTAAAACCTGGTGAACGTCGCCGGGTGGACACGCAGCATCACTGCGTGTGACACCGGGAGACGAGTGAGAAGCCTGCTCCCAGTGCCTTTCAGCAAGCGCTGGGAGCTGGTATCCTTGGTAAACTGCGGGTATCTAGGCAGCGTGCCCTGCCTAGATACCCGATCTATACCTTGGTTACCAGCCTTCTCCGCTCACCAGCTGGTATCCAAGGTACACAGCAGGTAATTAGGGACCCTAGTTACCCACTGTATACCTTGGATACCAGCCGGTGAGTGGAGAATCTGGTAACTAAGGTACACATCGGGTATCTAGGCAGCGCTCGCTGCCTAGATACCCGCAGTTTACCTTGGAGACTAGCCTGCTCCCGCTTACCGCAGCCTGCAGCGGGAGCAACACATTACACTATGTTTTTTTCAATTGAGTCGCCTTTCACACTGGTTATATTAGGATGTGTGGAAGATTTAGACACCTGTGCTTGGAATGTGAAGATAATGTATATTGTGCTGTGTGCTAACCCCTACTTGGCATGATAATCTGCTTCTGTAAGAGAATAATATGTATGTACAGATTTTGAAGGGTCATGCTGATTGGTCAGGTGTTTCTATTTGTTCTACCACTAAGCTATTGGTATAAATGCAGCAGCCACCAACTTCTGTGCAGGCGTTCTGTAGACCTTAGCTGAGACCTCCATGGATCCCCAGAGTGGAGCTTTGTAGGGAGTGTGGATTGAGCATGTGTACAATAATCATGGAGGGGATAGTTGGAGATAGCCACGCAGTGTACCCCACTTTTTTCAGCAGTCTCATACAGGATAAATGGAGTTGAGGTGCGAATGCTTGATATCTGCTCAATTCAGATGGGGTTTTTTGAAGCCTGCTCTTTGGGAGTGATAGGGGTCCCTGTACTTGGACCCTCAGCGATTGGATCTGATATGGAGGATAACTTGTACACTATGTACAAACCCTTTATAGAAGCATTTCATTTTTTTTTACATTGGCTGCTGAGTACACAAAATGGTTCTGAAGTTCTGGAGAACCCTTTTCTCAGGGTGTGCTGTATATAAGAGTCTGCATCATCTCATTATCTGGTATTGGAAGATTGAAAAAAAAAATGCAACTCTACCCCACAGTATAAAGCTGAAGGCAGATAACCTAGGATCCACCATTGAGAGAGGGTGATGTGGACAGCCGACCTCTTCTTGCTCACTGCACAGTGTCCTCTGCACAGGTTACAGCATGGCAACAGCACTGCTCTCATAGACGTCAGTGAATTTAACACATTTGTATGTGCAGGTGCCTACTATAATGCAAATAATTGCAAATCATCCGATATTTCCCCTTCATAAAAAAGATAGGATAAAAAATATTCTTGATAAAAATGAAATGTATTTGGAATATCATGTATTGTAATATAGAGTTATTATTTTTAAATTCTATATTCCACTTTTAAAATAAAAAAAACACCCAAAACAACCTCCTGCGCAGTTGCAGAGACGTCAGGTTAATGCTGAACAGCTGCTAATGGACTGCAGAGCTCACACTCCCTTTAGCCTTGGGCACCCCGGTGTGGAAAGTGAATTTTTTTTGTTCATTTGGGAAATAAAATATTTAGAAAGTGGTTGACCAAGTAGTGGACAACCCGTTGAGTTTTTAAAATAATGCTGGAAGCTTGAAATGAAATGAAAGAAAAAATGGAAGTGAAGAAAGGCATTCATAGGAAAGTGTCAAATAGAAAAATGCTTAGTTCTTAAAGGGAATCTATCAGCAGGTTTTTGCTTTGTAAATTGAGGATGCTGTAGGGGTTAGAAAACAAAAAACAACTGTGCTTCTCTTATCGGAGTTTGTGCTATTGTTTACATAGTCTGAATGCTTTGTCACCTGGTGATTATCTTTACAGGTATAGAAATTAGCGCGCAAGGTAGACTAACACGCCCCCTGATGTGTTTGACGCCTCACAGTGAATGCACAATCTCTATAGAGTCTGGTGTGGGCAGGGGCAGCTCTCCAGCTAAGTTACATGCCTAATGGGTTTACACGTCCCGATATCGGCCCGATATCGTAGCCAACGACCCGGGAGCGCGCTTTTTGAGCGCGCTTTTCCCTGCATCGCATCGCCGGTTTAGACAGCCCGATATCGGGATACAACGTTCCGAAGATGTGTACGCCCCCCAACCCAGGAACGACCATTTAACATGGGAGTGAATGGGTGACGTGGCAGTACACATCGGAGTTGGGCTGTCAGACGGGACGATGCGGCTACAACTGGCATCCGATATCGGGCGGTTGAATAGCACGCTCATTCGACCCCCGATATCGGTTTGCCATCGTTCCTGCATCGTATCGGATGTTAAGACCGTACAACGCAGGAACGATATCGGCTCCAACGCCCGAACCACGTGACTTTTGGTCGGAGTTGGACGCCGATATCGCGACGTGTAAACCCACCATAAAGCTAAATGCTTTGATTGTGTGAGAACGCTTCAGCCAGTAATCTATGTGATACATCTTTGGATTCAAGGTTTCTCTGCCTACATTATATTGCTGCCAAGTGAATTTTCAAAAACCTGTTGACGGATTCACTTTAAAGAGTGTTAAGGTACCGTCACACCATCCAGCATCGGCTGCGATGTTGGATGCGATGCCGCGGGTGCACGCTCGCTTCCTACATTGCAGCCTAGCTGTCACACGGCAAGATGTTGCCGGTGACGGCGCTGCGATGTTGGGATCAACCCAGCAACCGATCCGCTTCAATGCAACGAATAGGCAGGATCGGCCGTGACATCGCTATTGCGGTGTCACACTGAACAATGCCGCAGGTTGTTTAAGTTGAAGTTGACAGGTATTTCTCCGACTTGAACAACTATGTTGAATCGTGCGTTTACATGCTACGACGATGTCGTTTCAGCAACGTTCCTGACGTCACTTTTGAACGACGTCGGAAACAATGTTGAAAAGTGTGACCTTTAGGCTGCCTTCAGACTTGCAGATGCATCTGCAGCGTTTTGCAGATGCATCTGCAAGCATCTGCATGCAGACCGCGGCCCCTATGTTTATAATGGAGCGCACGGCGGTCTGCAGATGCTTGCAGACCGCCGTGCACTCTCATTGCCCGCCATTAGTGATCTGTGCGCACACGGATGCCTGCGCACAAATCACACACTCCCGCCCGCACCATGGACGCAACATCTCGCGTCCATGGTGCGGGCGGGAGTGTGTGATTTGTGCGCAGGCATCCGCGTGCGCACAGATCACTAATGGCGGGCAATGAGAGCGCACGCGGTCTGCAAGCATCTGCAGACCGCCGTGCGCTCCATTATAAACATAGGGGCCGCGGTCTGCATGCAGATGCTTGCAGATACATCTGCAAAACGCTGCAGATGCATCTGCAAGTCTGAAGCCAGCCTTAGAGGGGCCTTTAAAGACACTGTTGAAGGTATCGAATAACCTCTTTGTGTGTTGTTATATTAGGCAGCAAGTGCATATTCCACCAATTGTTAAAGTGTAAGGGTACCGTTACACGACGCAATATTGCATGCAATTTCACTTGCAATTTGCTGGTTGCAGTGAAATCATGGACACATTGTTCCATTTTGTTGCCGTGTACAAATGGAATAATGTGTCCATGATTTCACTGCAACCAGCAAATTGCAAGTGAAATTGCATGCAATATTGCGTCGTGTAACGGTACCCTAAGAAGCAGAGAAAATGAGTAGGGTAAGGACCTGAGCGATTTTGACCAGGACCAAGTTATGATTATTACTTCTCATACACAGGAGCAATTGTGGGTTGTTTCCACTATACAGTGGTTATCACATACATTGTGTCTGTTTATCTTGTCTGATCCGATCCCACAGAAAAACGACTGTAATGCAAATTGCTGAAACAATTATCGGGATTGGCCCCTTTCTAGTTACATTTCTAGAATGCTTTAATTTTCCTGTTTTGACTTTTTATTATTTTCCCCCCCAATTCCTTACATCAGTTCAAGGCCTTACGCTGCCCATGAATCAGCTGTATAATAAATGGACAGTGTCCGAGTCCTAGCCCCTGATGTGAAGGCTGGCCATCTTTCATCACACTTGTGCTTTGCCTTCCATTAAAGATTTTCTCAATTACTTCTCATCTGGAGACACTTGAGGGTGTCAGAAACTTTGTAAATGGAGATTAATGTTTCATGTAGCACGAATGGTAACGTTTCAGCACTACCTTAAGAGATCAGTATTCAGCGGGCTTCATCCATAAAACAGAAGTGGGAAGAGATTCCTCATTGTATACAGTGTCTGCAGATGAATCCCATAAACACGTCCTGGATCTCTCTTATTGACAATGACAGTCTCTGATCCCAGGTCTTCCCCAGCACATTTCCATTTCTATTGTTATTACATTTGTAGCTGCCGACTCTGCGAGATGATTCCTCACGTCCATCCAACACTCAGATTGTTTTATTTATGTGCTTGTAATGAACTATTACTATGCATCTAGATTGGAAACTCAAGATTTTTTTTTTACAATTAGGCTTTGTTTTTGTTGTGTTTTTTGATACGTTTTTAGTACAGATTTGTCACAAAACCTTTCCTGATTCCAGCAAAGGCAATGAGAATCCTGAAGTCTTGTGCACACTTTGAGTATTTTCTCCTATTGCAGATTTGGTGCAAAAATGAATCTGCTTCGTGTCAATTCTTGTAGCATTTTTTGCTGCAGATTTCACACATAATAATGTCTGGGAAAAAAACTGCACCAAAATGGTAGTGCAAAAATGCATGTTTTTGATGCTGCATTTTTTCTGCCGAGAGATACTTACCGTATATACTCGGTATAAGCCGAGTTTTTCAGCCCAAAAATTGGGCTGAAAAGTCCCCCCCTCGGCTTATACGCGAGTCACTGTATACTGTATACAATGTATACAGTATACAGTGCCCCCATCTATATACAGGCCCCCCGCCGCAATCCTGTAAAGGAATAGATTAGTATACTTATCCATCCGCTGCAGCTGTCCCGCCGCCATCGCGATCCAGCATCTTCCGTCTTCCAGCGTCTCGCGTGCGTCTTCTTCCGATGGTCGCAGGCAATGACGTCATTGCCTGTGCGACCGAGGAGGAAACCGGAAGAAGACGCGAGACGCTGGAAGACGGAAGATGCTGCATCGCGATGGCGGCGGGACAGCTGCAGCGGATGGATAAGTATACTATTCCTTTACAGGATTGCGGCGGGGGGCCTGTATATAGATGGGGGGCCTGTATATACCTCTGGGGCATATATATGTGGGGCTGCTGTATACTACCACTGGGGCTGTATTTACCTGTGGGGCTGCTGTATACTACCACTGGGGCTGTATTTACCTGTGGGGCTGCTGTATACTACTACTGGGGCTGTATTTACCTGTGGGGCTGCTGTATACTACCACTGGGGCTGTATTTACCTGTGGGGCTGCTGTATACTACCACTGGGGCTGTATTTACCTGTGGGGCTGCTGTATACTACCACTGGGGCTGTATTTACCTGTGGGGCTGCTGTATACTACCACTGGGGCTGTATTTACCTGTGGGGCTGCTGTATACTACCACTGGGGCTGTATTTACCTGTGGGGCTGCTGTATACTACCACTGGGGCTGTATATACCTGTGGGGCTGCTGTATACTACCACTGGGGCTGTATATACCTGTGGGGCTGCTGTATACTACCACTGGGGCTGTATATACCTGTGGGGCTGCTGTATACTACCACTGGGGCTGTATATACCTGTGGGGCTGCTGTATACTACCACTGGGGCTGTATATACCTGTGGGGCTGCTGTATACTACCACTGGGGCTGTATATACCTGTGGGGCTGCTGTATACTACCACTGGGGCTCTATATACCTGTGGGGCTGCTGTATACTACCACTGGGGCTCTATATACCTCTGGGGCTGCTGTATACTACCACTGGGGCTGTATATACTTCTGGGACTGCTGTATACTACCACTGGGGCTGCTGTATATACCTCAGGGGCTGTTGTATACCACACTGTTGAGGGCTGTATACCTATGCTGGGGTCCACCTCGGCTTATACACGAGTCAATAGGTTTTCCAGATTTTTGGGGCAAAAGTAGGGGGGTCGGCTTATACACGGGTCGGCTTATACACGAGTATATACGGTAAATGGCGCAGAAATGTCTGCACCAAATCTTAAACGTGTGCACATACCCTTACCCTGCCATGGGAATAAACATGAATTTGTACATAGGATACATTAGTGGGTATATGGTGTATGCCTCATTAGCCCTGCTGTTCTGTTTTGTCAAAAATGACCGATTTTGAAGTTTTTCATTTCACTTTTCATTTGTTTATGAACAACCATGTTCACATACAGTATAATAATGCTACAGGTATTCAAATAAAACACATTAGCTAAAAATCAAGACTTTAATAGGTCCAGTAAAAAATACGGTAACCCGAGCATTATAAGTGTATAGTAGACCCGAACAAAACAGCAGGGTTAAAGTAATGTTTTCCCATGTAAGCCTTCCAGGCCAATAGGTTGATTGAAGAAGTTGGCTTAAGGGAACCTTGTTGTTTTGTGATATTAAACCATCCCTTATGTGTTTTAAATGATGCAATGTACATCACTAAAATGATTTACTAAAAATAAAATTCCAAATATTTATCTTAAAATAAGCCTTTATATGCTGAGGTGTCTGCACACACATACCTGGCTTCAGTCATAGCAGAGGTGACAGCACACACATACCTGGCTTCAGTCATAGCGGAGGTGACTGAACACACATACCTGGCTTCAGTCATAGCAGAGGTGACAGCACACACATACCTGGCTTCAGTCATAGGGGAGGTGACTGCACACACATACCTGGCTTCAGTCATAGGGGAGGTGACTGCACACACATACCTGGCTTCAGTCATAGCAGAGGTGACAGCACACACATACCTGGCTTCAGTCATAGCGGAGGTGACTGAACACACATACCTGGCTTCAGTCATAGCCGAGGTGACTGCACACACATACCTGGCTTCAGTCATAGGGGAGGTGACTGCACACACATACCTGGCTTCAGTCATAGGGGAGGTGACTGACTGCACACACATACCTGACTTCAGTCATAGCAGAGGTGACACAGCACACACATACCTGGCTTCAGTCATAGCGGTGGTGACTGAACATACATACCTGGCTTCAGTCATAGCGGAGGTGACTGAACACACATACCTGGCTTCAGTCATAGGGGAGGTGACTGAACACACATACCTGGCTTCAGTCATAGGGGAGGCAACAGCACACACATCTGGCTTCAGTCATAGGGGAGGTGACTGCACACACATACCTGGCTTCAGTCATAGCGGAGGTGACTGAACACACATACCTGGCTTCAGTCATAGCCGAGGTGACTGCACACACATACCTGGCTTCAGTCATAGGGGAGGTGACTGCACACACATACCTGGCTGCAGTCATAGGGGAGGTGACTGACTGCACACACATACCTGACTTCAGTCATAGCAGAGGTGACACAGCACACACATACCTGGCTTCAGTCATAGCGGTGGTGACTGAACATACATACCTGGCTTCAGTCATAGCGGAGGTGACTGAACACACATACCTGGCTTCAGTCATAGGGGAGGTGACTGAACACACATACCTGGCTTCAGTCATAGGGGAGGCAACAGCACATACATCTGGCTTCAGTCATAGGGGAGGTGACTGCACACACATACCTGGCTTCAGTCATAGGGGAGGTGACTGAACACACATACCTGGCTTCAGTCATAGAGGAGGTGACTGCACACACACATTCCTGGCTTCAGTCATAGGGGAGGTGACTGCACACACATTCCTGGCTTCAGTCATAGGAGAGGTGACTGCACACACATACCTGGCTTCAGTCATAGGGGAGGTGGCTGCACACACATGCCTGGCTTCAGTCATAGCGGAGGTGACTGCACACATATTCCTGGCTTCAGTCATAGGGGAGGTGACTGCACACACATACCTGGCTTCAGTCAAAGGAGAGGTGACTGCACACACATACCTGGCTTCAGTCATAGCAGAGGTGACTGCACACACATACCTGGCTTCAGTCATAGCAGAGGTGACTGCACTCACATGCCTGGCTTCAGTCATAGGGGAGGTGACTGCACACACATACCTGGCTTCAGTCATAGCAGAGGTGACTGCACTCACATGCCTGGCTTCAGTCATAGGGGAGGTGACTCCACACACATACCTGGCTTCAGTTATAGGAGGGGTGACTGCACACACATACCTGGCTTCAGTCATAGGGGGGGTGACTGCACACACATACCTGGCTTCAGTCATAGGGGAGGTGACTGCACACACATACCTTGCTTCAGTCATAGCGGAGGTGACTGCACTCACATGCCTGGCTTCAGTCATAGGGGAGGTGACTGCACACACATACCTGGCTTCAGTCATAGGGGAGGTGACTGCACACACATACCTGGCTTCAGTCATAGGGGAGGCACTTTTTCTTACTGTCACTGAAATTCTTTCATGATATTATTTGAATTTCATCATGCCCCCTGCATTGTAATTGACAGACATCACAGCAAGAACTGTGGTGATGTCACAACCATGTGGCCATAATGCAAGGCCACATCTGCAGGTCCATACAGAGAATTCTTAGCATCTACCAAGTGAGTACTTCTCACCAGGGTTGTGGAGTCGGTAAGCCAAACCACCGACTCCGACTTGTCAATTTCCCTGAATTCGACTCCGACTCCCTCATACACGACTCATGTTTAAGTGATAAATTTATTGTAGTACAATGTGAACATCAGTCTTTAAACATTATTATGAGATAATCAAGATATTTAGATAGAACATAATAATTCATTATAATAATATTCAGCACATTGAGCATTGAACTACTGTGCCCAATTTATTATATATTTTAGGAGTCTGAGTCGTTCCATTTTCTACTGACTCCAACTCCTCCTGTAAATTCATATTTTCAGGTATGTACAGTATACATGCATCTAGAGACGGTAAAATTGCATTAATTCTTTGATTTTCTGCTTATGGAGATGTGAGTTAAGAGCTCTTCTTCTTCACAAAGGTGTATGTGGTGCAAGATGTGATCTCTGATAAATCTGAGTGAATACCACTGGCCGACTGACTCCACGGAGCCCTCCAGTGCTCTGGGGTAACTAACACTGGTCATATCTCATTTTGTGTCTGTCACATACATGTACATTGAGGGATCCGAGACTAAACACTGCATTTGTTTGCAGTCTTTAACCAAGTGTCAGCTATGTATTACCCTGAAGTGCTGCTGTGTCCAGACTGTTGTTTCATATCTGACATCCCTTGATTACGGGTCACTCTCTATTTGGGTATAGGGAAATGCCTATCAATTCTATAGCGTCTGGTGTTTACTCCCATTCTCGCTTTTTCTACACTAGTTTACAACAATATTTTAATACATAGCTGTTTGTAAAGTAGCTTATCCCTGCTTTATGTTGCCTGCGCTTTTGGACAGGATGAATTTACAAGCATGGCTGTGGAATTGGCAAGCCAAACCTTCCACATCTCAATTTCCCTGAATACAACAAATGGCTCCAACTCCGATTCTGACGCCACCAAAAGTTACACAAACTCCGACTCCACAGCGATGGTGTGCAGTCGGTAAGCCAAACCTTTCACCCCAACTCTGACTCCTCAGTTTCTCTGAATCCGACTTCAACTCTACGACTCCAACTCCACAGCCCTGGTGTGCAGTCGGTGATCCAAACCCCCGACTCCAACTCCTCAATTTCCCTGAACCCGACTCCACCAAAATGGACATAGACTCAGACTCCACTACTCTGACTCCATAGTCCTGTTTACAAGTTGATTCATTTTTAATTTTAGATTATTTGGGGCAAATATACATTTTTATGTACTTAAAAGAAGACTACTGATTGTCACTATAACCATTGCAGACTGTTACTATTACCAAAGCTTCCATTTTTCAATTGATAATTTTAATATACTTGAAATTATTAAAGAGAATCTGTCAGACCCATCCACCCTCTAACCCTCCCTCCCAATTTGTCTATATGATCATGTTGCTCTCTGAACAATTTATAGCATCCATACCTTTTATTGATGGAATTGGTTACTCTCAGACTGAAAAAAATCTGTTTTAATTGACATGTAAATGGTCTTTAATGCTCTGGGAGAGTTAAAGCACTTCCCAACCCTCCTCATCCCCCACTTTATACCCTGCCCCATCCTCCTCTGATTGACTGACAGCACCCAGTGCAGGATACAGCACACGGTAGCATTGTTTCATCACTTTTCCGCAACTATCAGTACACATCTAAATCGGCCTAGCCCCTGATTAATCAAGGCAGCAAATTGTTGATCAGGATACGTGTAGGGATGCTACAACTGAATGAGTAGTTGGTCAATATTAGTCAGTGGTGGTTCCAATAATCACACTGGGTTATCCACTTATTTATGTTTAGCGAATATATACCATTCATCTTTTCACTGTTTAGTAAAGGCAACTTTTCCTTTGCCAAAATAATCCATCCACCTCACATATTGAAGATGCTGATTAGACGCCATGATTATTGCAGAGGTGCCTCCTTAGGTTCGCCACAAAAAAAAGGCCTCTCTAAAATAAGCAGTTTTATCACACAGAACAATGCCACAGAAGTTAGCATGTAACTGGCATGCTGACTGCTGGAGTGTTCACCAGAGCTGTTGCCCATGAATTGAACGTACATTTCTCTACCATGAGCCGCCTCCAAAGGTATTTCAGAGAATTTGGCAGCACAGCCAACTGGCCTCACAACTGCAACCCACATGTAACCACACCAGCCCAGGACCTCCACATCCAGCATCTTCACCTTCGACCTTATCTGAGACCAGCTAACCAGACAGCTGCTGCAACAATCGTCATGAATTTCTGTCAGAAAGCGTCTCTTGGAAGCTCATCTGCTGCTCATCATTCACATCAGGGTCTCCACCTGACTGCAGGTCATTGTCCTTATTGGGGTCTTCTTCTGACTGCAGCTCGTGGTCCTCATCAGGATTTCCACCTGAATACAGCACATGGTCCTCATCAGAGTGTTCACTGACTGCAGCTCGTGATCTCATCAGGGTCTCCACCTGACAACAGCTCTGTGTCCTCGTCATGGTCTTCACCTGACTGCAGCTCGCCGTTCTCATCAGAGTCTTCACCTGACTGTAGCTCGTCGTTCTCATCTGTGTCTTCACCTGACTGCAGATTGTCGTTCTCATCGGAGTCTTCACCTGACTACAGCTCATCGTCCTCATCAGGGTCTCCACCTGACTACAGCTCTGCGTCCTCATCATGGTCTTCACCTGACTGCAGCTCATCATCCCATCTGTGTCTTCACCTGACTGCAGCTCGCCGTTCTCATCAGAGTCTTCACCTGACTGCAGATTGTCGTTCTCATCGGAGTCTTCACCTGACTACAGCTCTGTGTCCTCGTCATGGTCTTCACCTGACTGCAGCTCGCGTTCTCATCAGAGTCTTCACCTGACTATAGCTCGTCGTTCTCATCTGTGTCTTCACTGACTGCAGATTGTCGTCCTCATCAGGTCTCACCTGACTACAGCTTGCGCCCTCATCATGGTCTTCACTGACCGCAGCTCATCATCCTCATCTGTTTCTTCACCTGACTGCAGCTCGCCGTTCTCATCAGAGTCTTCACCTGACTGCAGATTGTCGTTCTCATCGGAGTCTTCACCTGACTACAGCTCTGTGTCCTCGTCATGGTCTTCACCTGACTGCAGCTCGCCATTCTCATCAGAGTCTTCACCTGACTGTAGCTCGTCGTTCTCATCTGTCTTCACCTGACTGCATATTGTTGTCCTCATCAGGGTCTCCACCTGTCTACAGCTCAGTGGCCTCATCAAGGTCTTCATCTGACTGCAGCTTGTCGTCCTCATCAGTGTCTTCACCTGACTACAGCTCATCGTCCTCATCGAAGTCTTCACCTGACTGCAGCTTGTCGTCCTCATCAGGGTCTCTACCTGACTGTAGCTTGTCGTTGTAACTGACTTGAGTGTGCAAATACTTACATTTGATGGCATCTGGTATGTTGAGAGGTGTTGCCTTCATGGATTACTCCTGGCTTTCGCTGTACAGAGCAGACGGCAGACTGTGTGTATGGCGTTGTGTGGGTTTGATAACGTCAAAGTTGTGAATCCAGTAGTCCATTGTGAAGGTGGTGTTTTGGTGAACAAATACAGGTTTATTTTATTGATGGCATTTTGAATGCACAGAGATACCATTACGGTATCCTGAAGCCCATACACACACCATCACCTCATGGTGCAGCATGATACTGCACCGCCTCTTGTTCCAAAGTTTTGTAGTTAATTCCTGGAAGCTGAAAACATCCCAGTTCTTGCACGGCCAGCATACTCACTGCACATGTCACCCATTGAGCATGTTTGGGATGCTCAGGATCAGCATATACGACAGTGTTCCGGTTCTTGGCACTATCCAGCAGCTTTGCACATAAGAGGAGCAGACCAACAATCCACCGGCCGCTATCAACAACCTGGTCAACTGTATGCGGAGATGTGTTCACTTCCTGAGGCAAATGGTCACACCAGATACTGACTGGTTTTCTGAAACCCTTTCTCCCCTGACCCTTTCAATACAGTAAAACTGAACACTTTAGTGTCCTTTTATTGTGACCAGCCTTAAGGCCCTGGCTCACATAACGACCGCTCCAGCGATTCCAACAGCGATAACGACCTGCCGGGACTGCTGGAGCGTCATTACCTGATCGCTGGGGAGCTGTCAAACAGGCAGATCTCCCCAGCGATCAGGGACCTGGAAGCCCCTCCCACATTGCTGAAGGCGATGTCAGCGTCCTCCCTGCTTAGCGCTGCCTTACCAGCCCTGTTAGGTCACTGATTGCTGGTTTCTCGCGGTCACCCGCAGCGATGCGTGCTGACCAGCGGGAAACCAACGATCAAAAAATGACCGCAGCACTTTGCAGCGATCAGTGACCTCACAGCAGGGGCCTGATCACTGCAAAGTGTCACACAGAACGACATCGCTGGAGAGATCGTTGTAACATCAAAGTTACAACGATCTCTCTAAGGCGGCCCGTACACACGCATCAATTTCTTGGAACGATATCACTTAAGCGATCTGCTTTTTGATCGCTTAGCGATATCGTTTGTGCATCGCTGCGTGTAATCAAGCGATTTTACAATGTAAAAGCGCTTGATTGTGTGATCGCAGATTTTTGAGCCGGAGCTCATATCAAGCGATAATCGCTTGATCAATCTGCCTCGTGGTGTGTGACACCGACGATGAACGATCTCCCAGCGGCAGAGCCTATGCTGGGAGATGGTATCTATGGTAAACGTCGGGTACTAAGTGCCGCGCGGCGCTAGTAACCCGATGTGTACCATAGTTACCAGCGATCTCGCTGGTCCACATCGCTGGTAAGTCTGTCTGTGTGACAGCTCCACCACGATGTGAATGATATTGTTAGCGATCGCGGTGCATGTGATCGCTAACAATATCGTGCATAACATTAAGCGTGTGACGGCCGCCTTACAATATTGTTATGTGAGACAGGGCCTTAATTTGTACCTGTGCAATAATCATGTGTCTAATCAGCATCCTGCTATGTCGCACCTGTGAGGTGGAGGGATTATCTCGGCAAAGGAGAAGTGATCACTGACACAGATTTAGACAAATTTGTGAGCAATATTTGAGAGGAAAAGATCGTTTGTGTACAAAGAAAAAGTCTTCGATGTTTGAGTTTATTTCATGAAAAGTAGGATGAAAAACAAAAGTGTTGTTTATATTTTTGCTTAGAATATTAAAGGTTATTTTTTAACAGATCCACAATCATTAATCAGTGAGCTCCCAGGCTGGAGCCGCAAATACTATTGAGCCCGACGACTATAGTATACATACACTTAATTGGATTATGTTTCTGCAGGACCAGGTGCATTGTGAGCAAAACCTTTTTTTATGAGTTTACTAGAAAAGGTTTGGTCTGATCAAGTACTTTTTGTTTAAGACGACTTCCAAGGTCATGAACGGAAATGATAGAATTTCTAAAGCAAAAGAATGGTTTTCAATCATTAGAACATGTACTCATAGGCGGCGGGGCTGTGCGGGACTTTCCAGATAACAATCAGCAATTAACTCTGAACCATGTAGTGCAAGTTTCATGATGAAAGCAAGTGTCTAATTGGTTGCCATGTTCTTGCAAGTTTACAATTTAGGAATTTCCTTGGAAATATCCCCCACAGAGGCTCCTTCAAGTGTTTTCTTAATAGCATGATGCATAGGACCATGTCCATGGCAACTAGTTATCAGCTTGGAGCAGTGCACAGTGTCTGGCCCTATCTAGTTACCAGGTGACCGGTTGCTGTGGGTTTTAGCATGGACTGTATTTGTACCATTTTTCATGGACAATATAGTTAACAAGTGAATTCTCAAAAATAAAAGTAATTATTACTCACAATGTTCCTTACAGTCAGTAGTGAAAGCTTATGGGAGAATCACTAAGGTTCCGATTCATCATTATGCTTGCCCTCTTTTTAAAGGGAATCTGTCAGCAGGTTTTTGCTATTTAAATTGATGACAACATGGTGTATGGGTTTAAAAACAAAAATCAACGCCTTTCTTATCTAGCTGTGTGCTATTGTTTACATAAACTAAAGGCTTTATCAGCTGGTGATTATCATTGCTGGACTTCAATGTCACCCGTGCACAGCAGTACAACATGCTCCCTGCTGTGATATGCACGTCACAGTCAATGCACAATCTCTATAGAGAGCCTGGTGTGGGCGGGATCAGCTCTCCCAGCTCTGCTGTGTTGCTAAAACAGGCTAGCAGGCTAGTAGCATTTATTCATACATAGCCGCTCCTACAGCATGATGGAAAAGCATTTTCTTGGTGCAACAAGCCCCTATAAAACATTGTGTTTTGTCTTTAAAAATACCAGTCCAGTATGTTTATTGGGGACTGTCCTAATTCTGCTGCTCTATACCTTGTCATCCATTCATTTTCAGTGAGCAGTCCTACTTTTTGTTATCATTCTGCCAGCACAATAGATACTGGAACCTCCCTGAAGTCCTCTGCCTTTATGCACACTATTTTATTTTTTAAAGCATGGGCTGTTATAAAAATGATGTACAGTGGCATACTCACCTCCGGTCACTTATGCCAGCTATGGAAATGATGACTGCGACGCTCGTGTCACAAGACGGCTAAAGTTTGTGATTGTCTGCAGTGGTCAGGTTACCAGAATATAATGTCATTGGATGTATTTTCCTGCTGCCCAAGCCCTTTAATAATAACCTCCAGTCAAACATGAGTAGGACGAGGTGGTTGGAAATTGAGGGTGGACAAGGTCAGAATGAGCGTTTGTGAGATAACTGCAAGCAAGTAATCTCAGACGTTGTGGCTTTGAGTTTGTGGGGTTTACCACACCGTTTTGTCACGATTTTCAAAAACCGCTCCAAAAAAATTGCACCTTGGTTGCAAAGTACAAACTCTGTCTTAGCCATTAAAGCAAGTAGCTAGGGCTGAGGAGTGATATTAGATTTTCAGAAATATGAAAATAGGTGAAGGAGCTATCACTACAGGATAAGACCAATCTAATTCCTCTAACCTCCAGATCAGAATGGAAAATGAGCCAGCAGGTGCAGCAAAGATAAGCAGACCCATCATACTACAATACGGGATGATGGAAACTATATGGAATACAAGAGTCTGTAGGTATCTGTATATATGGGTGTAAACGAGCAGATAGACTAAATGCCACAAACGTCTTAAATGTTGAAATTAATCTTATGTTAAAAGTATATAGGGAAAAACGATGTACAGAGTGAAATGCAAAAACATCTCAGTATAATCTCGTCACCTATGTACAAAGCAGTACTGGTGCATGTGCAATGCAAGCAGGAGCCTAACCATTCTATACATTATTCAGGGTTTCTGCTCATCCATCTATCAAGGGTACCCCACCTGCCCTACTGGGAGCTTTCTTCTAAGCTGTGGAGAACATTTTCACTACCACCCTGCTGTATAGAATGGCAGTCTCTCTCCTTTACAGTATCCTTTTACAAACTGGCATCACCTGTCCTATGTCAATAGATTGTACGTGGGCTTCAGGTCCTAAGTAGTGATGAAGCAAATAACTGTGGGGGGGGCTAGATTTAAAGTGCCACTCCAATGCTGAAAGAGAAAAAAACTAAATGATGGAGTGGTTTTAAAGAGAAGCTTTCACCAGTTTTGGGGTTTCTAAACTCTGCCCACCTCCTTAAACATTATGAAATTTGGGTTCTTGTAACCCCTTTATATCCCCAGACGTTCTCCTGCATACCTCAGAAAATTACTTTTATTCTGTCCTGCACTATATGCTAATTTCTTGTTTGGGTCATATGGGGGTCTGCAGATTGCGGTCAGCGCCGCCCCATTCCACGCAAACGCTGCACCTCCTGGCTGTATGCAAGTGGATGATGTCGCTATGTCATCCACACAATTCCCAAGCCTCGCGCCTGCGCAGTGGCATCTCACTGTGCCCTGTTTAAGAGCCAGTGATTCCACACACAGGAGTGAGAATTTGAGCACTGTGTGGATGCTGAGAGACCAAAGTCTCTCACCTGTGTAGTCTCTCTCTCTCTTTTTCTTGACTGAATTTGAGAATTGCAATGTTTTCTAAATCTGCAGCATGTCAATCCTTTCAGTGTTTTTACAGCCTTTTTTCACCCATAAAAAGCAGCGAGGAAGTAAAAAAGTGTGGCGATGTTTTATGCTTTGTTTTTGAAGCGTTAATCGTAAATTAGATTACCTTTATTAGTCATACTGTAAACAAAACACACCTGCACATAAAAAAAGTGACTAAAATGCCACAAAAAGGACACTTTGAATACTGCCTTTGTACTGCCAAGAGTTTTTATAGTTTTGGCTACAGAGATAAAGCACGCCATGTGTGAACATAGACAGAGGGGTGCACCTAACTGCTCACATGCATGTATATGGAGCCTCTTGCATAAATTTTTGGAATTGGAATAGGACTGAGCCACAAACAGTGTCCTCTTCATAAGACTGGTCCCTATTCTCATGATGGGTTTGTGAGGAGGTTGAACCCATATCAATCATTTATGGCATACGTTTCCAATGTGGGATTATACCTTTGAGTTTTGCTGATTTGATCATGTGTAGAGTATGTAAGTTGGTCACTATTAACGCTCACTCAATAAAGCCATGTTCACATGTTGAGTATTTGGTGTTTTTTGCCTTAGTATCTATAAGGCCATGTGCATACTGTATTTGGTGAGATGTTTTATTTTACCTCAGTATTTGTAAGGCCACGTGCACACGTTCAGTATTTAGTGAGTTTTTTACTTCAGTTTTGATAAGGCCACACGCGCACATGTTGAGTATTTGGGGAGGTTTTTTTACCTCAGTATTTGTAGCCAAAATTGGGATTGGATCAATCAGAGGAAAAGTAAAATAGAAACACGTCCCCACTTCTGTACTGATCACCCACTCCCTGTTTTGACTGAAAAACTAAGGTACAAAATTACCAAGTACTCAACACCTGCACGAGGCCTTACAAATACTGATGGAGTATCTCACCAAATGCTCACTGTGTGCACGTGACCTTACAAATGTTGAGGTAAAAACTCACCAAATATACGCCTGCACGTGGCCTTACAAATACTGAGACAAAAAAAAACTCGCCAAATACTCACCGTGTGCATGAGACCTTACAAATAAATACTAAGGTAATAATGTCAACAAATACAAAACGTGTGCACGAGGCCTTACAAATACTGAGGTAAAAACTCATCAAATACTCAGCTTGTGCACATGGCCTTACAAATGCTAATGTAATAATTTCACCAGCTACTCGCAGTGTGCACGTGGACTTACAGATACTGAGGTAAAAACTCACCAAATACTCACCGTGTGCACTTGGCCATACAAATACTGAGGTACAAATTCACCAAATACTCACCGTGTGCACTTGGCCATACAAATACTGAGGTACAAATTCACAAATACTCACCTTAGGCCATGTGCACACGTTCAGTATTTGATGAGATTTTTACCTCAGGATTTGAAGACAAAACCAGGAATGGAGCAATCAGAGGAAAAGTCTAATAGAAACACCTGCACCACTCCTGTATTTAATCACCCACTCCTGGTTTTGGCTACAAATCCGGAGGTAAAAAACTCATCAAATACTGAACGTGTGCACGTGGCCTCACAGATACTGACGTAATAATCTCACCAAATACTCAGTGTGTGCATGTGGCCTTACACATACTGAGGTAAAAACTCACCAAATACTCAGCGTGTGCACGAGGCCTTACAAATACTGAGGTAAAAATCACACTAAATACCGTGTGCACGTGGCCTTAGGGTACCGTCACACGAGGTGACGTCGCCGGAGATATTGGTGGCGACGGGCGGGAGCGCGCACGTTTTTGGCGCCCCCACGTGTCACCGTCAAATGTTTACATACGGTGATACCTCTGGCGACACATCGGCGATCTTACAGGCGCCGTCGCCGCTGGGGTGTCCAAGAACCCCAGTGGCGATTCTGTAACACGGGAGCCTATGGCTCCCATCGCCTGTAAGATCGCCATCCCCCTGTTACATGGGGCGATGTGTAGCACTGCTGAGAAACCAGGCAACCACTCAAAGGTATCACCATCACCTATTTACATTAGGCAACACACAAGCCATGTCGGCGGCAATAGGCCACGCCCTTGCGCCGCCTATAAAATCGCCGCCGATATGGCCTTGAGTGACGGTACCCTTACAGATACTGAAATAATCTCACAATACTTACGTGTGCACGAGGCCTTACAATACTGAGGTAAAAACTCACCAATATCAGCGTTTGCACGAGGCTTTATATATACTGAGGTAAAAAAACACCAAATATACAATGACTGCATGTAGCCTTTCAAATACTGAGGCAACCAAAACTCTCCAAATACAATGTGCACAAGGCCTTACAGGTACTGAGGCAAAAACTCACCAAATACCGTGTGCATGAGGCCTTACAGACACTGAGGTAAAAACTCACCAAATACGTGTGCAGGCTTACAGATACTGAGGTAAAATCACCAAATACCGTGTGCATGAGGCTTACAGACACTGAGGTAAAAACTCACCAAATACGTGTGCAGGCCTTACAGATACTGAGGTAAAAACTTACCAATACTGAAGCCTGCACATGACCTTAGACATTTAGTGGCGTATGTGGTCTCTCTGCTAGCAAGATATCATGACTGTCCACATGTATTGTTATGAGCTGAGTATATATCTCTACATGTATATATTTATATATATCGCTTAAGACTGAGTCACAAGTAAATACGTCCATACATATTTATATCGGGATAGAAATCTTTAAGATGGAATTAATTTCCTGGGAAAGCTTCTCGTCCCCGCGCCACAGCGCTCTCTTTATCACCTGTCGCCATTTGGTGTCTGCAGAAAGTAAATCAAAGTGTTGCAATTTGTTATTCTGCTGCACTTGAGGAGCTGAAGCTAAATAACACACGGCCTGAAATTCTGATTGAAGTTGTAGGAGGGGGATCTTTTAATTTAATGCCCTTTAATCGCGCTGCCTGCTCGGCTTCTGGCATTTGAAAGGTTGTAGCTAAGGAGAGATTTTATTTAACCCCCTCTCTACTAAAGTCTCTCTGCGGTATGGTCCTGACAATGAGCAGACTTAGACTTACAGTTGTCATGTGTTTGTCTCTTTTTGCCGATTACTTTTTGGCTGCTTTAAAGTGACCAAACGTGTTAGGCCGGCTTCACACCACGTTTATTTTCTGCCAGGTTCTGTCCAGTGTTTTGCAGGATGCATCGGACAGAAGCTGACAGCCCCGGACAAAACAGAACCAGAGGGCAAATATGCCCTCCGATTCGGTTGTCTGCCGGAATCAGCGGCTGCTGCTGTCCAGTGCTGAAATTTCAGCATTGCGGCTGGAGGGAACTCTCCAGGTGCTGAATTTTAAGCTGTCCAGGTGCTGAACGAGCGAGGCTTGAATTTCAAAGCCGCCTCTCGTTCAGCACCCGGCGTCCGGGAACCAGATGGTTTTGCGGCCGAATCTGGCACGATGCGTCGCCCATAGACTCCCATGTTATGGGGCACTGGATCGCTCCGGATGAGGGTGGATCCGGTTTTGATTGATTTTTGCCCCCAACACAAAAAATGCTGCATGCTCCGATTTTGTGTCCGGGGCAAAAATCGAAATCCTCTGGATCCAGCCAGACAGACAGCAAAATGGATGGCAAATAGTTGCCATCCAGCCCCATTGGGATACAATAGGGGCCAAATCGGATCCAGGGCTATTCGGTTCACACCAGACAGCCCCGGATCCCAAAAATCGTGGTGTGAAACCAGCCTCAGCCTCTCTATTTGACCTGCCATATTTTGTTCTCTTGGTTTTACTGAACCAGAACTATGACCGTAGGATTCATGAGGAAGACGACTGTGGAGGAGAGCTGCTTGATATATAATGTGTTCACAATGGCTGGAATTAATGTTTATTGCAGTATATAAACCTGTAGTGTCACCTTATATAGTCACAAAGTCAGTTTTCTTTCACTGACTGCTGGCAGCCAGACATTTCCTTTGCAGCTGAATACAAGGACTAGGAAAGTACTGTTTCTCCCCTTGGAGTCTCTACCATACAGAGGAAGTGTTTTAGGCCAAGCAATGCGGTCTGGACAAAAAGTATGCAAATTAGCTCTTCCCCAGAAAAAAAGACACTTGTCTGCTACACCAGGCATGTGCCACCTATTGGAAGGAGCTATCCTAAACGTCAGTCCCCAATAGTTTAACATGCCTTGCAACCTGACACAGCCATATTCTCCTCTAAGTCTTTATTTTGTAAGAAACATTGGGTTTTGATCCTTAGTCATGTTGCAAGGCTTGTTAAAGGATTGGTCATTGACTTATAGGGTAGCTAGTTTGCATAAATGTAAAATTAGGATGAGTCAAGTCAGCCTGAGGTACTTATACAGGGACATGAAATTTAAGAAAGAAGTATACAACAGTCATTAGTGAAAGTGTTGGCAATCTTGCAATTGTTCCAGAAAATGATGTATTTCTCCTAGAAACTTATTGCAATCACACATGCTTTGTTATACTCCACTTTATCACCTTTGTGGGCATTGGAACAAAGCACACACAAAAAAATCACCATAATCACACTCAACCCTAAAAACGGGCCGGACAAAATTGTTGGCACCTTTCCAAATTTATGGATAAACAAATTTGTTTCAAACATCTTATGATTGTTCAAACTCACCTGTGGCATATAGCAGGTGTAGGCAATATGAAAGTCACACCTAAGGCCAAATGAAAAGGGGAGAGGTTGACTCAATCTTTGCATTGTGTGTCTATGTGTGGCTACACTAAGGCTTGTTTCACACCACGGTTTCTCCCTGAGCAGGTTCGATCAGGTTTTGTGTGTCAAAACCAGGAGAGGAACTTGCAGAGAAAATTGTAATTGAAAGATTGACACCTGTTCTGGGTTTTGGAGTCACTCCTGGTTTTGACACACAAACCTGATCGAACCTGATCAGGGAAAAGACTGTGGTGTGAAACCAGCTTTAGAATGGAGAAGAGAACTGTCTAAGGACTTGAAAACCAAAATTGTTGAAAAATATCAACAATCTCAAGGTTACAAGTCTATTTCCAGAGATCTTGATGTCCCTTTGCCAGTGTGCAACAAAATCAAAAAGTTTAGAATCCATGGTACTGTAGCTAATCTCCCTGGACGTGGATGGCAGAGAAATGTTGGTGAGCGGTTGCAACGCAGAATTGTATGGATAGTAGGTAAGCCCTAATCAAGTTCCATATAATTTCAAGCTGTGCTGCAGGCTCAGGGGCTATGACTGTCAGCGCAAACCATCCACATTTGAATGAAATTAAACACTATGGAGGAGACTGAGGAGGACCCCACTATTGACTCAGACAAAAAAGCTAGGCTGCAGTTCGTAAAACTGTACTTCAGTAACCAAAGTCCTTCTGGGAAAGCATCTTCTGGACAGATGAGACCAATTTAGAGATTTTTGGTACAGCGCATCATTGTACTGTTTACTGAAAACAGAATGATGCCTACAAAGAAAACAACACAGGACTTACAGTCAGATATGATGGAGGTTCAAATATGTTGTTTTTTTGTTTCCTTTTTTTTTGCACTTTTTGCACCTCTTTTTTGTACCAGGTGTATAATGGCACCAGGGTGATAACTGTATTAAGTGTGTAATTGTATCAAGCATGTAATGGTACCAGGTTTCTTACAGTAGAAGGTGTATTATTGCACCAGATGCCTTATAGCAGAGGTCCCCAACTCCAGGCTCAAGGCCCACAAGTATTGCACAGGTGCTAATGTGATCATCTGCACAGGTAATGATTCCAAGTCCTGTGCAATACTAAGGAGATCCTGAAAACATGCACTGTTGGTGGGCCTTGAGGCCTGGAGTTGGGGACCTCTGCCTTATAGTACCAGGTGTGCAACTGTATTAGGTGTAAATTGTTTCTTAAGTGAGGAAGTAGAGAAAGTCTAGTGCCACCTATGGAAGGTAGCAATCCTAAAAGGAAAAAAATGATCCTTAACACTAGAAGTCCGGGAATTTAAAGGATCCTTGGTTCTCAATGTTAAAAAGGTCAAATGACCGTCTCTGGGACTTCTAGTGTTAAACGAGCATTTCAGTAAGACATATTGAAAGGCTTGTTAAAGTGTCAGTTTTGACTTTTAGGATTGCTACTTCCAACAGGTGGCACTAGTTTGTCTACTTCCCCACTGAAGAGACAATTTGCACATTTTCCAGAGGAGCATTGCAGTTAAAAGTCTCCTCAGTGCTGGTATGCAGAATTAATCTCCACAAGTAGAGTAGCTATTCCCTTGATCTTTTATTAGGTGTGTAACTGTATAAAGTGTGTCTCGGTCCCAGGCTTTTCCCTGAAGTGCTGTGTATGTCTCTTGGGCTTATATACTTGGACTGTCCTCCAGTCAACCTCTACCTCTCCTTGTTTGTAGTAGTTGTTCTTAGATCTTTGTCTTTTGCTGCTTCTACATCTGCCATTGTGACAATCCAGTACCCATTAGATGGGCTGTCAGTCTAGCAAAAATGGGTTGAATTAGGCACCTTTTGACTTGTATGTGGCCAGGGCTATGGAGTCAGAATTGTGGATTCTGTGCCCATTTTGGTGGAGTTGGAGTCTGAGTTGTACTTGGGGAAATTGAGGATTCAGAGTTGAGTTGGAGATTTGGCTTACTGACTGCACACCAAGACTGTGGATTTGGAGTCGTGTGACTTGAGACATCATATCCCTCTGTAGATGCAATGCATTTAGAGTAGAATAGCTCTATACCCATTTTGGTGGAGTTAAAGTCTGAATTGTACTCGGGGAAATTGAGGAGTCAGAGTTGAGTCGGAGGTCTGGCTTACTGACTGCACACCAGGATTTGGAGTCAAGTGACTTATGACACATATCCCTCTCTTGATGCAATGCATTTAGAGTAGGATAGCTCTGTGCCCATGTTTTACCAGTTTCCCTCATATGTGAGGTTTACATGTCAGCGTTTGCATTGTGGTGCCCTTGTGCCAAGTGATTAGTTTCTCAGGTATGTCGTTGGCCATAGAAGTTGGGTGAGAACCACTATTACCAATATTACAGCTTTTGGAAGAGTTTAATGACCTAGGAATGGAAGGAAACTGTATTTACCACCAATCAGCTTCTATGAAATGTCTAGAACACAAACATTATTTAGATTTTTTAATGAAGTATTGGACATATAAATGAGCAGTGTTTGGCTCTTCTGTTTTGTATGTATATAGGTGTGCACCGGTTCCAGTTAGTATTGTTCCTGCAGTCCCGGCTGGTGAGAGTTAGACCAGCCACCATTACACACCACACTGGCAGTATTGAATAGATGATTACAGATCCTTGACTCAACAATCTATCGATATTGCATATAGCAAAACCTAGAATCTTTTCATAATATATGTTCCAATCCCCAGAATTATAATGAGGCACCTACATGTATAGGTAGATCATGATATGTGTTTATATGTAAATACACCCAGGACTCTTTAAATCTAAATTTCTTGTTACGTATCAGCAGGTCTTGTTTGACTTTGTAGAATAATTTTCTCGCTCCTCGCATATAATTTGCACTCTGAGAAAGCAAAACTTCATGCATTTTGCATTTTCTCAGAATGATTATATGTTTAATTGTTGCGTGTGAAATCCGCTCGCAGAAAGGCCCCTTTGTTACAGAGCTGGAATTAGCATCTCCCCACTCATTCATCTGCTATGTCCTTTCATTCAGAAAAAAAAGCGAAAAAGCTGTGTATTCAGTCAGTTCAAATTCACTTTGTAAAGGAAAAGTGCTTTTTCTTTTTTTTTTTGTGTAACTTTTATTTACAGAAGCTCTGTGCAATGTGGTAAAGGCTGCAAATTTTATTATAGTCTTACAGATATCCCCCAGTAAAGATCTGCCACTGTGTGTAACCTTCTCATACATTAAGGGATATCTTTATAATATTTTACTTGTGTTGTGTCCACAGTGTGTTATGTGGAGCGTTCTGTTACAAAACTGGGGAAAAAACACATTTGAACATGATTGTGGAATTTCGTGTTAATATAATCCAAAATTCCAAACTAACCTCTGATGGACCACGACACAAACCAATTTAGAGCCATCTTATCTAGCGAACTTTTAGCAGGAGAAATGCTGTAGACATATTTATAGGGCATTTTCCCATCCCCATATAGGTTATTAGGGGTGGCTATATACTTGCCATGTACAGACTATACAGCTACGCAAAGTATTGTCAGTGAGGTTTGATATGCGGCCGGTTGATTTGGACTGCCCAATTTAGGGCACAGGGGTACAGCTCTTGTGCTGCCACTAGGACTGGTCTGATTGTGTATTCCCGAGCAAAGACATAACTTGCCGTAAAAGGGAATCTGTCACCAGGTTTTTGCTATGTAAGATGAGGACACCTTGCTGTAAGAGTTAAAAAAAACAAAAAGCAACTGTGTCTCAATTGTTTACTTAAAGTAAAGATTTTAGTACCCTGTGATTACCATTACAGGACTACTTTGTCATGTGCATGGCAGTCCAACACACCTTTGCTGTAATTAACACCTTACTGTCTATAGAGATACTGATGTGGGCAGGGACAGCTCTCCCAGCTCGGCTGTCTCTATATAGAACCTGGTGTGGGCGGGTGCGGCTCTACCAGCTCTGCTGTCTCTATTTAGAACCTGATGTGGGCGGGGTAGCTCTCCCAGCTCTGCTGTCTTTATATAGAACCTGGTGTGGGCGGGTGCAGCTCTCCCAGCTCTGCTGTCTCTATATAGAACCTGGTGTGGGTGGGGGCAGCTCTCCCAGCTCTGCTGTCTATATAGATCCTGGTGTGGGCGGGGGCAGCTCTCCCAGCTCTGCTGTCTCTATATAGAACCTGGTGTGGGCGGAGGCAGCTCTCCCAGCTCTGCTGTCTATATAGAAGCTGATGTAGGCGGGGGTAGCTCTCCCAGCTCTGCTGTCTCTATATAGAACCCGGTGTGGGCAGGGGCAGCTCTACCAGCTCTGCTGTCTCTATATAGAACCTGGTGTGGGTGGGGGCAGCTCTCCCAGCTCTGCTGTCTCTATATAGAACCTGGTGTGGGCGGGGGCATCTCTTCCAGCTCTACTGTGTTCCTGAAACGGGTCATTCCATGTCAAGTGAACCAATGATTATTACCTCTATATTTTTAATTCTTTTGAGATTTTGTTATTTGATAATAGCATGTCAGACAATGCAAAATGTGAAGAGAAAAATTTTTTAAAAAATTTATTTTTTTTTTAAATGATTTTCAAAGTTCGGAAAAAGTGTGAATTTCGCTGTTGCCTGCCTTTACGTTTCTCCTCATAACTAAGGCTAGGAATAAGATAGAGAGACAAAATAAACACCATTCTACTCAGAACTATACAAGATTTCACCAGATATGTCACAAGAGGATCTTTGTTAATATTTTACCCATGTGATCGCAAGCGCAAAACTTTAAAACGTATTTCCGAAAAATCGGCGCGCTTTAAATATTTCAAAAACTGTCCATGTGTCTGCTTTGCTCTTAGCCACATCTGTACCAAATTTCAAGTTGGGATCGCAATGGGATCATATTTTAACATATTTTACTATTAATAGCGTCAATGGGTCATTCCATATCAAGTGATCTAAATATGAATATTTTTTTTTACCTGACGTCTTTAGATTTTTTTTTTTTTTTTCCTTTATGAAGTACTACTTTAGTTAATTACAAATTAAAAGTTTGGAATTTTTTCTTCATCAGTTAATTTTTTACAGATTTTTAAAGTTTAAAAAAAGGGTGAATTTTGGCCTGGTACGACTTTAAATTTTTTTATCTCGGGCTAGAAATAAGATAGAGAAACAAAATAAACACCATTCTACTCAGAACTGTCCAGGCTTTCACCAGATATGTCACAAGAGTATATTTGTTAATTTTAATTTTTTACCTATGCGAATGCAAACGCAACATTTTGAAACGCATTTCCGAAAAAAACATTTTAATAAAAATTTTCCAAAACTGCCCATGTGTCTTTTATGCTCTTAGCCACATCTGTACCAAATTTCAAGTTGGGATCGTGATGGGATCATATTTTAAAATATTTAACTATGGTTAATCTCATTTTTATTAAATTTTGAAAAAACATATGAAAGACATACATTCAATCTTTTAACAAAATCTTGAGACATATAAAATATCAAAAAGAGAATTCACAAAGTTATTAGTAACTTTAAGATAAGCTGCAAATTTACTTTTGCGCTTATCTCTGGTGCAATATATACTACAATCTAAATATAATTCCAAACACTCAAGTATACAACCTTTCTCAGGGTTTTGAGATGTTCTGATGTCAAGGGGACAAGCAGCCCCAGCAGAATGATTTTTATTACTTGGCCCCTTCTAACAGGTTGACCACGTAAGTGGGTCATTACCCGTTGAGGCCTAGTTGGAATAGTCTATCGACTGGTGTACCGGAAAGGAAGGCCGAAATATTAATGATCTACTCACAGCTCAGAGTTTTCGATACCTGTCTAATGTTCACTAGAATTCTGAAGGTATAGGTGTAGAAAGGAAATACCTAGACTGAATGTATCAGATGGGAAGAAAAGAGAGATAGAAAAGAAGAGAGAGAGAGAAGAGAAACAAAAACCATTAGAAAGTTATACTGGGAAAGAAAAGCCACGTAAGAAAAAAAGAAAAAAAGGAGGGGGGGGGGACGGGTGAGGTATGGGAAGGAGAAAGGGTACTCATCCCACTGGCTCCCCATCAGCCAGAGGTCGAGCCATATTATCTGTGCTGGAAAAGATACTCCTAAATTCTGCAGAGTCGTGAAAAAGAATCCATTCAACCCAAATCCCTAAGAATTTGTTCCGAGATCCCGACGCATCAGCTGCGAGCTCCTCCATTCGATATGTGTCCATCAATTCTTTGAACCAATCAAGTAGAGATGGAGCCCGGCTTGATTTCCAGAACCTCGGGATCACAGCACGAGCAGCCGAGATGCAAAAGCGGAGAATATCCCTCTTCTGTAGCCCAATAGGACCTGGAAAAATGGATAACATTGCCGATTCTGGGCAGCATTCGGCTTGTTTACCTGTTATCCGGGCGTATGCATTGAAAACCTCAGACCAGAACCGCCGGATTTCCCCACAACTCCACCAAATGTGTATCATTGTACCCTTCTCTTCCCCACAGCGCCAGCAGGTATCAGGGGTTCCAGGGAACATGTTCCGGAGTGTCGTCGGGCACAAGTACCATCTAGTGAGCAGCTTATAGCTTCTTTCTTGTGCAGAACAAGCGCTAGCTAGTGAGTGAGTAAATATAAAGCATTTCTGCCAATTAGCTTCTGAAATGCTACACCCCAATTCCCTCTCCCAAGCACGTTGGAAGTAAAGGGTGCCCTGCTCTCTCATGGACCCTAAGGCCTGGTATAGAACTGATATTTTGCACCTCGGTGGAGCCTCCAGTTGGAATAACCTCTCCAATACGTTGGGCGTCAATCTTACCCTGCAAGAGTGGTCAGCTGAATATAATTATGCTCTGTATTGGAGAAATTCGAATCACTTAAGAGGTCTCGTAGGTTCTTTGAGTTGTAGCTCTGCCATCGGGGGCAAACCACCACTGGACAGAGTCTGTCCTACTCGGGTGTCATCCACAATCCGCCAACATAAAAATCTCTGCCTGTCAAATCTGGGTGGGAAAGATGGGTTGGAAAAAAGGGGAGTCAAAGGGCTAAGTCTGTCGTTTAAGCGGAGGGTTTTCGTCACTAGGTGCCATACCTTCAAGGTGTTTCTGGTCATGTCTGTCAAAGGTACTAGGTCTGTGGAGTCTTTAGGGGAAATCCAAAGCAGGTGTTTCAGCGGAATCCCCAAACCCTCTTGCTCCACCCCTACCCATTTCTTGGAGGACGCATGATAATGCCAATCTAGAGCTCTAACAAGAGAGGAAGCCTCAAAGTACGCTCGTATGTTGGGTAGTCCAACCCCTCCTCTGGTCTCGGGCAAGGATAGGATATTCATTCGCAATCTGGACCTCTTGCCCCCCAGACAAATCTAAGGATCATAGATTGCATTTTGGAGAGGAAACCTCTATCCAATAGAACAGGAACTGTCTGAAAAGTATATAAGAGTCGGGGCAAGACATCCATCTTGACTACGTTTATTCTCCCGAACCAGGATAGCTTTAATTGTCTATAGGAGGTAAATGCCGATTCCGCGTTAGTCAAAAGGGGTTGATAATTTAAATTGAATATTTGTTTAAGATCTTTTGGTATAAGGACTCCCAAGTACTTAATGGCTTCTACTTTCCATTTAAATGGGAACTGTTTAGATAGATGAGAAACCAATTCTCCAGGCAAAGAAATATTGAGTGCCTCGGTTTTGGAGCAATTCACTTTAAAGTTGCTCAATTGTCCGAACCGTTCAAACTCCATTAAGACCGAAGGGATGGAGACCAGGGGCTGGGAGATGTAAAGTAGCAGGTCATCTGCAAATAAGGCTAATTTGTGATGACTCTGTCCCAGCTTGACCCCATGGACGCATTCATTGGACCTAAGTGCAAAATATTTAACTATTATAGTGTCAATTCGAAAGTCACCAAGAACACAATCAGTCATTTTTTCACAATTGCCCGTCAATAGTTTGAATTTGATATAAAGAAACATAGTCTTGTAACATCTCAAATGAAAGCTGTTACCGTTCTGAGTAAAATGACGCCTCTCCCACTTCATTATCTTATTTCTAGCCTGAGATAAAAAAATGTAAAGTCGTACCAGGCCAAAATTCACCCTTTTTTTAAACTTTAAAAATCTGTAAAAAATTAACTGATGAAGAAAAAAATTCCAAACTTTTAATTTGTAATTAACTAAAGTAGTACTTCATAAAGGAAAAAAAAAAAAAAAATCTAAAGACGTCAGGTAAAAAAAAATATTCATATTTAGATCACTTCATATGGAATGACCCATTGACGCTCTTACTAGTAAAATATGTTAAAATATGATCCCATTGCGATCCCAACTTGAAATTTGGTACAGATGTGGCTAAGAGCACAGCAGACACATGGGCAGTTTTTGAAATATTTAAAGCGCGCCGATTTTTCGGAAATGCGTTTTAAAGTTTTGCGCTTGCGATCACATGGGTAAAATATTAACAAATATCCTCTTGTGACATATCTGATGAAAGCCTGGACAGTTCTGAGTAGATTGGTGTTTATTTTGTTTCTGTATCTTATTTCTAGCCCGAGATATGATAGAAAATGTAAAGCCATACCAGGCCAAAATTCGCACTTTTTTAAAACTTTAAAAATCTGTAAAAAATTAACAGATAAAGAAAAAAATTCAAAACTTTTTTTTTGTAATTAGATAAAGTTGTTCTTCAGATAGAAAAATTTTTTTAAAAATCTGAGGACGTCAGGGAAAAAAAATATTCATTTTTGGATCACTTGACATGGAATGACCCAAACTACAGTATATTCTTCAATTGTGTCATAACGGGTGCAGCCAGTAAACTATGTAATACATCAGATTCTAGACTGTGAGCCCTCGTGGACAGGATCCCTGCCCCTATTGTCCCGTAGGATTTATTGTGGATTTGTCGTCGTCTGTGGTCGTCTCTGACCACTTGTCTTTGTCTACCCTCTAAATTGTAAAGCGCCATGTATCCTAATAGCGCTATATAAATACCTAATAATTATAATAATAATAATAAATTCAGAGTTTTTTTGCCTACATTATGTTGCTGTCAAGTCAGGTAGCAAAAACCTGCTGACAGATTCCCTTTAATCAATTTAATAGATCAGTCATCCTGCCATATCTAGAAATAAAAGCCTTCATAAACATAAAAAGTCAAAAACTGTATCTGTCCTTGAACAGTGTTGATAACCCAAGTAATACTGCTCACGCTGGTTAAAAATAACAAACTCAGCAATTACTCTCCCTGCTCCAGTGACGCACCTCTGCCCCTGCCCAGTGATTTTTGACAGTCTGTAGCGGTGACATCACGACTACAGCACATGTGACTGTGACAGCCAATCACTGGGCACAAATGGCATGTGCCATTCACATCCCATCACTGCTGAGCTCAGTGATTGGCAGTAGCGGTCATTTGCCATATAGTTGTGATCAGAGCTCTGGAGTCAGTGTCCTTTTTGGTGGAGTTAGAATCAGATTCAGTGAGATTTCAGAGTTGGAGTTGGAGGTTTTTCTTAGTGACTCCACAGCCCTGATTGTGAAGTCATCACTGCACCTTGTCAAAAAAGACTAGGGCAGCGACAGAAAGGTGTCACCGGAGCATAGAAGGGTGAATAAATACTGTCACTCTCAGCTAGTGCAAGCCAACATAACCCCTTTAATGGTAATTATATCCTTTACTAAAGGATAACGGTCTAAACAAAGCTGACTTTTCTGTGCTTGTCTCAGAGATGCTGAAGTGTTTCTGAGTGAAATATAGATGAATATAATGTAGTAGCAGGTTTATGACTTTTTTTCTGCCCGGGATTCAGGCAGCATGACTCGGGCTCCCTTAAAGGTGAGCACTCCATGCTTTATCGGGAGGCTGTTTTTCACCTTTGCGTCTCCTTTTTTTTGTAACTATTTACCTTCACCTCTACTGCATTTTATTCAATGATATCGTGCAATTTTGATATAATTCCTTTTTTTGTAACTTCGACTCTGCTAATGCATGCCAAAGATTCAGAAACCTCAGCCCTAAAACCATGTACTATAAATCATGGCTTGACTAATCTGCAAATAACATGAGAAATCCTTATTCATAAGTGTGAAGTCTGTTTTTATGTGTGAACATTTTTAATGTTCAAACCAGAAGTTGAAAATTAAAAGTAAAACCTCTCTTACACCAAATACTACAAGATGGCATCAATTACAACTCCATTTAGGAGAAAAAGAATAAATCCCTGATCTTTGTTTTATGATGTTCCAAACTCGTTAACGCATATTATTAACAAAGTAATTGACATTCCTGCTTTCCATCTGAGGCTCGATACCAATCTTTCATAGATCCTCCCCATATTATTAGGTTCTGCATTGGTGATATAAAGGTATGCTCTAAAGTCATGACCCACAACCCCTCTATACGTAAATGGACGGAAGAGTCGCTTCAATCTTGGGATCATGGCAAGAAACTTATGTAGGATATGAAAAAATTGCCTGCTGGGCAAAAACTTCCCATTGGTGATGACCATCATATAATGGTGGCTAGATCATACATTTTACAATCCCAGAGTATCCTATTAAGCATTTAAACATAATTAAGGCTACATGTTTGTTAAGACACTGGAACAACTGCTGACAATGGGGCTTTTGAAGTAAATTGTAATTTCATGTAGTAAGTACTTCTATAAAGACTCCACTACAAGTCTTACCGATTCCACTAGTCTCTGTTAAAACTTGATATTATTTGGTTCTTTTTGGATTGATCTCTCTCTGACAATCTGTTAAGCAGTATTACCGGTGCACTTCATACCCGGCACAGGACCTTGCTACAGTCAATGGGTTTCCGTTGATAAAGTCGTTATGGAGAAAAAAAGGGAAAAAGAAACGAATAAGGCTGTCAAAAGCTTCCCAACCTCCTCCTCGTTACTTGAGCGGTAATCGTTCCAGCTAACAGTTTATGCATAAATCCATAGAAATGAGCCAAACGGAGACGTCTGTAGCGTAGGATCAGGTCCTGTATTGGAAGATTTTGGCTTACACATACAGCTTATGTTTGGGTCTGCACTATTGAACATGCTGGAATAGAAAAGAGAAGAGTATATGACCACGTCATTGTCTAGGTGCTTAGGATATTACAGCACTGTGCAAAGGTTATGGGCACATGGGGGTAATTTTTTTTTTTTGCTAAGTAAGAATACTTTCAAAAATAGAAATATTAATACCATACTTTATTTTTTTTATCAATTAACATAATGCAAAGTGAGTGAATAAAAGCTAAATCTAAATATACCGTAATCAATATTTGATGTGACCTTTAAAATAGCATTATGCCAGGTATATTTGTCCCCAAGGTCAAGGACCTTCATTCATTGCTCAGTACATAGTGACCGGCGGCTGTAACCATGCCATGTCACATACCACAGCCAGCCCAGCAGCGCATCAGTGCTCAGCCAGCTATTGGTCAGTGCTGGGATGTGATTGGAACGCTATAAACCTGCAGATTACCCCAACTTCAGATTAATAGCTTTTGGGGACATGACAGGTTCCCTGGCAGAGGATCAGCCAATTTCTGCAGCACTGGTGAGGTTGTGAAAGACAGTTTCGTATAACAGATCATACACCATGACAACACTGAGCTCAGCAACAAAACACAAGGTAGTTATACTGCATTAGCAAGGTCTCTCCCAGGAAAAGATCTCAAATCAGCCTAGGATTTTAATATGTACAGTTCAAGCTTATTTGACGAAACGTCAAGAAATTGGCAACATTAAGGAGCGTTGACATAGTGTCAATCAAGGAATCTTAGTGCACTAGATAAAAGACAACACTTGCATACTTCCCTTCAAATGTCCACGATTTCCAGCCGTGCCCTCATTTTACAACTAGTAGATAACCAGTGAGACCCAGCTACACCCATCTACTGTTTGGAGAAGTCTGGTCAGAGGGGGTGTTCATTGAATAATTTCTGCTGACAATATATTTTCTCCTTGGACACAAGACCAATAAACTCATACCATGCATGAAAACATTAGGACTGGGATGCAGAAAAGTGTCCGCAGGTGTCAATGCTGAGAAATACAGGCAGATGTTTATCCATCATGTAGTAATCAGGGAGGTGTCTGATAGCATCCACACTTTTTCTGCAGCAAATATTAACCACAAACACCCAGCCAATCTCATTAACAATTCTCTTCATCGTAACGAACAAGGAGTCCTAGAAGGGATGATCTAACCCCACAGAGCCCTGATCTCCTCATCATTGAGTCTGTCTAGGATCACATGAAGGATCCACACAAGCCTCATACACAGATCTGTGGTTGTTCTCCAAGATGTTTGGAACAACCACCCTGTCGAGTTCCTTCAAAAACTTTGTGCAGTACAAGATTGTCTAGTAGAGTTAATGCTTTTTTGAAGACAAAGGGCTGTTACACCAAATATTAATTATATTTAGATTTCTCTTCTGTCCAATTGCTTTACATATTGTTAATTGCCTAAAATAAACTATTTACAATTCTATTTTTGAGAGCATTCTTACTTATTCAATATTCTTACCCACCTGCCTAAAACCTTTGCACAATACTGCGAGTAAAGGTAATTTCCTTTGGATTTCATTCAACACTATACATGGATGATATCAATAATTCTTGTCTAATAAAGTGAACTTTTTTTTTTTTTTTTTTTTTTTAATTAAATGTATTGTTTTAGAAAACTTGCATTGAAAGACTGCCCTTTCCAGCATTTTTGGGTGGTAAGAATTGGGCAGTTGGCAGCATTATGCTTGTCATCAGAAACACAAATATCTTTATTTAAGATGAGGACATATATACCAGGATGCAGGACATGTATTCCAGGATGGGGTCCTGATGGATGACACAAAGGATATTCCAGGATGAGGGCCATAAATACCAGGATGAGAGCCACATACTAATACCAGGATGGGGGACATATGTGCCAAAATGGGGACATGTATACCAGGATGGGAACATGTATGACAGGATGGGGGATGTGTATACCAGGATGGGTGGAATAAATACCATGATGGGCTCAGGATAAGAACACATTTACTAAGATGGACCCAGGATTAGGACATATATATACCAGGATTGGGACCATATACACCAGGATGGGGGACATATGTACCAAGATGGGGATATGTATACCAGGATGGGGATATATTTACCAGTATGGGGGCATATATACTATGATGGGGAACATATATATCCTGATGTGGACATATATAGCAGAATGGGCCCAGGATAGGGATATATCTACCCGAATAAGTAACATATTTACCAGGATGGGGCCTAGGGTGAAAGACGTATATCAGGATGGGGGACATATTTACCAGGAAGTGGCTCAGAATGGGCGACATTAATACAGATTGGGGGACATTACTACATAATGAAGTGGGAGGGGAAAGAAACTCATGTCTTTATAGGATGTAGAACGCTACAAGGGCCAAAACATCTGACCAACATGCGGGATGAGGGGGGCCCAGGCCCAAATTTGCTTTTGTTCTCATCGGACTCTACTTATACCACTGCCTTTAGGACTCTTTCAAAAGTCCCAATTTTTCACATGTGTTTTCTTCGTATTTTACATGGATGGATCTCATACCCATTACAGTCTATGGGTTGTTCACGTGGCCATGTTTTTGGTGGACCTACAAGATACAAGTCATATCTATTTTTATCCAAGTCATGGATCAAACTCGCCAATTAAAGCCTTACTTTGAAAAGATCCTAATGATGTTTTGTCGAGTATATCTTCCTGTTCTTGCTGATGGCTTGCGAACTTGCCTCTTAAATGGAAAAGAGCTGCTCCGTCAGGTCGTGACGTATTGTCCTATAAGGGAGGGGTGATGATTTACAAGTGTTCTAAACATTATACAAGTGTACTAGGCAGCTCAGCATTACAGTTAGAGTGCAGGGACCATATAAAAATACTTACCTCCCTGGAACTCTTTTTTTATTAGAAAATTACAAAATCTTTACTTACGTCCCTGGAGTTCCCCTTTAAGCAATCAGATTTTGGAAAGACTATTTTTATGTAGAGGCCAGGACCGCTTTATAGCCAGAATAATCCTGGCTCTGGTAATGGCAGAGCCAACAGCTTGTTAATTCTTTCAGATACAACCAAAGTAAATAAATTGTTGGGCTAAAGACAACAGCAACTCTCAAGTCAAGGACCACTCTCCCTGTTTGGATACCTGCTAGCTAAAAGAAAGCCTATTTTTCTGTTTTAACTGTTAAGATCACAGTGTTCCGGATTTTAAGTGCTCTGCTTTGCCCTACGATGCCATTCATAAACAATGCAAAAGATTTCAGGAGGAAAAAAGTGGTGCTACTCTAGCCCAAAAGTCATTTCCTACATGGTGCATGAATGGTATAAAAGGCTGCATTATTAAAATCCTATATCTATGTAATTAATTCCGATATATTCTTAACAATGTGAATGAGAAGCATTTACCAGACATTCTGCTATAAAGCTTTGAATCCCAGATGAGACAGAGAGAAGAGGACATCTTAGAGATTAACGTTATCTCCCCCCCTCCCCCACCCGCGTTTCAGCATCTCTTTTATTTTGCAGTATTTTTCAAGCAATGCATTTGAGACATCCTTTTATATTGAGAGATTAGTCCATTAGGCAGTGTACTTTAGCACCGTTCTCCTCTAGTGTTCTGTCAGGTGGTTGGGAGAGTCTGTGAAGAGCTGATGCAGGGGCACTAATGCACCGGCCGCGCCAGCACAGTCCAATGGTTATCAGAATCTAAGATGATAATGAAAAGTAAGAGATCTGCTGTGTACAGTGTCAGGAGGAACATTCATATGTGGGGAGAAGGGCTGCATGAAAAAGGCTCCAAATGTAATAATGTAATTGTGGCCGCTTATTGACTTAAGACGTCTTGGTATATGTGGATCAGATGGTATAGGACCTGTCACCAGAGGAAGATAGATGTATGGTGAGATACCGCTAAACAAAAGGGAGGTAGCAAGAATAGTCTTCAGAATTGGAGGAGCGCCTTGTCGGCACATAGGTTAATTAACGCCCAGTCTAGTCTACCTTAATTTTCACCTTAGGCTAGTTTTTTTGGGAATATCTGCCAAGTCTTTGCAAGATGAATCCTTTTCCGGGAACACGGCTTTATTTTCTTGTTCCCGAGATGTTATTAGTTTCCAGTAGAGTTTGTGAAGAGTTTTTGAAGCAGTTTTGCAGAGGTCTTTGAGGTGTTTTTTTTTTTTTGTTTTGTTTTGTTGTTTTTTTTTAACTAGTGTCACAGACTCTTGAGAGTATCAAGTCAGGAGCTCAAAGAAGTGACATGTCACTTATTTTTTAACTTGGCAAGGTTTTCAAAGCGTAGTCGGAAAATAAGAACTTAAAAAATAGTATGAACTGTGAAATGGATTTTACATTGCAATTATAGGGGTTGTCCACTACTCCTACAACCCCTTCTCGTTTCCCATGTTCACCTCCATTAAAATAAAAAACTTATAGTCGCCACTCATGCAGGCGCCATTCCAGCAGTGTCTAGTTCTTACTCCCTCAGGACTCACATGAAGTTGTTGAATGTGATGCTTGTGCCAGCTTCCCTTTCCCCGCCTTCAGATGTATGGATAATCAACAGGAAGCGAGTGGAAGCCGCACCTCTCACCACTTGTTAATTACTTATACGTCTGAAGGCAGGGACAGTGAATCATGTAGCAATTTCAGATATCCAGTGGTATTGAGGTGTCCATTGATGAAGAATGGCCCCACTATCTTTGTACCCCATATACCACACCATACCATCAATTTTTGTGTTCCAACAGTCTTGGAGGGATCTATCCACTGTGGGTTAGTGTCAGACCAATAGCGCTGGTTTTGTTTGTTAACTTCACCATTCACCAAAAAAAGTTTGCCTCATCATCCATCTGAAGGCAATTGTCTACGCTGTGAAGATACGAGATGTGCAGCACATGTGCCAGCTTATTAAGAAACTGAATATTCCCTGCGTCTCCCGCCTATCATCCAGGACATGGAGAGCAGCCATTAGATTATCTTATACTCACCCTTCCACTATTCCCCCGCAGCACAGTTCCTCATCTCAATCAGGCAGCTGACGGTGTGTAGGAGCACGTCAGCTGATCAGCATATGAGCGTGTCAATTGATCAGCATGTGAGCGCCGTGCTGCCACATAATAGCAGCTGTCTGCATGAGATGAGGATGCCGCGCAGCTGGGATCTGAGGGAGCGTGAGTGTAATAGTTTTTTTTAAGTGTGGGTCGTGATGGGAGGCCATGTGTTAGGATGGGGTATCATATATACCAGGATAGTGGGGCCATGTACCATGATGGGGGGCCATGTACAAAGATGGGGGGCGCTGTGATGAATTTACCACCGTACCTGGCAGCTCTCTAGCACCGCTCTTATCATCAGAACAGCAAACTGACTGAAGATAAGGTAGGGACCGCAGCTGCCCTGTAAGTGCTGGTTTATAAAGGCGCCCTCAGTGAGAGTGATATATGCTTTCCAGTCCCAGGCCAGAAGTACATATAATAACCACCACCGCGTCACTGATAGAGGTCCTAAACAACAGAAGCACCAACTGCTGTCACCAGTTCCTCATTCATATATAAGCTTGGTCTGTCCGCATGGTTATATCAGGGTCAGAAACCAACCCAGGTATCCTATAATATTAAATGGACACCCGAACTTGGGAATTTCATGATCGAGATAAAAGAGCAACCCAATATTAAATTATATTTTAAATTGCCGTAAGGGCACACTAGAGAAATATATACATATGACTTATACAGATATTACAGTCAGTTCGCAAATAAAAGATAAATGGGGTGTACACAGATATACAGACAAATGTAACCAGTTTTTGTGATCTTCGTCCGCTGCCAAGGCTGAGCTGATGGTAAGGCAGCACCCCACGAAACTCTGTGACCCTGTAACTCCTATACAGGGATCTGGAATTACTGTGGAGCACAGGAGGTAACTGCCTATAAGTGAGCAGAAGAGCAGGGAGGTTGCCTGGCAGGATCAAAGATAGGTCAGGGAATACTAAATCAGGATCCAAAAGAGTTGTCAGAAGGCAGCATCAAAACTGGGATGACCGCAAAAGTACAATATCACCAGGCAGTAGAAGAACCCAAAATCCAGGCAAAGGTCAGAGTCAATTTTAACTAGACAACAGGGGAAACTATGAATATATTTGACGGTTTGCAAGGTAGGCCCCCTCACACAAGCTGTAGCTCAGAGCCTGATGACCTCACCCAGACTGCCCCTACCACCAGGCCAGAGAGTGATGCACCACAGGTACCATCCACCCCTATTCCGATATTGGAACGAAGCTTACGCCTACCAGACGCCTCTGTGGGGACCTCTCCCCTATCACCAGCATCACTCACTGGGTCACCACGGCAATGCCCAACAACAGAGGCAAGAACTAAAGGAGCAGGTCTCGATGAGGACATGCCCCCCCTCTCACTGGCACCACTAGCCGAAGTAATCCGGCGGTGCCTAGTGGCTGGAGCTGGAATCGCAGTCACAGAAGTGACAGTTACCTACCTGTTCCTTACTGCTTTTGAACACACAGGGGCAGTGTTGAGCCACAGGTCTTGCTTGACGTGACATTTCCCTTGGAAGATGACAAAGATGGAGGGCTTGAGACGTAGTGTTATACACTAGGCTGGCACTCCCAAGTTGGTCCGTTCCACCTGTGGGTGGTCTGGGACTCTCATCCCCTGTATCTTTGCACTAACATTATTAAAACTTATGAATGACCATATCTTCCCCCTGGAGGGTCTGAGAGGAGCAGTTTTGGGCCCATTGGATGCTGCAAACTCTCGTCTACGCTTTAAGATCAAACATAGCTTCTCTACCCGACTCCTAGTCGCCGTTATGCATATCTCCTCAAGATTGAAATAGCTAGTTTGTGGGCATGCAGAAGGGCCTCATGAGTCCAGTGATATGCTCGGTATGTGTATGGGATGTTCATATTCTGTTTTAATGAGTCGGCTCCTCTCCATCTTTAGCTGTCAGAGGTTTGCAGGTTTCCTTGACCATTTCTCTAGTCCAGGAGATGGGGCAATATCCTTCTTGTCTTGTGTGGCTGCTCACAGCAGGGTTTTCCTGACCCCTTTTGTTGTGAGACCATTTGGTTAGGAAGGGAATATCCTGGTTATGAAGCTAATTAACCATGGTGACACCTTTTTGCCCAGGAGATCAATTGGCCCTCAGGCAAAATGAGGGGACATTTTTTGTGAGAGAGACAAGGCGACAATCTGAACAATCTCTGGAAAAAGAAATGACAGCAATATGAATATCATGATTTTGGCTACATTAATATGGCAGAATTTATCCCCTACTCCTTACAGGGGCCATGTGCCAGGTTGGGGGGGAAATGTACCAAGTTGGCGGGGCCTTGTGCCAGGATGGGGACCATATACCAGGAATGGGTATCATTTATATCAGGTTGGGGCGGCATGTACCAGTATGGCGGGGGTGCATGTAGCAGGATAGGGGGCCATGTACTGGTTTGGGGGACTATAAATACAGTACCAGGATGATGGGCATTAGTAGGGGCTGGAACGGTTTAATAGCATTTGAATTCATTTTAATGGGGACATTTAATTTGACATAAAAGCAAATTGAGTTAAGTGCTCAGTCACAGAACAAATTAAACTCTTAAGTCGAGGTATTAGTGTATCTGATGAATAGGGGGTAACTTGTTTTTTTTGGCGGGGGAAATAACCTTTGAGTGTTCCCCTAATTTTTTGGAGCACTGCATGAATGGAGCTTCAAGGTGCTTGTAGAGTTGGGTTTCATTAGCGAACCCCCCACAAGAGTAAATGTAAGTGAATCCGGTGGTGTTTCAGCTAGTATTACTGGAATATCTGTGGTGCAGGAGGGGGTTTGCATTAGATGTCTTTGTTCTCCATCTTTCCAATAAACAGGCAGGGTTTTTTCTTCAAACATACAATAAAAATCTAATTTGGGACAGCAGTTTAATTTGCTGCGGATTGTTTTGATTTTAAATTCTCCAGAAAATTATATTTAAACTTGACTAACATTGAAATCTGCAAAATATAATGTCTGTGTCATCCTGTGGATATTATCCAATTTGAGGCTCAGTACTAAGCATATATAATTTATGGGAAAAATAAGAATTTCATAACTGGCTATACAGATTATAGAGTTTATAGCAGGACATAGGAGAGACATATAAAACGGAACAACAATATAAACACAACCCTTTTGTTTTTTATTCAATATTTCCTAAGCTGAGCTCAAAGATGTAAGACCTTTTCTATGTGAACAAAGACCTGTTTCTATCAAATATTGTTCACAAATTAGTCTAAAACGGTGTTAGTGATCTCTTCTCCTCAAAGATAATCTATCCACCTCACAGGTGTGACCATAGCAAGATGCTGATTAGACACATGATTATTGCACAGGTACGCCGTAGGCTTGTCACAATAAAAGGCCTCTCTAAAATGTTCAGTTTTACTATATTGGGGTGGTCAGGGGGGCCAGAAAACCAGTCAGTATCTGAGGTGACCACCATTTGCCAGTCTGCCATCCGCTCTGTACAGTGAAAACCGGGATTCATCCATGAAGAGAAGACCTCTCCAACGTGCCAGAGGTCATCGAATGTGAGCCATTTACTGTCTAATCAGCATCTTGATATGTCACACCTGTGAGGAGCATGGGTCATCTCAGCCAAGGAGAAGTCATCATTAACACAGATTTAGACACATTTGTGAACAACAGATGAGACATAAAGGCCTATTGTGAACATAGAAAAAGTTTTAGGCTGGCTTCACGTTTTTTTGGTTCCAGGAATGTCTAGTGTAAACCGGACAACCCCGGATCGATTTTGGCCCTATTGTATCCTATGGTGCCGAATGGCAGCTATTGTAAAGCGCTGCGGAATATGTTGGCGCTATATAAATAAGCTTATTATATTATTATTATTATTTGCCATCCGGTTTGGTGAGGGTCCGGCTGGATCCGGGGGATTTCGTTTTTTTTCCCCCGGACACAAAATCGCAGCTTGCAGGATTTTTTAGTGTCCATGGCCAAAATCGATCAAAACCGGATCCTCCCTGATCAGGAGCGATCCGGCGCCCATAACATGGGAGTCTATGGGCGCCGGATCATGCCAGATACGGCAGAAAAACCATCCGGTTCCTGGACGCCAGGTGCTGAACAAGTGGCAGTTCTGAAATTCACGCCACGCTCGTTCAGCACCTGGACAGCACAGCTAAAAGAGCCGCCAACTGAAATTTCAGCACCTGGAGAGCTCCCCTCCAGCCGCTATGCTGAAATGTCAGCACTTGGACAGCGGCAGCCGCGGGCAGGGAGGATACAGGATCGGAGGGTATATTTGCCCTCTGGTTCTGTTCCGGGGCTGTCAGGTTCTGTCCGGAGCATCCTGCAAAACACTGGACAGAACCTGACTGTGAAGAACTGTGGTGTGAAGCCAACATTAGATCCCATGAAAAATGGGAGGAAAAATAAAGGTGTTGTGTTAATATTTTTGTTCAGTAGTCATGTTTGTGTGCTCAGTATAAGCATCATTTAGATAGCAGTTTTTTCAGTGTTTTGGATGAGATTTGTATCACTGTTTGGTCAGTTTTTACATTTAATGTTTCCTCTGTTTTTCTCCTTTGTAAAGAAAGAATATTTCAAAGCTTCTTCCATTCATAGCAGTGATAAAACTGGAAAGCTCGCTGATGCCATTCGTGTACGGTGTGTGATTTTTCAAGGATCAGTAGACTTGTATGGGTGATTTTGGTTAAACACGGACATATCTCTGTGATTTTTTTGAAGACACACAGCTCATGAAGAAACACAGACATGTGAATGGCTGCATACACTATAGTGGATACATGTTGTATCTTTGAAAGACACTGGTAGATTTCATATGTGACTCCCGGACGGTCTCCTGCATGCCGATCTATGTAATGACTCCATTGTATACCTGTAGAGGATGATGAGGTCTCCTCTATACTGCTATAAGCTTCCTACTTTATGCGGCGTCATACTGTGTGAGTTTTTTTTTATGAATTTGACATCAATAAGTCGTGGCATGCTCCATCGCATGTCGTATTACCGAGTTATTCTTCCTGGTAGGGAACCTGACAGAGCATGGTGCGGCAGCACCGGGACGACCTTTCTGCTTAGTGGATTTTGTGGACGGCTGCTGATGTAAGGCTTTGTATTCTCTAGGTGCTATATGCTCGGAATAAGCCTATATGTTGTGGTAGGGTCACATGTGGCAGATTTCTCCAGAAATGGTCATGGCTCTAACGTACATTTTAGCGTGCTTTATACAGTTGCATCGGCTGCAGCAAACCGTTCCATTCAAGTCTATGGAGCGGATAGTGAGTTGTCTGAACCCTGTAATGATGCATAGTAACAAGCTGATCTGAACATGGAGGACAATGATTATTGAGTCGGAAACAAACAATATAAATGATCCGATTCATTTGCCTCCTTCCAATATATAAAGTTAAGTAAGGGTCTGACATGCAGTAGATATCGGATTGTTAGCGCTCCCTACCAAAAACTGGAGGCACCTGTCAACAGATATGTAATGTCTATTGGTTTGGGAAAAGAGAGCGTCCGAACATTGAAAGCTGCCATAACAACATCTGTGTTTGATGATGGAGATCATCCGAGACCTTTCCTTTTCCTGGAGGCTTCTCTAAAGGAAGGATTGCAGCAGACAAGCGCTGTGCGTCTCCTGCCTCTCCTCTCCTTCCCTCCCGTGTGTCCCTCACCCCCTCACTACTCCAGTCTGTGCAGGGTGTATATGGCGGCACACATTTTCTAATGTACTGCATGGAGCGGGAATGAATCCCTTGCATGATATCCATATGAAGATACGAGCCCATTTGCATGTGTAAATGATATAATCCTTCTGGCGTGATGCGGATTTGCCTGCGGGAGGGATATAATAATAAGCGATGACAGAGAATCAGCCAACTTAATTTGCTGCTTTCTGGTCGGAGTGCCTTTTGTTCTGGAATGTTGGCCGTCCGGCATCTCCGGCTCTCGGGGCTTCTTTCATGTCTGTCTTTCCGGGTCCTGTTGTCGCTCTCATCCTCTGCTGTGTTTCCTTCTTTCTCTGTGTGCGCCGTCTCTTCTACCTCTCTATTTAACCCTCCCTGTCGCTCCCTATATATCTTTTCCAATATCTCTTTCTCTCTTTTGCGCCGTCTCTCTTCCTGATTAAGACCTTCAGCCCAATCTTCTCCTGGCTGCAAACAGATCAATACCAGTGGAATTAAAAGAGAAATTAAAAACAAAGTGCTGTGTGTTTGTATTTGAATGGATTGAGAGGTAATTATAACGCTATTGGCTTTTATGTATGTGCACAGAAAATGTATATTGCAGTAGACAGAGGCTCCACATGTACAAATGACTTCTCCAGTATAATGGAGGCATCACACAGAATGTGCCCAAACACTGCAGGTAGGAATCTCAGAGGGAGAAGATTGTCCTGTGGCAATACAATACACCAGCCTAAGGGCAGACATTATATGTCTCATTCCGGGAAAGCTGAGTTACTGCCAGCGTCACCCAACACTAATCTCTAAGGCTTTTTATACTAATATTTTCCTGTTCTCAGTTTCATTGTTCTTCCAGACAAATACGGATAAATGTTTCTGGAAACCGCTCTATTGGATTCTCTTAAGTTGTTCTCTATTATTGTCTGAATACTTGGCAGGCAGAATGGTTTCGCCTGTGTAAATAATGAGGCATCAGGGGCACATTGACAGTTCGGGCACTGCCAAAGGAATCCCACTCTCCAGATGTACCATATATCTTTATGGCTTGAAGCTCCATTACTTTGTCTTATACTGCTAAATTGAAAAATTTGTCTGACAAAGGCCACCACTAGGGGGCACTCATTGTATACTAGAGTTTGATGCAAGTTGTGTAACTATATAAGTAATAAAGGTAAAACTAAAGACATGAGCCGGACTATACGTTGGTATCCATGTACTGCATGGAGGCATGTTCACATTGTGGCCATTTCACGGAGAAAACTTATTAGAATCAAAATAAGCGCATACCCTGCTGTAATGAAAAGTAAAAAGTGATAGGAAACAGGGCTGTGGAGTCTGAGTCGGTATAAAGTGGACGGACTCCTAAAATATATAATAAATTGGGTCCAGTAGTTCAATGCAGAATGTGCTGAATATTATTTCTATCTAAATATCTTATTGTATCATAATAATGATTAAAGCCTGATGTTCACATTGTACTACAATAAATGTATCTCTTAAACATGAGCCGTGTATGAAGGAGTTGGAGTCAGAATCGGTGTTTTTGCTGCTTACTGACTTACAGCCCTGATAGGAAATATAATGTAAGGTTTTAAGAGTTGAGGATTAGGGACCGTCCCAGTTGAGGTGTACCTTGTTGTGGTGGGGTGGCTCTACACTTTTTCAAAAACAGTGTGTGCCAGGTACCTCATGCTATTGTGCTATTACTATTTACTTACTACAGCAGTAGGTGCTTATTGTTTGTATCTTAAGTACCGTCACACGCGGCAATTTTGCAAGCAATTTCACTGGCAATTTGCTGGTTGCAGTGAAATCATGGATACATGGTTCTGTTTGTTGGCGTGTAGAAATGGAACCATATATCCATGATTTCACTGCAACAGCAAATTGCCAGTGAAATTGCTTGCAAAATTGCCGCGTGTGACGGTACCTTTAGGTTTATATATGTAATAAGCTGCAGGCATTTCTCATTTATAGAGATGAGCAATGCATCTGTTTGGTCTGGCCTCTACTTCAGATTGGGTAGTACCAACCTCCTGAGTTGGCACTCAAATGCCGGCCTGGTTCATCTTGCATTGTACAACAGGCAACTAGGACTTTTGCATTCAAGTGCCTACCTAGGAGTCTGCATTGCTGTGATCTGGCTATCACTGAGTACTGAAGTGGACTATGAATCAGACTAAAGCTTTTATATCTCTAGTCATTTGTATGATGCGTTTATGGTTGCCCCAGGGCACCAAGTGCACCCTAGGAATAAGAGCTTATTGCCAACACTGCGTTTTTTTGCTACTTTTTTTTACCACCTTTTATTTGTCACCTTTTGTCTGCATGTCCATCCTTCCTCCAGCAAAGTCTAGGAGAATTCTGACGTGCCGTACTGCCAATGAAGTTTATTTTTTTCCTTGCAGTTTTGGTGCAGTGTGTGGTCAGGGCAAAACAATGAGCATGTTAATTGTTAGGGCGTTTTAGCTGCGCTTTGTAACCTCTCCTTGCCATTGACAATAGTGAAAAAATGTTTGACCACAATCTGCACCAAAAACCAGGGCTGTGGAGTTGGTAAGCCAAACATCCCACTCTTCAATTACCCTGAATCTGACTCCACAACAATGGACGCTGGCTCCGACTCTACAACTCTCCACAGCCCTGTGAAAAATGCATAAAAAATGCATCACAATGTGGTTTAGTGGTGTGTTTCAGCCGAAGGATGCAGTTTAGAAGAGTTTTTGCTGCAGTAAAATGATGCATCTAAAAAGCAGCATCACACATACCCTAAAGAACCAAAAGGGAATCTGTCAGTAGGATCAGCCCTCTTAATCCATCTATATGGGCATGTAAGTTATAGGAAGCTGAATAATATGATACTTTGATATCAGTGATATCTTCAATGTCCTATTGTAGAGAAGTCCTTGTAAATCCATGTAAATAAGCTGTTGAGGTCTCTGGGCCGACATAGATCTGCTTTCAGAGCTTATTGTAAGTGTGAGACTTGTAATGACTGACAGCCTGCTCTGAATACTGCATCATCACTTGATTTGTTATTGTGTATTTTATTGTAAGTGGCGATAATAGTTTCCTTTTTCTTTGTGCTCGGCTAAGCTTACTGTCTTGTCCTTGTTGGATTTTTAGGACATTTTACCATACGTGTATTTTTGTTGCGTGTGAGCGATAAGTTCCCAATTCTTTTACACTGGAGCACAGGTCCCCAACTCCAGTCCAGCCGCCAACAGGTCATGTTTTCAGGATTTCCTTAGCATTGCACAGGTGGTAATGTGATCATCTGCACAGGTGATGCTTCCAACCCCTGTGCAATACTAAGGAAATCTTGAAAACATGACCTGTTGGTGGTTCTTGAAGACTGGAGTTGGGGACCCCCTGCTGGAGGTTACTTTATCACTTGTAATGAAGGGGGCCCTGGAGGGAGAGGTACTCCATTTGATTAAAAGGGGCATATTACAACTGACGTCTGCCTAAAAGTGTTACTCCATTCAGTGGCATAACTTGTGATCTTTTCCAGGCGGACGTAGCCACGTGCCAGCTCCGCTTACTTTGGCCGAAAGGAATGGAGTAAAAATGCAAAAACTCGCAAATTGTTTGTGATACTTTGATGTTGACAAACATATTTTGTGAATATCGCGGTTTGTTATGACAAATCTTGATGGATTGGGCCCTGAGTGATGAAGCAATAGAGCAGATATCTATTAATTGAAACAGATGATTTTATTACTATACACTTAACAATAATTGTTCATTATTATACAATTATACAGATTGCAAAAACTAAAATATAAATTTGTCTCTTGCCCAGTGAACTATGTAAAAGAATTGACATTTGCCGCTCATCCATTTCTATACATTCTATAAACATATTGAGGGAATCTCGGGGACAGGGCATGACCCCATTGCCTTGTGTGTGCGCCTGGTAGGCTCAGACTATTCAGAAGACCCCCCCGATCACAATCCTCTGCTGTCACTGGGAGAAGAATTTGGAGAAGGTTCCTGGCATCGATCCCATGCTCTCGCAAGTTGGTGCAGGTGAAATAATATTAAGAAAGTCATTAATTTAATAACAGAAATTACAGCAACACAGGGAGATTTCGGATATTAGAAGGACGGCGTACCCTTGCTGGTATTAAATATTTTTAACTCTTTCCTTACTAGCATTTAAAACCTTTTTAATGTGGAATGGAAGATTTTGGAAAGTAATGAATGGACCTTGGCCAGATTGGGGTGTTTTCCTGCACACAGTCGTTCATCCAGGTGAGAGAGTCTGTGTCTGAGCGAGTGTAGTTGGATGAAGATGCCGTAGACACCAGCCGATCTGCGTGTTGACATTGTGTCATTTTTATTTTCATCTCAACGTGCCGAGCCTTGTCGTCTTTTGGCCGCCTTCTGTCTGGAGATGATTTGGCGGCTGTGGAAGCATCTGATGTTTTGGGGCTAGCATATGATGTTATGTGCTATGCAGATTTTACCACTGAATATTAACATCTACTTACAGTGATAGAGCCATGACTTGTTCACTACAAGACCGGTCATTGTCTAGTATCATCCTCAATTTCTCCTCTTTATTTTTCTTCTTCACAAACATACAAGTTATCTTTTTCTAGCATCGCACATTACAGTTTATTATTGTCCCATCTTTCCTTTTTTCACCTTTCAGGCTAATCTTTTATCTCCTACACAATGAATCCTCCTTTAAAGGGATCCTGTCACCCCCAAAACACCTATAAACCTATTAAAACCTGTCCCTACAGCATATTAACACTTTCCCTACACTCCTTTTACCTCCTAAATGCCCTTAGTCAAAGTGAAGAAAAACGTTATAATAGTACCTGCTTAGTGATGATAATGAGTGACTATGCTATTCATAGTCACTCATCAAGGCAGCCCCTCTTCTTCAGATCACGCCTGAATAGGCGTGATCTTCCTCATGGATTCAAATGTGCGCTCCCTGCGCGCCTCCCCGCGCTCCCATTACGTCCGTGCTTCAGGCTGGGGGCAGTATGACGCGATTCGCGTCATTTCCTGTCGCCGGGTGACGTCTCTACAACGGCGCAGCTTTCAGCTTCAAGTGCCGCACTGCGCATGCCTGCGGGAGCGCACTGCGCATGCGTGCGGGAGCCTACACGGCCGCTTTGTGTAGGCTCCCGCACGCATGCGCAGTGCGCTCCCGCAGGCATGCGCAGTGCGGCACTTGAAGCTGAAAGCTGCGCCGTTGTAGAGACGTCACCCGGCGACAGGAAATGACGCGAATCGCGTCATACTGCCCCCAGCCTGAAGCACGGACGTAATGGGAGCGCGGGGAGGCGCGCAGGGAGCGCACATTTGAATCCATGAGGAAGATCACGCCTATTCAGGCGTGATCTGAAGAAGAGGGGCTGCCTTGATGAGTGACTATGAATAGCATAGTCACTCATTATCATCACTAAGCAGGTACTATTATAACGTTTTTCTTCACTTTGACTAAGGGCATTTAGGAGGTAAAAGGAGTGTAGGGAAAGTGTTAATATGCTGTAGGGACAGGTTTTAATAGGTTTATAGGTGTTTTGGGGGTGACAGGATCCCTTTAAGGAAACCTGTTAAGTCCCTTTTGTTTTAAAACCCCAAGTAACTTGCTTTGAAAGAAAAAAAAAATCCATTTATTTATCATAAAAAGACATTTAAGATGCTTAGTTGTTTGCATTAGGTACCTGCACATTCAGTCATCAGGGTGGAGATCCACTTCTGTCATGCAGTTTTTTAAACGTAGTAACAACCCTGCAGTGTAATATATTAACATCGATCACTGAAGGTCCTGCTGGTGGTGAAGGACCTGTGGTGATATCACAACCATGTGACCATGATGGGTGGAGCTAATTAGTTCTGAAATAAAAGACCCCTTTGGCTTAGCTCTACCTGTTACGGTCGCATGGACATGATGTCACCACAGGTCCAGCAGTGAAGTCAGTCAATGCAGGGGGAGTGATGAAATAAAAAAAAATATCATGAATGAACTTGATTGACAGTAAGGAAAAGCTCCTCCCTTATGACTAAATCCAGGTATGTGTCTGCAGTCACCTCCCCTATGACTGAAGCCAGGTATGTGTGTGCAGTTACCTCCCCTATGACTGAAGCCAGGTATGTGTGTGTAGTCACCTCCCCTATGACTGAAGCCAGGTATGTGTGTAGTCACCTCCCCTATGACTGAAGCCAGGTATGTGTGTGCAGTCACCTCCCCTATGACTGAAGCCAGGTATGTGTGTAGTCACCTCCCCTATGACTGAAGCCAGGTATGTGTGTAGTCACCTCCCCTATGACTGAAGCCAGGTATGTGTGTGCAGTCACCTCTCCTATGACTGAAGCCAGGTATGTGTGTGCAGTCACCTCCACTATGACTGAAGCCAGGTATATGTGTGCAGTCACCTCCACTATGACTGAAGCCAGGTATGTGTGTGCAGTCACCTCCACTATGACTGAAGCCAGGTATATGTGTGCAGTCACCTCCCCTATGACTGAAGCCAGGTATGTGTGTGCAGTCACCTCCCCTATGACTGAAGCCAGGCATGTGAGTGCAGTCACCTCTGCTATGACTGAAGCCAGGTATGGGTGTGCAGTCACCTCCCCTATGACTGAAGCCAGGTATGTGTGTAGTCACCTCCCCTATGACTGAAGCCAGGTATGTGTGCAGTCACCTCCCCAATGACTGAAGCCAGGTATGTGTGTGCAGTCACCTCTCCTATGACTGAAGCCAGGTATGTGTGTGCAGTCACCTCCACTATGACTGAAGCCAGGTATGTGTGTGCAGTCACCTCCCCTATGACTGAAGCCAGGTATATATGTGCAGTCACCTCTCTATGACTGAAGCCAGGTATGTGTGTGCAGTCACCTCCACTATGACTGAAGCCAGGTATATGTGTGCAGTCACCTCCACTATGACTGAAGCCAGGTATGTGTGTGCAGTCACCTCCCCTATGACTGAAGCCAGGTATGTGTGTGCAGTCACCTCCCCTATGACTGAAGCCAGGCATGTGAGTGCAGTCACCTCTGCTATGACTGAAGCCAGGTGTGTGTGTGCAGTCACCTCCACTATGACTGAAGCCAGGTATGTGTGTGCAGTCACCTCCCCTATGACTGAAGTCAGGTATGTGTGTGCAGTCACCTCCCCTATGACTGAAGCCAGGTATGTGTGTGCAGTCACCTCCCCTATGACTGAAGCCAGGTATGTGTGTGCAGTCACCTCCCCTATGACTGAAGCCAGGTATGTGTGTGCAGTCACCTCCACTATGACTGAAGCCAGGTATGTGTGTGCAGTCACCTCCCCTATGACTGAAGCCAGGTATGTGTGTGCAGTCACCTCCCCTATGACTGAAGCCAGGTATGTGTGTGCAGTCACCTCCCCTATGACTGAAGCCAGGTATGTGTGTGCAGTCACCTCCCCTATGACTGAAGCCAGGTATGTGTGTGCAGTCACCTCCCCTATGACTGAAGCCAGGTATGTGTGTGCAGTCACCTCCCCTATGACTGAAGCCAGGTATGTGTGTGCAGTCACCTCCCCTATGACTGAAGCCAGGTATGTGTGTGCAGTCACTTCAGCATATAAAGACTTTTTCAAGATAAATTCGTAAAATTTTGTTGTCAGAAAATCATGTTAGTGATGCATATTGCATCATTTATAACACATTGGGGGTGTTTTAATATCATAAAATGACATGGCAGATTCCCTTTAAATTTGGTTTCATCAGGATTGATTAAATTGTGATAAATGTTAGGAATGAGTCAGATTTCTTTTGTTCCCACCAGTAAACACAGTGCCGACTCTAATCTCTGGTTTATAGAATGGGTATAAATAGTCTTTACACTTACGATATTTACACCTGATATTTTATCTCATCACCAAACATATTAACATTTTCCCTATTCATAAATTGTCCCCGTACATTCAGGACTTGGGGTTCCCAAATATACAGCAACAAATCATTCTGGAGTAAATTCTCCAGTTAACCCCAACTATAATCTTCAAATAAAGCTTCATGTTGACTACTGGAAATTTTAGTTTGTCGTTCAGTAATGGCAGCTTCATCATCATCCAGTATTTTTTTCTTTCATACAAAATACCTCGAAAAGGCACAGTTTAATAGGAATCTGTCAGCAAGTTTTTTTCTACCTTGTCTTATAGCAACATAATGTAGGCGAAAAAAAACCTGAATCCAACGATGTATCACATAGATTACTGGCTGTCACAATCAGCAGAGCTGAGAGATCTGCGTCCGCCTACACCTGGCTCTCTGTAGAGATTGTACACTAACAATGAGGTGCCAATCACAGCAGGGGGCGTGTCTGACTGCCTTATAGGAGTCATTGTAGTCCTGTAATGGTAATCACCGGGTAATAAAGCCTTTTAAGTAAACAATGACACAATTGTTTTTTGTTTTTAAAGCCCCCGTCACACATAGCAAGATCGTTGTTGCGTCACAGGTTTTGTGACGTAACAGTGACCTCGCCAGCGATCTCGCTATGTTTGACATGTAGCAGTGACCGGGCCCCTGCTGTGAGATCGCGGATCGTCTCGGAATGGCCTGGACCATTTTTTGATCGTCGGGTTCCCGCTGGGCAGCATGCATCGGTGTGTTTGATGCCTTAACAACAACCTCGTTGGCAACTCTGAAATCAGCCATGTAGGTCTGAGTCGTCAGACAAGCTGCTGTGTGACAGGGTCCCAACAACCGCCGAGGTCGTTATACGGGTCGCCGTATCGTTCAGTAGATCTGACTGTTTGACATCGCACCAGCGACCACGTAGCGACGTTCCAGCGATCCTTACCAGGTCGTATCATTGTCGGGATCACTGGAATGTCGCCAAGTGTGACGGAACCCTAACCCACGCAGCATGCTGTCCTCAGGTTACATAGTAATAACCTGCTGACAGATTCCCTTTAAAGTGTCCATGTCCTTCCCACAACAACCACTAATCAAAACTGCTTTTGTATTTTATACCAATATGTCCAAGCACCATACTGATTTCCATGCATTTTACCAGTACTATAGGTACTGAAATGTCCTTTAATTCACCTCCCAGCATGCATTAACTCTTTCCACTATCTGTTGGCTTGTCTGCCCTGAACTGAAGACTGCCTCACTGTTATACCTGTATGCAGTTAGTTAGGAGCAGAGACCCTCCCCACCCCAGATTGGCCTCTCTGCTGCTAGGGACAGATTGCACTTAAGAACAGGCAGAAGACAGAAAGTTAGACATGATGGGCACTAAGCATCCAGCATCGTAAACTGATGGGTAAATCTAGTAATTTTGCTAGTCTGCACATTGGCCATGGGATGAGCGTTGTAACGGCCGTCATGAGTTGAGTTCCGATAATGGCCTGCTTCTACAACCCCCAGGCTGTCCGAGTCCTACAATTGGCTGCCTATCCGTCAGGATACACACGACAATTATTATTCATCAGTTTTATTCTTCTAGAGTTCAGCATGAAAATTAATATCTCATTTTCTTTACTATGATTTGCAAACAGAAAGTTAATTGAACTGTGCACCTGGTGATGGAGAATTCTTCAAATTACCATGTATCAAATAGGAAAAAGAAACCTTTAAAAATGTTCGAGCTTTATGTGCTATTAACTGCGTTGATCCTATAATGAAGGATTGCCAATTTCTCTTTTTAATTATAGCTGCTTCTGATTTACAGTGTAACTAAAGCTTTATAAGTTTTTTTTCATATTTCAGTGCCCTTATAATTACAAAGCAGATTGGTGGGGATCCGCGTCCTGAGACCCCCAATGATCGCTCATCAGAGTTGTGTAGTTCAGCAGACAGATGAGTGTCGCTCCTGGCTGACCGCCCGTCTGTCCGTTATCCGGATTTAAGAGTATATATAGAGGAGAACTGGGACTTCGGACCACGCTCCCTTTCCAATGAATAAGTACAATTAAGTTATTAAAAATTAATTTAGTGGTTTATTCTACGCATTTTAGGGGTAAAAACCCCTTCATCAGTACCACCACAAGATGTACCTATATAGAGGAGAAAGGGGACTTCGGACCGCGCTCCCGTCCCAATGAATAAGTACAATGAAATTATTAAAAATTAATTTAGTGGTTTATTTCTATGCATTTTAGGGGTAAAAACCCCTTCATCAGGACCACCACAAGATGTACCTATGTAGAGGAGAAAGGGGACTTTGGACCGCTCTCCCGTCCCAATGAATAAGTACAATGAAATTATTAAAAACTCATTTAGTGGTTTATTTCTACACGTTTCAGGATTAACAAGCCCTTTATCAGGACCTCAACAAAATGTACCTTCTTGGGGTGGTCCTGATGAAGGGGTTTTTACCCCTAAAATGCGTAGCAATAAACCACTAAATGAGTTTTTAGTAACTTCATTGTACTTATTCATTGGGAGGGAGCGCGGTGCAAAGTCCCCTTTCTCCTCTATATATACTCTTGGATCTATAACACGTGGGAGTCTGCAGCAGTCCATGGATCCTAGGTATCGATGATATCATATGCCAAATCACTGGTTGTAACAGATTACAACTGACCCAGGTTACCCTGTATTGGTATTAATGCAATATTGAAACTACGCACATAAACACTATTATGCACCTTTTCTCTCCTTTTCCAGCAGTTTACATTCAGAGTTTGGATTTAGTAGAGACAGTGTATTACGTCCACACCAATTAGAAATTATGTGACAACCTCCAATATTCCATTTGCTGCAAATTTGACAAATATTTTTGATTGAATGAAGTGGATGTAAATTTGCCATGAATTTCACCTTAAGCACTGAGATCTAAGTGGTAAGGTTTCAATCTGTGGAGAGTGACATGCCCCAAAAGGAGAAACCTCACCCCTTAGATCCCTGTCTTAGCCTCTCATCTAGCCAAATCAGATGTGATACTTTGCACCGACGTGGGGCAAAACACCGTCTCTGTAAACTAAGATTTTGGTTTGGCTATTATGCTAAGTCGTATGGCAAGGCTCCATATTGACTTTTAGGATTGCTCTTTCCAATAGGTGGCATATTAAGCTTTGCAAAGAGTGAAATCATTGGTGAAAATCTACAGAAATTGACATGCTGCTAAGTAAAATGTGTCCGGCAGGTGAGTTTCCGAGCAGTTTCACACCGGTTCTGTCCTCAACTTGTGGATGAGGTTTGGTAAAATCTTAACACTTTGCAGTTACTGTAATATGCTTCTGATTATTTGGCTGGAGGATCCTTCCATTGTGATCATTCCTGAGAATCTCTGCCTTTAAATTATTTCTCTTAACAGTCACAAAGACTTCGTTGAAAAGCATTTGTATCAAACATTGTTTTGAAATCCCGCATTTATAGTGTTATCAGAGCAATGGTGTCTTTTCTGCGATCTGCACCTCTGCGCTCTGTCACCATACGTCATCTACACTCCGGTGCTCAGATGTTAGACCGGTGGCTCCAACCAGCGTTATCAGAGCATTGGTGTCTTTTCTGCGATCTGCACCTCTGCGCTCTGTCACCATACGTCATCTACACTCCAGGGCTTAGATGTTACACCAGTGGCTCCAACCAGCGTTATCAGAGCATTGGTGTCTTTTCTGCGATCTGCGCTCTGTCACCATACGTCATCTACACTCCGGGGCTCAGATGTTACACCGGTGGCTCCAACCAGCGTTATCAGAGCATTAGTGTCTTTTCTGTGATCTGCACCTCTGCGCTCTGTCACCATACGTCATCTACACTTCGGGGCTCAGATGTTACACCGGTGGCTCCTACCACACTCAGGTTCAGTCAGCTCTTTAGAAACACTCATTCTTTCCCAAAAAGTACAGCCGGATGCTGCAGTCAGCCATATCTGAGACTGACTACTGCGATGGCCAATTAACATCCACACTGTCGTCAGCCCTCTTTACTATATTGTTTGCTCACTTTCTGGTTGTATCTTATGGTAGACTGCATTGCTAGGTGGCTGGAGTTTATTCACCTGCGGTAATGGGATTAAATGACACAACTGAATCCAATGATCTGTCCCAATACTGATGATAATATAATAGGCTGGAATTAGATCTGTTTAAAGCGGCCGTCACACGCTAAGATATCTCTTGCGATATTGTAAGCGATCACGTGCATGCGCGATCGCTTACAATATCGCTCACATCGCTGGTGAGATGTCACACAGACAGACTCACCAGCGATGTGGAGCCGCGATCTCGCTGGTAACTATGGTACACATCGGGTAACTAGGCGCCGCGCGTCGCTTAGTTACCCGACGTGTACCATAGTTACCATCTCCCAGCATAGGCTCTGCCGCTGGGAGATCGTTCATCGTGGTGTCATACACCACGATGAAGCAGATCGCTAAATCGTAAATCGCTAGATCTGAGGTCCGGACCTCAGATCTCGATTTTGCGATTTGATCAGATCTCGCTCGTCGTATCTTGCCGTCACACGCACAGACATCGCTTACGCGATGTTTAATCTGCCGCGTTCAAGCGATATCTTGCGCGATATCTGTGCGTGTGACGGCTGCTTAAGAGCAACATTGCATGGAGTAAAAGGGATTGTCCAAGATAATCCAAAAGCTGCACATAGGCAGCAATTTACGGGAGATTAATGCAATATTATCCCCACCTCTTAAGGCCGCTTCACACGCTAGGATATTGTTAACGATATCCTTAGAACGATCACGTGACAGTGATGGTTCCGACATCGTTAGTGCGTTGTCACACACAAGGATGTTGTTAACGATATCCCATTCGGCAAACGCACAAGTTAAATAGGAGAGCAAGGACTAAATGATGTTTTAAAGCGGCAGGAATAGGAGATTTTTGAAACACATCGTTCAAAAAGGTGTCACACTGAACGATGTGGCTTCTTCAAGGAGCGTTAATTGGACGACGAACGATAGATTTGAGGTCAGGATCACAAAGTTTGGATGAACGTTCCTACATCGTTCATTTACACGCAAAGACGCACAAATGATATCGTTAGAACGTTCACAAATCCGTGACTTTTCAAGGATATCGTTAACTATATCCTAGCGTGTGAAGCCGCCTTTACTCTTCACTTTTCAGTGTTACATTCGGATCATCCTCCCTATTTTTGTGATCATTCCCTGCAGACATCACAGCCCATATACCTAACTTGATGTCTGCAGCTAATCACTGGCCTCTGTGATTTTGGGCCATATACTGCTAAGACAGTGGATCAGCTGCACATGTCATGTTCGCCATATTAGCTATAACATCTGCATCCAATCAATGGCCTTTGCAATCTTGGGCCGTATACCACTTAGGCTATGGATCAGCTGCAGATGTCATGTCCGCCATATTAGCTATAACATCTGCATCCAATCAGTGGCCTCTGCAATGTTGGGTCATATACAGCTGGAGCCAGTGATTGGATGCAGGCAGACATCATGTCCGCCATATTAGCTATAACATCTGCATCCAATCAGTGTCCTCTGCGTTCTCAGGCTGTATACAGCTGGAGCCAGTGATTGGCTGCAGACATGTCCGCCATATTAGCCATAACATCTGCATCCAATCAGTGGCCTCTGCGATGTTGGGCCGTATACAGCTGGAGCCAGTGATTGGTTGCAGACATCATGTCCGCCATATTAGCTATAACATCTGCATCCAATCAGTGGCCTCTGCGATGTTGGGCCGTATACAGCTGGAGCCAGTGATTGGCTGCAGACATCATGTCCGCCATATTAGCTATAACATCTGCATCCAATCAGTGGCCTCTGCGTTCTCAGGCTGAATACAGCTGGAGCCAGTGATTGGCTGCAGACATCATGTCCGCCATATTAGCTATAACATCTGCATCCAATCAGTGGCCTCTGTGATGTTGGGCCGTATACAGCTGGAGCCAGTGATTGGTTGCAGACATCATGTCCGCCATATTAGCTATAACATCTGCATCCAATCAGTGGCCTCTGCGATGTTGGGCTGTATACAGCTGGAGCCAGTGATTGGCTGCAGACATCATGTCCGCCATATTAGCTATAACATCTGCATCCAATCAGTGGCCTCTGCGTTCTCAGGCTGTATACAGCTGGAGCCAGTGATTGGCTGCAGACATCATGTCCGCCATATTAGCTATAACATCTGCATCCAATCAGTGGCCTCTGTGATGTTGGGCCATATACAGCTGGAGCCAGTGATTGGCTGCAGACATCATGTCCGATATCGTGGTTATCACATCTACAGCCAATCACTGCCCTCTGTGATCTCAGGCCATTTATGACTGAGGTCAGTGATTGGCTGTAGATGTCATCTCTATATTGGCTATCACATATGCAGCCAATATAAACAGAGAAAAAGTGGGGAACAAATAGGGTTGTTGCACTGGGACAGCAGAGTACACATTGAGAGCGTAAGACTTAACATGTTTTGCAGCCTCTATGCATATTTTGGATTATCTTCCTTCAATCTACCGTACTTGCTTCCATGTGCCAAAAACATACTAAAGACTTTACAATACCACTCTCACTAAGAGCAGAGACTGATAGGAAATATCCAATCTATGTACAGAGCTGCAGGATATGTTGGTACTAAATACAATGACAGAACCGTCTTGCTTCACTTATCCAAATGTCCCTGCTCCCGCCTTTCTTAGCAATGTATGGCATCAATGGCTTGTATACTGATGTCTTGGCTAGTAAGAGTGACTTTGGCATTGTCATTGTTCCTGCACACTCAGTCGGTGTTCACGCAGCCCAAACCTACTGCCGTCCTCCTGTAACTGCATGTTGCATGCTTCAGTGGCCAAGTAAGGTCTTTCCTTTTACATCTGCTTCTGGATTTGCCCTTTTGGCACTACGAAAATTGGGAAATCCATTCATAAATGGCAACAGCGCCACCAGGAGAGGAGTGGAGCACCATCGCATTCTTTACTTGCACCCATCAGAGATAACGGTCTGTCATTAATAATGTTACAGCTGAAAACATGGCTCTAATTATTTCTTACCATTGAAGAACCAAAAATTCATAATTACTAATCAGTCATGGTCCTTCCAGACAGATCCAGCTTATTAATTACAATAGACATAAAGTGGTCTGTAGCAGGGGGGGCCGTACGGCAGCACTCTGCTTAGTTAACCTGGCCCAGTGCCGTTATTAAGATGCACCGCCGTTTCCGCTCACTGTACCTGCCACTGAACACCTACCACCTTCTTCATTCCCCCTTTGCATATTTATCCCTTTTTTTATTGTTCTGTGCAAATGTAATTTGTTAATCCCGGGAAATTTGTCACAGATAAATTTCCTAGGATTATCTTGTCAGCACCATATCTGCATTCTTTTGTTCATTGCTTATTCATAATTCAGAGAGCTGGCAGCTGGCCTAGCCTTGGAAGGACAGGAAAAATAAGAGCTACCTTCTTCCAGCTGCTTCCGATTACATCCCCTTGCCAAAGGAGATGCGGGCGGCTGTGCAGGCGTCGGAGAGTTAAACCTTCTGTAGATTCACTGGTGATAAAGGAGTTAATTTCCTTACATTACAGCTTTCTGTGGGCCACAATCCTTTTACCTCATCTTAAGGAGATTGTATTGTGATCCGTTCAGTGCATTATCCTTCCCGTACAGTCCGGGGACATAGATTCTGGACGGTGTGACCATTATCCGTCATTCTGCCCCAATAGCACTTCATTCACATGGATGAGTCTCTATCCCATGATCTATCCAGCCACAAGACATTTTACTTATTGTATAGTGTTCAATTAATCAATATTGTAATAACATATTGTCAATGTTATTATCGTAGGTGAAGCTATAAAATGAATTAATGTCTACTGCTCCAAGTAAAGGTGGCTATCACTCCAGCAGGCCGGTTACTATCCGTGTAATACATGGCTGGTAATTCAGTATGTACTATTACATCTTCTGGCGATTAGTCGGTCTGCTGCGGTTATCATTGTGGCAAGTACATGTGACATTGTGGTTCCAGTCCGGCTAATCCAAAGAAGAGGTGCGGATGCTGCTAGGTAGGAGGAGGTTTGCTAGGCTCTCATCCAGCAGCCACACATCACTGATGAGGTCGATGGACCACCTCACTTGGCTAGTCAGCGGGCGGAGATCATATGTAAGAAATAAAAGTAGACATCTTTCTACGTCTTAGTGCAATTAACGTACAAATCATCACCAAGGTTGTTGAGTCAGCAAGCCAAATTTCCAACTCTGAAACCCGGCTCCTCCATTTCCCTAAATCCTACTCTGACTCCACCAAAATGGACACAGACTCTGTCACCACGACTCCGGCTCCACAATCCTGGTGTGCAGTTGATAAGCCAAACCTCCATCTCCGACTCTGATTCCTCAATTGCCCTGAATCTGACTTCAACTCTGACTCCAGCAAATTGGACACAGACTCCACTCACGACTCCGACTCCACAGTTCTGATGTGCAATCAGTAAGCTCCTGAGTCCGACTCCACAAAATTCACACTCCAACTCCACAGCCCTGGTGTACAGTCAGTAAGCCAAACCTCCGACTCAAACTCTTCAATCTCCCTGAATCCAACTTCACCAAAATGGACACAGATTCCCACTCCATGACTCTAACTCCACAGCCCTGGTGTGCAGTCGGTAAACCAAACCCCCTACTCCAACTCCTCAATTTCCCTGAATCTGAATTTGACCAAAATGATCACCCAACTCCATGACTCTGACTCCACAGCCTTGATCATTGCTATGTTTCACTAAGTAGCAACCTAAACTGCTTAAAGGGTACCGATCACCTGGATCTAAGCCCTGCACCTTCCTAGATGCTCCCCATCTATCCTCTCTGAGGTAAATGGGCCCTATAAAACAGCAGAAATATAACATAACTTACAGCAGTCCTTGAGGCTGGGGACTGAAAAGGTGGCGCCAGGCTCCATTCAGCACTCCTCGATGCAGCAGCGCACGTCCCGCTGGGCGGCATTTTCATCGACGCCTCCTTCATTTGGAATCTCCCACCCATCTTTCACCCATCATGCCCCGGCCGCTACGTCACATCCGGCGCGGTGCATTATCGGGCCAATCACGTGATCGGCCCGGCTTCAATAAGCGCATTGCGCATGCACGGAGCCGGGCCAATCACGTGATCAAGCCCATAATGCACTGGGGCCGATCACGTGATAGGCCTCATATGCATCGCCGATGTGACATAGCGGCCGGAGCATGATAGATGTAAAGAGGGCGGGAGATTCCAAATAAAGGAGGTGGCGATGAAGAAACAAAAATGCCGCCCAGCGAGGCGTGTGCTGCTGCATCGAGGAGAGGCAGAATGGAGCCTGGGCCCGCCTTTTCAGTCCCCAGCCTCAGGGACTGCTGTAAGTTATAAGATATTTTTCTGCTGTTTTATAGGGCCCCTTTAGCTCAGAGAGGGATAGTAGGGAGCACTAGGAAGGTGTAGGGACAGGTAGTGATAGTGTAGGGTGACAGGTTCAGGTGACAGGTTCCCTTTAAAATCTACCCTCAAAAAGTATATGATGTAACTACAAAGAGGAGATCTTTTTAGCTATATTAGGTTACTAAAATGAGCGATAGGGTCCAGCTATTTTCCTAGCGTAGCCAAGGGTAAGGCCGGATGTAAGATTTTCATATGGTTTACAATAATTCATCCGGTGTGACTTCTTGGGTGAAACGGCTGTTACCCTGCAAAATAAACTAATGTTATAATGTAAAAACCCCAGCAACAACTATCCGCGGCCATTCTCTGCCATATCACACCAACAACACTAGCCCATGTCTGACCTCACCTTTATCTGAATATTGTATTTAATTGAATTGATTAGTAATTAGGGATGATAAATATCACATTTTGTCCAGCCTCACAGTAGCTAAAGATTAGAAGCTGGCCTGCGCTTTAATAAAGGCTTACATATATAGCAATAAAGCGTTCATTGCATGCCTTTCCGCACTGTCTTTGAACAAGTGCATTGCTTTCTATTCATGTTTTCCCCTCTTCTTCTCCAGAAATAAATCAACTTGTTAAAAGGGCGCGTTCTCCTCTCAGCTGCACACCCAGCCAAGGCAGAATACAGAAAAAAGCTGTTAATATACAAGCCACATATGAATAAATCTGTTCCAAGAATTCACACGGCATACCTAAAACCCAGGCAGAGGACACGATGCTCTTGTTAAATAAATGATAGGTGTGTAATCCTTTTTAGCTAGATTCATCTTCACTACATCAAAACAATGCAGAGGCACAGAGCAGAGCCTGCTCCAGAGATACCCGCACTCCCGTATGTCTGCCGCCTGTTATTACCAGGGCTATTTGCATTGACCAAAATGTGTTACAGAGAGAGATGTGCAACAGAGTAATCCGCTGTATAATTTTATTTATACACCGCCTGCAGTATAAGCACTTTTCAAATAAAGAAAATAGTAACAAACAATGGAGATAACTGCATTACTTTGATGACAACACAAAGAAAAATATTGGCAGTGAACCTGATGGGGTGGCATGTTATTCATGATCAACCTTGAAAATACCTGGAGTCTGCCATCTCCAACGGTGGCATCGTGCCAACGGAAAACCATACCCACTCAGCCAGCATCAGGGTTTATCTAAAAACATCAAACACACCACGTGCACATTTTACATTATACTTCTAAGGAAAATTCTAAAAAAAAAGTAATATATGTTCATCCTTAAAGAAAAATGTTGCTGACCCTAAATATGTTGAGGAGGAACATTGTAATTTACCTTGACGAAAATAAGTACGGTACTTGGAGAGGAGTCATATCTGGATGTAAAATTGGCTCATTTGCAATAAGAAAAATACATATTTTTAAGCTGAAACAGTACACAAAGTAGAATGGCATCTGGCGTTTGTCTACAAGTCATGTATGGTTTTAGACTGGATTTTACACCTGCAGATTGTATAACCACAATAAGGAGTTGGATGTCTTTACTTTGTATCTAGTAGTGATGAGGGAGTAGGAAGATCTTCAGGTTCTAATAGCTCTAACGGAATACTTTGAACTCTTTCAGTATTTGGATCTGAGTGAGTTCCCCATTGTCTTGCATTGGATTTGTTACGAGAACTGAAACATTTCAAAGTATTCAGTTAGAGCTATCCGAACCCGAGTATCTTACTACTCACTCACCACTAGTACCTAGTCATAGTTTTGGCTCACAAACCTGCTTTGAAATATAGTGAAAAAAGAGAGCTGCACGGCTGGTATACCGGGTGCAAAAATCAATCCAGCAATACTTCTTCTGCCTTCATATACAGACCATAAAAAAAACGGATTGCAGCACTTCTTAGTAGAGGTCTTCAAATGCCTTTATTGGGCCATCTGGATAGTCAGCAACGTTTCAGCCCCAGCAGGCTTTTTTTCCAGCCTGGAAAACAACCTGCTGGGGCTGAAACGTCACTTACTAAATAGAGGCATTTAAAGACCTCTACTAAGGAGCGCTGCAATCTGTTTTTTAAATATAGCTTTTATTTGGAGACTATTAATGGGCATATTGGCCAATGGTAACATTTGGGGACATGAAGTTCTCTTTGCAGACTCCTCCCTTCTCTCAGAGGCAGCTGAGTATGCTGTATATCACCACTTCTGAGTTCTCCTTTCTAGGTCAGATACCAATCAGTAAACACCTTGGAGGGACTACAAGCATCAGCAATGCCTCCATCAGGGCTAGCAATCACATGATGACATACAGTTGTGGTCAAAACTATTGACACCCCTGCAATTTTGTCAAGTAATACTCAGTTTCTTCCTGAAAATGATTGCAATCACAAATTCTTTGGTATTATTATCTTCATTTAATTTGTCTTCAATGAAAAAACACAAAAAGAATTGTCCTAAAGCCAAATTGGATTTAATTCCACACCAAACATAAAAAAGGGGGTGGACAAAAGTATTGGCACTGTTAGAAAAATCACGTGATTCTTCTCTAATTTGTGTAATTAACAGCACCTGTAACTTACCTGTGGCACCTAACAGGTGTTGGCAATAACTAAATCACACTTGCAGCCAGTTGACATGGATTAAAGTTGACTCAACCTCTGTCCTATGTCCTTGTGTGTACCACATTGAGCATGGAGAAAAGAAAGACCAAAGAACTGTCTGAGGACTTGAGGAACCAAATTGTGAGGAAGCATGAGCAATCTCAAGGCTACAAGTTCATCTCCAAAGACCTGATTGTTCCTGTGTCTACCGTGCGCAGTGTCATCAAGACGTTTAAAGCCCATGGCACTGTGGCTAACCTCCCTTGATGTGGACAGAAAAGAAAAATTGACGAGAGATTTCAATGCAAGATTGTGCGGATGGTGGATAAAGAACCTCGACGAACATCCAAACAAGTTGAAGCTTCCCTGCAGTCCGAAGGTACAACAGTGTCAACCCGCACTATCCGTCGGCGTCTGAATGCAAAGGGACTGTATGGTAGGATACTGAGGAAGATCCCACTTCTTACCCCGAGACATAAAAAAGCCAGGCTGGAGTTTGCCAAAACTTACCTGAGAAAGCCTACAACGTTTTGGAAGAATGTTCTCTGGTCAGATGAGACAAAAGTAGAGCTTTTTGGGCAAAGGCATCAACATAAAGTTTACAGGAGAAAAAAAGAGGCATTCAAAGAAAAGAACACAGTCCCTACAGTCAAACATGGCGGAGGTTCCCTGATGTTTTGGGGTTGCTTTTCTGCCTCTGGCACTGGACCACTTGACCGTGTGCATGGCTTTATAAAGTCTGAAGACTACCAACAAATTTTGCAGCATAATGTAGGGCCCAGTGTGAGAAAGCTGGGTCTCCCTCAGAGGTCATGGGTCTTCCAGCAGGACAATGACCCAAAACACACTTCAAAAAGCACTAGAAAATGGTTTCAGAGAAAGCACTGGAGACTTCTAAGGTGGCCAGCAATGAGTCCAGACCTGAATCCCATAGAACACCTGTGGAGAGATCTAAAAATGGCAGTTTGGAGAAGGCACCCTTCAAATATCAGGGACCTGGAGCAGTTTGCCAAAGAAGAATGGTCTAAAATTCCAGCAGAGCATTGTAAGAAACTCATTGATGGTTACCGGAAGCGGTTCATCGCAGTTGTTTTCGCTAAAAGTTGTGCAACCAAGTATTAGGCTGAGGGTGCCAATACTTTTGTCTGGCCCATTCTTGGAGTTTTGTTTGAAATGATCAATGTATTGCGTTTTGCTTCATTCTCTTTTGTGTTTTTTCATTGAAGACAAATTAAATGAAGATAATAATACCAAAGAATGTGTGATTGCAATCATTTTCAGGAAGAAACTGAGTATTATCTGACAGAATTGCAGGGGTGTCAATACTTTTGGCCACAACTGTATGTGTGTATATATTTATATTAGTGAGGAGTTTTTGTCCCCCAGTTACAGGGGAAAGTATCCTCCTGCTTCAGTGTTTTTAGAAACATGATCAGTATCCAATAGATTGCCAATAATAGGTGTGTTTATTTATATTTCTGTTTCAAAAATAAAAGTAATTTAAATGTACCTCTGGACAGCTCAAAAATTAATACAATTTAGTCATAGAATGGTGCAGTGTGAAGGGACCTCCTGGGTCATCTGGTCCAACCCTCTGCTCAAAGCAGGATTCACTACATCATCCCAGACAGATGTCTGTCCAGCCTCTATGTGAAGACTTCCATTGAAGGAGAACTCACCACCTCTCGTGGCTGCCTGTTCCACTCGTTGATCACCATCACTGTCAAAATGTTTTTCCTAATATCTAATCTGTGTCTCCTCTCATTCAGTTACATCCCATTGCTTCTAGTCTTTCCTTGTGCAAATTAGAATAAAGCTGATCCCCCTACAGTGTGACAGCCCTTGAGATATTTATATACATCTTCATACAGTCATGTCAGTGGAAAAATAATATGGTCAAAAGTTGTTGGTTGTGGAATTGCAGAGAAACAATCCAATTTATTTGCTTAACTCTAGTTCTGGTCATTAACGAGTTAATAGTCATTGGCACTATATCTAAATAATCTTTTTTACTCTTCATATCAGCATAATATATAAAAATATTCCCAGAATAAGTATCTTGTTATGGCATTGTATAATAGTTATACTCTGAACCGGACCTATGGGCAATCCTATTCAGATATCAGGATGTAGTGCTGGGATCAGTACCAGATACAGCTCCCAACATACCCTGACAGCCATCTGACAGCCCGTGGTTGTCAGGAAATGCTGGAAGTGGTTGTTTCACAACAGCTGGAGGGCTGAAGGTTGCTGATCTCTGACGTACTGTAATACTGATATTTAGAGTTTAGCAAAAAGCTTTGCAGGACCTGGTCCAGCAGCCGTATCAGCGGTTCTTGGGTACCGGAGCAGAGCCACACAAATCTTTTTTGTTCATCTCTACTGATAATATTAAAAATGACATTTTTATGCTTCTAGTATACATTCAAAATGCTCATATTACATAAAACAACATCCTCATTTTTAACAACATATCCTCTATTGTTATGAGGACAGCCATTCCCCTTTTTCAGGCTACACCCTTCACTGCAGTTGACCCCAGTTAAACAACCCTCTATCATCCAAACCTTCATGCATGTGGTGTGCTAGATTTTCCCTGTAGTTCTATGCAACAACACAAATAACTCAAAGACTCAAAGATAAACCAAATACAAAGTCACAGAACAGAGATTGCCTCACCGTGCATTATGTGAGAAGGAACCCTTGTATCAAATCCTAATCTTCATCCAGTGACACTGCTGACTTCACGGTACATCATTGTAGAAGGATAATCCTGGACACTTCAGACCTCTATAACATTTTCAACACTTTATTTATTCAACATGATTAAAATCCATGCAGGTGGGCAGACTTTAGGCAGCTTCCACAGCAGCGCTTTTGTACAATCGCAGCAGATCTGGCAGGTTTGTCAAATTTGCCGCATATCAGCTCACTTGCGGCAAGCTCCATTCATTCTCTATGGGACTTGCGGTTGGGTACACCAAGTGTGGTTTTGCTGGATCCTGAAAATCTGGCACTCACAGCAGCGCAAAAAAATGCCAGCAGCATTTTTTGACTTGCCGCAAGTGCCGGATCTGCCAAAACCACACTTGCTGCACCTGACCACAAGTCCCATAGGGAATGAATGGGGCTTGCCGCAAGTGAGCTGCTATGCGGTAAATGTGACAAACCTGCCAGATCTGCTGCGATTGTACAAAAATACTAATGTGAAAGGTGCCTTAGGCTCCTTTCGCATCAATGGTTTATGCTGATGTGCGGCAGATCCGGCAGGTGTCGCCGCATCTGCCAAATTTACCGCCTAATGGCCAACTTGCGGCCCGGATGTATTGTCTATGGGGCTTGCGGTACGGTGCAGCAAGTGCAGTTCTGCCAGATGCGGCAGATCCGCCACTTGTGGCCGCGAAAAAAAAACGCCGCTTGCAGCATTTTTTTTTTTCGCAGTCGCAAGTGCCGGATCTGCCACATCCAGCAGAACTGCACTTGCTGCATCGGACTGCAACTCCCAGAGACAATACATGGGGCTTGCCGGACCCGGGCTGCAAGTCAGCCATTAGGCGGCAGATGCGGCGCCACCTGCCGGATCTGCCACACATCAGCGTAAACCCCTGATGTGATAGGACCCTTACTCAGATGAGTTTCAGGCACTATGCGCCCTTAGTGATTGAGACTGAGGCGATTTTCTTGAGCAGCTTTGTATTGCATAACACTTTCACTGACGCCACACTATTTCTTACATGCTACCTTTTCTGAGGAGTCTAATTTGTCCGAAACATAAAAACCCTTGTGCACAATTGGATTGCTAGTGTTCCTCTGTAGTGCCAAGTTCTTAAAATTCATTATTGGAGTTGAATCCTACTTGAGAACCCAATCGTTTGAGGAGTACAACATATTTCTCTTTTTACATATAACTGCTACACTGCCCCCCCTTATGAATAAAGCCTCCACACTGCCCTCCCTGATGAATAAAGCCTCCACACTGCCTTCCCTTATGAATAAAGCCTCCACACTGCCCTCTCCTTATGAATAAAGCCTTTACACTGCCCTCTCCTTATGAATAAAGCCTCCACACTGCCCTCTCCTTATGAATAAAGCCTCCACACTGCCCTCCCTTATGAATAAAGCCTTTACACTGCCCTCTCCTTATGAATAAAGCCTCCACACTGCCCTCTCCTTATGAATAAAGCCTCCACACTGCCCTCCCTTATGAATAAACTCTCCACACTGCCCTCTCCTTATGAATAAACTCTCCACACTGCCCTTCCTTATGAATAAACTCTCCACACTGCCCTTCCTTATGAATAAACTCTCCACACTGCCCTTCCTTATGAATAAAGCCTCCACACTGCCCTCTCCTTATGAATAAAGCCTTTATACTGCCCTCTCCTTATGAATAAAGCCTCCACACTGCCCTCACTTATGAGTAAAGCCTCCACACTGCCCTCTCCTTATGAATAAAGCCTCCACACTGCCCTCCCTTATGAGTAAAGCCTCCACACTGCCTTCTCCTTATGAATAAAGCCTCCACACTGCCCTCCCTTATGAATAAACTCGACACTGCCCTTCCTTATGAGTAAACTCTCCACACTGCCCTTCCTTATGAATAAACTCTCCACACTGCCCTTCCTTATGAATAAACTCTCCACACTGCCCTTCCTTATGAATAAACTCTCCACACTGCCCTTCCTTATGAATAAACTCTCCACACTGCCCTTCCTTATGAATAAAGCCTCCACACTGCCCTTCCTTATGAATAAACTCTCCACACTGCCCTTCCTTATGAATAAACTCTCCACACTGCCCTTCCTTATGAATAAAGCCTCCACACTGCCCTCTCTTATGAATAAAATCTCCACACTGCCCTTCCTTATGAATAAACTCTCCACACTGCCCTTCCTTATGAATAAACTCTCCACACTGCCCTTCTTTATGAATAAACTCTCCACACTGCCCTTCCTTATGAATAAACTCTCCACACTGCCCTTCCCTTATGAATAAAGCCTCCACTCTGCCCTTCCTTATGAATAAAGTCACACTGCCCTCCCTTATGAATAAAACCTTCACACTGCCCTTCCTTATGAGTAAAGCCTCCACACTGCCCTCCCTTATGAATAAAACCTTCACACTGCCCTTCTTTATGAATAAACTCTCCACACTGCCCTTCCTTTATGAATAAACTCTCCACACTGCCCTTCCTTACGAATAAACTCTCCACACTGCCCTTCCTTTATTAATAAACTCTCCACACTGCCCTTCCTTACGAATAAAGCCTCCACACTGCCCCCTTTTCTCCACTATCCCTTTTCTATGACATCCACCATGCTGTCCTCTCTGCAGTCCCCCACAATACCCCCTCTCCATATAACAGCCCCACTACACTGTCCCCTCACCACTTTTCTCATGATAATTTGGTTCATTTCAGGATTAATTTAGCCATGCTCTCTTTTTTACATTTTCTTTAAAATATCTAGCTAGGTGCAAAATATGACTGCAGTGCAAACCGTACAAACGCTTTAGGCACACAGCACATGTAGCTGTTTTGTGATGCAGTTTTTCTTAGTAAGCATTCCATTCATTTTCTCTATATCTTTTTTCCTTATCCTAAAAGGTCACCCAAGCTTCTTATATTGGTGATCTATCCTAAGAGTAGGTCATCAATATGATGTCATTGGGGATCCAGCACCACTACTGTTCTGCAATTTACAACTCCAGCATTGGCTGTATGGAAACAATGAGCCCAGCTCCGTTTACTGTGTAGCATCCATTGCCGGGAACGGCAACTGTTCTCCTGTTCACTTCAGTAGTGTGCGAATTGTTATTCTCTACAATGGCCAAGGCACCGTGAATGGAGCTGTGGTGCTCTGCTCACTGTTTACATCTGGCTAGTGTCGGATCTAAACACAACTGAGTATGGTGGACCCCCATCATTTGATACTGCTGAACTATCCCCCATATGGTTCATCACTATCTTAAGTTGAGGAAACCCCTTTTAACACCCAATATCTAATTTGTATATTTTGTCTATTCCTATTCTTTTTGACACACTTTTGTCCCCTCTTAACCCCCATTTTGAACGCTCGTTTACAATGATCAACTTGTGTAAACATGCCAATCACCCAATCAACGAGCAAAATGCTCATTCATCCGGTGATTACATCTTTTATACCGACATAATAAATCATAGTTTTTGGCAGTACGTGGCCCCATATCAACAAAGTATCTGCTGCTGACAACATTGTATGGGGATACATCTTGTTCTTCGCTATATTTTTGTCAGCCCGTAAATGAGCTTCAATTGACTTGTATATAGTTGATTGCACTTAAAGTGCTGAAACTGGCCATCTGTATTTTACAGACTAGTCTAAATGTTGTTGAGCAAACTTAATGCACTTGAACATACTTTGGGTTCAGCAATGGAGTCTTGCGTGGTGAGCGTGTATTCAGGAGTGTGCATACAGGCCGTGGAGCGTGGGTGCATCACTTAGTGCTTTCTTTGTACCTACTGATTCCAGGTCTTTCTGTAACTCTCTACAGATGGTCCTTGGCTCTTAGAAAACTCTTCTCATCATTCTTTTCACCCCCTATCTGAAACCTTGTGGGGAGCACCTGGTTGGGGCCAGTTTTTAGTGAAATGATATTCTTCCACTTTCGGATTATGGCCTCGGCAGTGCTCACTGGAACCTTCAGTAGTTTAGAAATTCTTCTGTAACCGATGCCATCACTATGTTTTGCAACAATAGAGATGAGACAGCTCACTGGTTTTACCCTTCTTGAGATGTTTCTTATGTGGCACCTTGGTAATAAGACGCCTTTTTATAGGCCAGCAGTTCAACCAGCTGTTATTATTTTTCAGTAGGTGGCAGGATTGTTTTCTAACTACTGATAGATTTCAGCTGGTGTCAGGACTTTTGATGGCTTTACACCTCTTTGTCTCCATGTGTTCAATACTTTTTTCCTGTGTCATTTTTCATTATTACACATATATTAATTTATGGACATCTATGGTTTGATTTATTTGCCTGTATGGATTGGATGTATTGTTAGAAATTCATTTCAATAGCAGCTTTAGAAATATATATTTACTTAGTAAATTGGTGATGTATTCAATACTTATTTTACCCGCTGTATGCATTTTATGTAGGTACATAGTTCATAAGCTATATATATATGGTACATAATTTTTTTATGTATTTTTTCTATATAAATACATAAATTATAGATGTATGTTATGTGTACACCTATTTCATGAGTTATTATTATCAGGGCTGTGGTGTTGGTAAGCCAAGCCTCCGACCCCATCTCCTCAATTTCCCTAAATTCAACTCTACTCCAACTCCACCAAAAAAGACTCAGACTCCACGACTCCGACTCCACGAATCCTATTCCACAGATGTTGCTGTGTATTCAGGAAGCCAAACTGTCCTACTCTGTGAGTCCAACTCCTCAATTTCCCTGAATCCGACTCCAACTTCACCAAAATGGACACCGACTTCAACAACATGTACTCCAACTCCACAACTCCTATTCCACAGCCCTTGCTGTGAAGTCAGGAAGCCAAACCTCCAACCGCAACTCCGAGTCCGACTCCTCAATTGCCCTGAATCCAATCACAACTTCGACTCCCCAGTCCTTGCTGTGACACCAGGAAGCCGTACCTCTGACTCTGTATCTGACTCCTCAATTTCCCTGAATTGGACTAGACTCCAACTCCACTAAAATGGACTCCGACTCCATGACTCCGAATTGACGGCTCTTGCTGTGAAGTCAGGGACCCAAACCTCCGTCTGACTTCAACTCCTCAATTTCCCTGAATCCGATTCCGACTCCATGACTCCAACTCTACAGCCCTGGCTATGAAGTCAGGAAGCCAAACCTCTGACTCCGTATCTGACTCCTCAATATCCCTGAATTCGACTAGACTCCAATTCCACTAAAATGAACTCTGACTCCATGACTCCGAATTCACAGCCCTTGCTGTGAAGTCAGGAAGCCAAACATCTGAATACTCAATTTCCCTGAATCTGATTCTGACTCCATGACTCTGACTCTACAGCCCTGGCTGTGAACTCAGGTAGCCAAACGTCCGAATCCAAATCCTCAGTTTCCCTGAATCTGACTCCCAAACTGACCCAAAATGGATACCGACTCCACGACTCTTGACTCAGACTCCATAAACCTTATAATTAAGTATTTTATGTGTATATATAGTACATTATATACAGTATGTAGTTTGAGTGTGTATAGCAGATACCTTATATAGGTGTTATATGTGTATAGATAATATATTGTATATGTATTTTATGCGTGTGCATAGTACAAGTTATATATGTATTTTATGCCTATAAAGTATATTCTATATGTACTTTACTTGTGGATAGTACATAAGTTAGTGGCTATTGCCTATGATTACAGTTGGTTGTGTGAATGATATGAAAGGGAATAGAATCTTTTTCATGTCTTATGTTGGATTTTCCTCCCTGGTTCGCCGAGGATCTTGTCTCTATGTGTGGGATGGCCTGGATATTATATACCATCATAGTGTACATTTTTATTTTACTAAAGCTAATTTTGGAAATATGTCAATACACAAAAAAAAAGCCCAGAGGAACAGAGAGAGTAAACGCCACATTTGTCTGTGTTCATAAAAACCTACAGACGTTCTAATTAAAAGAGATTAAATAAAATGTGTAAATCTTCTAATTGGATTTATTTAGGGAAAAGGCACTGAGGACACATCTTGTGTGGGGATGGAGAGTAGCTAGAGATGTGTAGACAAGAGTATTAACCACGGTTGGCTCTATGGGACGGGTATACACAGCGCTTCTAAATTCACTATTGATATTTAGATTTATGGGATGAATTTGCATCATTGGGAAATTCAGAGACAAATAGATTAGCCATATTCGAGTAAAGAAAAATCAAAACAGTCTGTTACTCTTGCTCGATAGATTTAGGATTATTGAAAATTGCTGGAACAATTCCATTTAAACCATGAAATCAATCCAGCTCCCGTATTGATGAATGCAAATGTAGATGTCTGTTTGCCTTAGATCATTATAAATGAAGGTACTGCAATAGAGTTAAGATGGACTTAAAATTATCCAGCGTCTTAAAAAAGCTTGTAGGATAACAATGATCATCCTCTTCAGAACTCTACTTCTATTTCTGCATTTGTTTTAGAAAATCTTTTCAGCACAATAGGATTTAACATCTATCATTGGATATTTTGCTCCCAAATCGGACTGACATTGGTCTTTAATGGACATTTTTTTACCATGGCATATTTACTAGAAATGGGGAGAAGGGAAAAGTTGACAATAAAAGTTTTCCCATTATTGCTGGAAAAAAAATCTAGATCCCAAATTGGATCAAATATGGCATACTGTCCATAACAGATTCATGACCTTTTTATTAGAGTGTTATCTATCAGTGAACCGTACATAGGCGAGGTATAACCCAACCATAAACCTTAATATGCAGTAGGGGTTGTCCCCTACTTGGACAACCCCTTCTCTTTCCCCATGTTTGCCCCCATAAAAATTAAAAAGCCTATACTCACCTCCAGTGCCCATGTTGTTGTAGTGATGTAAGACGTTGCCTTCCTGGGACCCACAGGACATTGTTTTGACACATGAGCCTCACGGAAGTGAGAATAGACTTTCTTTATTTTTACGGGGGCGAACATGAGGTAGGAGAAGGGGTTGTCCAAGTAGGGACAGCCCCTTTAATTATGACTAGGGAAGTTGTATTCTTGTCTAGTGTCCCCTCTCCAGTTTCAGACCCCAAATCGGTTTCTAAGAATCTGTTCCCATTGAAGTCAGTTGTTTATTGTGTTTAAAGGCAAAAAAAGAGTTAGCTATTGTTCTATTCAACCCCTTAAAAAGACAAAAAAAAACAACACAAGACCTTACATAAAAGAATCATAATGATCATTAATCCTTAAACAGTAGAACCCATGAAGCTCGTCTGTTGAATACTATACCGCTAGCCAAAGCAGTTCTAAGAATTTCAGGGTTGTAGACATTGATTGCATGCGGGGAGTATTTAGATTATTTTGAAAAAGAAAAAAAAAGCATCATTATCTTTAATTTTTCTGTACAAGTTAAAGGTTTTATTTCCATCGTCAGGACAGTAGTGTCCCTAGCACAGTTAGTTGCCTGGGACGCTGTACTAACCCTCCCTGGGTCCATTGCCGTGACTCCACTGCTTTTCTCGATGTCTCTTGTTGTCTGCAGCATTGATATAACATTGACGACTCTATAGCCAGTCAGTGATCTTAGCGGCTCTGTGTAGACAGCACAAGCTGCAGTGCTCACCGATTGTCTGCAGAGCTGTCTAGGTGACATCAGCTCTGCAGACAATAACAGACACTAGTAGTGGTGATGAGACTTGGAGCTGGACCCAGGGAGGGTGTGTAAAGAAGTTTTATTTATTTTTTTTAAAACTGCGTCTGGAAACACAACTTTCCTGATACAAAAAAAACTTTAAAAATAGATGTTAATACTACATTTTTATAGTCCATTTTATTTTCTACTAGTAGAGTACATACTTGAAGAGGTTTTTGAATACTAATGTGATTCCTTTCTTTTGTTCTAACTATTCCTAACTAACACTTTTGCAATATACTTCGGCTCCCTACCACGCTTCAGTAAGCTGGTCTCTCTGTTGTTGTTCTAGCTGCGATTCTTCGGGCTGAAGACTGGATTTAGACCAACTGAGCAAGGCACCTCACTAGTGGGGGCAGGGCTACCTCTCTGTGAGTGACAGGAGTGTGGTAACGCATGCCCAGATCACACTTCACTGTCCTCTCAGCTCCCACCAGTGACGTGTCCTGCTCAATTGGTCCAATTCCGTCTGCAGCCGGAAGCTACAACAACATTAAAGGTTTTTATGAGCCTCAGAGAGATAATATTACAGGAGCAGAGAATAGGTTGCAGAAGTATATTAGGAAGAATTGTTAGGAAGAGTAAGGACAAGAGAAAGGGGGGTGACATTAGTAGTGGAAAACCTGTTTAAGCTGTGAACATCCTGGCCGAGCTGCTGCCTTCATCATTTGCAGGCATGTGTTACAGCAGCCGTATTCTCCATACACATCTGGGGGCTTCTGTGTGATAGTTTAGGGGCATTCTCTAGGATCTGTGCAGGGAGGGGGAGGAGGTGCGATGTGTTCATTACTTATATAGAGCTGCTGCTTTCATCATTCGCAGGCATGTGTTACAGCAGCCGTATTCTCCATACACATCTGGGGACTTCTGTGTGATAGTTTAGGGCATTCTCTAGGATCTGTGCAGGGAGGGGGAGGAGGTGTGATGTGTCATTACTTATATAGAGCTACTGCCTTCATCATTCGCAGGCATGTGTTACAGCAGCCGTATTCTCCATACACATCTGGGGACTTCTGTGTGATAGTTTAGGGGCATTCTCTAGGATCTGTGCAAGGGAGGGGGAGGAGGTGCGATGTGTTCATTACTTATATAGAGCTGCTGCCTTCATCATTCGCAGGCATGTGTTACAGCAGCCGTATTCTCCATACACATCTGGGGACTTCTGTGTGATAGTTTAGGGGCATTCTCTAGGATCTGTGCAGGGAGGGGGAGGAGGTGCGATGTGTTCATTACTTATATAGAGCTGCTGCCTTCATCATTCGCAGGCATGTGTTACAGCAGCCGTATTCTCCATACACATCTGGGGACTTCTGTGTGATAGTTTAGGCGTATTCTCTAGGATCTGTGCAGGTAGGGGGAGGAGGTGCGATGTGTTCATTACTTATATAGAGTTGCCACCAACTTTTATTCTACCTGTAAAGAAAATTGGATGCTTGCTAAAAAAAAAGTGATTTGAACAAAACATGAAGGCAGTCTTTTATGAGGCTAAATTAAATAAACAGTGTGAAAACTTCAAGATGCTTTTTCTTTAGTGTAGGTAACAGAAATAGGCAAAAGTGATGATTATTATTGACAGTGATTATTACTTTGTATTTGTATTAAATCACTGTAAATAATAATCATCACTTTTGAATCTCGGGATCTTCATTCCACCCGGCGGCGCAGTGATTAACCCCTTCCGTACTTGCCTATTTCTGTTACCTACTCTACTTCGACTGCACCGGCCAAGGAAATTTATAAGAATTGCCAGCATAGTAGTTGTGGCTTAACATAACTACCCAAGGTGAGCGACTTAGTGCGACCCTTTGTTACCAACTTATACCCGAGTAAGACCCTATGTGCGCCTTTTGTCTTCCAGCTTTTTCCATACCTGTAAAATGTATGTTAAACATACCTCATTGATGAAATCAAGTTTGTCTGATGAGACCTTATTTTCAGTGGATTTAACTATATTATACTTTGTCCTGATCCATATGAATAGGTCATAAATCACAAAGAGATAAAACATTAGCTTGTGAAAAAGACATTTTCAGACCCACTTAGACCAATTATCGGAGACCCGGCATTCATAAGAAGGCACAGGTCGGCAAATACCCGGCTAACGAGCAGAACACCTGTTTGTTGAGCGCCATGATTTTTAAGTAACCTTCCGCATCGTGGTTCTCGGCAGACACATCTGCCTAAACCAAGCAATATCGTGATATCATATTAATTATGGATCTTTACACTGTCTACATAGGACATTAAAGCCCCTGTGAAAGGCTGGCATGGCGGACTGGTGGGCATTTAATGGTCACGATGGTGCAATCTTAACCAAGCCTTAGAGTAGCAGTGAGAACTTCACGACATTGTAACTTATTGTTAGGGCTTCATCCCTCCTGATCATGTCTGTTCTTATAAAATCTTAATATGTTAAGTGTACGGTAACCTCCTAAATGTCAGCACTTCGCCTGATTGTCCGGATGCTGCAGCAGAGAAGGGGTTAAATTTCCCCGCATAATAATTGCATTCTGCTTATTGTAGCCTGGCGCAGGAGAGTGTAGGTCAATAAGGATGATCACATTTAGAATTTCATGATCTGTGTACTGGAACAAATTGAAAGCTAAGGCCGGTATCAATCACATTGAAAGAAGACGAGGGAGGGGGTCGCGGGTGTTAATTGTTACTGCTTCTCAGGGTACCGGACAGATAACTGGTAATGAAATACTTATGGCTCTGATACAGAAAGGAGGATAAAACAATAGGAGGCAGATAAGGCGAGAGAGGAGGAATACTCTGGAGCCTTCCATTCACAATGTTCTGATTCTCAGGGTGAGGAGGGGGTTTATTATAGAGTAGAATTTCCTGGGATGTTGCAGTAATGCTTCTGCAGAGTATTACTGATACACCAGGGTGTGATGTTTTTTATACCATGAACTACCTATTTCATCCTGTTACAGCTGAGTGGGCCACGTGGATATAAGCTGCATTTGGATGCCCTTAATTATCTGGCAGTGTACTCTTTCTGGCTGCCACCACTGTCACCCCTCAACCCCGGCACCAGAATATGGAGGAATATACATAGCAAAACAAATTGGAAGTCCGAGAGCCCATGACAATCAGTCCCTAGCAGCAGCCAGCTCTGAAAATTACTGTTCCGGCCATTGCCCTGACTTGCTAAACAGTGCGAATGCAAGCCCTTTTGAATAAGCTGTTCACCCAAAGGTCCTCTATATGTAAAATAGACATGACATGGTGGCACATCAATGTATATTTCATCTGATGGTAGAAATTCCAGAGTACTCTACTGAGGGTAAACACTGACGAATGTCTAAATGTTCCGGATATATTCGAATACATATAGGAACTATGCCTATGGAAAAGGAATCTAAAAGAATGAGGCATGTTTCAAAGTAATGATTTTCTTCTAAGTTGCAGTTACTGTGCACAAAATGGCATAGATTAAAATATATATGATTTATTTGAGCTTTATGTGAAACATTTATCATACAGGAGTTTGACCCTAAACTGTAAAAGTAAACTCTAATAAATAATAGACTCTGTTAGAGTCAAGACTTAAGGCCCCCATACAGTTCAGATAAAAGTTGGATAAACCCACTTCCAATTTAAAAAGGATCGGCTGACCATCTAAGGGTACTTTCACATCAGCGTTTTACGCTGATCGCGGCAGTTGCGGTGAAAAAAACTGCAACTGCCGCGATTAACGCATAACGGCCGCACTTGCAGTTCACCTGCGGCAAGCCCCATGCAGTGTCTATGGGGCTTGAGGCAGGTGCGGCAAGTGCGGTACAATTGCGGTTACGGCACTTGCCGCAGATGCGGCTGCGAAAAAAACGTGGTCAGCCGCGGTTTTTTTCGTGGCCGCATCTGCCGCAAGTGCCGAAACCGCACTTGCCGCAGCTGCCACACAGTTACCGCAAGCCCCATAGACATTGCATGGGGCTTGCCGCAAGTGAACCGCAAGTGCGGCCGTTATGCGGTAATCGCGGAAGTTGCGGTTTTTTCACCGCAACTGCCGCGATCAGCGATTACTGCTGATGTGAAAGGGGCCTAAGGCTGGTTTCACACCTGGATTCTTTTGTCTTGTGTCAATATCTGTCCAAATCCTGATGCATCTTGATCATGCACGTGTCCCTATACTTAGCATACGGCCGCAGGGACATGCATTGGTATTAGTATTTGCATAGTTTTTACCTCCTCCCCGAACACACAAAGTTGTTTTTTTGCAGCATGACAAAGATCCTGAGGTATGCGGATATGGCCGTATGCGCCTGCAAATAACATGGGTTTCAATGGCATCCGGATCCGTTGTGGACGGATCCGTCCATCCTGCTCCATTTTTAGTCACTGCGCATGTCTGTACTGTGTTCATGCACCTCACAAGTCTGGACAAAAAGACTAAATGTCTCTCTCTCTCTTTGTCTGACTCTCTCTCTTTCTCTGTCTCTTTTTTTCTCTCTCTATACCTCTCTCTCCCGCTCTCTCTTTCCAAATTCCAACTCACAAAAACAATGTCTATTGGAAAACACAAAGCCCGGATCAGGGCGAAAACGGATGCAAACTGATATAACCACAGCGTTATTTTAAAGGGACTCTTGTCAGGTAATTTGTCAGTATGACACGAATATTACCCTTGAATAGTCCCTGGGTGACCTCTTAAAACATGTAAAATCATTATTTGTAGTTTCCATGTTCTCACCATTGTCAGACCCTGCAGAGAGCTGCTGCATTAGTCTTGTCCCATTATTAGCAGAGACGATTAGTCCTGTGCTGCATAAACTGTCTTGTAATTATGCACTCCCTCTCAGCAGCTTTCTCATCCCTCCTCCCTTTGGTAACAGTGCAGTGTCATATTTCACTTACAGGAGGTCTGTTCTGTTGAGAACATGGAGGAAGAGAGCTTTTACAGATCTGCCTTGTCTAGACTCCATTTGTTTGTCTAAGTAGGTATCCCTGCTGTGACAGTGTCTGTGTTGTATTTCAGAATTTCCAGGGACAATGTGTCGTCGGTCCGCGCTGCTACAAATAACTGAATCAGAAGTTCACTCTATACCTTTATTTGGATCCAAATAAAGGTATAGAGTGAACTTCTGATTAAGTTATTTGTGGCAGCGCGGACCGACGACACATTGTCCCTGGAAAATTCTGGAATTTGACCACATAGCACGTGGAGGTGTGGGTCCAGCAGCAGCCGCCATTACATGTTTTTTATACTGGTTGTGTGTTACACAACTAGACCAGGTGAGCAGTGTTCATTACGGCTCTTTAGCCGCTGATTGTTAAAAAGATAAGACCCTATCTGCGCTTGCTTCCTTCTTTTAGTTTATCTGTGTTGTATTTGACCTCTTGATGTTGCAAACACAGAGAGCAGAGAGGAGAATACAGCCCCCCCCCTTCACTGATGTCTTGTGCAGTAATGTGAATATGTGACATTCATATTCATCCTATGAGGAGGGGACAGCAGAGAACTAAGTGGATCACTCACTGTGATTGACAGATGGAATGAATCTCTTTATTTGAAGTTTACAAAAGAATGGAGCAAAATATAAATAAAAGAAATACATAAATAGAGCGAGCTTAGAGCGAGGAATTAGAAAATGATAGCAGTTACACATGCATTTTTAACCTGACAGTTTAAAAAAAAAAAAAAAAAAGTCAATACTTAAATGTTTTATATTTAGCAGTTTTTAAACTGATTCAACATTACCCAGAGAATATACTCGTACCCATGGGTGTACCCAGCGAGTGGCAGGGGGAGGCAGCTGCCCCCTTCCCCTTCCTGAAGCAAAAAAATATAATAATGCCACAATAAAATAATAACCGATTGAACTTGCCTTCCGTCACAGCCCTGCAGGCACTGTGGCGTCCTCCTTCTGGTCTTCCTGCTTGTCTCCGGCTTCTATTGATGTGACCGGCGAATCAGTGACGTCATCGCTGCTGCGCTGATTAAGTGACAGAAACCGGATACAAGCAGAAAGACCAGAGGGAGGTTGCCTACGGTGCCTGCAGGGATGCGATGGAAGGTAAGTTCAGGGGCTATATACCAGTGATGGGTGCTGTACACTAGTGATGGAGACCGTATACCAGTGATGAACGACCACTGCTTCCCCCCCCTGTTTTGATCCTGGGCACGCCTATGCTCGTACCAGTCCCTGTCCACACTGAATCTCACATTATCCTTTCCTTTTATCTATAGCACACTATACATATACACAAATTTGATATATTTTACTTTCCCCAAACCATTTCTACTCTGTTATGGGAAGGACATACAAATTTATGTAGATGGTACCCAGATCAATATTAAAGTTACCAAGTGCTGCTAGTTCAACAGTGCTCAAGGTTTTTGGCAGAAAACCCCCTCCCAAATCCTCCTTAATAAAAAGTCTTTAAAAACCCTTGGGAATCTCTCCCTATTCATTTCACTGACGCCCACTTTGTTTCATATGGGGAGTTGTTTAAGCCTTTTTTTTCTTTTGGGTGAAAAGGTTTTTGAAAAATGCCCGGTGGAAAGAACAAAAGTGCTGTCACTAGTGTGAAGTGGACTCCGGGTCCTGACAGTGTTTTCTGAGGCGTTAAGACACCAAACATTTTTCAAGCAAAAACTGCCAGGCTGTGTTCACACTAAGTGTTTTTGCTGCATTTTTGGGGCAGACCCTTCTAGTCTAAACCTATGGTTTTAACTTTGAACGCCTTCTGTTTTTTTGAGAGTTTCTGCTCCAAATACTCTGAAAACACAGTGTGAACCCACGCTTTATGAACTGCTTTTTGGGGAGTATTTTGGAGGGTTTTCCTTCTGAAACAGTTGTGAAGGATTTTAGAAGAACGTCTCCCCGAAGCGTTTTTTGCAGCCTGGATTGATTGGACAGTGTCTACTTTGGAAAGGTTTCTTTCGGGATTTGCTTCAAAGAAGTGTCGTGCACCTTCTTCTTTCTACCAGATCTTTTTTTCAAAACTTCCAAAAATATGAACAGCAATGTAGATTGTCCGTAGAAATTAATAGGAAGAGTTTGCCAAATGGTTTTAAAGTAATTTTTGCAGGTGGAAATGATAGAGAATTCAGTCTCAAAAACGTGGCGGTGCACTGAGATGGTTGAGCTAAGAAGAATCTAAAGCTGGGCAGAGTGTAGAGCTTGGGAAAGGGGCAAATATCAACTGATCTTTACTGTGTGTAATATGAAGTAAAATCCTCTTTATGTGAACACTTAGTATTTGTATTGTCTTTTGAATTTTTTAGTTGACAGTGATAGCATTTACCAGTAAGGACCATGGATATTTTTGCAGTAATAATGATGTGTTCTGACCAATGAGCATTCTTCCATCCATAATAGAGCCATGACAATTGTAAAATCAATGTTAATATTATTATTATTATTATTATTTATATAGCACCATTATATTCCATGGCGCTTTACATGCTAAAATGGGGCAGACTAGGACAAGTAACATAGTAACCATACAATTAACAATAAATGTGGACAATTCGGTCGTACAGATACAAGAGGGGAGAAATCCTGTCCGCGAGGGCTCACAGTTTGCGAGGGGTGGAAGGGGATACAGTGGGAGGAAGAAGTTCCAGTAGGCAGTGTAATCGACCGAGTTTTATTGCAGGTGGTAGGCTTGGTGGAACAGGTGGGTCTTCAGGCTTCTTTTGAAGGTTCCCAGGGTAGGAGAATGTCTGATGTGTTGGGACAGTAAGTTTCAGAGTATGGGTGAAGCACGGGAGAAATCCTGTATGCGGTTGTGCGAAGAGGAGATGAGGGGGGAGTAGAGGAGGAGCTCTTGGGAGGATCGCAGGTTGCATGAGGGTAGGTATCGGGAGACCATGTCAGAGATGTATGGAGGGACAGGTTGTGAATGGCTTTGTATGTCATGGTTAATGTTTTAAACCGGGATCTCTGGGAAGTAGGGAGCTAGTGAAGGGTTGGTAGAGGGGGGAGACAGGGGAGAAGGTGGGGGACAGATGGATTAGGCGGGCAGCGGAGTTCAGGATAGATTGAAGAGGTGCAAGGGAGGTATTGGGGCGGCCGGTGAGCAGGAAGTTGCAGTAGTCAAGGCGGGAGATGATGAGAGCGTGAATAAGGGTTTTAGCAGTGTCGTGGTCAAGGAAAGTGCGGATCCTATAGATGTTTTTGAGCTGGAGTCGGCCGGAGGTGGCGAGGGCCTGGATGTGGGGCTTGAAGGAGAGGGAAGAGTCAAGGATAACCCCGAGGTACTTTGCGTGGGGGACTGGGGAGAGAGAGCAGTCGTTGACAATGGATAGGTCAGGTAGTGAGGAGGAGTGTCTTGGGGGGAAGACTATGAACTCGGTTTTGTCCATGTTCAGCTTAAGGAAGCGAGCAGAGAAGAAGGATGAGATGGCGGACAGGCAGTGTGGAATTTTGGACAGAAGGAGGTGATGTCAGGACTAGACAGGTAGATTTGGGTGTCGTCGGCGTGGAGGTGGTACTGGAGGCCATGGGACTCAATGAGTTGCCCTAGGCCGAGAGTGTAGATTGAGAACAGTAATGGTCCAAGCACCAAGCCCTAGGGGACCCTGACAAATAGGGAATGTTAACTTAAATCTTTAGGATAAGCCATTAATATGATTGGTGCAGGTCTGACTTCTGGCCTCAGATCCATACTGGTCATCAATATGAACATAAGCCACAATTTATTAAATATAAGTCTAGTTAGTACTAATTGCAGAAAAATCAGAGGCAGCACTCACCGGTTGACGTGAAGCTCCAGTTTTTATTCAATCCATCAGAACTGACATGCATGCGGGGAGAGTGAGTGTGGAGACGGCGAACGAAGGCACACCGTTTCGCACGATCACCACTTCAAAGGGTCCTGTGTGGTCATCCCGTGAAATGGTGTGCCGTCATCCGCCACCTCCACATTTCCTCATCCTGCACAAATGTCAATTCTGATGGATTGAATAAAAACCAGCACTTCACGTCAAGCGGTGAGTGCTGCCTCTGATTTTTCTGCAATTACTACTGAAAATTTGGTTATTGTTTTGGCGTCCAACACCGATTCCAGTGTGACATATAGGACTGACAGGCTGGACCTAGCTGGTCTTGTGATAAAATAGTACATTGCTTTGGTGCCCGGCTGTGACCTTTTAAATTGCTGGACATAAATGAAGTTAGGTTGATGCAGCTTATAGTGTTTAAATTCTCTATGAAATATATATATATTTCTGTTTTCCATGTCACAAATACTGAATTCAAAGACTTAGAGATTTTCCACTACTAATTTCATCCCCTTTCTTTTGTTCTAACTCTCCCTAATTAGCACTCTCCCAATATACTTCTGGTACCTACTCTGCTCCTGTAAGCGTATCGCTCTGAGGCTTGTAAATATCTTTATTGTTATTGTAGCTTTGATCCTTCGAGTCTGGAGACTGGAATTGGACAAACTGAGCAGGGAACATCAATGGTGGGCCTGCCTCTCTGTGAGTGACAGCAGTATGGGCACACATGCCCAGATCCCACTTCACTCTCCTCTCAGCCCCCATCAGTGATGTGCCCAGCTCAGTTTGTCCGATTCCGGTCTCCAATCCGGAAGGATCAAAGCTAGAACAACAATAAAGGATTCATGAGCCTCAGAGAGATCAGATTACAGGAAACAGGGTAGGTAGCAGAAGAATATTGGGAAAGTGTTAGTTAGAACAAAAGAAAATGGGAGACATTATTAGTGGCAAACCTCTTAAAATCAAAGCAGGTTTATTCATTATGGCCTCTGAGGCTGCACATGTACTTGTCTTAGGGTATGGGCTCATATGGGTATGGGCTCATCTTTTAGATGACGGTGTACTCAGATAGTTTTGGAAGCAGAAAATATTTCAGAAAACCGCTGTCAGTGTTCTCGCTAAAGCGTCTTTCCTGACGTCTTACTGAACATCTTTTCTGGCGGCTTTATATATGTAAGCGTCGTTTTTGTTCCATATATAACATAGTGGCAGCAGAAGTATTGACATGTTCTAACCGATTCTGAAGACTTCCCTTCGCATTACATTTATTCTACTGACGTGGGGACAGTATTTGGTTAATTCCAGTTTGTAGTGTAGAGGACGTCTTCACAGTCAGTTTATGGCAATGTGGAGATGTTCATTTATATGTAGCAGCTTCATATGGTATTTGTATGTGCATATGAAATTCCCATTTCCACCCCCAGCTTTTCATTATGTCTTGTGGTATTCATTGTACCAAGTTCTTTAAAATAGGGACCACGGGTGGGTGAATTTTTTTTTTTGCAAAATTGAAGATACTTTTGTTTTCGCTTTTATGATTTCTTGCGCCTTTTTGTAGAGTAAAAATTTGCATGAGCCTTTAAGGAAATTACTTGTTAGTCTCCAACCCTACAATAACATAATTAGACTGATTTTATGCTTTAGATTTTGTGACATATTATACTGATGGAAATGATAAATTCGGCTAAAACTTCTGAATAAGGAAAACAAAGTCAAGTTAAACTTAAAAATGAAAATTAAGTAATTAATTAATAAAGCACAAATATATAAAAATCACCATTTTTACAGAAAAAAAGGCACAAACACAGTGATGAATGAGAACCAATGTGTTTTTCTATAACAACATTATTACACAAGTTATATGATATTTGTTTTTGTTGCCAGAACGATGACCATACGTACCTGTGTATTAAGGAGGACCTGACCGGTGTCCTGACATCTCTTTTTTAGTAAATATTTGTAATAGTAATCTTCATTGATATAGCACCAACATATTCTGCAGCGCATCACAGTTCAGAGATTTATATACAAACAGTCTTAAGAAACAGTTGTAGAAAATACAATAGATGGGGTGGTGGGTGGAATAATGATAACCCTGCTCACAAGAGCTTACAATCTACTGAAAGGTGGGGGTGACACAAAGTACAGGGGCTTATTTACAAACATTGTCCAACCATCTTGAGAAAGTGTGGAATAGATAAGAGCAGAGTAAGTGGCCACCAGCCAGCCTGTGTAGAGCTTTTGGGTCTGATGGAGCTTGACAGTTATGTTCAGGAAAGTAGTGGATAACCTATGTCTAAATGACTTCTATTAGGGAGAATGATAGGCCACTCTGAAAAGATGTGTTTTTAGGGAGCGCCTAAAACTACAGTGCCTACAAGTAGTATTCAACCCCCTGCAGATTTAGGTGGTTTGATAAGATGCAAATAAGTTAGAGCCTTCAAACTGCAAACGAGAGTAGGATTTATTAACAGAAGCATAAATCTTACAAACCAAAAAGTTATGTTGCTCAGTTGAATTTTAATAAATTTTAAACATAAAAGTGTGGGTCAATTATTATTCAACCCCTCAAACCACCAGCATTCTGTTTGGTTCCCCTAAAGTATTAAGAAGTAGTTCAGGCACAAAGAACAATGAGCTTCACATGTGTGGATTAATTATCTCTTTTCTGACTATTTAAGACCCTCCCCAAACTTGTGAACAGCACTCATACATGGTCAACATGGGAAAGACAAAGGAGCATTCCAAGGCCATCAGAGACAAGATTGTGGAGGGTCACAAGGCTGGCAAAGGGTACAAAACCCTTTCCAAGGAGTTGGGCCTACCTGTCTCCACTGTTGGGAGCATCATCCGGAAGTGGAAAGCTTATGGAACTACTGTTAGCCTTCCACGGCCTGGACAGCCTTTGAAAGTTTCCTCCCGTGCCGAGGCCAGGCTTGTCCGAAGAGTCAAGGCTAACCCAAGGACAACAAGGAAGAAGCTCCGGGAAGATCTCATGGCAGTGGGGACATTGGTTTCAGTCAATACCATAAGTAACGTACTCCACCGCAATGGTCTCTGTTCCAGACGAGCCCGTAAGGTACCTTTACTTTCAAAGCGTCATGTCAAGGCTCGTCTACAGTTTGCTCATGATCACTTGGAGGACTCTGAGACAGACTGGTTCAAGTTTCTATGGTCTGATGAGACCAAGATCGAGATCTTTGGTGCCAACCACACACGTGACGTTTGGAGACTGGATGGCACTGCATACGACCCCAAGAATACCATCCCTACAGTCAAGCATGGTGGTGGCAGCATCATGCTGTGGGGCTGTTTCTCAGCCAAGGGGCCTGGCCATCTGGTCCGCATCCATGGGAAGATGGATAGCACGGCCTACCTGGAGATTTTGGCCAAGAACCTCCGCTCCTCCATCAAGGATCTTAAGATGGGTCGTAATTTCATCTTCCAACAAGACAACGACCCAAAGCACACAGCCAAGAAAACCAAGGCCTGGTTCAAGAGGGAAAAAATCAAGGTGATGGAGTGGCCTAGTCAGTCTCCTGACCTTAACCCAATTGAAAACTTGTGGAAGGAGCTCAAGATTAAAGTCCACATGAGACACCCAAAGAACCTAGATAACTTGGAGAAGATCTGCATGGAGGAGTGGGCTAAGGTAACTCCAGAGACCTGTGCCGGCCTGATCAGGTCTTATAAAAGACGATTATTAGCTGTAATTGCAAACAAGGGTTATTCCACAAAATATTAAACCTAGGGGTTGAATAATAATTGACCCACACTTTTATGTTTAAAATTGATAAAAATTCAACTGAGCAACATAACTTTTTGGTTTGTAAGATTTATGCTTCTGTTAATAAATCCTACTCTCGTTTGCAGTTTGAAGGCTCTAACTTATTTGCATCTTATCAAACCACCTAAATCTGCAGGGGGTTGAATACTACTTGTAGGCACTGTATGTAAGTTGTGGGTAGTCCTAATTTCTTGGGGTAAAGCATTCCAGAGGATTGGTGCAGCTCGGGAGAAGTCTTGGAGTCGTCAACGATAGGTTCAGGTTAGTGCAGATGTTAGTCTCAAGTCATTGCCATTGTAATGGCCAAACATGTAAGTGCACCTTCCCACCTATTTGTCTTCCATCTATCTCCACCCTTCCATCACTCTATGAAGCCAGAGCTGTCAATCAAAGAGAAGAGTGGAGATAGAGGGAAACAAGCAGGTGGGAGGTTGCACTTTCATGTTTGGCCATGATGCACCAAATCCCTGGGCTTGGTTTGAATAATCATTTTGTGCTGATGGAGTCCGTTGAATAAAGTGACCTTCAGACGACTCGCACATGGTAACCATTGTGCCTTTATTAGGAGACGTAATCAGCTCACCTAGCCCAGGTGCACGGGTCACAATCCACAGGACATTAGTGTGTCTCTATGATTAGTATATGGTTCTTTCTGAGCTGTGACACCTGAGTTCTGTAGGTATCAGTGACTTAGTGGTAGTAAGGGTAACCATAATGTCCCATGACGTGGAAATCACAACACGTTGGATATCCATTGTATTATTAACTGTCTTGCTTTGCAACAGGTTTGCCTTTTTTAATTTTGTTTCCTCCCCTCTGATGTCGTTTACTCCTTCCTTCTTCATTTTTCAGCCATTGTATTTGCATAATCTCTTTATAGTTATGATAGAAGTATCCTTTTTTACCTGCTGTACTGTGTATAAACTTAAGATTTCAGTAGAAAAATTAAACTACTTCTTGTAGGTTCTTCATACATGCCTTTGCAGCTGAGTTCAAGCTATCTGATTACACTTCGTCATGTATGTCAGTAAGTGGTCTATACGGGCATCAAGAGAAATGCTAGTCTAAGCACCCAACAGAATCAGTTTATTTGTGAAGACTGAATCATAAGGCAACGTGGTGCAGCTGGCGGCATAGCCGAAGCTCCACCCACCCTGCTTGGCCGATGGCGCGTGCAGCCGACGCATCATGTGATCTCACCTTCAGCCTCTGCTTTCTCATATGTCTGCAGGATCCAGAGTTATGTAAAAGGCACTGAATATAAATGCATTAATCTGATTAATTTCCATGGACTTGTGCTGTATGCAGGATTGTGTAGTCCAGGCATACATGTTTGCATGGTATTTATTACATATAATGATGACCTTTACACCTCTGCACACAGTTACTTGATAGGAAAATTGTGCCTGTCGTCTCTGTATCCGTAATAGACACATGCACGTTGTGTTTTTTTTTTTTCTTTCCAAAGAGGTGGTTACACCATGTAACTGCAGGACAAGGATCTGTACTCGGTGTATCTGCAGGAGGCAAAGCGCTTGGCTATGTAGCAGTCAGTTAGATGTGACCTTGTCAGCATGCAGACAGAGAGGCCGCTGGTTCCCTGCCCTGCCGCTCTGTGAATGACGTCCTGTTAGTTCCCTTTCCGGATGTGATCTCTATAGAGAGGCCGCCGAGCCCCAAGGAAAGAATATGCTTTTTCATGGAGGCTTAAAGCAGCGATGAGGAGAATGGTCTTCCTCCTGAGCCTGCAGCCTCTGTGCCCACTAGACATGTGTAGTGTCTTCAGCTGCTCCCTCCGTCATAGACGTCTTCACATCATAATATACTAAACTGAATTTTACAAGAACAGTACTGAAAAACTAAAGGAAACATATCCCTGACCGGCATGTTTGTGCATCTTTTTTTTTTTTTTTTTTTTCTTGAATTTCATGGAAATGCAACTTGTAGGGCAGCGGATTATGCACAGTCTGCCCGTCTGTGCCTGATAGGGGTGGTTATACCATGGTTGTATACCTGTCACATCTGAGCTTATTTTTACAACAAGCTTTGCAGCAGGAACTGCTCAAACCACTGCTGGATTACATTTTATGCCTTATATCATGGCGTAAAGCCCCATTCCCTCATTAAAAATGCATCTACTAAGATAATTCTGTTTGCAGTAGCAGAGAGTCAGGGTTGGACCCGGGAAGGTGAATACCTGTTATGTCACTTATTTTACAGATATACAAGGCTTTGGAGAGAAGTTTTCTTAAAGTAGAAAACTCCTGTAAAGGGAATCTGTCAGCAGGTTTTTGCTACCTCATCCAAGAGCATCATGATGTAGGCAAAGAGACTCTGAATGCAATGATGTATCACTTAGATTATTGGGTGCAGCCATTCTGACACATTGAAAGGTTTTAGATTAAAATAAGCCATACAGGAGAGCTGTCCCCGCCAATACCAGTCTCTCTACATACATTGTACATTGGCTGTGAGGTGCCAATCAGAGGAGGGGGTGCGTCAGACTGCTGTCCGCCTGACAAAGTAGTCCTGCAATGGAATCACAAGCTGATAAAGCCTTTAGGTTACTTAAACAATAGCACTTAGCCTGATAAGAGAGGCACTGTTGATTTTGTTTTCTAATCCTTACAGCATGCTGTCCTCAGCTTACACAGCAAAACATTGCTGACAGATTTCCTTTAACATACTTAACATTGTAACAACAACACACTTTAAATTGAAGGTGCCGCATTACCCTGGAGAAACCTTTCACAGGGAGGTAATTATACTGCTGGTACTTTTTCAAGAGTGTATAAGGAAGCTGAATGACTTAGAAGAAACGAAGACCCAAATGGAAAGAACTAATAATCTTCAAGTATGTGTTGGTTTTAGTGGGATATAAACCCAAACTCGAGTGCTGGAAAGTGACAGTCCTAACTGCTGACCCTCATTACTATCTCGATATTTCATGGTGGAATACGGAGACTCTTAAAGGCTTCATACGGGGACCAGAGACACACAAATGCCCATAGATTCTCGATATGCCGTGTAAGATTTGTATACACAGCTTTGCCACAAGCACAAGGTTAAAGCTAAACAAGTGATGATCTTCTCCAGGTAACGTCCACGTTTCCCCGAGCGCTGATCTCATGGCCTGCAGCTACTAGGGTGGATATATTAGGTGTACAAACATCTGTGGACGTACGGAGACCAGTGAGAGAGGGATGTGTAACTGTCCTGTATCTACAGTATAGCCATGATAACATGGGAGCCAATGCTGATCCCTCTCTCTCATTTCACCCTGGCACAAGAGGAGCCAGGAGCCGGAGTCGAGTCTCACGAGTCACAATTAGAGCAGTAAAAGGCTTACAGCTTGTGAAGAGGAAATCCCCTCTATCGGAGCGCTCGAGAAAGGAAACCGACCCCCAGATTGGGAGCAGGTCCCATTATTTGTACGTTATATCCACTCACTGGGGACTCTTCTTCTCATAACCTCAGAAGTATCTATTCTCTTTTTTAGCAGCTTCTGACCTTAACCCTTCTGGTGTCTTTGTCAGGAGAGTTTGTGTGTATAGTAACTATATTTGGTTATAGAGTATCACATGAAATAACCGTGGTTTATGACTACGACAGCTAGCAATGAAGAATAAAATCATACAAGTCATCGAATGTGTATTAAGGTGTCTTAAAGGGAGCCTGTCATGTCCTTTTTTTTTATAATTGCCCCAATGTTATTTAGATCATACACTGAGCATCACTAACCAGTTTTTTTTTTTTTTTTTTTAAATCTATGTATTTATCATAAAAAAGCACTTTAGATGCTTAGATGTTTGCATTAGGTACCTGTACGACAGTCATCAGGGTGGATACTTCAGCTGGAATCAGTCATCACTTCTGTCATGCAGTTTTTTAAACATAGTTACGCCCCCTGCAGTGTAATATATTAACATCACCAAGGGACCTGCAAGAAATTCACATGCTGTAAAGGACCCGTGGTGATGTCACGACCATGGTAACATAATGGGTGGAGCTAATTCTAAATCCACATGGTCGTGACATCACCACGGGTCCTTCAACAGCATGAATTAATTTCTGCAGTTCCCTCAGTGATGTTAATATATTACACTGCTGGGTGTGTAACTGTTTAAAAAACTGCATGACAGAAGTGACTGATTCCTGCTGAAGTATCCACCCCGATAACTGTGCAGGTACCTAATGCAAACATCTAAGCATTGTGAGGCACCGCCGGCATGATCCTCATGGCCGGGGTACATCACATGTAGGATCAAGGTATGATCCTGTGCACACTGGCCGGTTTGACTGTGATAATACTGTGTGAACCAACTTGAGACACAGGGTTTCATGAGCCTAATGAGCGGCAGTGAGAGTGTGATGAGATCGAGGAGTCCATGAGGAAAAGGATGTAAGGGCTGAGTGCTGACAACCCGGAACACAGGGAGTTAACCTGAGCTGTGTGACAGGCTGATTACCAGCAGCTGAGGGGGTGTGTCCATGTGGGAGTGGCTGGCACGATAAGAGGCATTCAGATTCTGGAAGCTGAGATCCTGCTGAGATTCATCCAGAGATTGCCAGCCTGAGAGCATGTGGGCTGAGAGCAGCCTGAGTGCAGAGCAGTCCAAGGCTCTGTGTGTGGACACGGGAGCATGCTAGCTCCCTGCCGGTGCCGAGGTCCGGGGTCGTGACAGCACCTGGAGGGGGAAGCCGTGGCTGACCCGGTGGACGCTAGACCGGACGTGGGTCACCTCACGTCCAGGAAGGAGCCTGTGGGGATGCCTGGTGGAACCTGTGATGTTTGAATGATGGATCACATACGGTATGTAAGGTCCCGGTCAGGCAGGACTCCTGACCGGGACCTTACATACCTTATGTGATCCATCATTCAAACGTCCATGGATCACACACCTGCTCACAGCCCATCATAAAACATCCATGGACTGTGGCCCCTCCATGACCATAACAGGGACCTGGTCAACCGTAGAATCCGGGCTAACCATGCGTCACCATGGCCTACTCACCACGGTACGGGCTATCAGTCGCCACCAAACCTCCATCTCATGGCAGGTCTCCAGGTCCACGACTGTACCCTGCGTCTGAGTAGCACCCTAATGGATCAGCCATGGTTCCCTTCTAGGAGCCTTCGTGACCCCTGTCTCTGGCCACAGGCACACCCACACCATTAGAGATCGTGGTTGAGGGACGGGTACCCTCTGCAAGCAGTAGGGCAAGCCTCCCTCTCGTCCCACAGGGACGGAACGCCTCCAACATCATCCATACTAGCTGGGTCACTCTCTCCCCACATCATTATACATGGGTCTTACGTATAGGCCATCATCTCTCATTCAGGGCCATTACCTAAGCCCTCATACACATAGTTAAAACACATTCTGATTCATCAGGTCCTTTAACCGAGCACTCTGACTCGGACCCAAAGGCGGTCTATGCCCGCCTGGCACACTACATACGATTGCCTCCAAAGGCTATATACATTCGCCTCCCGAAGGGCTACTCTCATTCCGGTTCATCAGGACCTTTAACTGACTCCACTGAGTCGGTCCCAAGGGCGGTCTATACTCGCCTAGCATGATTTACACACAAGGTGCACAGTTCACACAATCATTCAGGAACTGCTTTTCTTACCGGGCACGGATCCGGGTCTCGCTACCTGTGTCACAGGTTCCACCAGGCATCCCCACAGGCTCCTTCCCGGACGTGAGGTGACCCACGTCCGGTCTAGCGTCCACCGGGTCAGCCACGGCTTCCCCCTCCAGGTGCTGTCACGACCCCGGACCTCGGCACCGGCAGGGAGCTAGCATGCTCCCGTGTCCACACACAGAGCCTTGGACTGCTCTGCACTCAGGCTGCTCTCAGCCCACATGCTCTCAGGCTGGCAATCTCTGGATGAATCTTGGCAGCTTCCAGAATCTGAATGCCTCTTATCATGCCAGCCACTCCCACATGGACACACCCCCTCAGCTGTTGGTAATCAGCCTGTCACACAGCTCAGGTTAACTCCCTGTGTTCCGGGTTGTCAGCACTCAGCCCTTACATCCTTTTCCTCATGGACTCCTCGATCTCATCCCACTCTCACTGCCGCTCATTAGGCTCATGAAACCCTGTGTCTCAAGTTGGTTCACACAGTATTATCACAGTCAAACCGGCCAGTGTGCACAGGATCATACCTTGATCCTACATGTGATGTACCCCGGCCATGAGGATCATGCCGGCGGTGCCTCACAGCATATAAAGTGCTATTTTATGATAAATTATATAGATTTTTTTTTTTTGTAAACCAGGTTAGTGATGCTCAGTGCATGATCTAAATAACAATGGGGAGCGATTAAAAACAAAAAGGACATGACAGGTTCCCTTTAAACACTCGTGCAGTTTTTGAAGCCAGACATAGGATATATAAAAAGAGAAGGATTTAGTCCTCTCTATACATTTTCTTTGACTTTTTCCTTGTGAATTTAGACTCTGGTTTACAGCTGAGGCACAAAGGTTGTCATCCAGCAACACATAAATGAGAGCGGCCCGCGGCTCGGTTCTGGATGTTGGATGCCACAGTTCACACATTGGTGGCCTTTCCTATAGATCCCCCGTAAATGTTATATCCTGGAAATAAATAACACTTGGACAGTACACTTGACTGTTCCTCCAAGAGCCGGGATCAACCCTAAATTTCACAAAGGCAGAGAACAAGGGGCGCTTTACATGACTGACACTCCTTCAGGAATCCTTCTATAACTTATTATACATTGTAATTGCTCAACTTTTAACAATGATCGTCTGTGGCAGTGCCCCGAGATTGGATCTTTTTTTTTTACTTGTTAGTGAAAGGGTTAAAACAACAGGGGTTTAGAAGTCCGGAGAACAGAGAGATGAATAATACACATTGAATCATTGATTTCTTATTTACAAAGGCCTCACTGACTTGATAAGTAGCATTTCACTCAAGCACCTCTCTCACTTTAATCCTGCATCCGCTGGCAGGCTGAAGCATCACATAAACCAGCTGTGCTATGAGGGGACTAAGCCAAAGGGACTGTGCTGGTATTTACCTTCCTAATGTGCTGTATGGACACAGACGCTCTGCCTGCACCTCACTGCATCAGGAGGAGCCGAGCAGCCGCCATTTATATACTTACGGTACATCTCCTTACAACGTGTACACGATTCATGTGTGGACCTTCCTAATGTGCTGTATGGACACATCCACTCTGCCTGCACCTCACTGCATCAGGAGGAGCCGAGCAGCCACCATTTATATACTTACATCTCCTTACAACGTGTACACGATTCATGTGTGGACCTTCCTAATGTGCTGTATGGACACAGCCGCTCTGCCTGCACCTCACTACATCAGGAGGAGCGGAGCAGCCACCATTTATATACTTACACCTCCTTACAACGTGTACACGATTCATGTGTGGACCTTCCTAATGTGCTGTATGGACACAGCGCCGCCTGCCTGCACCTCACTACATCAGGAGGAGCGGAGCAGCCACCATTTATATACTTACATCTCCTTACAACATGTACACGATTCATGTGTGGACCTTCCTAATGTGCTGTATGGACACAGCCGCTCTGCCTGCACCTCACTACATCAGGAGGAGCGGAGCAGCCACCATTTATATACTTACACCTCCTTACAACGTGTACACGATTCATGTGTGGACATTCCTAATGTGCTGTATGGACACAGCCGCTCTGCTGCACCTCACTACATCAGGAGGAGCGGAGCAGCCACCATTTATATAGTCACATCTCCTTACAACGTGTACACGATTCATGTGTGGACCTTCCTAATGTGCTGTATGGACACAGCCGCTCTGCCTGCACCTCACTACATCAGGAGAAGCGGAGCAGCCACCATTTATATAGTCACATCTCCTTACAACGTGTACACGATTCATGTACGGACCTTCCTAATGTGCTGTATGGACACAGCCGCTCTGCCTGCACCTCACTACATCAGGAGGAGCGGAGCAGCCACCATTTATATAGTCATATCTCCTTACAACGTGTACACGATTCATGTGTGGACCTTCCTAATGTGCTGTATGGACACAGCCGCTCTGCCTGCACCTCACTGCATCAGGAGGAGCGGAGCAGCCACCATTTATATACTTCACCTCCTTACAACGTTACACGATTCATGTACGGACTTCTAGCACCAAATGGTAAATTAGCAGAGAGTGGTCTCGTGAGGAACATTTATAAAAAATTGTCACACCTTTTGTGGAATTGAAACATGAATTTTTGCCAAGTGCAATTATTGCCTGGTTGACCTTTTTTTGCATGTTCTCCTTGTGGCTCATTCTCATTAAATGTGACATCATGAGCCTACACTGTTGATTAGGATGTGAGGTTTTGAACTTATTTCTCCAGAACTGCTTTTAAAAGCTACATGTAACTGATCTGTAGGCACTCCATGTACCTCTCTATGGACCATTCCATGTACCACCCCATGTATCACTCCATGTACCATTCCATTTACTACCACATGTACCACCCCATGGACCAATCCATGTACCACCCAACGTACCACTCACCAATAAATGTACCACCCCCATGTTCCACTCCATGTACCACCCCATATACCACCCTCTGTACTATTGCATGTACCAATCAATGTAAAACCCCATGGACCAATCCATGTACCACCCCATGTACCACTTCAGGTACTATTCCATGTACCACTCCATGTACTACCCCATGTACCATTCCATGGACCTCCCCATGTACTACTCCATGGACCAATCTATGTACAACCCAATGTATCCATCAATAAATGTACAACCCCATGTACCATTTCCATTGTACCACCCCATGTACCAATCTATGTACCACTCCATGTACCATTCCAGGTACCACCCACATGAATCATTCCAGATACCACCCTATGTACGACTCCATGTACCAACCCAAGTAGCACATACACACTAGTGCAGTTCTGAACACCATGTTCTCCGTTAGTGGCAATGCTTGTATAAAAGAATGTGGCACATGTTGGTGCTTGTATACCTGCAGATAGTCAGTGGTACGATAAATGTCATAAAACATATCTGCAAATTTGCACATCAGTGAGGAAGTGGATAAACTCCAGCGCCACTTTTAGGGGTTCTGATCTGGCACAAATCCCTAGTCATATTAAAAGGCTTGTCAGAAAGCGACTATGACTTTGAGGAGCTACCTAAAGGTGGCGCTGGAGTTTATCCACTTCCTCACTGAAGTGCAAATTAGCATATTTCCTAGAGGAGGGATGTGGCTTTAAATCTCCTTGCCTACTTAACTGTCTTCTTATGGCTGCAGGCAAACTCCTCTCCATAAGGTAGATAGCAAGTTCCCCAGACCCCATAAAACATATCTGTAAGATGGCAATGGGCATAACCTTGTGTTTTTCATAGACATCAAATGTTATACATCTTTTTAAGGCTGTCTGTCCTTTTACACAAAATCTGTGGAAAGCAATAGTTTTACTATTGTCAACCCTCATAAGTTAAAACTGATTTTGATGTACGTACAACTGTAATATGTCCAGGTATAGTCCAAGTTTTCATGAAAAGCTCTTCCTGTATGACTGAAATCAGGTATGTGTGCACAGTTACCTCCCCCTATGACTGAAGCCAGGTATGTGTGTGCAGTCACCTCTCCTATGACTGAAGCCAGGTATGTGTGTGCAGTCACCTCCCCTATGACTGAAGCCAGGTATGTGTGTGCAGTCACCTCCCCTATGACTGAAGCCAGGTATATGTGTGCAGTCACCTCCCCTATGACTGAAGCACGGTATGTGTGGGCAGTCACCTCCCCTATGACTGAAGCCAGGTATATTGTTGCAGTCACCTCCCCTATGACTGAAGCACGGTATGTGTGTGCAGTCACCTCCCCTATGACTGAAGCCGGTATTGTGGTGCAGTCACCTCCCCGTATGACTGAAGACAGCCGCGTTTTTTTCGCGGCCCGCACCTGCCGCAAGTGCAAAACCGCACCTGCCGCAAGTCCGCCTATACCTTGTATGGCGTTTACCGCAACCGTGCCGCAAGTGCAGCCGGCATGCGGTAATCGCAGCAGATGCGGTTTTTTCACCGCATCTGCCGCGAATTTCAAAAAACGCTGATGTGAAAGGGCCTTTAGAGATGCACATTGCTTCATTTATAACACATTGGGGCGGTTTAATCACAAATCAACATGACCAGTTCCCTTTAAGGCAGTGGATGGCGAGTGGTGTTGGAGGAATCACCATTTTTAGATAAAGTGATTTCAGATAATGTCTATCAAATGAGATCAAGCAGCCTGAACATACAGTGCCATTTAATGATCAGATCTGGTCTTAATACAGCTAGTTCTGACCAATAGAAATCTATTTCATTTGGTAAATACTGGTCAGATTTCCTTGAAGGAGTTGTTATTTATGGACAGTTGTGGGGATGTAGATATTGCTTTATTCCTTGGAATCATTGATAATCCCGGCAGCCTACGTTGCCGGCTCTAGCGCTCGTGTCATACCTCGTCTCTTGCGGTAGCTCCGGATGTTCTGCTCCTCCTTCCCTGACCTCCAGCATGGTAGCAGAGATGCATCCCCTCGGGATTGGGCTCTGGTGCTGAGGATAGTGGGATGTATTCCTTTGATACTATCTTCACTCCCAGAGATGGAGAACAGAAAAGAAAAAAAAAATGAAAAGAAATGCTTTAATACCACAAGGAAGACGTGATGATTTTCTTAAGAAATGAAGGGCTCGTCGGAGATGTAGCAATCTGTGCCACACAGGCTGCACTGTTTAAAATCATAGTGTTAATTTGAAGTCCTGAATGGTTTATTAGGCTGCTCGGGCTTTGTACTTTATTTAATGATCATCTTCTGGAGCATGTAACTCCTTTGCTTTTGATAACATCTCTCTTGTAATTGAAGCAGTTTGTCTCTTTGGTATGTATTATAATGTAGAGAGCTGCTTGGTGGGATGACATAGTGGGAGAATTCCTGACTAGTCACCCACGTTGGGGGCAGGCGCCTCCGTATTGTATAGGGCTCACAGGGGTTAGTGTGCCAACCCACACTTTTAGCGCACCACGGATCTGACCATAACGCCACCGCCTTACTTAACAGGCAATCAGCATTCTAATTAGAGATTAAAAGGTCACTGACTGCGTGAAATCACAACAGCCAAATATGATCTAGCAGTGCAGAAATAATGCAGTGGAGAAATCTCCCATAACTATAACTCACTGCTCTTTATTCTTTTATGTTTTACTCTCTGCAACACTGCTCTGCCAAAGGAATTATACCCCGCTATCTGAGCCTTATCGCAGATTTTGTACAGGAGATTGGAGGAAAGCATATTTTTCCCTTGCTCACTCTCCATCGGAATGTGACGTTAGGGGTCTATTTATTGATCTCTGGGTAGTGGAGCTGGAACATTTCATTTTATTTCACTCTGTCCGTTTGTACCTACATCAAATAGAAGCCGCATGTGTTTCCAAATTGTTCTTCTTGACACTTTATATTTGTATCCAGGCTCCAAAAATAGAGAATAAAGTGTTTTATTTGTACCGCGCTTCATGATTTTTTTTTTTACCCATTCTCTACTTTTTATTGTCTTTTCAAAATAATAGATCTTTTTCTTTTATCTGTTTCTGTTTGTATCGTCTTTTCCATTTCTTGTAAGCAGAATGCATTGGTCTCTAGATCGTCACCCTTTTACCTCTGCTTGGTGTTGGCACTTAGTGGGGTTCGTCTTGTATTAGTCATCCTTGTACCATCTGCCCCATTTATATCAGGACCATCGGAAGGCACTTTGTCTGCATACACTGCTTGCCTTAGGCTAGTGCTGCGAGCTCGGCTCAGCAGGAGCAAGCAAAATACCATTGCCTTAGTTTTATGTGACCATTTCTTATACGTTGTGACTAATGTGCCACAGCCATTGAGTAGGTTGTTATGAACACTTGTGTATATGACCTTCTGTTATGTAAGACAATGGCATTCGAGCCCACACAGTATGCTTATTTCAATAATGACTTTTTAACCATCGGTGCATACACTTTTAGGTCATATTGGACTTAAGGGTTTTTTTCTGCCATCTTTGTACCGTAATTAGTTAATTATGACTTCCCACATTCCCCATACTGATGGTCTCCATTGTTCCAATATTGATGATGTTAAAATCCATGTGACCGCTGCAGACAATTACTAACTGATGGTGCTATGTTTGGTATATGAATGGTTATGGCACTTGACTTGCAGAAAGACTGGCTGGAGCGGTGGTGAATTGGAACTATAATTTATGGTTACCGCATTGTGATATCCCATTTCCTGCTGTTGGGGAAATTTCAGAAAATGTGAGAAAACTTCATTATTCATTTCTGCTTCTTCCATTGTAATGGATGCCCTTCACACCTTTCGGGTGGGCTGTCCTCTTAATTGTCTGCCGCCGAATTGATGCTTTGTCTAAGTGTGTGCACGCCACCGTAAGAACCACACTGACAACCATGTCAAAGTAGAGCTTAATGACAAAGACCTTTATTAAGGGAGGGGTTAACAGTTTTATTACTTATCATTAAGGGGCATTCCTTAGGGGTGTTTCTAGGTGATTGCATCATATTATGCAGAATCTACATTTTATTCTGAAAAAAACATTCAATTATATTCTGTGGGTTAGTATTCCAATTCAGCCTTGGATTAGTACAGTCGGTACAGGAACATCTTGATAAGAGCTTCCACACTGCTACATCTATCTCAAAACATTATATCTAATATATAAAGCTGAATGTGTGTGTGTGTGTGTATGTATGTGTGTATGTATGTATGTCCGGGATTGGCATCTACACCGTCGCAACTACAGCCACAAAATTTTGTACAGTCACACGTCTGGACCCCGAGAGCGTCATAGGCTATGTTATGCGGCGAAATTTTAACCCCGCGCGTTCCAGTTCACCAAACAATTTTGCCCCTATCTACATAATGGGGGAAAAAGTGAATGGAAAAGTGTTGGAGGAAAATCGACAGCTGTCAGCTATAGCCACAAAATTTTGCACAATCACACGTCTGGACCCCGGGAGCGTCATAGGCTATGTTGTGAGGCGAAATTTTAACCCCACGCATTCCAATTCACCAAACAATTTTGCCCCTATCTACATAATGGGGAAAAAGTGATAGTTACCAGTTGACAGTTGTGAATGAGAGGGGCTTAATGACAGCACCAAAGACTAACAGCATATACCAGCATATAGTCACTATGGTGTGGCCCTAACATGAGATATTCACCACGCACGGGGACATGTATACACACCACACGCACACAAAGAGTAACAGCAAGTGTATAGTCGCCAAGGTGCAGCCCCAATATTGGATACTCACCACGCACCCGAGCAAACACACACCACAAAGAGACACACACAACACAGAGACACACCCCCACGGACACACACACCCTATAGCGACACATGCACTCACCCCACAGGGACACACACACACAACACAGACACACACACCACACAGACCCCCCCACAGGGACACGCACACATAGCCACCCTATAGGGACACATGTACTCAACCCACAGGGACACAGACACCACAAAGAGACACACACACCACACAGACCCCCCCACACACAGGGACACACACACATACACACCCTATAGGGACACATGCACTCACCCCACAGGGACACACACACACACACCACAAAGAGACACACACAACACAGATACACACACACCACACAGACCCCCCCCCCCCACAGGGTCACACACACATACACACCCCATAGGGACACATGCACTCACCCCACAGGGACACACACACACCACAAAGAGACACACACAACAGAAACACACACCACACAGACCCCCACAGGGACATACACACCCTATAGGGACACATGCACTCACCCCACAGGGACACACACACACACACCCAGGGACACACACACCACAAAGAGACACACACACCACACAGACCCCCCCACACAGGGACACACACACATACACACCCTATAGGGACACATGCACTCACCCCACAGGGACACACACACACACCACAAAGAGACACACACAACACAGATACACACACACCACACAGACCCCCCCCCCCACAGGGACACACACACATACACACCCCATAGGGACACATGCACTCACCCCACAGGGACACACACACACCACAAAGAGACACACACAACAGAAACACACACCACACAGACCCCCCCACAGGGACATACACACCCTATAGGGACACATGCACTCACCCCACAGGGACACACACACACACACCCCAGGGACACACACACCACACAGACAGACACAGATGTGCACAAATCACCTCACACAACTCGCCTCATACGTGTGCTATCTTTAATTTCCAAACATAAACATCTGATTAAAAACAGCCAATGTGCAACACATGTGCCATATAGGGAATTAAGGCAGATGTCGGTCACATGAGCTGTCTATTATGTGTATGTGTGAGGTAACATATACTGCCAGGCCAGGGGGAGGGTTTACTGTTGGCTGAAGATTTATTAGGCTGCCTATAGCAACCAATCACAGCTCAGCTTCTATTTTCTTACAGGTCATTAATATGACATATTCAAATTCTATTTTGTTATAGCTAACATCAGTTATTTATTAACCCGGGCGTAGCCGGTTACTACAGCTAGTATATATATAAAACTTGAGGAAAGTGCAAGGATTCACATTACCATACTGTTGGAAGGTTACTGAATGGCTTCAATAAACTTATATAAATTATTAACTATTTATTGCCATGACACATATTCTATTGTAGCGGCATACAGCCTCTATATCAAGCAGATTTTCACTATATATTTTAAGAATTTTTTGATCCTAGTGCTGCATTTGACATACTTAACCAATGCCAAGGGCCGCAAAATACTTAATGAGATGCTTACATGATTACATCACCAGAACCACCATGAGTGCACGAATATATCAGCCGAAGCACGTTGTGAGTATTTCAAGAAAATTTGGAAAAATTCTGCTCCAAAAAATTAGTGTGCACATACACACTATAATCTAAAAACTTGTATGTTTTTAGGAATTTTAAAGATTTAACATAGGCATGAAGCATGTTTTGGATTGCTACATGTGCACAAGATCAGAATCACCATCAGTACATGTTTTCAATATCAGAAACACTGTCAGTCCATTACTACAGCATCAGAACTACTGTCAGTAAATGACTGTAGAATCAAAACCACCGTCAATACATGATTGTAGCGCCAGAACCATCACCAGTCCATGACTGCAGCATCAGAGCTACTGTCAATACATGAATGAAGTGCCCAAACTAATCTCAGTATATGAATGTAAACCCAAACCACCGTCTGTATGATTGCAGCGTCAGAACCACTATTAATAAATAAACTGCAGCACCAGAACCATTGTCAGTAAATGACTGCAGCATCAGAACCACTCTCAGTGCATGAATGCATTGTCAGAACCTTCAGTAAATGAATGCAGTGTCAGAATCACCATCAACATATGAATGCAGTGTCAGAATCGTCAATACACAAATTCAGCACCAGAACCACCAACAGTACATGAATGCAGCGCAAGAACCAGTTAGTACATAAAAGCAGTACCAGAACCAACAACAGTACATGAATGCAGCGTCAGAACCACCACTAGTACATGAATGCAGTGCCAAAACCACTGTCAGTACATGAATGCAGCTCCAGAACCACCGTCAGCACATTTAAGCAGCGCCAACACCACCTTCAGTGGATGCAGCACCCATCTTAGTACAGCGATCAACTGTTATATCAGATCAGCCCCATATATAATTGTATTGCATGAACCTACCTATCCTAGTATGCCCTTAAGAATATTAAGGAGATGCTGGCAGTTGTTGTTAACAGTCATCGACAGACTGTGGACCATACAGGAACCAGAGTAGTGATGAGACCCAGGTACCTTATAGATGACGTCGTCTCTGATTTGGAGACGTGCCCATACCTTTTTGTCTCAATGAAGTACAGGTGCTATGAGATTCCACTCCCACAGTTCTTCTCTCCAGATTTCCCTGTTATCCATCTTCCATCTTCAGCAGCAGTTCCCCACACGATGTCCTTAAAAAGAAAAGCAGCATACTGCCTCATAAATATCTCTCCCATGCTGTGCCCCTGAATAAATAATTGCTGTGCTACACAATATCAGACCTACGTGTGCCCAACTGCAATATGTCCCCCCACTGCCCCTTTACAAAATATCCCCCCACATTGCCCCTCTCCAAAATGTCCCCCATATTGCCCCTCTCCAAAATGTCCCCCACACACTGCCCCTCTACAAAATATCCCCCACATTGCCCATCTCCGAAATGTGCCCCCTACATTGCCCCTCTACAAAACATCCCCCCACATTGCCCCTCTCCAAAATGTGTGTGTCCCCCCACATAGCCCATCTCCAAAATGTCTCCCCACACTGCCTCTCTACAAAATGCCCCTCCACACTGCCCACTCCATCATAGTCCCCCACAATGACCCACTCCAAAATATCTCCCCCTCCCAATGATGGTGGTAAAAAGGGATATATAGGATGGTTTAAGAGGCTGGACAACTCCCTTCCATCAGTTTTTTCCTTCGCAAACCTTAAAGCGAACCTGTCACCCCCCCGGGCATCAAAAGCTCTAATAGCCACCTTCTGCAGCACTAAGGCTGCATTCTGAGAAGGTGGCTATAGGCTTTTGATGCCCTTTATAGTATGAAATATTAAGTTAGGTAAATGCTCACTCTTCTGAAGATCGAAGACCGGGAGGCGGGTTTCACGCTCCTCCGGCCCGCCCCCTCTTGTCAATCATTGTGCGCGCCTGCTGCTGTCTCCCCTCAGTGTGGAAAATGAACGCTCGTCTCCATTCTCCTGTATGGAGCCGCGCATGCGCTGTGCGCCCGGTGTCCAGGAAGTCGACACCGGGCGCACAGCGCATGCGCGGCTCCGTGCATGAGAACGGAGACGCGCGTTCATTTTCCACACTGAGGGGAGACAGCAGCAGGCGCGCACAATGATTGACAAGAGGGGGCGGGCCGGAGGAGCGTGAAACCCCGCCTCCCGGTCTTCGATCTTCAGAAGAGTGAGCATTTACCTAACTTAATATTTAATACTATAAAGGGCATCAAAAGCCTATAGCCACCTTCTCAGAATGCAGCCTTAGTGCTGCAGAAGGTGGCTATTAGAGCTTTTGATGCCCGGGGGGGGTGACAGGTTCGCTTTAACTCTTGCCATTATTATTAGTTTTCAGTACACAAAACATGGCTGCTTGGAGTTGAGCTTATATTGTGTCAGTTCTTGAACTTTAATGCCAACTTTTAAGCCCCCACATATACAATAGTTAGCTGTTCTTACAGCCAACAGCTATCTATCCTGACTACCCCCTACCACTCTGATGGTGGTTTATCTCCAAAAGAATCAGCAGTCAGAAATTCCCCTCCCGATATCATGCACAAAAATGGGGTTGGGTAGACCGTCATCGAATCCTGCTGATAGTCTAATGCAAGGGTCCCCACCCTGTGGCTCGAGAGCTGCATGTGGCTTGCTCTGTCTTTCAACTTTGTGCATAAATACCAGGTTTAGCAAACAGCTATGAAGAGCAGGTCTCCAGATGATGACACTTGTGAGTAGCCTCACACAGAAGAGCAGATCTGAATGGGAGTAAGGCAGGACCCCTGGACCATAGTGTACTATTTCTGTGATTTCTGGGGAAAAGTTTTGGCTGTCATTATACTGGTAATGGGGGCTCAGGGTGTCACTACTGTGTAGGGGTGGAAGGTGGATGTGGCTCTTAACCCTCAGAGCTGAATTGGCTCTAAAGGTCAGAAAGGTTGGGGACCTTTGGTCTAATGTGTGTGGAGACCTTTTGGCTCTGTTCACTTTTGTCATTATAGAAAGAAAATAATGAACTAACATCAGAGTTGGATCTGGTACATGACTTAGGCCACATTCACATCAGCAGTTCTCAGCATTTGCCGGATCTGCCGGATGCTGGAACACTTGCGGCAATTCTTGGTTTGGCCTAATGCATTCCCTGTGGGACTTGCGGACATGTGCTGCACTTGCGGTTTTGCCGCGATCTGGCCAATCTGGCACTTGCGGCAACAGACAAAAAATGCTGCTAGCTGTGGTTTTTATTTGCCGCAAGTGCAAAATCACAAGTGCCGCATATGTCCGCAAGTCCCATAGGGAATGCATTAGGTCGAACACAGTCTTGCCGCAAGTGTTCTGGCTGAGAACCGCTGATGTGAAAGCAGCCTTACTCCAATGTTGCTTCTGACAGGTCCATTGATTATTATGGGGCCCTTTGGGTTTTCATTATGATGCCCATCATTTCTACGTCAGGAGCTCCAGCATGCGGATGTGAGCCAGCCTTAATAATGTTGCCTATTTTCGTCTTGGCGTTATCCCATTCCCCCTCTTCGGCTCTCTTCCTTCTCTTCCTCTCCTCTCTCTGTACCATGTCTCCGCAGCGCCTTCTCTCTGCTGTCAGTTCAGACACTGGCTGCTGTTTATATCAGCTATTCTCCCAGTAGCTCAATAGATCAACTTCTCTTGTAAAGTGTTGCAATGTAAATTGACAGCTGGGAAATGTGCATAAAGCAAAGAGTTACAATGTGCACAGCTGACTGAAACATTGGATTCTTCCTTGTAAGCTGTTTCAGTTGACTGTGTAACATTGTAACTCTTTGCACTCAGGTCTCAGTTTACATGGAAACATTGTTATAATGAAGATAATAATGTGCTTGTACAAAGCGTTATCAGGTCAGGAGCAGGGCATACTAATTTAGTGCTTCACTAGGAGAGAAGTGGAGCACACCACAGATAATTCTTTATGGTTTAGTGCACCATCCTCCGTGTAACACGCTACCAATATTTCCAATATCTTTAGGTGCAACGTTGTAATTCCGTCCCTATTTGTAGGAAGATCTAAGTGTCAGTGTGGTCATCAGATATATTATACGGTGACCTCCTTTTAGTAATTTCTTAGTGCTCTTCTATTAAAGACACAAATGAAAACTTTTTATCTTTTGAGTAGTGATATTGAGATTTAACACCAATTTTAAGCATTGGAATCAATATTAGGCACATTCATCCAGATTTTTCTGCCTTCATATTGACCAAAGAAACTATATATCTGTATATATTTTATCTCAACTTCTGGAGTTACTTAAATCCAAGACATGCTACAAAGGGACTTAGAACATGGAGCTTCAGTTAGCAATATTTCGTTGACGTTACCTAATGCTGGTTGCACACTGGACCCCTTAAAAATTGCTGCCCGTGGCATGTACACCATAATCCAGTCTCAAGTACTCATTCATTCTGGGGTTCTAGATCTCATTTGTGTCTGAACAGTTTTTTTTTTTTTTTAACATCTGAGCTGGACACATCTGTGGCAAAGTTGTACAACTGAGGGTATGTGCCCACAGGAAGGTTTAGTGGCGTTCATACCGTCAGTAAACCGCTGGAAATTATCAGTTCTGAGCTCTGAAGTCTCCAGCTGTTTTCCGGTGTTTTTTTCCAGCGTGTGCACAGCGTTTTTCAGTCGGTTTTTCCAGCGGTTTTTCCGGTGGTTTTCTATGGAGGATTTTGTTCATGGAACCAATCAAAAACCGATGAGAAGAATTGACATGCTGTATGCTGCTAAACCGCTGGGAAACCGCTCAACCGCTGGCAGATCCGCTCACATAAACCGACTATGTGTGCACAGCGGTTTCTAAATTACATAGGGTTACTTGTAAGTCCTAACGCTGCTTAGGATTTACATAAATTTAAATAAAACCTATGCTAAACCGCCGGCGGTTTTCGCTGCTAAACCGACGTTAAACCTTCCTGTGGGCACATACCCTTATCCTCCAACCTGGCGTCTGTAGTAAGATCAGGAAACCCATGCTGCAACGCAATCTCAGGCAAGCACGGGTGCAGGGGCGTAACTGCAACAGGTGCAGGGGTTGCGATCGCACCCGGGCCATACTGTCTAGGGGGCGCCCAAAAGTCTCTTTGGCCTATCGAAAAAGACTAATACTATTAAAGAATTGCAATAATTGGGGCCCGGTTGGAGCTTTCGCATCATGGCCCCTGGCCCTGAAGTTACGCCACTGCACCGGATGCAATATATGAATGGGAACAATCCAACACAAATCTATGACTTCCATTTTACTATCAATTTTGCTCCATTTTTGTATCTTGCTGGTGAATAAAGAATACGGCAAGAAAGCTAAAACAAGCCTTAAGTTATAGGTTTGTAATTTTGTGAAACTTGAATGATCGGGGTGTAAGACCTATTCTATATCCATTAGCTACTGTGGAATATTCCCTATTCAATACGAGCAGCTACTTCAGGTGGGGGGGGAGGGGGACTGAGGCATTGCGTTCTGCGTTGGTGCTCTTCCAGATGGCTGTTTTTCTGGTGAGGTTTGTATGTTATATGTAGCATGTGTGTGTCTTCATTTTAGTATGATGTTTCTTTAGAGCGTTTAATCCTGCCACCGTCCTATGATGGATGCATCACAGCTTGCTGCCTGATGGCCTCTAATAAGGGGGTCTACAATGAGCCAAACCCAATCACGGAGCAATAAATGAAGGGGATCGGATCAAGGGTATCATCTCTTAGGCTGGCTTCACATTTGCGTATGGGAAGGCAGCGTTTTGCTGCGTTCCCATACGCAGTTAAACGCATGCGCACTGCGTTCCTATGTTTAACATAGGAACGCATGGTGCCTGCGTTTGCTGCGTTCGGGTGCGGATGCGGACGATATCTGCTGCTTCCGGTGTCCAGCATCCGCACCCGGGACGCAGCATGTTGGTTTTTTTTGTGCGTTTGGGGAGCTTGGACAATCAGCAAGCGTCCCCAAGCGTACAAAAAAAGCATTGTCTTCAATGGGTCCGCAGTGTCCTCTGCATGACACAGCAGGAGAACGCTGCGGACCCATTGAAAAATCTCCCGGTGGCCGCCGGTGATGTCACAGGAGCTCACCGACGGCCACCGGGAGATCAGCTGAGGCTCTGCTGTCCTCCTTCTCCCCGCCGCCTGTAATCTCATAGCGATGTCGGCGGGGAGAACAGCTGATCTGAAAGCTGTTTGAATCTTCCCGCGCCGACATCTCCTCACAGTGTCGGCGCGGGAAGATTCAAACAGCTCTCAGATCAGCTGTTCTCCCCGCCGACAGTCCCGGAGCTTACCGGCGGCCGGGGGGCGGAGATCTCCGGCGCTGATCTCCGCCTCCGGCCCGCCCCCGGACAGCGCCGATTGGCTGCCGGGCTCCATAGTGATGTGTCCGCAGGCGGACATTATCCGCTGCGGACACATCAAAGTGTCCCTGCTTCTGACAGCGTTTGTGTCTGCATGCCATCAGCATGCAGACACAAACGCTAATGTGAAGCCAGCCTTACACCATATGGACAACATGTTGCTTGTATAGCACATGCCTGTGTAAGGGATGGGAAGAAAGCAAGCTGGCAAGGGTATGGTCCTGATGGACATCCTTGTGACCTGGCAGTCATGTGGGTGACATGTACCACCTACCTAAACATTGCTGAAACCCAGCTCCGTCACATGGCGGTGGCATTTTATTCGGGCAGCGGACTCTTTGGTCAGGGGAAGTCTTCCCTTCCACTGTATTTGTAGTGTTCATTTGTGGTATTCACTGAGGAAGCTATAAGATAAATGCACCTCTCCACTCTATGTGTTTGCCATACAACAATTTTCCTGTTTTTCTGGCATCTTCAGTATGGCACTTTGCTGCACTATTCAATACAGTGGCATCTAGATTAAAAAGATACATTATCGGGAAATCTTAACTCGTATATATATGCGATGAACAATGAAAAGGCAGTATAATCAAAGCATATACATGGTGGGAAGATTTCCTGTAGTATATGTGTGATGGATACCACTGTACAGGAATACTTCACTGTAAAAAATAATACAATATTGCATATTATATGACCTTTCTTTATCTGGGTGTCACTGCATTGAATAGTGCAGCAAAATGTCATACTGTATACACCAGAATAAAGGAAAACCTTCAAATTACACATTGAGCAGCTATTTAATGTCCTGGAATTACAAAGCTACAATGTGGCTGGTCCAGGGGTACCATACTTTACAAAAGTGTACCATTTATTCCATCATCAACTTACAAAATATGACATTTTAGCCAAACAAATGTGTTTTTTATCAAGCTGGAATCAACACTGATGAAGCAAATTATTACACCATTTTTTTAAGTCCATTGGACGCTTCCACAATATTTGAGTTTTGCATGTAAGTACCGTACCCCATATGGATTCGTGGGCTTGGTGGATCTAACATCCAGTTGCTCATTATATTGTGAAAGTGTGGACAAACAATTGCTTCTAGGACAAGTCTTATCCATAGCGCCCCCACCGTATAATTTATAGGACTTAAAGGCAGGGCTGTGGAGTCAGAGTTGTGGAGTTGGAGTCAGAATCAGGGATATAGAGGAGTCGGATGTTTGGGTTGCTGGCTGCACACACAGCCAGGGTTGTGGAGTTAGAGTCGTGGAGTTGGAGTCGGATTCAGGGAAATAGAGATGTCGGATGTTTGGCTTACCGACTGCACAGCCATGGTTGTGGAGTCAGAGTCATGGAGTCGGTGTCCATTTTGGTGGCGTCGGAGTCAGATTCAGTGATATTGAAGAGTCAGGGTTGGAGTCGGATGTTTGTCTTACCGACTCCACAGTGCTGCTTAATGAGGTTGTCCTTTCATATTGGGGACCGATCCTTGGTGGTTGTCTGACAGTCGGTACCCCTACCGCTAACCTGTTGTGTTATTCAACTCCTCTGGAGCTAAACAGTGGGGGTGTCAGGTGATGGACCCCCAATTAATTTAATACTAATGATGTATCCTTAAGGATATCAATATTATATGCTCAAACACCCCCTTTAAGGGATCTGTTGGTGCCAGATAGAATAAAGCACTTTCCAATGTCTTGTGAATGATGCGCCTATTTCTTCTGCGCTCCAGCTGGAGTCCTCCACGGCTGTGGTTATTGGGAGTAATTCTTAAGAGTGGTGACCCCTTTTTATATCCGTTCATATTGTTTTTTGATATCCTATATATGTTTCTTTTGTGAATGACAATGTCTGAAATAAACTGAGAATAAATGGATGCAATGCATAGGAGTAGTGTGTGACTCCATGGATGTGGCGAGCGTTCTGCTGTGGCTTCATTCTCTTTCCCCCTTGCGAGCACTGAGCTCTGCTTCTCACAGTATGACAGCTCACTGGCTGTTAGGATTGATCAGGAGCCGCCTGGCAGCCAGTCACTGCTGTAATAGCACTTTAATGGATATGAGCTATTCACCCAGATCAGACTCAATGTCAAAGCAAGCGAAAATACAGCTGTCACTCCGGACACGGCCGGCACATGCAAACAGCTGCTTAATATACTGCAGAGTGCGGCTGGCTGCACAGGGTGTGCGTGCGCGGCGCTGTTTACTTAGCTGTCTGGAGAGATACCTGTGATGTGCACCTCTCCGCCTCATGCACATCTGCTGTATCGGTGGTGGAATGCTTCACCGTGTGCTGGGACTCCGATACTTACATCTTTACTATTTAGTCAAAATCTCAGATTTTTGTAGTTAGGAAATATCAGCCTTTGTGCAGCTTGTTGCCTCTCATGTCTCTCACCACCCATGCTGTCCATCACTACACTGATAATATCAGACCATAGAGGAAAAGGGAGCCTGGAGGAGGTCACCAGTGCCCATTGTAACCGTTTGTTGTGTGCACACATTGCGTTTTTATTGCATTTCTTAATGCGTTTTTGAGCTCAGATTTGTCCACAGACCTGAAGGTCAGCCTCCTTGCACACTTTGAGTATTTGGTGCAGATGTAATTCTGCGTCGTGTCATACTTGCAGTGTTATTGATGCAGATTTCAACTATAATAATGAATAGGAAAAATCTGCACTAAAAACGCACCCACCGAAAGCAAGTCAAAAACGCCCTTTTTATGGCTGCTCTTTTTCTTGCTAGGGATGCGGAAATTTCTGCACTAAATCCTATATATGTGCACATACCTTCTACTCAGTCCTAAATGGGCAAAGCTGCTTAGCCATTGACATTGCATTAATACATGCAAACACAATTCTGTGATGTATTAACAGAAGCATACAGTCTACATCACATGAAGTCATTATCACCCTCTACTCCTCTTTGGTCAGACCTCATCTGGATACTGTGTCCAGTTCTCGGAACCACATGTTATAAAAGACATCAACAATCTGGAGCAAGTTCAGAGGAGAGCGACCAGAATGGTGACCGGTCTGCAAGTCATGTCCTATGAGGAACAGTAACAGATTTGGGAATGTTTAGCTTAAAAAAAGAAGACTGAGAGGATAGATGTCTACAAATACTCAAGGGCTGTCACACTGTAGGGGGATCAGCTCTATTCCCATTTGTACAAGGAAAGACCTAGAAGTAGTGGGATGAAACTGAATGGGAGGAGACACAGATTAGATATTAGGAAAAAAAAATTTGACAGTGAGGTAAATCAACGAATGGAACAGGCGGCCACAAGATGTGGCGAGTTCTCCTCCAATGGAAGTCTTCACACAGAGGCTGGACAGACATCTGTCTGGGATGATGTAGTGAATCCTGCTTTGAGCAGGGGGTTGGAACAGATGACCCAGGAGGTCCCTTCTAACTCTACTATTCTATGATTTCCTACAATGTGTTCAGGTCCGATAACACCTCACGATTCCTCTCACTTCCAGCAATCACCTAAATCCTTGCCTCAGAAAGACGTTTTCATCATTATTGTGCTCCCCGCTGTAGAGAGGCGCCATTGTCACTTCTCTCTCTGAAATGTCACATTCTCATTTACAGATCATGTCTTTGATAATGCATAATACATGGCCAATAATTGCACAGACCTGAAGGACAGCTCTGCTTGGTGCCCCTGGACGTGTGGGCAGGACACTTTGTGAGTGTCTTCATGTCACCCTTGTCCATGTGTTATCAGTAACGGAGCACAATGTGGCTCGTATGGTGCTGTGATGCCATCATCTCTTTCCACCGGTGAGGATGTCTCTCTGCCTCTCAGCTCCACGCTCTTCTGTGTAGTATGGACACATTACACAATATAGGACTCATTACGGTACTTGACGTTGGCACACGACCATGTGTTGGACCCTTCGTCCCCTCCATGGTGTGGAAGGATTGTCGATCATTCAGCTTGGAAGGCGTTATGCTACGTAAAGCCACATTTATTCTTTTGAGGAGGTGGACTTTTTCTTGTCTTTCCCATCAGTCTTGGAAGTGATTTTTCTTTAATATGATGAATCCATTTTCTCATCTAAGTTGTGCGCTGTTGTTTGCTCTCTCGCTCGCAGCATTGCCATTATCTGACAGTTGCCATTTCTGGAAGCTGTGCTAGTCTGTATATGGCTGCCATCTCTCCATCGCCTCCCTTGGGCTCTGCGCTCTGTACAGTCTGTCTTCTCTCTGTCCATCATCTCATTTTTCATCCTGGGTTCTCCTGGGCCCTCCGTTCAGCTTTCAGCTGACCCCTGGATATTAGAATTTCTTCGCTCCTTGAGTCTCTTTTTGATACTTTCAGTTATGACACATTATACAAACACGTCTTTTTGTGTGAATTGTCCTTGTCCATCACATTCATCTTTGCATGTTTACTCTCCTGTTCTTCCCGCCATCTCCTCCCCTATAGACGGTATGCCCTTGTTTCCTTGCTTTCCGTGGCCTTGACACCTTTTAATCTCCGGAATAGCAGTAAGCAGTCACCTGAGGCATGGCAGATCCCTCATTCCTTGCCATGTTTTAATCTCTGCTGGCTGGAGCCCCACCTATGTGATGAATGATAAATTGGCACTGCGGTAGCCCGGCCTGTCACAGAACAGGCTCCAGGAGAACCTGCACACAATTAGCTAAATGAATGTCCTAATTGCCCTTGCTGGCTGAAGTAGCAAGGAGACTCCGGGCATGTGAGGGAAAGCAATGGAGAGGAATGTGCACAGCCTGCCCAGCTTCCCGGCACTCACATATATCACCCTTCATCATATCTTCTCATTTTTTACATTACATATTACAATTTTTATTGCATTGTGACCTCGTCTTGTTTTTTATTCTGCACGGTCACTGATCCCTCTCCTCCTCTTCTTTGCTGTTTATATCCTTCTTTGCTTACCGCTGTGTGTTAGACTTGCTACCGTCATGTCTCCCTCTCACTCTTCTTGTCTCCCCCTTTCCTTTTTTTCTTCATTTGTTCCCTTTCCTCTCTGTTCTGTTCTCCTGTCTTCCTCTCACATGCTCCATGTCAGTGCTCTCTGTGGCAGGCAGCAGGTTATTAAGCTGCGTGGCCCCCTCACCTGCCTCGTAATCTGTATTGATGGAATCAAGGACATTATCTCCTTAGCGGGAGCTGGGCCAGGCTTATTGCTTTCAGCGTGGCATGCTGGAAGAACAGGCCGGCTCCATTTATCACTCCCGTCTTCTCCAGACCCATACATCCCAACTGTCATATGCACAGGTACGCACCAAGACCTTTAAATGCAGACGCCCGGGCACGTCAGCACACTCTGCTGCCTGCAAGGAGACGGTGCAGCTTACATTCATTACCGGCAGTGCAGCCATGCATGGAGCAAAGGATCCATCAATGTTACAGGCGTCACAAAATATGCTAAAAATAATCTCTACTACTATCTTTATCTCTGGTAGCCATAGGTGTGTATACTTGATAGAAAAGCCAGTGCATTTCCATCCTGTATCCTTATTTAAAATAATGTATTATTATTTCATTTTTAGAACACCCGATTATTCATTGGGGCTGTACATGAGAAGGGGTTACATACAAAATACAAATATAAATTACAATGAACAAACTAATAGTGGTAGAGAGGGGAGAGGACCCTGCTCATGGTGGTTTATAGTCTACAGTACATTGGGGAGGAGACAGTAGGTCGGGAGTTTGTGGCCGCTCCGGTGGTGGTGAGGCGGCAGAATGGTCATTTTAGACTGTAAGCTTTCTGGGACAGATGGGTTTTCAAGTTCTGTCTGAGAGTTCCAAATATGAATAATCGGACATGTTGGGTCCAGGAATTCCAGAGGATGGGGGATATTCGGGAGAAGTCCTGCAGGCAATTGGGTGAGGAACCTATGAGCATGGAGGAGAGAAGGAGGTCTTGGAAGGATCACAGATTACATGTTGGAAGATATAGAGGGATTAGTTCAGAGATATACGTGGGGGGACAAGTTATTGATGGCTTTGTAGGCCAGTGTTAGCTGTTTGAATTGGATTCTTTGGGGAATTGGGAGCAAATGGAAGGATTTGTGGAGGGGAGTAGCGAAGAGAGACTTGGATTAGGTAGGCAGCAAATTAAGGACAGATTGGAGAGGTGCGTGAGTGTTAGCAGGGAGGCCACAGAGGAGGATGTTGCAGTAATCAAAGCAGGAGATGATGAGGGCATGTACAAGCATTTTAATAGATTGAGGGTTGAGGATAGGACGTATTCTGGAAATATTTGTTGTTGAGTAGGAGGCGAGCTGTTTACAGGCATAGCATTCCCATTACACAGTTTGTCCCATAAAAAATTCTTAAAATTACCACTTATTGCTTGCCAAGAAATCTGTACCAGACAGGACAGCAATCTTTCTCTGCAGCACAGTTAACATTACTCAGCAACACATCATGGAGAGCCAACTGTGATTTTTGTTTAAAGGGATCCTGTCACCTCCAGAACGCCTCCTAAGCTACAAAAACATGTCCCTGCAGCATCCATTCACTAATCTCACAATCCTTTTGTCTCAGAAAAGCATCCTGTGAAAGTGCATAAAAACGTTTTAATACTCACTCATTAGTGATTACAATTAACAGGGGCTATATTATTTAGTCCCTAGGGCGGGTTGTTTTGCAGCCTGAATGATCTAGCCTCTCTCTGTGCAGCTTCTGCTGTGATATGGAGCTTAAGGCAGGACTAATGATTTGCATTCTGTGAGTGATAGAGAGGGGGGAGGGTAATGCCTGCACAAGCAGAGGACACAGACAGAGAGAGGGTGGATCCTGGAGCCTGCAAAACAACACACCCTAAGGGCTAAAGAATATAGCCCCTGCTAATTATAATGCCTAATGAGTGAGTATTAAAACATTTTTATTCACTTTCACAGGATGCTTTTAGGAGACAAAAGGAGTGTGAGATTAGTGATGGGATGCTGCAGGGACATGTTTTGGTAGCTTAGGAGGCGTTCTGGAGGTGACAAGATGCCTTTAAGGCCAGCTTCGCACTACCATTTTCTGCAATCAGTCACAGATCCTTTTTTGCCCATTCACTTTGTGTCCAGTAAGCTACCTGAAGTAACAGGATTCTACTGGACACCATAAAGTGAATGGGCAAAAAAGGATCTGTGCCTGATTGCAGAAAATGGTAGTGTGAAACTGGCCTAAGCTGCATGTACGCGTCCTGCCTCCAGTAAAATACCAGCCACCATGTTCTTCTGTTCTCAGCGCTGCTCCGGTCCGTCACCTGTGATTTGCTGGATGTTCCCAATGTTGGGCGAGCCAGAGGTCACTTTTCAGAGCACGTCTACGAAGGCAGAAATAGGCTGTCATAGAATTATATGGAGAGCTTGTGACTGTTACCTCTGACTTCTGGCCAGTTAGGGGTTGTGATCACAAGATGGCAGATCAGGACTGGAGCAGAAGACGGCGGCTGGTGAGTATATTATTAGGGAGTAGGGGACATACATTAGTGATAGCACTCCAGGGGAGAAATAAAAAACTCACCAAGAGTTTCAAGAGTTCAGACCGGTCTAAAACAGATGTAAAGAGAAACTATTGTGGAGGAAGAGGAGGCAGACACAGACAATCGGCTGCAAGTTCTCCTATTACCACAGTTACACTTTAATGGAGCAAAAGTCTCACTGATCCCTATAGCCTGACTTACAATGTTAACCCTCTCTATGCTGGTCTCTACCTCCTAACTATACCTTAATACACTGGAAATAGCAGAAAATGCCCACCATTGCAACTCTGCCTGCAAGGTGATCTGCCACGTCCAAGTGTGCCAAAATGGACCAGGAAGGAGAGACTAATGGAGGATATGTAGCAAAAGAAACTGGAACTGTGGGGTATCAAGTCAGGAAGATTATAACTTCTTTCATTGTCTTTTAAGCACCATTCCAGCATTGGTTTTTATCGCAACACTAAAGTGATGCTTTACATCTAAGTTCCCTGCCCCAGTATTAGAGTTACCTGCCGCCATCTTCATTTTCTCTCACTGCCACTACAGTCGGTCTCCTGCGATTTGTGACCTGTCGGCAGCTCCAATGTTTCATGGAGACAACTGAAGGTCAGAACTCAATACAACTCTATGAGAGCCTCATTTTTGCCTCATACAGATGTATGTAACTCTTTTGACGTGCCTTCCGGCCAGTAAGGAGTTACCTGCATCTGATAGCGCTGCGGGTCCGGAGCCGTGTCAGTTAAAAGTGAATTTGCAGGAAGGTGAGTATATGACTACTTACAATTAAAATGCCACTACAGCGCTGAAGAAAAAACACTGGCATGGTGCTTCTGAACCAGTTTTGGAAAAATAATTTACTGGGCTATTTTTTTCTTTAAAGGGGTCCTGATAGCAGGATTTCCCCACATAATGTGCTAGGAGTACCTCCAAATGACATGTGTAATCTTGGCTTGATCTGTGTTTGGCCGGAGACATACGGTGCAAGACACATTCGAGATACTCATACGAGTCCCTCCTGACTCACCCGGCAAGGCCGCCATCTCCCTGGACAGGAGCGCGTCAGCTGCTTGTTCTATGAGCCTGATGCACTCCCATCCAGAGAGATGGCGGCCGTATCAGGTGAGTCAGGAGAGACTCGTGTGAGTATCTTGGGTGTGTCTCGCAACGTGTTTCTGGCCTTTATGTACTTACTACAAAACTGAAGTTTAGACCGGAGTGACACGAGCGTATACAACAGAAGCCCCTTCTCATCCACAAAAGTGGGATGATTTTTTTTTCACTTGTAAATTGTCTTCTGCATACAATCCATTGTTTTTACTCAGCAGCTATTAATAATTTACAGTTTCCCATTTTACAGGATTGTAACAGTTCCGTAAAAATCAGATATAGTACTAATGGCCTGTATGGCATCCAGCTTTTTTCTCACACTATACCGATTCTGTAGTTACATCGCAGCCGAATACAGGTGAGCATAAAATTCTGATCTGCCTTGTCTCATTGAATAACAGTGGTCCGAGCACAATCCCTTTATTACTGGATTGCTGTTGTCCAGTTTCCATGGATGAGCTAGCCCTCAAAGGGAACCTATCAACAAGGTTTTTCCTATATAAACTGCTGCCACCACCAGTAAGCTCTTATATACAGTATTCTGGAATACTTTATATAAGTCCCCAAGATGATCTGTAAAATATAAAAAGCAGCTTTTATTGGGCGGTCAGGTCTAATGGGCATCTGGGGCGGTCAGGTCTAATGGGCATCACTGATCTTGATTCTGCTTGCTGTCCTTCTTCCCTGCTTTCTATGGATGATACTTCCTACATCATACACACAATGTCAAGCTTTGTATGGATGATGCGTCCTACGTCATCCACACAATGTCCTCCTTTGTACGATGATACTTCCTATGTCATCCACACAATGTCCTCCTTTGCATGGATGATGCGTCCTACATCATTCACACAATGTCCTCTGTTCTGTTCCTGCACACATGCACTTCTCTGTTCCCTGCTGAAGGCAGAGTAAAGTATTGTAGTGCGCATGCACCAGCGTTCTTTAACCCATCCCCACGCATGCGCATTACAATACTTAACTCTGCCTTCAGCAGTTCAGAGAGGATTGCAGGAGTGCATTGGAGGAAAGTGTGTGTAGGATGAAGGATGCATTATCCACACAAAGCAGAGGAGGACAGTGATCACAAGAAGAGAGGAGGTGCCGTATCAAGCCCAGCGACACCGATACGACCGGACCGCTGCCTGGTGAGTATAATAAAAGCTATTTTTTATGTTATACAGATTAGCCTGGGAACTTCTATACAGTATTCTAGAATGCTGTATATAAGGGTTTACTGGTTGTGGCTGTAGTGTGTAGAGGAAACACCTGGTGGCAGGTTCACTTTAATCTGTGAGCACCTGTCCCAGACCAGCCAGGGAGAGCTGGAGGAAGGAGAAGTCGGAAAGACTTATCTGTTGATGATACATTCTTACATTTCTTACAGAAGATGGTGTTATAACTGAGCATTTATTACGTTACAATCTGGATTATATTTCATAGCTTCATTGACTGCTCAGACCATTCACATTCACAGACACTTATCAGTGAATTGTGGCCTTAATCCTGGGCAGAAGCTGCCAAGTCTGTGCTGTATTGGCCTGGATTCAGGATGAAGAGCCCTAATTACTATAGTGGATCCGTGTGCAAAGAATGAACCAGAAATAAGATAAATACGTAATATCCGTCATGTTGTGCCCACTGGGCAAGTGACAGAGGATGTAGAGAGAAAGTGGTGCAAAAAGAGTCATCATGGCCACGGTCTGTATATTGTTCACAAACTCCAATAATGTAGATCAATAGAGCTCGTATTAGCAGTCGCCCTTATTCTAGACACTTAGTGTTGGTATGGAGGGGTTAAACATTTTCTCATGTGATACTTGTGCAGTTTGTGTAGGTTTGGGTCAATTCTTTTTCTGCAGAAGGTTCAAGGTCCACTATGTAGAGGATTCAGGCAGCAGAGCGGTATTCCAGTGCGGCGGTGGGTTATAAATGGCCGGCCGATACAGGGAACCGGAGCGGCTCTGCCTGTTTATACATTGTTACTTATGTTCCTGCCCCAGGCACTGGCAGAATTAACCATATCATATATTATGTGCAGATTTATGGTCGATCACTTCAGTACTTTGCTCCTGCGCGGCTAATGTAATGCTCATACTTACATGTGTATATAAGGATACTTGCACTCTATTATATGTGATGCCAGCACCCATACATCACCTTCAGACATCCGGTGCCCCCGTCCTTCACTCATCCCCACCCCCCTCTATGCCCACTTCATCCTTAACTTCGGAAGCAGCACGCAGCTCAATCCCATTTGGTTATGAACTCGCTTGGTCTCGGGCGCCGGAGATGGATTGCTTTCTGGAGGTTCTGACAGGTGTAATTGTTAAAAGCCTCGTCTGTTCTTGTTTGCACAAAATACATTTTGCCCGACTGTAGGACTTACCTGCTAATCTGCCTTCTCTCCCCATCACTCGATTCTTTGCATGGCACTAAACAAATCCCCTGTTATTTGACCAGATGGTGGAAAATCCATTCTTGTGATAAGTTGCTGCTAGTTTGCATTTAAATTACCTGCGAAAATAGAGCAATTTACTACCCTGCCTCAAAGCATCTCCCTGCTCCTCTCGTCCTCCCCTCTTTCACCCTTCCAGCTCCACCGCTCGTGACTAATTATTTAAATTCTGCCCTGCTAGCTAACCCCCTTCATCAGTCAGTTGTGGATTAATAGGGGAACTTCATGAGTTTGGTTACTGTCTGAAAAATATATACAGAACGTCAAAAACAAAGGAGATAGATTTGTGTATATATTATGAGCACGGCTATTTGTGCACTGCAGATGTGGTGTACAATCTAGGCGCATATATAGGTTTCCACATTTGTAACACTTCAGTGCCAGACTGCCCTAAGTTTCAATGAGACAGATGGACATCTAAATCTTTCAGATATGTATTCAGAAGTGTTTTCATTACCTTTTCTATGAGCTCCAAATATTTTGAGATGATCAGCTATAAAAATAATTGATTTTGTGGTACTCTGTCAGGAGATGTCTTTGCAACCTATGTCTGAGACCCTCCAGTGGCTGTGATATGAATTGCAGACTTTCAAGTGTTCAGCATGTTTCAGTATTGTATTAAATAGGTTGTGAGAAATTGGAGGACTTAACTGAATTCAACCTTCTTTGTACTGTAGAATAGCTACATAGTGGATGGCCAGTATGTATCATAGAGGTGTTGTCATATAGGATGTAAACCTGGAATATCTACTCTGGTAACTCTAGAGCCATGAGTATTTTTAAGGCATTCAGTTGCCAGGTTTATAGATAGCTGGAGAGATGGGTGGATCTGGCTATCCACATACCTCCACTCATGAGATTGTCTCTTGTTTATGGAGTCAGTGTGTTGACACATGGTTCTGTGTTTGGAGGCAGCAGACCTCCTGAGTATGGTTTGAGTATCTAGAGCTGAACCTTAACCCTGTCCGTCCCATGAGTTAAACAGACTGTATAACCCTATGTTTATTTTCCTGTAAAACCGAAGGAAGGCTCCAGTTTTCTTTTCTCTGTGGTGGTTTATGAAGCCTTTAATAAACCCACTGGACTTTTAAATGGAAAGTCTTCCTGCCGCTACCTTGTGTACCAGCAAAGTGAGTAACTCCATCACATATAGTGAGTGAACTGTCACAGTGCCTATAGGATAGATAAATTGTTTGATGTGAAAAAACAATAGGCAACACACCACTTGTAATGGTGAACAAACGGGAACTTTTTATTGACTCATTTCTGCAATGTTTTTGCTTTTCCCTGAGAAAGGCGCACTTTGTAACAGACACAATTTCAGTGTCAGGCCCCCTTCACATCACGTTTTTTTTCCTGTCCGTGGGGATCCTGTTTATTGCAGGACCACACAGACAGGAATGGACAGAACCGGATGTCTAACTCTGGATACCATTTCTGTTTCCGGATCCGGGATTTTGAGGGATCCAAATACAGAAAGAGCTGGGAGGAGCTGAACGTGCAAAGCACAAGCAAGCGGGGCTGTGCTTTCACTTTTGCAATGTATCTACATACATTGTGAATGTGAAATAAAAGAAAACAATGGTTAAAAATAAAAAAAATGCTCACCTCTCCGCCGAGTGTGCCGCAATGGCTGCAGGACCTTAATCAGCTGACCGGGAAGGGGCGGTAACCCGATCAGCTGATGTGTCACATGACCGCATCAACTGAGCGGTTTAAATTACCCGCCGATTGGCTTTGGCAGGCAATTCAAACCGCTCAGCTGATGTTGTCATGTGATGCATCAGCTGATCGGGTTGCCGACCCCTTCCCAGTCAGCTGATTAAGGTCCTGCAGCCATCGGAGGTGGATGCTGCGCATCGCAGGACACTTGGCAGAGAGGTGAGCTTTTTTTTTTTTTAACACATTCCTTTCTTTAATATCACTTTAGCAGTGTATGTAGATAGTGTATGTAATACACTGCTAAATTGAAATTTTACTGAGCAGAGCAGTTTTAGTGTACTGAGCATGCTCAGTACACTAAAACCGGATCCGGGAAACGATCCTGGTTTTTTTCCCGGATCCAAACTCCATAGGCCCCCATGCTATCTGGATCGGACAGTGTCGGATCCGATGCTGTCCGATTGTGTCCGCTGCACCCAAAATCGGAGCAGTCTCTGATTTTGGGGACGTGAAAAAAGCGGACACAATCGCATCTCTGCATGCACGGATGGCTATTAAAGACCAATCTGTGCCCATAGGGATACATGGGGCCAAATCAGATCCGTGGCTATCTGTTTTACAACGGATAGCCACGGATCCCAGAAAAACGTGATGTGAAGGGGGCCTCAGGAGTAATAAAAATGTGTTTATTTTTCATCATTACAGCTAGAGAGTTGACTTGTTATTATTATGATTATTATAATTATTGTTAGGCATAAAATCAGAGCCTGGTGTCTGCAATCATTTTTTTAAGAGTGCTTGTGAGGTCTGTCCGAGGCTACAAGCACAAAAAGGATATCTCGGACAGACTAGGAACAAGTTGCTCCATTATGTAGAGCCCGAGAAACTCCAACACTCTTTACCCGTCCTAAACAGGGATCTGGATTTACAGGATCCAGGAGATTACTGCCTCTGGATAGGGTGTAGTCCAAAGAAAAGTCGCCAAGCAGGGTCACAGCTGGCAGTTCTGGAAAAGGACAAAATCAGGATTTGATAGTGTTATCAGGGAGCTGGGTCAAAGCCAAGATGGCAGAAAGCTTCATAATAAGCAGGAGAAATATCCAAAAAACAGGTTGAGGTGAAACAGTAAGACACGAATACAAAATAGCAGACTAGATAAGAGAACCAAAAGCTATTTCTGGCAGCTTGCAGCATAAAGCTGAAGGTATTAGTAGAGTGTGGTGCTTTCCAATAGGCTGAAGCTTAGAAGTTAATGTCTTCAGCTGGGCAGCACACACAAATCCACTTTATTAGACTGATGTACAACAGGTCCCCACCACGCTAACCCTAGTGGATGGACAGAGCCTCGGCACAGCAGAGATTCTGGTTCTGATTTCGTTATCACTATCTACAGTGTGAATACAGCGGTGCGCAGTGACAGAAGCAGATGTCGATGGGGCAGAGTCTGATGGGGATGTGACAGTGCTGCTTTCCTTCTGTTTCTTAGATAGATATGTGATAAGATACAATAGGTGTCTATAGCCATTAGATAGATACATACATACATAGAAGGCTAAATATGTGATTGGAAGGATAGTGCCCCTATAATAAATACCTAATCACGCTCGTAAATCCATATGTGCAGTAACCTTTCCTCCAGAAGCAGTAGCTGCCCCTTAGCAGCCTTCATACTGCATCTCTTTGGTCATGTTTCCTGGCAGTATCCGTCCATCAATCTCTCTGCACTTTGAGTCGTGTTTGATTGAACCCGAGCTTAGAGATGTGAAGCCTGTTGGGTATATGGTGGCCTTTTTATTGCCAGAGCCATATATAACCTCATACTCTTAAACCATGTTGCCTAGTGAAAAAACACTTTTTGTTTCCATTGCGGCATTTCTGAGAATCCTTGCATCAAAATATTCAATACCATCCTGCTCTGATTGTGTTTTTGCATTCTTTTAAATACATTTTTACTCCTTTAAACATGTTTTTGGTGCAGATTTGACAGTTTTCTTTAATGAAGACACTGCAATTGTGCACTTAGAAACGGAATGGTGTTGTTACAGGGATTTTCTCAGACTCCCCAACAAATCCTACAAGGACAATGCACAGAAAAGCACAGTTTAACAGCATCTTTATGGACGAGGTATGACCTTTGGTGAAATCACATCCATTTGCTTAAACTGTTAAATGCAGCAGAATTTCTGCACAAAACGCAGTGTGTACGCATGCTGGGAACATGGCGTTTTGTGGGATTGAGCTGTAGTAACAGACCCAGCGGCTGCTAATGTATGGGAATGTGCTGTAACTGATCACAGGGGCACCACGCTCCCCTTTATGTCTTCATACATGTGATCGTGGTGGAGGGCTCCATAAGTTGGGCTCTGACTAATCTAATATTTATAGCCTTTCCTAAGGACTCACACCCTGAATAGTTTATGTTACTATCTGTCAATACACTTCAAGGAACATATACAGTTTCACAACTATATATTTTTAATGTTCTACTGCATCTGAAACGAAAAGTAAAGCAACTTTACAAATCAACTTCATGAAAAATTTCCTACCGCTTTGTGTATACAGCTGGGATAAAAATCTATGGTCTCCATGGCAACAGACAACAAGCTAACCATGTAGTCTGGTCTTGAACCACTCTATTTTTCCATACCATCCTGTTAAAGGAATCCTTTCAGCCTCCAACACGCATATTAAACTGTACAGTGATATATGGGACTGAGCCCCTATAAGAATCATACTGACACTACATTTTTGTGGTTAAGTGGCTGAGAACATTTATATAAAAAAATTTAAAGGGGGTTCAGTGGCCATGGGCTCAATGCAATACTATTATTATTATTATTATTATTGTTTATCGGCCTTCATCTTGATTCTGAGCCATGGTGACTTAATGGGTGAATGCTCTGTAGTAAAATCGATCTTGCTCAGCCTAGATGGGTTCACCAGGGTCTTCTCCAAGCCTAGATAGGTTCACCAGGGTCTTCCCCAAACCTAGATTGGTCCACCAGAGTCTTCTCCAAGTCTTGATAGGTCCACCAGGGACCTCTCCAAGCCTAGATAGGTCCACCAGAGTCTTCTCCAAGCCTATATGGGTCCACCAGAGTATTCTCTAAGCCTAAATGGTCCAGCAAGGTCTTCTCCAATCCTGGATGGGTCCACCAGGGTCTTTTTCAAGCCTAGATAGGTCCACAAAAGTCTTCTTCAAGCCTAGATACATCCACCAGAGTCTTCTCCAGGCCTAGAGAGGTCCACCAGGTTCATCTCTGCCTAGATAGCTCCATCAGGGTCTTCTCCGTTGTCTTGATAGCATCAAGCCATTGGGTTGCTGGTCTTCATCTTTACCTTGACAAGTCATTGACTTCCCCGATTTCCAATTTTCTCAGCTCAGCCTGCCAGCCTGATGATCTTTTGACATTGCCTGTGCATACAATGAAGGTGAGCACATTCTCCTCGTTGGCTCTCCTATGTGTCTGCCACTAGCCACACTCATAGACCCATACATGTGCGAGCCGCTTCTGATCACAGTGTCACAGGTCAGTCTGAGGCGAGTGCGCACAAGCACACACCCGGGCTGAGTATAGGCAGCGCATGCTCCGGTAAAGTGAGCATTTGCAATCGGAGAGAGAAATCTTACATTGAGGGGTCATATTGGTGCACTGTGCCCTTGGCCGCTACTAAAGTGTACATTGACTAGTATGATTTCTATAGGGGCTAAGTCTCCTACATCATTGTACCGCTAGTTAAATATTAATTGTAGGGATGATAGACTCCCTTTAAGATACCAAATATATATTAGGATAAAGTAGCAGATCTTGTTGCCTGTTATCATGGAGACACATTGATATACCGCAACTGGGGACACCAAATAGAACACGGGCAAGCACGGTGGCTCAAGTGGTTAGCACTGTAGCCTTTGCAGCACTGGGGTCTTGAAGTCCTGGGTTCAACTCCCACCAAGGACACTAAGGACAACATCTGCAAGGAGTTTGTATGTTCTCCTGTGTTTGCGTGGGTTTCCTCCGGGCACTCCGGTTTCCTCCCACATTGTAAAGACATACTGATAGGATATTTAGATTGTGAGCTCCAAGAGAGACAGCATTACTCATTTATGTAAAGTGCTATGGAATTAATAGCGTTATATAAATGAATAAATTATTATTATATTATTAACACCTTTAATGAAGGCAAAGTGCAAAGTTACTTCTTTTCGTTCAGTGTAGGTGTAATAGGCTTCACTGGGCTGAAGAAAAGACTATAATGTCTTTGACTTTGTAATACTTTGGACATGCTGCATATAGAGGTACTGTGTGTGCATAGTATGGAGCGTGTACACAGATTGCACCGTCCTGAAGATCTCAGCTTCTCAATACATACAGTATATAACATAGCAGTTATAATGTGTAGGACACAACCTGTGTAAGAATTGCACACAACACAAGGTATATGGACCTGACCCTGGATGCCTTGGTTGATGTCCGTGCTTACTGTCCAGGTGTAGATGCTGGACAGACACTGGACAGTAGGGAGTCTCTGGTTACTCTTACATCCTTCAGAAAGGGAACATATGGTTTTAGGAATAAGAGTATGTGCCGAATAACTGACATGATCAATGGGATGTTATTAATAGCCGGCTTTTTCCGATGTGCAAGTTTCTTCTTCTGCTGGAAGCAATTTCTGTTTTTTAGGATTGCAGTGGTATAATGAACGGAGGGTCCCGGGAGCGCAGTTACATGGCCCAGGTGTTACACGTGTAGAGGATTTGAAAGGTGTGTTATGTATAAATTGCCTGTCAGTTTTTTCCTTCCAGTCTTGTAATGAAATGATGAGCGGTAATTTGCATAATCCTTTAAGAAGTCAAATTATGCTGTCATGTTGCAGAGTTAACATGCTAGTGAGGCGCTCGGAGCCTCACACCTAATTAGAATGTACCTTGCAGGACACTTACATTCAGACAGACCCAGCCTCGTCTCCAGCAGCGGCTGCCGCCTCCTCCGCCGACGAACCCAACCATGATGATTGTTAGTTCATTGCCAGTTCTGTACAGGGAACATCTTTACACTGCCAATACATTTGTATTATGTTTATAAATCATTTCCAAAACCAAAGTAGAAAGTGCAAACTCAACTTTGTCAGATCTCTTGTATTTTATGAATAGATCGGAGAGGTCTTATTCTGCTGTATTGGTCTATTATATGCCATGATCCTCCTATACACAGCAGACTATTGTAAAGATGCCATCATACTCTCTGCAGGGACATGCGGCAGCAAATGTGTATATATGGCGGTTGTAATTGTATATCCCATATGAGACCCAGGCCTTAATTATTGTAGATTATCCATAGTTTTATTTCCAGTCTTACTGTGCACAATTGACATGAGTTATTTATTTATTGATTTATTTAATTTTTAGGAGAAAGAATACTTTTTTTCCCCATAAACGCTATGTTTTGACTAACTGTAAACTAAGGCCATGTTTAAGGGACTTTCTAACTAAAAAAAAATGGACTTAAGTGTGTTAAAATTAGTCGGTTTTACAGCTTGCTAATATATTTCTGAATGTATATGATCTTAAGCTACAACATGTAGTCCCGGCTGGTTTTCTACTAATGTGTGTCCCTTACAGCAGAGTTCCCCAACTTCAGTCCTCAAGACGCACCAAACAGGGCATGTTTTCAGGATTTTCTTAGCATTTGACAGTTGGAATTGTCACCTGTGCAGGAGACTAAATTACTAACTGTCAAATGCTAAGGAAATCCTGAAAACCTGCATTGTTTGGTGGACTGGAGTTGGGGAACACTGCCTTACAGCAGAGGTCCCAACTCCAGGCCTCAAGGCCCGCCAACAGTGCAGGTTTTCAGGATATCCTTAGTATTGCACAGGTGCTAATGTGATCATCTGCACAGGTAATGAGGCCAAGCCCTGTGCAATACTAAGGAAATCCTGAAAACCTGCACTGTTGGTGGGCCTTGAGGCCTGGAGTTGGGGACCTCTGCCTTACAGGACAGTATTTCTTAGCCTGTGATAAGAGGTTGATCACTCACCTCAATACTTGATCCAACCTACTCCTATGTCATGGCCGATGCACACACAGGTAGGGGAACTGGTTTCTGAAGTTATTAGAAAGTTTATGTAATTTTGTAATAATCTTCCTTTATATGTAGGACATGTTACATTTTTGTGCTTTCAAAGGATAGGAGACAATGAATGTGGTCCTTGCTGACGGCAATTAAAAGAAGTTCAGAGCAAGGAGTATGCGGTTTATTACGGTCAACACGTTTCAAAATCCACTGGCTTCTTCATCAGGATAAACCATAGTTGATGATTTGCCCGGATGAAGAAACCAGGGGGTTGATCGTAATAAACTGCATATTCTTCACTCCTTGGTCTGAAGTTCTTTGAATTGCCGCCACCGCAGACCGTATTCATTGTCTCCTATCTTTTTACCTCTGTATACTGTTCAGCCACAGTAGCCGCTTATTAGATGCTTCTACAGGAGTTGTGCCTCCCGCAAATCCACCAGGTGAACACGTCTCCTTATCTTATTTTCATATTTTAACACAATTAAGACCCTATTGCGCCCTTTTGTCTTTCCAGCCCTCATTGTACTGTTTTTGTGTTCCCTATTGAATAGTTTATGTGAGGACAATAGAACCTTGTGCATCTTACTAAAAGTTAGTGGGATCTATTCTGAGGTATCACACTCTGGAGGCAGACCTGGCATTAGTTTCACTGCTTCTTCATGAACCTGGGCCTGCGGGCAGGTCTTGCTGGTTGCTCAGCTCCTTCAGGCATCTCCCTGATTGCCCCTGTTCTTGGGTCCGGTGTGACGGCATCGCTGGGGTCACGCTGCTCTCTGTGAGGGGATTTTCAGCTGGCTGCTTTCTAGGCAGCCCTGCCTAACGCCGGATCCTCACTGAAGGCCTCCTTATGTGGATGGCGCCAGCAGGGACACGCTGCTGCCACTGTTCCCACCCAGGATCCTGGTCATTTTATCTTCTAACCAGCCTGAGGGATCTTTGCTGGCTACTGCCTGAAGACGCTCAAAGAGGGCATCCATACCGGTAAGATCGCAGTCCAAGGGCCTCAGGGATCCTTAGTGGTTGGGCGGAAGGTCACTCTGTGCTGTCTGTGCTTTCAGGGTCCAAGAGGGCCTCCCACAACTGGTCAGTTCTATTTAACGCTAAGCTAGGTCACCACCTCTAATCCTATGTCAATTCCCACCACCTTGAAACTACTACCCCTCGGTCACCTTTCCTTTCCCCCCCCCCCTTCCCTTTTTCCCCTATGATCACTTCTCCCTCCCAGTGTCATGTTGGCCTCCCCCTTTCAAAGATGAGTTAAGGTTCGGCCTGATACTTCATGCTTCATAGAGTTTAATACTAATCACTTGTAAATCTGCTGGAAATGGATCAGTAAGGTTTGGATTACTCTATTGAGAAGACAGTTGTAAGTCTATGTATAGTCATTGCTTTTGTAGGTCTGTAGTTTAGACCGTTTCCTGCAGACTATTCCACATTTTTGTACCTGAGAAATGAATTCCTATTCTAGGTAATATGCAATTTGCACAAAAGAAAAAAATCTTTATAGCCCGACTGCACAGCTCCTACTTTCATCTCATACTGTGTTCCTATTCTCACAGCTTCCTCTTATTGTTTAGCTTTTGTAAATCTTCTTTTTCTGTAGATGGGTTTTGAAATCCCTCAGTTCTTATTGCGGCCTCAGTAAAGTGTTATCCTTCATACCAGGTGGGGTGAGGTGGGAAACCAGCGATCAGTGCCCCGTATATGTGTCGGCTCAAAGGCTGAACGGCTGGCATCAAGCCGTATTATCAGTGGGCAATGACGTCTGCAGGCACATCGGGCACTTATCCATACAATAATTAGCTTCTTTCCTACACATAATAACCAGTATGAATGTAGGGAAGTGTTTTTGGTCGATCTTGAACAACTGCGTTGCTGTACAAATCATTGTTACCTGCTCTACGACGTGTAGATGTTAGAGCAACATTTACTATAGGTATTGCAACCCACCGCACGGTCCTGAGATGGCAGCGATGGCGCTCCTGACCAGGACCAAACATTAGGGTGTACGTGTCTGTTTAATCCCGAAGTATAATTTTACAAACCTGGTTCATTAGGATGATTTCATGTAAACAGGCCTTTATCTCCTGAAGATACGGTAATTGTTTTTAGGTGTTTCAAAGTAAGCATTCCTATTGTTTTATACTGCAATTAGATTTTCCCCTTTTCCAGAATTAGGGTAAGCTCAGATTTGCGTATAAATCACACAAGTGCTATATGATGTTTTATCAGATATCGTTCGGCCCAATGCTATATTATGCGGCAGTGACGATCAACACATTTTTCTCATACAGATTCAAAATGAGCAAAAAGGGCAAAATGCTGCAAGTAGCAGCTCAAATCGGATGGCGTGCACCCATACAAGGCTATCGGTGCATGGAAATCGTCAGATTCACAGAATGGAGAAGATGGAGATGTTTTGTTCTCCATCTTCCACTAACAGAGTTCTAGGATTCTCACATATGAGAGAATCGTATCACACTATGCGGACTTTCAGATCAGAGTTTGATCGGAGTGTCACTGCCATAATCTATCCGATTCTGGCGGAGAACCACAGCCCGTGTGACCCTGACCTTTGACATTACCCCGATGTAAGTGCACAAGATAAATATGAGCCGAGCCTTACTTGGTAATAGCAGTATACTGTGTTTGACAGCATATCCCGCTCACTCGCACCCATACAAGTCTACGGTATGTGCAATACAACTGATGTCATCCCAGTGCAATCCAATATACGCCAATACAAACAATGGAGAAGATGGAGAAATGATGTGATCTGATACAATCACATGCAAGAGAATCAGGTCACAGTGATAACACTCGGTCACACTTGCAAGAGAGTTTGAGCCAAGTGCCCTTACATATCACATCCCATTCTGTCACATCACCAGTGTGACCCTGGTCTTAGAATAATTTAATGCCAGTGCAGACCTCTCCTGAGCCGCCTTCTACCTAGAGGATGGCAGATACAGCCTGTTACAATGCATCCTCTGTCTGGTGCCGGGCAGCTGAGAGGTAGCTGATATCCTTGTAGATACCTGACTGGTAGGTGATATCCTCGCAGATGCCAGACTCTGTCATGTAACTTCTCCATTTAAATATAAGGACATGTTCACTTTATGCAATCAGAATGCGTTTTTTTTGCCACAATTTTCCAGGGGAAAAAAAACTGCTGAAAAATGACTATATTTTATAATGAAAAATTGTTTGACCGCACTGTGTGAGCATGGCCTAAAGTTTCTAACAGTAGTAATAGATACCAGTTAGTGGCTGACGCCCCAAACATCTCACTAATCATGCTTTGGAGTCAACGTGAAATTAAAATGGAGCCCAAACAATTCCAGTAATCTATCTATAAAGCAGGAAATCTGTGAGTGAAGCCCAATTAATACAAACCCACAGTGTTCACTCGATCTATGTAAAATTTTGCATGATCTGCCTTAACACCAGACTAAATATACTGTGAACATTAATACTCGAAATCTTTTCCCTACCTTCCCCTCAATTTAGGCTTATAAAATGTCCCTGAAAAAAGGAGAAAATGGGTGTCAGTGCGTTCAATGCAAAACCACAGCTTTTGCATTCAACTCTTAAAGAGTTAAAGTAGCGGTGCCCAAAGAGTCGCTCTTAAAGGAGCAGTAACCGTGAAGTCAATAAGTTGGGGCAACCTGATAAGTCATTCTAAAGTCTGTAAATACAGCAACGGTTGTCAACAACCAGTGCAGAAGTAACTGGGGCCTTATTTATGAGAATGTCCTCACAGTAAGATCGTTCTGGTGTCTATAGCTCCTGCAGAAGTAACTGGGACCTCAATTATGAGAATCGCCTCACAGTAAGATCGTTCTGGTGGATATAGCTTCTGCAGAAGTAACTGGGGCCTCATTTATGAGAATGTCCTCACAGTAAGTTTGTTCTGGTGACTATAGCCTCTGCAGAAGTAACTGGGACCTCATTTACGAGAATAACCTCACAGTAAGATCGTTCTGGTGTCTATAGCTTCTGCAGAAGTAACTGGGACCTCATTATGAGAATGCCTCACAGTAAGATCATTTCTGGTGGATATAGCTTCTGCAGAAGTAACTGGGCCTCATTTATGAGAATGTCCTCACAGTAAGTTGTTCTGGTGGATATAGCTTCTGCAGAAGTAACTGGGACCTCAATTATGAGAATTGCCTCACAGTAAGATCGTTCTGGTGGATATAGCTTCTGCAGAAGTAACTGGGGCCTCATTTATGAGAATGTCTTCACAGTAAGATCATTCTGGTGTCTATAGCTTCTGCAGAAGTAACTGGGGCCTCATTTATGAGAATTGCCTCACAGTAAGATTGTTTTGGTGTCTATAGCCAGTGCAGAAGTAACTGGGGCCTATTTATGAGAATGGTCCTCACAGTAAGATTGTTCTGGTGTCTATAGCCAGTGCAGAAGTAACTGGGGCCTCATTTATGAGATTGCCTCACAGTAAGATTGTTTGGTGTTATAGCCTCTGCAGAATACTGGGGTCTCATTTATGAGAATCGCCTCACAGTAAGATCATTTGGTGCATATAGCCTATGCAGAAGTAACTGGTGCCTCATTTAGAGAATGTCTCACAGTAAGATTGTTCTGGTGTCTATAGCTTTGCAGAAGTAACTGGGGCTCATTTATGAGAATTGCCTCACAGTAAGATCGTTCTGGTGGTAGAGCTTCTGCAGAAGTAATGGGGCCTCATTTATGAGAATGTCTCACAGTAAGATCATTCTGGTGTCTATAGCTTCTGCAGAAGTAACTGGGGCCTCATTTATGAGAATTGCCTCACAGTAAGATTGTTTTGGTGTCTATAGCAGTGCAGAAGTAACTGGGGCTATTTATGAGAATGTCCGCACAGTAAGATTGTTCTGGTGTCTATAGCAGTGCAGAGTAACTGGGCTCCTTTATGAGAATTGCATCACAGTAAGATCATTCTGGTGCATATAGCCTGCTGAAGTAACTGGGCCTCATTTATGAGAATGTCTACAGTAAGATTGTTCTGGTGTCTATAGCTTCTGCAGAATGTAACTGGGGCTCATTTATGAGAATTGCCTCACAGTAAGATTGTTGGTGTCTATAGCAGTGCAGAAGTAATGGGGCCTCATTTATGAGAATGTCCTCACAGTAAGATGTTCTGGTGTCTATAGCAGTGCAGAAGTAACTGGGGCCTCATTATGAGAATGTCCTCACAGTAAGATTGTTCTGGTGCCTATAGCCCCTGCAGAAGTAACTGGGGCCTCATTTATGAGAATTGCCTCACAGTAAGATTGTTCTGGTGCCTATAGCCCCCGCAGAAGTAACTGGGGCCTCATTTATGAGAATTGCCTCACAGTAAGATTGTTCTGGTGCCTATAGCCCCTGAAGAAGTAACTGGGACCTCATTTATGAGAATCGCCTCGTAGTAAGATCGTTCTGGTGCCTATAGCCCCTGAAGAAGTAACTGGGGCCTCGTTTATGAGAATCGTCTCACAGTGAGATCGTTCTGGTGGATATAGCTTCAGCAGAAGTAACTGGGACCCCATTTATAAGAAATTATGAGAATTGCCTCACAGTAAGATCGTTCTGGTTGTCTTTAGCCACTGCAGAAGTAATTGGGACCTCAATTATGATTAAACGCCTCACAGTAAGATCGTTCTGGTTATCTATGACTGACTATGGGGCACTTTCCATAACTGAGATGTGAGATCCTTCAGGACATTTTTTGCTTTACATATATAGATTTGCCTATTAGATCTCTGATCAGTGTGAGGTGATTACTAAGGCTCATAATACTAAAGAGTGTTTTTTAAAAATGCTGCTCAAAAATTGACCATCAATTGGACAAGTTATTCCTAAAGCTAAGAAAGCAAAACTGTCTCAGTCAGCTGAGACAAGTGAACAACACATGTCCCAGCTTGAAAGGAAACAAATGAGACAGCCTGATATAAGGCAGGTGAGACATCTGAACAACGGAAATGTCATCTTCAGGAGATGCGGATGAGACAGGGTGAATGAAGGGAAGTGGAACCGTATCAACAACAGGAACGTCGTCTTCAGGATGAGACAGGTTAAATCAAGGGAAGCTGGTACATCCCAACAACAAGATGAACGTAATCTTCAGCAGAAATTGATGAGACAGGCTGAATCAAGGAAAACTGAAACATCTGAACAACGGGAACATCATCTTCAGGAGAAAAGGATGAGACAGACTGAATCAAGAAAAGCTGAAACATTTGAACAATGGGAATGTAATCTTCAGAAGAAAAGGATGAGACAGGCTCAATCAAGGGAAGTGGAAACATCTGAACAACAGGAACATCATCTTCAGGAGAAAGAGATGAGACAGACTCAATCAAGGGAAACTGACCCATCTGAACAACGGGACCATCATCTTCAGGAGAAAGAGATGAGACAGACTCAATCAAGGGAAACTGACCCATCTGAACAACGGGACCATCATCTTCAGGAGAAAGAGATGAGACAGACTCAATCAAGGGAAACTGACCCATCTGAACAACGGGACCATCATCTTCAGGAGAAAGAGATGAGACAGACTCAATCAAGGGAAACTGACCCATCTGAACAACGGGACCATCATCTTCAGGAGAAAGAGATGAGACAGACTCAATCAAGGGAAACTGACCCATCTGAACAACGGGACCATCATCTTCAGGAGAAAGAGATGAGACAGACTCAATCAAGGGAAACTGACCCATCTGAACAACGGGACCATCATCTTCAGGAGAAAGAGATGAGACAGACTCAATCAAGGGAAACTGACCCATCTGAACAACGGGACCATCATCTTCAGGAGAAAGAGATGAGACAGACTCAATCAAGGGAAAACTGACCCATCTGAACAACGGGACCATCATCTTCAGGAGAAAGAGATGAGACAGACTCAATCAAGGGAAACTGACCCATCTGAACAACGGGACCATCATCTTCAGGAGAAAGAGATGAGACAGACTCAATCAAGGGAAACTGACCCATCTGAACAACGGGACCATCATCTTCAGGAGAAACAGATGAGATAGACTCAATCAAGGGAAGCAGAAACATCTGAACAATGCGAATGTCCTCTTCTGGAGAAAAGGATGAGAGAGGCTCAATCAAGGGAAGCAGAAACATCTGAACAATGGGAATGTCCTCTTCAGGAGAAACAGATGAGACAAGCTCAATCAAGGGAAGCAGAAACATCTGAACAATGGGAATGTCCTCTTCAGGAGAAACAGATGAGACAGGCTCAATCAAGGGAAGTGGAGACATCTGAACAACGGGAACATCATCTTCAGGAGAAACAGATGAGACAGGCTCAATCAAGGGAAGTAGAAACATCTGAACAATGCGAATGTCCTCTTCAGGAGAAACAGATGAGACAGGCTCAATCAAGGGAAGTGGAGACATCTGAACAACGGGAACATCATCTTCAGGAGAAACAGATGAGACAGACTGAATCAAGGGAAGCAGAAACATCTGAACATTGGGAATGTCCTCTTCAGGAGAAACAGATGAGACAAGCTCAATCAAGGGAAGTGGAAACATCTGAACATTGGGAATGTCCTCTTCAGGAGAAACAGATGAGACAAGCTCAATCAAGGGAAGTGGAAACATCTGAACAACAGGAACATCATCTTCAGGAGGAATGGATGAAACAGGCTGAATCAGAGGAAACTGAAACATCTGAACAAAAGAGTGAACGTCATCAAAATGACCTGATATGACACATGCAACTTTTACAAAGACATAGGTAGGCCAAGTTGAGTTTAGATGCGTTTCACTACAACCCAATTCAGGACTATAGGTCACATCTGAAAGTCATAACAAGCAAAATGGACATAATTTGCGAACATTGTGAAGCAAAAAAAGTTTAGCTTGGAATTGCCTGGTATGTGCTGCTCAAATAGCAAAGTCAGTTATCCACCTTTAAGTCTATCTCCCCAAACACTTCTTTCATACATGTTGGAAACAACTCCTGAGTCCAAGCTTTTCCTGCTAGGTGTTAGGAGATACATTTCATCTTTCCAGATGACATCCTTTGGTACCATGGCTGTACTCAAGGAAGCAGGATTTATGCCAACTTTTAAAGTCTGGGGTCCAATTTATGACAAAATTGGTTTGATGCTTCCTGTAGCAAATGAACACCCAGTTTTTTTTTACAAATTTACCTTTTGGGAGACAAGTAGATATTGATCGATGTAGTGATATACCTGAGACATAAAAAGACATTGTTTAGATCTTGCAAAGATTTTTCCATCAACACAATAAGTTAGTAAACCTTTTAAAACAGCCTTTGAAAGAAGTGATAAATATCAGGTTGTAATAAGAGCAGACAAGACACTGGTTGGTGAGCACAAAAGACGATTTAATACTCCCAGTGATAATGAAGTAGCTATTGTAATGGATGGACAGGACTTTCTAAACAGAGATATAATAATTCAGTGATGTATTGCATAAACATAGACCATATGATGCCCTGCAAAATTCCTTCAAAAAGTAGTTGTTGTACGCCTCAGTGTTACGAACAGTTTGTAAAATAAACAGCTCTTAACCGAACTCAACGTAGAACAAGTAGTTGAAAAAGCAATTTAAACCTGAAGTCGTCGACTCCGGGTAAACTGAAATGTAACTGTAACCAACATTTAACGTATCTATTTCAGAAGAACAGTTGAGGCTATTTTGCTGGTGTAAAAGACAAGACCTTACCCTGCTGCTCCATTCGCCACCTCTCCTCCTACTGCTGGCTGTCTCTTTGTTTTGCGTCTTTCACAGGGTAGGAAGCACTAACATTGGATTGGTGTCGTTCCTGATGCGTATCAGGCTAGGTGGGTTGCTAGCTGTCCCTTGTCCCAGAGTTACGTTTATGGTGAGGAGTCCTGAGTGCGACCATTGGCCGTGGTCCTGCAGCCTGGTCGGTACTTATCCTGCTCTCCCACCTAGGGGGTGATGACGCAGAGGTGGTTAAATCCCACCCAGGTAGACACAGGGGAAACAAAAGATAAGCAGATCACCCAGGGGTTAAGGACAAACGGCCAGGGGAAAGAAAAAACAGGGAGAAAGAGCCAACTCTTTATGTGACTAGTACAGCATAAACGCAGCTTGTATACAGGACACCATGGCACCCCCAAATGGCTGAGTGTACAATGAGCCCCAGTTCACAGAATGGATCCTTTCCAACCATGACTCATACCGGAGTTCATAAAAGGGCAAGCTGGAAGCAGTCATAGGTAACAGTTTTCAGCCTAACTCCAGTTGGTTTTATGCATTACAGGAGTGGGATGTCAGGAATAAGAACTTGAACATTGTGCTGCTCCTTACATCCATCATGGCCTAATAATATGATATATGGGGACTTTCTGCCTGCATTCCCGCATTGTGATGTGTCGTTCATGTGCACAGTCCTTGAGCAGCATTTGTATATGTGTGCATTGTACCAGGTCATTATTAATATGCATAAAACATTGCACTTTGTTAAAAATATACATAGCCACTGTTAAAACACAATTTCAAGGAGTATCCCAATTGGAGTTATCTCCATCCATAGTAGGGAATAACTTCCTGACCACTGAGGGTCAGACAGCGTAGATCCCCACCGATCTTGAGAAGCGAGACTCTGAAGAGCATGATGTGACTGGAGTGGAGGTTGATCATGTGCACTGTGCTCCATCCATGATGGGAGTGCCGAAGACCATCCGAGCACAGGACTTCTGTAATCCATGTAGACTGTGAGTCCTATAGGGCAGGGTCCTTGGCCCCCTCTGTATCAGTCTGAAGCTTGTTTAATTATATCATCGCCACCTTGCACCTGTAATTTCTGATTGCCAGAACTTGTATCACAAGGTCTCAATGCATCTCTATAAAGAGCGAGGACGAGGCCCCGAACAAGGCTCCCATCGAAAGTATTGAGTGGTGACAAATGTTGGAGATGCCGACAGGTCACAAACTGCCTGAGACAAATGGAAACTGCACTGATAAACGGTGAAAATGCCAGCGGGTGGGACCTTAGATTAAAAGCACCACCCCAGCGGTGAAAAAAAAAACACTGGAGTGCTGCTTTAAAGAGATTCCTAATACAAAAAATGTTTAAAGCTCATATACAGAAATAAAGTTTATGAAAAAGGACCAGTTACTACATCAGAAAACAAACTGCATACATTATTAAATACATCCCTGAGGCTGGTGTACCTACAATGATAATCTATGTCTGGTTGGTTGTGCAATCCTGATATTAAAAGGAGCAATGCCCACTGTAACATTAGCTGGATGCACTTTAATAGAGGAATGTGCAGACATTTAGAAATGTATTTTTGAAGTAAGTACACCAACACTTCTGGGGCAGAGAGGACACGGATTTGTCTCTTTTTTTTTTTTATGTGCATCACTACATCGAATAATTTGATTTTCCCCCAGTGTAAGTCACTCAAACACTGCAAGCGGCTCTTACTGGGATGAGCACAGAGTGTCCCGAGCACCAAGTGTACCCGATGCTCACTTCAGTGGTTTGCCTATGTGAAGCCTCTCTGTTTGAGGATGCTTTTACATTGCCGTTTATCGGCATCAGTGTGAATCCGTCACAAGTTGGATGCACCCACATCCATTTTCGACCCCTTTGACTTTCAGTGAGGCCAGAGACACTTTCGGTGCATCCAGTTGTGTATGGGTCCTCCCGGTTCTGTGTGGATGCAGGTGTTCATAGATTTTTCATGGAGACAAAATCTGCAATCTTGTTGCATTTGTGGTCTCCATGAAAAAAAGTGAACCCCTGGATTCACCCAGATTCAGGGCACCATAGATAAAATCTGAATGGGGTCTATGAGACATGGAGTCATCCGGACTCCAGTTCCTGGTGGATCCAGATTTCCAGTCCGTGGTCTCTGAATTGCACATTTACAAAACCACTTGGATCCCTGTCAAATATGCAACCGGATGCTCCTGCACAGGTGTGGGTGCATCCAATTTCATCATTGCGGAAGAATACAAGGACATGCAAACTTTTGTTGATATCCCCGGATTTGAAAAAAACAGCTGTTTAAAGCCAGCCTAAGGCCTCTTTCACATCAATGTTTTTGCTGATTGTGGCAGATTTACCGTTATCTACCGCCTAACGGCCGCACTTGCGGCGCAAAGGCAGTATTGTTCGATCCGGCAGTTGCGTCTGCGTATAAAAATGCGGTCAGCTGCAGTTATTTTGCGTGGCAGCAAGTGCCGGATCGCGGCAATACCGCACTTGTCGCAAGCCCCATAGACAATGCATGGGGATTGCCGCAAGAGTGACTGTTAGGCGGCAGATGCTGTGACTCTGCTGGATCTGCGCAAACAGCGAAGAACGCTGATGTGAAAGGGGCCTAAGGCTGCTTTCACACTGGCTGTTTGCAAATCCGTATGAATCCTTGAATTTCATGGATCCATATGGACAGGCACGGATCTGTGCAAATGGATGTCCACGGAACGTTTTTAACGGATCCATCATCAGTTACGAGAGATAGGGGTGGGAGAAGCTGTACCTTGCTTCTGAGCATGCTCTGTACAGCACAACAGATCTGTTTAACGGATCCGTTGTTTTCATGGATCAGTACAGATCCGTCCTCTATAGAGCTCCATTATAATTTCATGCTGACAGATACAGATTCGTTGGTGTCCGTGATTTTCAAGGAAGCCCAGAAACGGAACAGTTTGTTTCTGGGTACATGAAAAATGTGGACACCAACGGATCCGTGACACATGGATGGCCACTTTAGGACTAATCCTTGCCCATAGGATAACATGGGAGGCCTTAGCGAATCCGTGGCCACACATTTCAAAATGGATGGACTCGGATTTGTGAAAGCAGCCCAAGACTTGTAACAATGTGACTTTTCAGTCAGTTAAATCTCTTTTTTGTCCCATTTTGCCTGAGGAAACCAAGCTGCCTAATAATTGTGCACACACTGATAAAGAGTCTTGTATCGTTAGGCTGTCCCATCCTCCCCCTCATCCCCCCACATTACATAAGTAATTATCACCTGACTTGCTTCATCCAATAAGAATTCATTTTTATACAGCTTGGGGGTGGACAATTTGCATAAAAATGATAAGTTCACTTGTCTAATAATTTGTGCACACAGTGTATATTGATAGAGTAGGGGAAAGGTGTGACCGCTGGGTGTGTGACCTCAGGGCCACGTGGCGATCATGAGAAGAGGTGTACTACCACTCCAATGTCTCCTACAGAACAAGTGGAGACCAACAAGTACGTTGTCTGCCCGTCCCATAGACAGAACACTACATACCTGTTCATATCCTTCCAGAATGGTTAGTTGAAGCATTATCTCGTTGTGTCTTTGATCCTCAGACTTCACACATCTGTCATGTACCTTCTCTTACTCTGGTGAATACGCTCAGGGTTGCTGAAACGTTTCTGGCAGTATGGGGTGTGAATTCTTTATGTGTGGCGGTTACTCCCACCAGGTGACCCCCGATATGTCATATCAAATGGTTGCTGCACAAGTACAAGTCATGAGTAGAGTATGCCGGGAGATGATGGATGCTCTTCAGCTCTTCTATCTAAAATGTGTTTCGCTTTATTATTTTTTTTTTGGAAAGTGGAATGTAGAGACATCAAAGGCCTGGCAGATGGAAAGCTGGAGCGGGGCCAAATCTGTCACTGCAATGCAAAATGTCACCCTGTAATGGCTTCTTGGACGCTTTTCTTTCTGTAGTTAACACTCCCTCCTCCTTCTCCCAGACTCTGAAAATACATTGTAATGGACAGTCTATAATCAGAGCCACCACTAAATACAACATTAACCCCTTGTTTATGAATTGGTTCTTACAGTGAGTAGAAAGGTTGTGTAATATGAACTTTTTTACCTTAATTTTGCTTTGACTTTGCTCCATTTTCCAGCAAGAATAAAACAGTAACAATCCAAGGGCATCAAGAGGAAATGCATTACAGTAAATAAGTCAAATACACACAAAACTTGAATGAATTCACTTGGTCAAGTAATCTTGCTGAAACCTGTTTCCTGCACAAAATTCTCCATCTGGTAAGATGTGTGCCCCAGAAGAAGCCAATAAAGTGAAACTCTGGATGAGCATATTTCCAGATGTGCCTTGATTTGATCAAATCTTGTTTTCATTAAGAAGCTTGTGAATGTAGTAAGCTTCCTTTTTAAGGAGAATTGATTGGTATAGTTTTTTCTACATTTAGGTCTTATCTATTACCTATAGACTCTGAGCCTGTGATTCATCTAAACCAAAAAAAGTGATGTAAAAGCTTTGAAAAGTTGCAAAATGAAGAGACGTTTCGTGTTTTCACACCAGTTTCTTTCAGATCAGCCAAAAAGAAGAGCCGTGTTGGGGTGGGGTTGAGAGAGGGGCGTGATGCCATGGCTTGTATAATGTTTGGCAGAAGTTTCACTCCACTCCCTGACTGGAGTAAGATTTCAGGCGTAGGACACGGAGGCGCACACCACTCATCAGATTCTACAGATTCATGAAGAGACGTACAAGATGAATCGTGCTTCTTATCAAGACTGACTCGATTCAGGCTGGGACTCTGCGCTCCTAAACTTTCCCATTGACCTCATATTTAGCAGAATTGAACTCTGTAGGGAGCAGAAAAATGCCCAAAAGAAAAATGCCCACAGAGTTTGAGTTTGGGTTAGGTTTAGGGTTACAGATGGATGTATATGTGGAAGATCCATGCTGCTGTCAGATAAACAAGAGTTATAAAGATCAAGATTGGTGGCTTTATTCAACGTGTTTCGGAGTGACAACCTCGTTCCTTCCTCTGGAAACCAACCAAAGCATTGAGCAGCAATAGCTTATTTGTGTAGGGTTTTATATTAGTCTAAGACCCTATTATGCTTCTATATCTCTCACAATTTCTTTCTAGGTTTAGGGGTTAGGGTTATCATGTAAAATAAGAATAGATGGCACTCACCGGATATCTTGCAGTGTAGTGTTTTATTTCCCAAGCTTTCGGGTAACATGTGCAGAGCTCTGGACCCGTGGAAGCGCATGTAGCGCGAAATGGTGCCGTCGTCCCCTCTGCTGAGCCCTCCCTGCACTTGTACCATGTAACCCCGAAAGCTTGGAAATAAAACGCTACACTCCCAAGATATCCGGTGAGTGTCGTCTATTCTTTTTTACATGATGACTTCTAGGGGTGAAGACTGAGCGACACCGGACTTTTGTTTCACCCACACTTCAGCTCTGCCTATAGCTTCATTCCCTACACCGGTGCCTCCTTTCCTCTATAGTTAGGGTTAGGGTTATGCCTGTCGGCATTTTTCAGGGAACCGAAATCTGCAGCTCAGATCTGGTGGGATGAAGATCCATTTATTGGAAGCTACATAACTAAACATGTATAAAACCCCCGAAAATGGAATGATTACCATATAGAATAGCAAAATGACAGTAGACAGCCCAACAGAGTTTTTGGCCCTCCGGTATACTCCACGTATGATGTTTTCTTCATATTGTCACTATCCGGGATGTATGTGTTTTACTTATAGCGCATCAAAGAATTTTCAACAATAGACCCTAAATGCCGCATTATAAATACATAGATGATCGGTGATGTGTTCTGGAGAAGATAAAAACATTCATTGCGTGGGTGTGAAGAAAAAGAAAACCCCTACCAACTCCCACCTAGCACTCAGGGGGTTAAACAAAGATAGGTTCTTAACCCACAGAAAAAAAAATCAGCTCACAAAGCGGAGAAGCGGCGGGAAGTCTGGAGAAAGAGAGTCGGCAGGAGATCAAACCCATCAGAGCACCTGAACATCTCGCCCGACGTGCTGCTAAAAACACAGAGCTGCCAATTGCCAGCAATTGATTCCATTTTCTGGCGCACGGAGGAGGGAGGATGAACGGGGCCTGGGGAGGCACAGGGACCCGGCGCTGTTTATCCAAGAGCATGATGTGTGCGCGTGTCTCTATCCTCAAAACATAATCGCACAATTTCTCCAACTCCCCAGGAAGACAGCGCTGCATAGACAGATGTGGGAAGACGGAGGAGGGAGACGTGGTCCCTGCTGTCCAATAACCCATCTTGTCACTTGGTAGTGAATGCCAGACAGTCATGCTAAACACGGCTACATGGAGTAATGTGATTGTAGCATGTAGGATCCCTCGCTTTATGTCCGCTCTTCGCTTTGCACTGTATGTTTATTGCTTTATTCCAGATTCTCCTTCTCCTGTCATATGTGTTTCTGTCATCCAGATTGTAGCTCAAGCAAATAGGGCGACAGAAGCAGTACTCTCATCTGATATATAAGACAATCATACTGTTAATCAATGATTCCCACAGCATCCTTTCATGACTTGCCTCCTGTCTTATATGTCTGGGTTATAACTCTGTGTTTCTTTAACATTTTGTTATTGTTTTCTCACATATATAAATGTAATACTTGAGCTATATACTTGTTTCTTTTGGCAGTGCTCCAGATTTTGGTGTCGATTTGCTCCATATAGTAGGAAGTCATAGGTACATACGTAAATAGGTTGGTAAATCATCCAACGTGAATTGCAGGAAGAATGTGGTCTGGCTGTGTGAACACTGTTTTCAGAGGTCTATGTTTGGCTTATCCACCCTACATTTAGCCTATTGGATGGCATCAGGGTGGTATGTATTGACAAGCCTCTTTTTTTTTATCTTTAAAGTTAAACTGACAGCTGATTTATGCCGCCAGATCCATAAGTGGCATAGATAGGCACAGGCTGTCTGATCCAGGTGTGTTTAACTCTGAAATGCTGCAGTGCTTCGGAGGGCAGCATGGTTTACTAGTCACCAGGGACCAGGATGCACGGGAGACTAGTCAGACAGGTGGGGCCCTGGTGGCTTTTCCCCACCCACTGCCCCTGAGTGACAGGTCTTTCCTTGTGTGCACATATAAGAAGAGACCAGACTTGTGAAGTGACTAGATGACTGACTGATCCATCACTCTCTTGTCTGTGTATATAGTTTAAAAAAAAAAGACGTTGCAAAAAGACACCAAAGAAGATCCCTAAATGTACCGTCACACGCCGCCATATCGCTGGCGAGATCGCTGGCAATTCCTGAATTCGGCTTACGTAGTGGCATGTGACTGGGTGATTCTACGGTGAGAAATTGCTGGTGGAGTGTCGCCTGATTGCCCTGCACTGCAGTGAAATCAGGCGATATCCACCAGGCGATTTCAGCGCATCATGGCGTGTGACAGGGTGATAGCGACGTACACAGGGATTCTGAAATCAATCCCGTAGACATGCTTGGATGTTGATTTTTCGCGCCGCATTTGCGGCTATTGGTGGGTGATACTGCGTTCCGATTGGCTGTGTCCGAGGCGCCTTATTTGATGATCCGCGCGTTCACACAAGGCTGACCAATGGGAATGCAGTTCCGTCCACCAATCGCAGTGATAGGGGCGTGGTGAAACACACTCTAGCACGCCCCTATCAAGACAGTATGCCCACATTGCTGCTAAGATTGTGGCGTGTCACACGGTGATGTGTGAAGGGAAGACCGCTTCTGATCTTCTGCAGGCGATTTCTGGAACGCAGGATCGCCGAAGAATGCACGCGAGATCGCTACGTGTGACAGCTCCACAGCGATCAGAAAAAAGTGCCCGAAACGTGTGCGCTCAGGTCAAATCACCAGTGATATGAAAGCCATATCGCGGTGTGTGACGGTACCTTTAGGAAAGACACCTCGGCCATTGACTATAATATTGCAGATGGAGTCACCATCTGCTCTTTTGTGCACCATTTTCGGATGTATACACCTACTGGAGGCGGACACCCAGAAATAATAGGTGTCCTCCACCAACAGACATATACTACCAAAAAAGGTGCACCCTTAAAGTGAAAGGCCCTGTCAATACATACGTCAGAATCCCATTTTATGGGGGTTCGAACGTACACCTGGACGGGACCACTGAAGAGGGGACAAAATGCAATGTAAAAGCAGCCCAACACGCTGCTGTATACATCAGTAAATCATGCTGACGTTTGGCTCCGACAAATTGCTTAAACCTCAGTGTGCACATGTAGTTAACATAACTCTAAAATCTTGAAAATATTTTACCTAAAAAAAACTAAATAGGATTTTTTAACAAAGCTGATACAAAGTACCTACAGCACTATACAGATCACATTCACATCAGTCCCTGTCCACAAATGAGTCACAAATACCAATGCCATATAAATGTTCTTAGTAATAAGGAAACCTGTGACCTGCAAGGAGCAGATCTAACACTAATGGTACCTTTACACGCCGCTACAACAGGATGCATACAACCCGCTACAGGCTACAAATGTAGCTTGTCGCGCCAATATCGCCCGTAGTAGCGGCGTCTGAAGACGGGACGACACAGCCGGCTACAGATACCTCTGTATCCGTGCACTGTCCATAAACATATGGCAACATCGCCGATTGTAGCGAGCTGTATCGGCGTGTAAAGAAGCTACAGAAGGGAACTCTGGACACCCGGCGATGTAGCTGCAATGTAGCTAAGGCGTGACCCAGGCTCCGGGATACCACGCCCCTTCAGCGATCATTGGAGGAAGCTCCTTTGTTGCGATTGGTTGTCGCTGCACAGGGCGGCATATTTAAGAAGCTGACCAGTCACACTACGCAATTGCTCGGGCGTCATGTATTAATCAGCCTCCTGCGATGCCTGGCCAATCATGGTATTATTGCTTTGTCCTATCAGCGTACGGACGTCTTGTAATCCACAATTGTGGCACGCCTATGTGCTGTCCCTGCTGCACCAGGTCCGCCCATATTAGCTTGTTATTGCGGTGTGTAAATGAGGTACGCTGAGCTACAGACGGCTACTTGCGACACCCGGCGATGTAGCTAGCTGTAGATGTAGCGTAGCGTAGCGCACCTTGTGGCGGCGTCTAAAGGAGATGCGATTACCGTTTGTAACCGTTTGGCCGTGCTCGTGCACGTGAAGTTGCCGTTGGTATCCATCCTGTTGTAGCGGCGTGTAAAGGTACCATTAGGGTACCTTTACACGCGGCTACATTTCTAGGGTGGCTTCAGGTAACTTACTGGTTGCAGTGAAATCATGGAGACAAGGTTCTATCTTGTTGCTGTGTACAAATGGAATAATCTCTCCATGATTTCACTGCAACCAGTAAGTTACCTGTAGCCACCCTAGAAATGTAGCCGCGTGTAAAGGGGCCCTTAGGGAGATTGGAGCCGCTGCTCATAGATTAAATAAAAAGCCGTTCACTCTTAAAGTACCTTTACACTCCACCACTGTGCCTAGCAACAGGTATCCACCGCTCGTGCACGCGCACGTTTTTAACGGTGGATACCGATCGCTGATGCCGCATATACACGCCGCTATTGCGTGCTCCACTGAAGGTATCTTTGTTCCCCGGAAGTGCCGACGGGTGCCGCGGCTAACTTCCTGTGGAATACCTTCGCTACTTCACACGCCACTACCACATAGGAATATGGGCGTACATATTTCGCGCTGTAAGTACATAGGCGTGACAGAGTTGTGTATTCCGTGATGCACGAGCGTTGATTGGACAATGCAATAGCGTCATGATTGGCCAGCCTGCGCAGGAAGGCTGGCTAATACATGACGCCATTGCAATTGTGGACTGTGAATGGTCAGCTCTTTAAATATGGCGCCCTGAGAAGGGACAACCAATGGTTACACAGTTGCCCCCACCAATGATCACTGATGGGGCGTGGTATCCATGACGCTGTGGCATGCCCCTGGGAGTTCACTAGGCGACGCAAAATCCATGCCTGTGCCCCGTTTACACGCCACCACCATAGCAATTGTTCCTTTCTGTTTTTGAGCACAGCTCAGCAACAGGTATTCGAAGCAACTGCTGGACACCGGGAGGAACTGCCCTATTTACATGCCACCATTTCGTAGCAATTTCATGGCAACAGGCACAATTATCCCCAGTGCCCGGAAGTTGCTGCCTTCCTGTGGTGGCGTGTAAAGGTACCTTTAAAGCTAGGGCCACATTGGTTTTGGGTGTTTGTTAGGACGGATCTGGCATAGAGCAGCATTACCGCAGCATACCGTAGTGTAACGCTTTGTTAACGCTGCCATAGAGTTGTATGGGCGAGCGAATCTACAGCGTATGGAAACGTAGACACAAAAGTACCTGCTTTTAAAATCTCACGTTATTTTGTAGCGGACAGCTGAATGCCACAATCGACGATCAGCTGTCCGCTACAAAATAACACAAAATTTCAAACACAGGCACTTTTGTGCATGCGCTTAGGTTCCCGTCACCCATATAACTATGGCAGTGTTAACCTGGCATTACACTACAGTATGCTGTGGTAATGCCGCTCTATGCCAGATCCGTCCTAACAAACATCCGACGCCAGTGTGGCCCTAGCCTAACTCTGACATCCTTCAATGGGCGAAACTGGGATTCAGAATGATGCCTCCCAACATTTACTAAGGTTTAGCATGATAGTTGGTGCACAGACAGTGTAGTGTATCTGCTCCTGCCCACCTGTCTTCCCTGCCTAGTGTGCTTTTCTATAAAGGTGGGCTCACACGCGGCGATCTCGCCCGCGACATCGCCGCAAAGTGACGTCACAGCGATGCCGCGGGCGATATTGCAAGTGCGTCGCGCTGTGTGACAGCGCGACGCAACTGCAAATTATCGCTGGTCGCAGGTTGACAGGTTTATGAACATGTTCATAAACCTGTCAACCTGTGACCAGCGATTAGGCTGGATCGCGCTGTCTGACACTGTTGGCGGCGCGATCCAGCCTATATCGCAGCGTTACTGAGCCATCGCTACCAGCCCAGCCCAGCAAGCGATGGCTCCGCCCACATCGCCTCCGCGTCACCGGCAACGTCGTGCCGTGTGACAGCTGGCCTGCGATGTCGGAAGCGAGCGGGCACCCGCGCATCGCTTCCGACATTGCAGGCCAGATCGCCGCGTGTGACCCCACCTTAAGACACACTCCTTTTGCTCCTTACCTTTGTATATGTGTATTCTTCACAGCTTAGGCTACTTTCACATTACGATTTGAAGGGAGCCGATGCTGTCCGATATAAATCGGACAGCATCGGCTCCCTTCTGATGCCTGGAATCGGGTGCCAAATAGGCATCCGATTCCGGCATAAAATCAGCGCCGGGCTGCAAAAAAATTAAAAAAAAAATAAAGTTTATTCTCACCTCCCCCCGAGCCCCCGCCGTCTTCCGCCATCTTCTGCCATCTTCTTCTAGGCTCCCGGTGGCTCCCGCAGGCTGCCGGTGTCAGCAGAGGTGTACCTCTGCTGTACACAGGACCTGCGGTGATGTCACAGTCACGTGACGCGGGTTCACCATGGTGAAGCCGCGGTCACGTGACTGTGACATCACCGCAGGTCCTGAACAGCAGAGGGAGCGCTCTGCTGACACCGGAGCCTGCGGGAGCCACCGGGAGCCTAGAAGAAGATGGCAGAAGATGGCGGAAGACGGCGGGGGCTCGGGGGGAGGTGAGAATAAACTTTATTTTTTTTTTTTAACACTTGTGCTCCCAGTTAGGAGCAGTTTTACTGTACTGAGCATGCTCAGTACAGTAAAACGGGGTCCGAGGAGACATAGATGTTTTCTCGGACCCTTCTCCATAGGGCCCCATGTTATAGGGATCGGGTCGGATCGGATGTGCACTAAATGCCATCCGATTTGGTCCGATCCGAATCTGTCAGATTTTATTTTCGGTGCTAAAATCGGAGCATGCTCCGATTTTAGCACCGATAATAAAATCGGACAGAATCGGATCGGACCAAATCGGATGGCATTTAGTGCACATCCGATTCGGTCCGATCCCCATAGGGATACATGGGGTCCGAAAATCGGTCCGATGCTGTCCGATTTTTTTCGGACAGCATCGGAATGGCAAAAATCGTTATGTGAAAGCAGCCTTAGCTGAGTTGAGATCTGGATAGGAAACAAGATATCAGAAAGGATCACAAGGCTCTATATGTGACAGTATAACTGTCCCAGCCCTCTCATCCAATCTGCCTATAGGCAGCACACAGCACTCATAGCCACTCTTACCATCCATGAGTTTATGTCAAAAACAACAACAACAAAAAAAGTTTGACATTGAAATCCAATTTGCATAATAATTTAGAAGGCGGTGTAATTACTTTTCTGCAGTTTTAGAACTAATGCACATAACTAGTGAGATTTTCGCCTATATTATAGTCAGAAATCCCAGTCTGATTCTTGGTTTTGTGACTCGATCATCTGCAGTTGATGGCTCCTTCCCGCACATCCAGTAGCGTTTTACACGGTCCGCTTCCTTGGGGCTGCTGTGAGACACCAGTGGGATGAGGTGTGTCTTTCCAGGAGGACGGTAAATGTCAAGCGATACCCGGTGCTGTATAGACACTTTCCCTCAGTCAGTGGGATACAAGGTAGCTTATTGATATGTATAATCACAATGCGTTTCAGGCCTGGACCAACAAACATTCTTCTTTGACTGTCAGGTGTAAGGCAATGTCCACATGATGTGGAGATACTGTCTCCCCTCCTGCGGTGAGGCCGGTGATCTCTGCGGGTGAACGCAGCCGTCCTGTGCTCACGGTCAGTGTTCGGTGCACGGCGGCTTCTCCCTGCATCCAACTTCACAGCAATAAATTGACATGCTGTAGCCGGGTAGTCGCCCCGCAGGTCAGTTTACACTTCGGAGAAGACAAGTACAGTGGACACAAGATGTCTATAAATCCCATCCACTGTGCTCGTGCTTTACAATGCAACGACAACACTTTACCTCCAAAGCGCTGAAACACTGATCGTGGGAATGTGCCCTAAAAGTACACGAGGACATCATATTTAGATAAATTAATTAAATGTTAAAACAAAAAGCCATATGAACATACCGATATTTCACGATAAAACCTGATTGTGTGAATTCAACCCTTTGTTTTACCATTATGTTTTTTCTTAAACTTGACGACCAAGATTATTATGTATCACGTAATGAAGGAGCCGGGACTGAGACACGTTGTATTGTACATGTCAGATATGGTTGTAATGGATACACTTTAGGTCACAAGATCTATTGTCATAATATGGATAAGAAAAGAAAGCCGCTCTACAGTCGTTTCAATTAGTCTCGTTTTAATCATTGTAGAGGCGAAAATTCTTTGAAATCATATAATTACCATACATTGCATTAGCCCTTAGGTTTCTCATCATTCTGACAAAGTGGGTAGCGCTGGGGCTGGATAGGGTCATGGTTGTCTCTTGTAGTAGGCGGATAGGAGTAGGAGTCTGTGCTGTTGATGTTAAATCCAAGGAATCCAGAAGACGTTGTACAGGATTGACCGTGTGGTTTATTCTCTCAAAGTGTTTCAGAGTTGGATTTACTTTTTCATCAGGAGAATGATAAAGAAGTTAGTTCAACTTTGAAACGCGTTGAGAGAATAAACTGCATGGTCAATCCTGTACAACGGCTTCTGTGTTTCCTGGATTTAACATCAGCAGCTCATACTACCACTCCTATCCTCCTGCTACTTATTACATATGACAGGATCTCCCAACCTGAGGGTACTATAGCAGCTGTCAATTCTTGATTCCTCAGTTGTAGGTTACACAACCCCATAAGGTGAGAAAGTTACCTTAGGCTGCCTTCGCACTTGCGTTTGCGAGCCAGCGTACTGAATGCAGCCAAACCTTGCGCACTGCGTTCCTATGTTTAACATGGGAACGCATGTGCCTGCGTTGGCTGCGTTCAGTTGCGCACAATTGTGCCCTCTCCAAACACAGCATGTTGCATTTTTTGTGCGGTCGCTTGTTTTATCTGCAAGCGCCCGCTAGCGCACAAACCATGCATTGAAGTCAATGGATTCCGCAGTGTCCTCCGCATGACAGCGCAGGAGAATGCTGCAGATCTCATTGAAATCTCTCCCGGTGGCCGCTGGTGATCAGCTAGTGCCGCCGCTGCTCTCCCGCCAGTGTCAGCGTGAGAGATTTGAAGAAACAGCTGATCTGACAGCTGTTAAATCTCCTGCGCCGACACCTAATAGGATCAGCGATCAGCTGTTTCTTATCTCCTGCACCAATATCACCCTATTCGGTGTCGGCGCGGGAGATTTAAACAGCTGTCGGATCAGCTGTTTCTTCAAGTCTCCCGCGCCGACAACGGCGGGACATCAGCTGTGGCCGGGGAGGAGATCTCTGCCGCTGATCTCCTACTCCCGGCCGCCCCCAAGACAACTGATTGGCTGGCCGGGCTGATACTAATGTGAAGCATGCGGAGATTCTCCGCTGCATTCACATCAGTATGGGCTGCGTTTGCGTTTGCATGCTATAAGCATGCAGACACAAACGCAGACGTGAACCCAGCCTTACTACCCACCAAATCAAGTTTGTCCGTCAGATAAGATCCCATTGTGCTTGGTGTCCCCCTGTCTCTCAAGTCACAACATTGCAATCTCCACACTTCCTAGCCTCTGGCAGGATGGACTGTCCTCCTTCACTGACTACTCTAGTAAATAGAATTGTAGTATTAGTAGAACTATAAGGCTCAGCACACGTTCTGCTGTAACATATCCAGCTATCAGTGTTTGTTCTTGAGCCTACACCGTGACCACTGTATTTACACGCAGAGGTAGCAGGGCATTTGAACAGGGCTCAGAAGAGTGAGTGAGAGCCATGATTAGCAGAACTGCTCTGGAAACTGCCAGTGTTCAGGGCTGGGAGATTGTGATTCCTTAGGACTGATAGGAGCAGCTTGTCAGGAGCTGAGAGGCTGCGCTTGGAAGACAGGTGAGTAGTACGCCTTAGGGAAATGAATGGACGCATAGCGGCATTGCGGCATGTTAGGGATAGATCCGCCGCCGGCAATGGTTGCTTAGCATCCGAACATTGCCCAACCATGCGATCGAGACCGTCACTAGAACCCGATGATTGTGATCAGCTACCACTATGTAAGATAAAAGCACTCATTGCAGGTGAATGATCACAGCTAGAAAAAGCAAATATACTGAAAACTGTTTCATTTTCATGCTGTCTAACTAATTAAAGCAATTTAATAACTTGATAATACTGCCTTTAAAAGAGATTCTTCTCTTGTGGCGTTTACTTTCCCCGCTGTATAAAGTTGACCAACCATAATAAGTCTTTGTCACAGAGGGGGGAAAGCAAATGCCCCCAGAAAAGGTCAGAACCGACCTTTTTCACTGTGAACTGGTAATACTGATGTGTCTTGGCTTAGCACACTCAGATCTCCTCACACCCAGTGATTATTGTCTATGGCTGGGAAAGGAGAGCTGCACTGTAATGTGACTACATATACAACGCTGTGGAGCTATCCCAGGTACTGAGGGATCTATGTTAGTTACAGTGTTGTGTGTGACAATCCTCCTCATCTTTCATCACTGCTCCCTCTGACATAAAGGCTGTGGGAGAGGAACAGGGGAGAAGGTGATCGTGCGAGGAATTGTCACATATGCAACACTTGATCTATCCCAGATAATCGGGGGTTTATCCTCAGTACGTGGGATAGATCTAGGGTGTATATGTGATAATTGCTCACACTATTCATCCTCTGCACTGCTCGCCTTTGCATCCTTCTAACAGTATAATACACGTTGGTGTAAGTGGCCACTTTCACTTCTACTTCTTTGTATAATTCCCAGACTATTTAAAAAAACCCGACATCTCTGCCGCTCGTTTGCTAGCATAAACCTTTTTGCAGGCTGAGGTTACTTTCTCATGGAAAAATTATAAGGCACTTTCGTGCAATTACGAACAAAGTTAGCGGTTTTGCATTGTCGGTAAGTGTTTTAACGGATTGAAGAAAAAAAAACGCGAAGCTGACCGTGTTTGATTCCTGACCACCTGGCCCAAGTGCAAACTCGCACCACTCCTCGCATCTTTTGAAGACCTATAGTGTTGTTTTGCGACAGTAAAAACCGCTCAACATGGCGGGCCTCAATGTGGAAGTATATGCTGCAGAATGCCAGATGCGACTTTTTTCACCAAGCATCTTGCAGCGCAATACGAAAAAAGTGCGTATGGTAAAGGGCCAACTCACATTGTAGTAAAAACAAAACTGTGGTCAAACTTTCTTTCCATTCTTTGTATCAATTCCAGACTATATTTACATTATGTTAACCTTCTTTTTTGAATTTTGAGAATCTACATTTGTTTCCGTCTCCCAGTTTGCAAATAGCATTAAACCACTTTGTTGCAGCTAAAGAGGAACTCTTCTCAACAACAATTACGAAGGCACATTTCTTGTGTAATTTTACATAACACAATGTTAACATTATTGACCATATGAAATTCTTTGGTTTAAGATGTTTTTACAACCCAGTGATTTGAAGAAAAAAAAGCTTCCAATAGTGAACAATAACCGTGTTCCCTGCCATTCTGGAGCCAAGGTTTCTCTGGACCCAGTCAATCTATGGTCACCCAAGTCCTCGATGGCTTGAGTGAAGACATGTCAGTGTTGTTTGCGACAGTAAAGACACATCTTGGCTTTCACATCATGTGCATGGCCTCCATTTATTGCTGAGAAGTATCGATGTCTGCAGTGGATGCCATACTGCGACTTATGTCACCAAAAAAGACCTCTATTGCAGATCAAGCTAAAGTACTTGATAAAATAGTGCAGTATGGTAAAAGGACAGAAGTCCAACAAGCTCAATTGTAGTCTATGGGGTTTGTTGGGCACTTTTGGTATTTGTCACTAGCAGGCACTACAATAATTCTTGGTATTATGCTCCAGAATGACAAAATGAAGACTGCCAATGTGAACAGAACCTTCCATACTTGCACCTCTTGCAATTGGATACTGTTGTGTTCTGTATCTAAGATTTTCCGCAGCCTTTTCTCTATATTTAATTTGTACTGACCACACAAAAAACTAATGGAACACTTTTTTAATCTCAAACCTATGAAGGTAAATCTAATAGTTGACAAACTGAAAATGCCTAAATGCTAGCAAATTATAATGAATGAGAGTTGCTAGAATTGAGTGTAACCGCACAGTATATAAAGGATGTGTACTGTTGAGAACAGTGACCGCCAGTGTGCACAGAGCAATCATTTCTGATCATTCTGTATGCTTCAGTATGGCGGTCAGCCTGTCTAAACTGGGTATTAGATGAGCCCTAGGCCCCCATACACATTAGACTCATGTAGGCTACAGTCACCGATATTGATGGGTTCAGTTGACACTCTAATGTATATATTGGTGCCATCCAACCGATGATTGGGGTAGACTGGAAATGACCGATTTCAGACATTAGACCACTTGGTTTTCCCTCAGATAATCTGCCTACAGAAATGTCTTTCGACTACTTTTTCATAGAGAACACAGTAATGCTTGGCAAAACAAGAGCTCCTGTGTATGGGAGAGACGACAAGAGGGCATCGATTGACAGACAGCCATATAATGTTTACAGGGGGATGGCCCTCCACGGTATTGCCCTCCACAATACAGTAATCGCAGGCACCCTTGGACTGGTCACTTACACATACTATACCTACATAAATTGCCTTTACTCATATGTTAATGTCACTGTAAGGGAGGTAAATGCTCTATCCCAAGTGACCACAACCTGTACTCGAAAGCCATATGTGACTCACGGGGCCATGATATGTGTCTCACGACTGTCTTCCAGCTTGGTGTATAAGCACCAGATCTAGCAAATAACTATCAAGACCAGGTCTCTAGATAGTGACTTTTATGAGTATCCCCATAATAGAGAGCAGATCTGAAGGGGGGTAAGGTTGAAACCCCTGGATCTTGGTACACTGCAGCAGTGTGATTTCTGTGGAAAAGCTTTGATTGTCATTATACTGGTAATGGGGGCGCTGGGTATCACTGCTGTGAGGGGGACAGGAGCTGGATGAGTCTTGCAACCCTCTCTGAGTTCGATGTGGCTTGCGACCCTTTTTCAGAGCTGGCTGTGAGTCGTGGCCTTCTTAGAGCTGAATGTGGCTCAAGACCCTCACTCAGAGCTGAATGTGGCTCAAGACCGTCTCTTAGGGTACCTTTACACGCCGCTACTGGAGGATGGATACAACCCGCTACTTCACGTGTACGAGCACGCCCAAACGGTTACAAACGGTAAACGCACCTCCTTTACACGCCGCCACAAGGTGCGCTACGCTACGCAACATCTATAGCTAGCTACATCGCCGGGTGTCTCAAGTAGCCATCTGTAGCTCATCTTAGCTCATTTACACACCGCTACAACCAGCTACTATGGGCGTACCTGGTGCAGGAGGGACAGCACATAGGCGTGCTACAATTGTGGATTACGAGACGTCCGTACGCTGATAGGACAAAGCAATAATACCATGATTGGGCAGGCATCGCAGGAGGCTGATTAATACTTGACGCTCGAGCAATTGTGTAGTGTGACTCGTCAGCTCCTTAAATATGCCGCCCTGTGCAGCGACAACCAATCGCAACGCCGGAGCTTCCTCCAATGATCGCTGAAGGGGCGCGTAAACCCGGAGCCTGTGTCACGCCCCAGCTACATAGCATGGTGTAGAAACAACCCTTCTGTTCCTTTTTTACACGCCGATACAGCTCGCTACAATCGGCTTTGTAGCCATCTGTTTTCGAGCAGTGCTCGGAAACAGATTTATCTGTTGCCGGCTGTCACGTCCCGTCTTCACACGCCGCTACTACGGGCTATATTGGCGCTACAAGCTACATTTGTAGCCTGTAGCGGGTTGTATTCATCCTGTTGTAGCGGCGTGTAAAGGTACCCTTATGGTACCTTTACACGCCGCCACGGCAGGCTGGATACATCCCGCTACTTCACGTGCACGAGCACGCTCAAACGGCTACAAACGGTCAACGCACCCTCTTTACACGCCGCCACAAGGTTCGCTACGCCACGCTACATCTATAGCTAGCTACATCGCCGGGTGTCTCAAGTAGCCAGCTGTTGCTCATTTACACACCGCTACAACCAGCTACTATGGGCGGACCTGGTGCAGCAGGGACAGCACATAGGCGTGCTCCAATTGTGGATTACAAGACTTCCGTACGCTGATAGGACGAAGCAATAACATCCTGATTGGGCAGGCATCGCAGGAGGCTGAGTAATACAGCACGCTCGAGCGATTGTGTAGTGTGACTGGTCAGCTCCTTTAAATATGCCTCCCTATGCAGCGACTACCAATCGTCATGCAGCAGCTTCCACCAATGATCGCACATGGGGCGCGGTAACATGGAGCCGAGGTCACGCCTTAGCTACATTGCAGCTACAGCCCCGGGTGTCCAGAGTTCCCTTCCGTTGCTTCTTTACACGCCGATACAGCTCGCTACCATCGGCGATATAGCCATCTGTTTTCGAGCAGAGCCCATAAACAGATGTATCTGTCGCCGGCTGTAGCGTCGCGTCTTCAGACGCCGCTACGACGGGCTACATTGACGCTACAAGCTACATTTGTAGCCTGTAGCGCGATGTATCCAGCCTGCCGTGGCGGCGTGTAAAGGTACCATTAGAGCTGGACGTGGCTCACAACCCTCTCTCAGAGCTCGATGTGGATTACAACTCTCTCTCTGAGCTTAAGGTAGCTCATGACTCTCTGAGTTGGATGTGGCGCCAAAACCCTCTCTGAGTTGAATGTTGCTCATGGCCCTCTCTCAGACTTAGATGAGGCTCATGGCTCTCAATACCCACAAGTGTGCAAGGTATTGTACACTAGGGATAATAACCTCAAGAAATATCCCATATATATATGTTCTGGTGTCAATATATATATATATATATGGGATATTTCTTGAGGTTATTATCCCTAGTGTACAATACCTTGCACACTTGTGGATATGAAGATTTTGACCTTCCTATTATACCTATCATTTGCATGTATGTAATTATACGTGTATGGTTTCCCATTTTCGTAAATGTGTGTATATGTTTGTCTAAATTTTTAACTTTTTGATATTAATAAAAAGATATATTTTTAATTAGAATAAGTTGGTTTCACCTGTTTGATATATACTATAATTTGGTTACCTCCTAAATTATCCTTTATTGGTAAAGTAATTGCTCATGGCTCTCTCTCAGAACTGAATGTGGCTCATGGCCCTCTCTGAAAATTAGATGGAGCTCACGACCCTTTCTTAGAGTTGGATATTGCTCGCGACCCTCTCTGAGCTGGATGTAGCTCATGAACCCCTTTCTGAATTAGATGTGGCTCACGACCCCCTCTCAGAGCTGAATGTGGCTCACAGCCCTCTCAGAGCTGGATATGGCTCACAACCCGCTCTCAGAGATGGATGTGGCTTATGACCCTCTCTCAGAGTTGGATATGGCTCACAACCCGCTCTCAAAGATGGATGTGGCTCACGACTCTCTTAATGTACCGTGACACGTGGCAATATTGCTAGCAATTTCACTGGCAATTTGATGGTTGCAGTGAAATCATGGACACATTGCCGTGTACAAATGGAACAATGTGTCCATGATTTCACTGCAACCAGCAAATTGCCAGTGAAATTGCTAGCAAAATTGCCACGTGTGACAGTACCTTTAGAGATGGATGTTCCTCGAAATCCTTCCTCAGAGTTGAATGTGGCTCATGAACCTCTCTCAGAGTTGGATATGGCTCGCAATCCTTTCTCAGAGTTTGTTGTGGCTCGCAATCATCTCTCAGAGCTGGATGTGGCTCCTGACGCTCTCTCAGAGCTGGATGTGGCTTACGACCCTCTGAGAGTTGGATGGGCTCATGACCCTCTCTTAGTTGGATGTTGCTCGCAATCTTCCTTCAGAGTTGGATGTGGCTCATGACCTTCTCTGAGTTGGATGTGGCTCATAACCCTTTCTCAGAGCTGAATGTGGCTCATGACTCTCTCTGAGTTGGATGTGGCTCACGACCCTCTCTCTGAGTTGGATGTGACTCATGACCCTCTCTTAGTTGGATGTTGCTCGCAATCTGCCCTCATAGTTGGATGTGGTTCTCAAGGTTAGACATGTTGGGGACCTCTGCTCTACACATTGCTAATGTATACAGAAATGGGAACAACAGTAGATTCTGTGATGCAGAACATTCCTCCTCAGGTTCGTCCTTCAGTTACAGCTTGTAAAGATACATAGAAACATCAGCTGGTGATGAGTCATATCTTATAATACAAAAGAGTAGAACAACCTTATGACAGAATATAAAACTTCAATAAAGAATATATAAACCTGACAGAATGGAAACGCGTCACACATGTCATAGTCTTTGTAGTTTTCTTTTTCAGGTGTTTATTGTAAGCTTTTCATGCAATGTTTGCAGATAACGTCTTTGGACTTATTCCATCAAGTAACTTCTCCACGACTTTCTTGCCTTTACCTACTTTGTGTTCTCACTTTCTTCTTTTCCAGACAGCAAAAAGCTGTTTTTCATGCAGATCACAGGAACTTATTACAGAAAAAACCCAGTTTCCTCCTAATCTTCTCAGATAAGGTTCTCTGAGGTCTCCTAATGTCACTGTGTGAGAGGGGATTAGCAGCCAGATTAATTTAGGTTTTGTCTTGTTTATTAAGGCTACAATGCATATGTTTAGGAGCGGCTGAACATGTGCTGAAATCTGCAGGTGGAATCATTGTCGTGTTATAAATGGAGTTCGCATCGGACAAGTGATCATGTGAGTCGTGCTTCCATGATTATTATTTCACCTTTCATTTTATCATTTTGCAAAAAAAAAAAAAAAAATGTTTTAATGAGCCTCCTAATTAACACTCCTCTGGCACCTGGAGCTGAAGCTGTAATTAGCACCAGTGCTAAAAAGTGAAAATAATTTTAGAGGTGTCATAAAAACATACAGAGAAAAGATTCCCAATTTGTTTCCCTGGAGCTTTAATAACCCTTGTGTTGCCAGATCAGCTCTCAGCCTCCGTATATCTTGTGTCAGGTCAGTATTATCTATGTACTGATAAATAAACAGTGCTTATTAAGGTGACCGGTATCAGATCATAGTAGTCAGAATGCCTAATTATGAATATTCCTACATTTTATTCTCACAAGCTTTGTGTAGAAATGGAAAAGGTCTTTTTCTTTCATTTTATGGACTGGCAATTGAGACCCAGTATGAATTGTTTTTCCAGCGGTTCGGACGTTCTTCATAGCATTGCATCCATAGAGATGTGAGTATTGTAGACCACCATGGGGGTAAGTTTAATAAATTCCCATATCAGACCTGTCATTGGCCACAAATGCACCATGAGAAACCTGGACGGCATCATGTGACCCATGGCGCTCTGTCTGCTCAGTGCAATGAATATCTTTCCCCGTAGGTTTCGTGGGTTTCCTCTGGTTCTCCACCTCCAAAGACTGATGGGAATATAGATTGGAAGCCATATAAAGCACTGCAGAATTTAATGCGCTGTATAAGCGAGTAAAATTATGTTAAGAACTTGCAATTCAAGTATCATTCTACTACTATTAACACCTCAAATAATGAGCAGATTGAGTCACCTGCAATATGAGGCAGATTGAGTCACCTGCAATAATGAGGCAGATTGAGTCACCTCCAATAATGAGGCAGATTGAGTACACTCAATAATGAGCAGATTGAGTCACCTCCAATAATGAGGCAGATTGATCACCCCCAATAATGAGGCAGATTGAGTCACCTCCAATAATGAGGCAGATTGAGTCACCTCCAATAATGAGGCAGATTGAGTCACATTGACATCAGTGTGATCTCTGTTGTCTCCATTTGCTTCTGTTACAATGGTGTCCCCTTGTTTCACAAAAGCGTGGTTGACCATGGAATTGTGCACTTGATAAAGAACAGAGGCCAGACGGAAACCAGAGGAACCGTACCGGCCTCATTATAGTGAATAGATTTGTCAAGACTTGCATATGAATCATGTTTTTCACAGATTTAGATAGAAACCCCAACATCAGCATAGATCACAAGATAAATGTGAACCTAAGCACAATAAAAAAAATAATTTACCCCCCAAATAACACCAATAAAATCTTCAACTCATCCTACAAGAAACAAGACCCCACTCAGGTCCCCCACATGTATGTAGGTTCTTCACATTGCTGGTAGCTCAATGGCTCTGGAAAAGCAACATGGCTAACTATGTTATACTATGTATCGGACATTGGAATATTAGGAATAGATGGGGCACATAACAGAAATGACACTGGTCCAGATTCAGACTCTTTGATGGCCGTGTCTGGCCAATGTATGTGAAGCACAAAAACATCATAGAAGAAATTAATGTAATTGTGGAACAACTTGATGGGACAAAATTGTGGGATTTTAATGGAATAAATATCAGCTTTGTGTGAATAATTGTAGAGAGTCTGCAGACGAATCCTATTGCTGTTAGATTGTCAGACTACAGGCAGCGTGGATATGAAATATCTACAAGGATGGCGAGCTGCAGGTAGGATTAGTACAGCCTCTGTGCAGGTTTCATTAAAGCTGCCACAAACAGGAGGAGGGGGCTGATATCACTGCTGACTTGTACCAGAACCGCAGTGGTTCTGTCAGGCTCCCATCTCCTCCATGGAGCAAGGGTCATGGTTCACAAAGGGTAAGCAATTCAATTTTCCATTCTTCTCTGCACCACGGCGTCTTGTCGTGACCCTGTGGTATTGTCTGCTGGTGGCTGAGTGCCGCAGAGACCTGCCGTAATCCCTTCAATCCCTTCTGTTCGAGACACTAGCATGGAGGCAATCTCACACACTCCCCTGTGAAGCGGCTCACTCTTTCCTTTGATGATCAGACTTGCAATTTTGATTTGTGCTGAATGAAGAAATGACAAATCTGCCCAATGATTGTTGCTTTGTATCATCGCTGTATACACCCCGGGCGGATTGTCAGCTTTTACTGCAATCCAAAAAATGATATCCATAAGGGAGAACAGATATCAGATCACTTTTAGGGATTCATCAGGATAGTTTTTACAGTTATCACTCGTACTTGACAATAGTTTAGGTAGTTCAGATGTCCAGTTCTCTACCTTAGACAGAGTGGTCCGCACAAAGCACAGAAACTTGTCCGATATTGATCCAAGTGTTGGATTAAACTTGCAAGTCTATGGATCGGTGAAAAGTTAGACGCACTTGGCTGCCCTCCATGTGTTTTTCTTTGACTATTTTATAAGGAATACTTGGGAAACCTCCATTTTTCTATCAATCTGTTCAAGCTCCGATGCTAAACACTGACATTTGAATGAGCTGTGGCTTCTTTCACATGTCGTGTCTCCAATACCTTTGCCATCCATGTCAGCACATGCCAGAGACACACGTACATACGTATACACATTTTATTCAATGCTCATTTTCACACGTTCATGTTTCTGCACGGACCATGTCTCCGTGTGGAGCACATGGACACACAGCTGCACCATGTCCATTTTGGGCAGCAGCACAGACCTCTTCAAGTCAATGAGCCTATGCCAAAAACGTCCCCCACACACGTCGTCTGTGTGACATCCGTGTGCACAGACCGAGGCAAACATTTAACACTAAAAATAAAAGGGTTTTTATACTTACCAGTCTCTATTGCTGCTGCCTGCACACTAGCAGGCAGGGCCATTCATTAAACTCATGAATATTCACTGCACTGAGCCCAACCGCAGAGCCGGAAGTGAGTGTGACAGCAGCGCCAGAGCCTGGTAAGTATACAAAGTCATGATGTCCGTGTGCTATCCGTATGTCACACGAATAGCACACAGGCAGCATATGAATGACACACGCACATGCAGAAACGGACTCACAAAACAGCCCCTCACACACGTGTCTTTTTATTTATGGACACAGTAAGGGACCTCACTGTGAAAACCTGCTAGCAGTACACAAACTGAGGTTTTCACAGCTAATAGTGACACGTTTTATCTATGATATTTTCTAGTTACACTAAGCTAGTTCACACCGATTTGCTGTCAGGTTCTGTCCGCTGTTTTGCAGGATGCACCCGACAGAACCTGACAGCCTCAGACAAACAAATATGCCCTCCAATCCTGTTTTGTGCCGGATCAGCGGCTGCTTCTGTCCAGTGCTAAAATTTCAGCATAGCGGCTGGAGGGGAGCTAGCCGCGGTGCTGAAATTTTAGCCGCAGCTCTTTCAGCTGCCGCTGTCCAGATGCTGAACGAGTGCTGGTTGAATTTCAGAGCCACCGCTCGTTCAGCATCCGGGAACCGGATCTTTTTCTGCCGATCCGGCGGCCATAGACACCCATGTTATGGGCGCCGGATCGCCCTGGATCTGGGAGGATCCAGTTTTGTTCGATTTTTGCCCGGACACAAAAAATGCTGCATGCTCCGATTTTGTGTCCAGGTCAAAAAACAAAATAAATTGGATCCAGCAGGACAGACATCAAACCAGATGGCAAATAACTGCCATCCGGCCCCATCCGGCACCATAGGGATACAATACATACCTTAGGGCTCGGACACACTCTCCTAGTTATATCCGAGTTTGACGGACGAGACTTGGAACAGACTGGAGCTGTGACCCTGAACGGCTTCTCTCTCTCTGGATGAGGAGTGACAGCTGCTTGTGTTTCTGTGCTGCATCACATTCCCCATCCAGATAGAGAGAGGCCATTCAGGCTCACTGCTCCAGCCTGTTCCGAGTCTCGTCCGTCAAACTCGGATGAGTGTGTCCGAGCCCTTAGGCTTGAAACACACTGGTGTGAGACTCGCGCGAGTGCAATGCGAGAAAAACTTGCATTGCACTCGGACCAATGTTGCCTATCAGGCAGGGCACACTGGTGCAAGTCCCCCGCACTATGCTCGCATTGCGAGTCGAAAGTGAGTGCAGTCGCAGCATGCTGCGACTGCACGCGACTTTTACGTGCGAGTGGCCATTATAAGTATGGTATATGGGTGCGAGAAAATCTCACACCCATACACCACACGGTGCGATAGTCACAGAGTGTGCTGTCCAAATCGCTTCAAAATTAGCGGCTCTCAAAGCCCCCAAGTTTGAATTTGCCGACACAGTAATGAATAATGTGTCAGCGCTGTCACAGCACTGACACATCATTGTAAAAAAACTCTGGTGTTAAAAAAAAATTAAAGTTATAGGGCTTATTCATCATTTTAACCCCCTCTACAAGCTCTGTGCTGCATGTCAGCACAGAGCCTGCAGATGCTGCTAATAAAAGCCGATATATGAAGGGTTAATGTGCTGTTGTGTGTTGCCATCATGTGTACCAATTGTGCACTCTTGTAACATGGTGACATCCCACCCTGGCAGTGGAGGGGTTAATAGCAGTTTTAATCTGATCCTGGCATTTGTCGGGTTTTAGTTTGTTTATGTTTTATAAAAGCCGGTCTGCTTCAGCACTGAGGGTACTGTCCATAGTCCTGTACGTAAATTCGTAGGGACCAGCGACAGTGTTGTAGAAATGCAGAGCTGTCCCTGTTGCTTACGCCAATACCTACGCAAACAGCCTAGCGCTACGCTGTTACCGTACACTATTGGCATTGGGAGTCTGAAGCGGCTCCCCTCGGGTGACTGCAGGGAGAAGCTGCCCTGCACTCCACCGCACATGGTGAGTACAGGGTTCACCCGCGGTTCACTCAGGTCCGGAGGATGCGTCAATACGCAGCTTCCGACCATGACACACAGCCCACACATCACCAGGCTTCAGTAGCTCTGTTACACTATCACAGGCTCAATCCTTGTCACACTATCACAGGCTTCAGTAGCTCTGTTTACACTATCACCAGGGCTTCTATCCCTCTGTTCACTATCCAGGTTCATATGCCTGTTCACACTATCACCAGGGCTTCAGTAGGCTCCGTTCACACTATCACCAGGCTTCAGTAGGCTCGTTCACACTATACCAGGCTTCAGTATGGCTCCGTTCACACTATCACAGGGCTTCAGTATCCTCGTTCACACTATAGGCCGCTTACACGTCAAGATATCGCAACGCATCTACGATAAAAAGTCACGTGGTTGGGCGTTGCAGTTGATATCGTTCGTGCGTTGTGTCGTGTAAATGGGCAACGCAACTCAAAAACGATGCAACTACGATATGGTTTTTGAATTGTGCAGGCTCTCCAACCGTGCAATATTGGCTAGGTGATGTGGCAGGATCGTCTGTGTGACAGCGCAACTACGATTTGGAGTGCAACTTCCCTATTAACTCCAATGTTAATTGGTCGTTCCCTGAGTTGCTCAGACGCAGTGAGCAAGAGGGGCGTACGACATCATAGTTGCGTTGTCTGCCGATATTTCCCTGTGTGACATCTCCTATGCGATTTTGGACAAGTGCCAAAAACGTGCGCGCTCCCGTGAAATCGTATGCAATATCGGAACGATATTGCGACGTGTAAAGCGGCCTTATCACTATTGCTTCCTTGCATAATTTCATGACATTGATGCTGATTCTGATATAACGGCATTCCTAGGAAGCCTGTCTGACCCATCGCCTGACAGTGACGTCCATCAGGGCTCCTGTATTTTTGATGAGTTGCTGCCGACTGAGTAATGGAACTGAGATGGAAAAGAATAAACACCAGTTTAAGAAAAGCCTAAATGTGTTTATGGGAGTCTAGAAAGCTCCATTATGAAACAGAAGGTAAAACGCTTTTAAAAAGCCTATGCAATAACTTGGAGCAAATTGTGACTACAGAACTGGAAATATTAACCTTTTCAATTGCTGCCACACGTCAAAACACATTAAAAGCTTTAGTGTGTAATATCACAGAAAGTGATGGTGGATGTGTTGAACTGATTAGCTGATCAGCGCCATATGAAGCTGGCAGACCATTTAGCAGCTGGTGTATAATGCATGGTTGCATTATTTGTAACCTTTTATTCCAGACCATTCTCACTCCCAGACATTGTTTCATGTAGTGCAGCTATATTCATATGAACTACGAGCTGTTCTGCAGCTTTTATTTTACCTGCGTATATCTGTTGTATACACATTACATCAGCAAATGCTGGGCCTTGTAGTTTCACTCTTCTTTAGGTTACCTACACGCTGGTACTTTGGCTTCCATTCATCATGGAGCCATGATGGTTATGACATCCAGGACCTTATGGACTTTATGCATATTATGCTTTGTCAGAACTCTGTTAAGGTACTGTTCTTATTGATTGCAGGAATAGCTTGCACAAAACATAATTAAAAACATCAATACAAAGAGGAATGGATGGGAGTGCTGGAAAGGAGTGAACAGGGTTTTATGCAGGCGGGATTAGATGAGAAAACTTGGGTAAAGTTGCTCACCTTTGGTACTTGTGTAATGGCACAACTACTACGAAGAGCATGTAGATTTTACCCAACGGCTGCTGTGGTCCCCGCGGTTGAACATCAGAATAAGAAAGAAAGCTATGTTAACTCCACCATGCTGCTGTGTAAGAAGGAAGGCTTTAAAATAATTAAAACATTATTGTGATTAATTTTCTATGCATTTTGGAGCCTTCAGGAAAATCACAGATGTACATCTACTGGGAAAAAAGCAGAAAAAAAAGTTCCTATGTTGTAAGAAACTTTTTTCTATGTAAAGACACATCAGATGACCAAGCCGCGACCTGCACACTATTTTTCAAATTTTGTGTCTTTATATACACCCCTTTCATGTCCTCCAGTAGATGTACACCTGTGAATGTCCTGAAGAAGGTGCCTCTGCTCCAAAACGTGTACAAGATAAATCAGAATAATATTTGAATTATTTGAAAGCCTTTCTTCTTACATTACAGCGTGGTGGATTAACTCTTATCTTCCTCATTCTGAAGCACAAAGAAAAGTGAAAGGTCTAAGTGTAAAAAAGGTAATAGGTAAGACTGGCTTCACACTTTTACCATCCTGTTCTGTTCGTTGTTGAAACAAGCAGAACAGGATAGTTTTTGGCCCGCACACATCCCTATGGTGCCTGATTGGCCCTATTTGGGCATCCGGTTTTGTGAATCCGGTGCAGGATTCGTTTCTATCCTGTTTTTCACCGGTCCCAAAAATGATACCTGCATCAGTGTTTGGCTCCGGTGACAAAGCAGGACACAAACGAATCCTGTCTGGTTTGACACACACAACATGGGGGCCTATGGAGCCAGATTCGGGAAACAACAGAATCGTTTCCTGGATCCGGTTCCAGGGCACATAGCATGCTCAGAACAGGAGCGCTGCTCTGTACCCATAGTAAATCTGTGTAATATCACTTTAGCAGTGTATCTGTATACACTGCTAAAGTGATATTAAATAAAGTGATGGTTATAAATAAAAAAATACATTCTCACCTTCCGAATACTTCTGAGTGTCCCGCGCTGAATTAATCTCTTGGTAGCTGAAGGACCTTGCATGAGGTCACCGGGAGGGGTGAGGAAACCAGCACGATTTAAACCCCGTGACCTGATGCGGTCATGTGACCCATTAGCTGATCGGGTTGCCCCGCCCCTCCCGGTGACCCCATGCAAGGTTTTTTAGCGACCAAGAGATGAATTCATCGCGGGACACTCAGAAGTCGTCGGAAGGTGACAATTTATTTTTTTATTTTTAACCATCAATTTATTTAATATCACTTTAGCAGTGTATATAGATACACTGCTAAAATGATATTACACAGCGCCGACAGCACTTATCACAGGCTCAGCTCCCTGCTGCTCTTTCTGTGTCCAGATACCGGGCCGGGCACAGAAATGGCATCTGAAGGTGTCAATCCTGTGCTGTCCGCTCCTGTTCATTGGATCCTGCAAAAAACAGGATCCAACGAACAGGAACAAAAACGTAGTGTGAAGCCAGCCTAAAAGAGTTACAGAAATGGTAAACAGTTAAAGAAGGATGAGATGACCAGCAGGAGATGGATTAAGTAAAGCTGTGGAGAAATAAACATTATGAAATATTTATTCAGGCCTTTATGATTCTAGAACCAACTTCATTTTAGGGTAAAAAAATCTCCGTTCACACTATCACCAGGACTTTAGCATCACTTTGTTCACACTATCACCAGGACTTTAGTATTGCTCCATTCACACTATCACCAGGACTTTAAGGGTATGTGCACATCAGTCGTTTTGTGGGCTGTTTTTTAGCGTTTTCCGTCGGCGGTTTCCGCTGAGTTTTATGTTAATTTATGTTAATCCTAGCCACCGGTTGGATTAACATGCTAGTCAATGGCTTTTAGAAAACACTGTGTACATTAGAACATTTTTTTTCTTCTCCTTTCCACTTTTTTCACCGGTTTTCCACCGGTTTTCAAAGATAGAGCAAGTGACTTGTTTTGAGCGTTTTTCCAGCGGATCTAGCTTACAAGTGCACCAAAAACCAGTCTGGAAAACGCTAAGAAAAACGCCGGGGAAATCGCCAAGAACACGCTGTACAAACGCTACTAAACCGATCACAAATCGTTAGCAAATCGCTAACAAAACGAGGGACACTGCTGAGCTCAGAAAACTCAGTTTCTGCTATTCACCACCGGTTTCCGGCCGGTCTGCAAAGATGCAGAAACGTCAGATGTGCACATACCCTAAGGCTGGTTTACATGCTGCGATGTCCCAGCGACCCAACCAATGATTGGGGTCGCTGGGACATCGTTATCTGATCGCTGGTAAGCTGTCACACAGAGAGACTCACCAGCGATCAGCCACCTGTGTAACCCCGCGACACTGGGGTAAGCGGTAGAACGCTGGTAACCACGGTAAACATCGGGTTACTAAGCGCATCGCTCTGCTTAGTAACCTGATGTGTACCCTGGTTACCAGGCAACACATCGGGTAGAAGGGTGTCACACACGCCGATGTCTGCTGGCCAGTGGCCGACCAACGATGGAAAAACGGCCTGGCCATTCACCAACGATCAGCGAGCTGATCACTGATTGTTGGTACATGTCACACGCAGCGAAATCGCTACGAGGTCGCTGAAACATCACAAAACCGTTGACGTTGCAACGATATCATTAGCGATATCGTTGCGTGTAAACCGGCCTTTAGTATCACTCACCTTATCACCAGGACTTTAGTATTACTCCGTTCACACTATCACCAGGGCTTCAGTATTGCTCCGTTCACACTATCACCAGGTCTTCAGTCTGGCTCCGTTCACACTATCACCAGGGCTTCAGTCTGGCTCCGTTCACACTATCACCAGGGCTTCAGTCTGGCTCCGTTCACACTATCACCAGGGCTTCAGTCTGGCTCCGTTCACACTATCACCAGGGCTTCAGTATGGCTCCGTTCACACTATCACCAGGGCTTCAGTATGGCTCCGTTCACACTATCACCAGGGCTTCAGTATGGCTCCGTTCACACTATCACCAGGGCTTCAGTATGGCTCCGTTCACACTATCACCAGGGCTTCAGTATGGCTCCGTTCACACTATCACCAGGGCTTCAGTATGGCTCCGTTCACACTATCACCAGGGCTTCAGTATGGCTCTGTTCACACTATCACCAGAGCTTCAGTATCCCTCCGTTCACACTATCACCAGGGCTTCAGTATCCCTCTGTTCACACTATCACCAGGGCTTCAGTATGGCTCTGTTCACACTATCACCAGGGCTTCAGTATGGGTATGTGCCCACAGGACATTTTTCAAGCAGTCCTGAATGCAGCAAACCCTGTACTGGTTTCTAGGATCTCTAGAGTCCTTGCCAGGAGATTTGCTGCCTTCAGGTCCTGTGTTTTTATCGCTTTTTTATGCGTGTTTTTACTGATTTTTGATGCTGCATTCTTGCCATTGACTGCAGCAAAAATGCAGGAAGAATAGAACATGATCAATCTTTCCCATTCGCAGCAGAACCGCAGGGATTTGACACTTCTTGACACCTGCAAAACCAATGTGTGGGAACAGCGTTTCTGTGAAACACATTGGTTTTGCTGGGAAGCCCAACCACAGGAACAAATTAACATAAATTAACATAAAACGAAGGGTAAACTGCAGGCGGAAACCACAGCAAAAAACATCCTGTGGGCACATACCCTATCGCTCCGTTCACACATCAATGATCCATACACATGATTTACGCAATCAGGGCTGACAACCCATCATAATTTGTATGACAATTGACCAGAAGAGCATCCAGATTCCTTGTAAATTCTTGCTCAATCATCTCCATTGAGAAGCTCTTTCCAGTGACTGTTGTCCTTCTTCTCTTGCCACCAAACGATTGTGGACGTCAATGTAGATCTGTAAGTTATTACATTTTGACTACATTAGTTTACATTCATTTGGGACCAGCAGCATTTTTTCAGCGTTCCTACAGTCCAAAAATATTGCCATGTGCTTGCGATCAAAGGTGCTCTTTCCAGAGCTGCGATATTTTTATATATTCCCATGCAGGAAAAACTTGGAGGACTTTGAAATCATTATGTGGAATATGACTACTGACAAGCTGAGGGTCAATAGAATGCCTCTAATTCACTGAAGAATTGAAGTTGATTCTAGGAGGAGGAAGGCAAAAAAAAAGAAAGAAAAGTAATAAAGTGTGCCGCTTCTAACACGCTCCAGGGATCTGACACGCTTTGACACATTGAAATAGAAACTGCATTTGTCATATCTATCGTTGGCCAATCATGTCCAACAGCAATCAAATGGCAGTGAAGCTTCCAGCAGCTGGTTCTGTGCTTCCTGCACCGATGGTGACCGGACCTTTATATGCTTGTTTTAGGTATCACAATAGATAGAATATTAGAAATGGCTTTATCCGGTAGTATAATAAGATAGAGACATTGCGCTCTTAAGCTGCTTACCATTACGATCACATTAAGTCTGTCTGATCTCTTAAAGGGAACTAACGACCAGAATTTTACCTCCTGTATATCAGTGCAGGAGGTGATTGATGTGTGCAGCATGACATCACTACTTGGGTTTTCTTTTATCCCTCCCATGTGGGCTTGTCTTTCTGCTGTAAGCTGAACCCCTTCCCCGCGGATGAGTCTGTATGAGAGGAAGGGGTTCGGCTTACAGCAGAAAGACAAGTCCACAAGGGAGGAATAAAAAAAAAAAGTGATGTTATGCTGCACACGTCAATCACCTGCTGCACTTATTTACAGGTGGTTGGTTCTCATTAAATTCCCACTGTAATGACAATTTTTGCCCGTTTAGCATACTTGCATAGTCCTTTACACTGTTCAGTAAAACAAAATCAAGGCAAGGGAGTCTTCTTTTAAAACACAGGTTGCTACACACTGTCCTTGTCTGCTATATTACTATTGTGTGGAAGCTGTCAGTCTGTTTTGGTTGCTCTGGGTCTGTGCTGTAGTCATCTGTGTTTACTTCCCTTGACCAGTTCTTACTTAAGTATGCTAGCTCCTCCATCCAGTGTCAGTCGTACACTTGCTGCTGCCTTTGTAAGACTGATCTCTCTGTGCCTGGCTTTATTCCCTTACCTGGACTTTGACCCTTGCCTGTGACCTGACTACTCTTTTGCCTGCCCCTTGTAAACTGTCTTCTCTTTCTGGTTTTCCTAACCCGGGCTCGTGAATTGGATGTCGACTCTGACTATCCCTAATTGTACTGCGCCATTTCCTGGACCTGACCTCCCTTTACGTATCCAGTAAGTAGTACAATAATTATAATTACTATCTGTAATTGTAGTCTTATGTCTCCACTTCTGGGACTAGATTTTACGATCGTCACAGTTGTATGTTTGGTTTTCTATGAATAAGGATGAAGGACACGTCCAAAACATGTTAGATTTTTGTACAATGTAACCTGTATGCATCATGGATTAAATAAAGCCATTTTTGGATTTTAATACCTCTGATGATAATGTGCCATCATTTCCTTGGAAAAATGAAAAAAAAATCATGTTACAGTAGAAATCTGAAATCATAAAACGAGTGGAACAGGTTTCGAGTCTTAAAAGGGTATCTGGTGACTGCTAAAGATGAGTGAACCTGGGCTGGAGTTCGGGTGCTTTACGTTACCAAAGTGCTGGAGCGTGGCCCCGGTACCAGTGGTTTCTGGCCCAGTACGAGCCACTTGCAGTGTTTGATTGCTTGCACTATGGGTAAAAAATGGGTTTTTGGGTGTAGTGTGTTGTCCCCCCCCAAAAAAATGAAAAATCCCCACTCTCCCACCCCCGGACGTATTTTTTGTATGGCTGGCTGTATATGGACGGAGAGTCGGACAGCCAATCGGTGGTTTCCAATGAGGTTCGGGTCTTGAACAGTGCGCCTAATAAAATTTGGCAGAACCTGAACTTACATGGGTTTGCTCATCTCCAGTGACTGCATGGTGGCTCCTCAGTGAGGGCAACCTGAGCAGTCAAGTCCACTCTGGAGTTCTCATGTCTTCCTTGTGTTTAAACAGCTTTTTTTTTTTAAGGTTCTTTCATTTTGTCCCCGTAAACATAATGGGATATCATATTTTATGACATGAGGTCCTAAATAACATATGGCCCAATTTAGACCTAAAGCTATTTTCCTAATCTGTACACATAGCTGTGCCCCTACAGATTTAGCTTCATGACCATGACCCACACTCTATAGCTTGTTTTCAAGTTACATGAAAATGTAACTCAATTTTATTGAAATAACATTTTTTCGTGCACTATAATTAGGGTAAGTGATAACACTGGAGGTGACGTAAAAGGCGAACTGCTCATACTTGTCATTTTGTTTGATCTAAATATATGGTATTCAAAGTGTAGTTTACAGCATGTGGAAATGTCTACTTATAGCGGTATTGTACTGCATAGAAGAGCTTTCTCAACTCTTTACTGTTTGTTCTGTACTTTAGGAGTTATAACACAGTTGACGGCAACTAAAGGTTATTCCTTAAAGTTACTTAACACTTTGAAAAATATGTTTCTGACTGTAAAGGGTTAAGTCTCAGCCAAATGACTTTTAGCAAGTAAGAGGCGGGAGGGAAGAGGGCTGAGATTCTCCTGCGCTTCTCCCCTACATCCTGCCCTAACACCCCAGCCAGAAGAAATTAATGGAAGAGTATTGATCTCAGCCTGTTAATGAATTGCTCAGCTTTTGAGAATTGCATTCTTAATCACCCTCCCCTCCCGCAATCCTTGATGTCACACCGGCGGCCTTTAAGCATTGAACATCTCAGTGCCGGGGTCGGAACCCGTAATACGACAGCTTTGGTTAGTGCGCCGTGTGACCATGATAATCATACCTTTAATACAAGTCACAATTGAGATGGAATATGAGCAATAATTAGTAACCATGAAGTTATGAGAAGCTTTCACGTATCGGATTGCGACTCATCATCTGTTCCGTGCGGTGGCATCTTTCTTGAGCTGCTCCGTTTTTAGCGACTGCAATTTAGCAAGTTTTAATAAATACTGTAACTTGGAATAAAACCTTTAAACAGTGTTGAAAAGTGGCAGATTAATTTTTTCACATGATTAATTTTCGAGAAGTCGTAGGAGGAGTTCATTATCTTTTTTTCTTTCTTTCTATTTCACAATTACCAGACATGTCATTTCAGCCGTCAAATACAATGGACATCACACGTCTATACGAACAATATTCTAATGATGCCATCCTGCATGCTCATGAAGTTGTTCTTTTGTCTAGAACATATCAATTCCCTACCATTTTCTATCACAGCTGATCTCTTTAGACAACTGCTGAAATGCCGTCTTATTGATCTGGAGCACTAACTAAAAGCTGCTTCGTTCTGATCCTTTACTGAGAACAAGGGTCGCTGTTTCTGATGCTGTTGTTTGCTCATCCTGTTCTGTAAATTATTACTTTCTTTAAAACCAATAGACAAAATGTTGAAACCGCGTACTTCAACACACTTTTCATGACATGCTATCCTAAATCCATATGTACCAATATGGAGTTGGTACCTTCTTTGCAGCTAAAATAGCCTCCAAACTTTTGGAGTGTGTGGACATTTTGACCATTTATCTAGAAAAGCAGTTGCGAGGTCAGACAGTGATGTTGACTCACAATCTCCATATGAGTTCATCCCAAAAGTATTCAAACGGGTTGTGGTCAGGACTCTGGTCTTTAAGGACCTTGCTTTGTGCACTGCAGAAGAGTTATTCTGGAATAAATAAATAAATAAAGGAGTTAAGGGGTGCTTCACACTAAAGGCCCAGTTACACGATACGAGATCGTGAACGATATCGCTGAAATGTCACGGTTTGGAGTCGTTCAAACGACATTGTTAGGACGTCGTTGCGTGTGACACCGAGATACAACTACAATAAATCGTTGGATCGTTGATCGTAGATTTGAGAACATGTTCTCAAATCAAACGATCTTGACCAGCCAACCTGCTGCATCGTTGTGTGTGACACCGCGATAATGATGTAATAAAACGACTTCTCCTATTCACAACAGTGACCAAGTATCGTTTGCTGGGTTGTGCAAACGATAGCTGCTCACCACATTGTTGGTGTGTCGTCCACGATATCTAGACGTTTGACATCTCACCAACGATGTCAAAAAGATGTTCTGAGGACGCGCCCATGAGATCGTTGGTGATATCTTAATGACATTGAAGTGTGTGACAGTACCTTAAGCGAGGTCACTAGCGAGATCGCTAATACGTCACAGTTTTTGTCGCCAGCAATCTCACTATGTGTGACAAGTAGCAGCGACCAGGCCCCTGCTGTGAGATCGCCAATCGTGTTGGAATGTCCTGGACCATTTTTTAATTGTCTGGCTCAAGCTGGGCAGCATGCATCGATGTCTTTGAACGGGGACAACGACATCAATACTGCAGGTCTGAGTGACAGGGTCCCACTGGCCGCCGTATCATTGCTGCGTCGCTGGTGAGATTTGATGTTTGACATCTCGCAGCAATCACGATAGCGAAGCACCAGCGATCCCGACAACGAATACAACCTGGTAGAGATCGCTGGTGCATCGCCAAGTGTGATGGAGCCTTAAAAGGTATATTCTGCTGAAGATTTCCCTTCACTAGATGTTAGGGGCCTAAGCCAGGTCCTGAAAAAATAACCCTATAGCATTATCTCTCTAATGCAAGGATGGCAAGCCAAGTAACATTTCCTGCCATTCCCTAACTCGGACTAATGCATCAGACTGCCTAATAGGGATGCGTAATTTGTCATTACACTGGAAAACTTTCCAGTCCTCCAAAGTCTGGTAGTGTTATGCTTGACAGCTCTCCATATGAAGCTTGACTTGTGCTTGGTGATGTAAGACCTACTTGTATACAGCAGCTCAGCCAAAGAAACCCAATGAAAAAGTAGAAAGGGATATTCAGAGAAGTGTGCTGCACTTTCGGTCAAGAAGATATCCAATGGAGATGATGATGTTGAACAAAAGAGCAGTTTTATTAGTTTATGCATTTCAGAGTTCAACAAACTCCATCGGGAAAAAAACACAAACTTGCATTTTTTTCCTGATGAAGCAGATTAATTAACTCTGAAATGCATAAATTAATAAAACTGCTCTTTTGTTCAACATCATCATCTCCATTGGATATCTTCTTGATCGGAAGTGCAGCAGATTCCATATATCTGTAACTAGAAAGAAATGTGTATATATGACTGGGATGAAGGAAAGACCGTCACATGATTCTAAATATGCAAAATCTTGGGCACAATCTATTGTATAATTTTTTGACAACTCTCTTTCTGGGTTCACATCTTTGCTAACAGTTCTTCATGCAAGCTAAAATTTTGGCTTGCATGCAAACTCAGCCACATGTATTTTGATATAACACGCATTCATTGTGTATTATAGCAGCTTTTGGATTGGTCTTAATACTGTTGGTTGCTCTTTTTACGTGGTATACACAGTGTGATCTACAAGGAGATCCTATATATCTTTAAGCTCTGAATAATTCATTTGCTTTTGTCACCTTTTTCCTGATGCAGAAGGGTAGTGTATATAATATGTATTCCTGTGTGAATAGCACACTGGCTTCACTCTATTGTATTTAGGTATGGGCATCCAGGTTTTTATGTGTTTACATCATTTGTAATTGTTTCTAATGGTTTACGTACGTAAGGATATCCTGAATGATATCCTTGAAACGTCACGAATTTGTGATCGTTCAAAAGATATTGTTTGGGCGTCGTTGCGCGTAAAAAACGATATACGAAGAAAACAATCCTTTGATCGTTCATCCAAGATTTGAGATCCTGACCTCAAATGTATCATTCATCGTCCAATTAACACTGCTGGAAGAAGTCACATCGTTCAGTGTGACACCATGATGAACGATCTCGTTCAAAATTTTCCTATTCCTGCCGCTTTAATAGATCATTCATTCCTTGCTCTCCTATTTAACTGGTGCGTTGCCGAATGGGATATAGTTAACGATATCCTTGTGTGTGACAACGCACTAACGATGTCAGAACGATCACATGATCGTTCTAAGGATATCGTTAAGGATATCCTTGTGTGTGAAGCGGCCTTAAGGCTGGCTTCACACCATGTTTTTTTGCTGTCTGGCTGTGTCCGGTGTTTTGCTGGATGCAGCGGACACAGCCTGACAGCTCCGGACAAACAGAACCGGAGGGCAAATATGCCCTCCAATCCTGTTTTCTCCCAGATTCTGCACTGCGTGGCTGCTGCCATTGTCCAGTGCTGAAATTTCAAAATCGCATCTTGGGGGACGCTAGCCGCGATTCTGAAATTTCAGCTGGGAGCTCTCCAGGCGCTGAACTTCAGCACCTAGCGTCCAGCAGCTGGATCCGATTTTCTGTCGGATCCAGTGCAATCCGGCGCCCATAGTCTCCCATGTTAGGGGGCGCCGGATCGCATCAGATCCGGGTGGATCCGATTTTGTGAGATTTTAGCCCTGAACACAAAAACGCTGCAAGCTGCGATTTTGTGTCCGGGGAAAAAAAACTAATTCTGACAGATCCTCCCTGACAGCAGACAACCGGATGGCAAATCACTGCCATCTGACCTCATCCGGCTCCACAGGAATACTATGGGGCCAAAATCGGATCCGGGGCTGTCCAGTTCACACCGGACAGCCCTGGATCCCTAAAACCATGTGTGAAGCCGGCCTAAATTGGTTGTATTAACAATAGAGATTTTGCATATTTAGAATCGTGTGACAGTCTTTCCTTGATCCCGGTCATGTATACATGTTTCTTTCTGGTTATAGCTATACTGTGCTTTAACGTGTGACTGGTGGATCACACAAATGTGCCACTCAAACTCATTGTTTATACAGATTCAGTATATCCATGTCTACTATAAGCAGCAAATCTAACAAAGTTATCTGACACCGACAAGCCTGTTGGGAGCTGCTTTCGTCCTAAATTTGGATCTTTTGTGGTATTATCTCGATAGTTTTCATTTACTGTTGCTGAAAATATTATAATGCAATAATTGACTCTGAAAAATTCCATGTATAGTACTGTGTTAAGAGTTTAAGGAATTGTGTAACTATTGGTCCAAAGTAAGATTGCTTTAAAAACTGGAAGTATTATTAGTTTATTCTGAACAATTAACAAACTGCAAAGTGAAGAAAATAGGAATGTAAATCAACTCACTATTTGGTGTGACCGCCCTTTGCCATCAAAACAACATCAATTCTCCTAGGTCCACTTTCCAGATAGTTTTCAAAGGATCTTGGCAAGGAGCTTGTTCCAAATATCTTGGAGAACTGGCCACAGATCTTCTATAGAAAATTCTTGTCTCTTCTTGTAATCTCAGGAGGAATCACTTATCATGACCAAATACCCAATTTAACTTATTGAAATTCAATCCCAAGCCTGCGATGATGCTCATCATGCTTCACTGTTCCTGCAGAAACTTATTATTGTACCACTTTCCAGCCCTTGAGCTAAATATTTCACATTCTATAATTAAAATCAAGGAGACAAAAAGAGACGCAGATTGTGCCTTATCACTAGCGACACACAAGGAAAATAAGAGCTAAAATTTGCTTGCTCACCTGGTTTGGTTGTGATAACCCACAACCAGCTTGAAAGCCTGAGTCACAGCTGCTGCAGAACCTCCACCGCCACGTGTACGTGGGAACCAAATAGCTAAAACAGGAATGGTGTCTCACGGTCCGCGCTGCTTCCAAGAATGCACTGGGAAGCCATTGCGTTAGCCATCACCTCCTTTATTCCTAGAAATAAAGGAAGTAATGGCTTCCCAGTGCATTCTTTGAAGCAGCGCGGACCGTGAGACACCATTCCTGGTTTAAATATTTCACATTGTCATTCGTCAGTATAGAGATATTGCTGACATATTTCAGTATAATCAATTGACTTGGCCTTGTTTCCATGTCCAAGCTACGGCTTGTTGGCTACAATTCTTCCATGAAGACTCTACTTGACGAATTGCTCTGAACAGTAGATGGATGTAGTTGGGTACCACTAGTTGCTGCCATTTCTGAGCTTATGGGTTTCGATTGGATTGCCCGAAGTCTTTACGGCGCTTCCAGGAGAGATCCAAAGTGGATAATACCATTGGGGTATCGGATTCTTCCTGGAAGCGCTATGTAGATTTTGGGCAATCTATTTGAAACCCATTTGCTGACAGGTGCACCTAGCAAGGAACCTGCTAGTTCCTTAGTTTGCAGGATAGATTTGATTGAACCCCTGGTCAAGCTACACCACATGACTCTATATGCCTATGATAAAGCCTGTAGAAGGTGAACAGAACCTTTTTATGTTTAGAAGACCATACATTTTGCACTTCTCCTGCACTTAGCTCTGCGTCTGCTCTTGCCTATATCTCCCCACTTTATAGACCCTACAATTCAAGAAGGGCTCGCAAAGCATATTTCTGAGCTGATGTCACTGCTGGATCTTCTGATTTCAAAGGTGGGCAATGATGCCTTTCATCTATGCTCCTCGATGCTGTCCATTTTTTATCTCTTCTTCTGAAGAGCTTGAACAGCACATCTGAAAATCAGTTTGCTTTGAAATCATGACATAGGAGAGGCCTTGCTGATGCAGTATAACTACCTTGTATCTTGTAGTTTTGCTCAGCTTTGTCAGTGACCTGTGACATGTAACTATCTTCCACAACCTCACAAGTGTAGCAGAGTATGGCACCCAGTTTTAAGCCTTCCATACAACTGGTGAATGGAGCCAGCTAGAAACTAAGGGATGCAGTGTTCAGCTCCGCACTCTGACCCTTCTCTTTAGAATTAACTTCTCAGTACCCAGACTCCAATGTATAAAGACTTCTATCATGTCATTATGACTTGTCAACATTTTTCTGAAATAATAATTACGCTTTACCATTGCATAAAATTATTATGTTTTAATTTCAAAAGCCCTACCCATATTAGGTTGCCCTGCAGCCAACAACTGATTTTCATGATGAGGATGCCAACTGTTTGGGTATGTATTATGTAATGTAAGCGCTGTTCGAGTTCTCCAGAATAGGAGATCGTCATACAGAACTGTTCTCCATCCTGGGCCTTAGAGGGGGTCCTGAGCAGAAGACTTCTTCCATCTATAATCTCCATATTTATATATAGACTAGGGCTATGGCAGTAATTATGAAAGTAATCAATACAGAACCCACTATAACATCCCCAGATTGTAAGTGCAGGGACGATGTGGTACCTCCTTTCCCAATCCAGTTGGGTGCATGCTAGAAGAACATTATTGGTATCCAAAGTACCAGAAAGCTGCATCACCCAATTGCAGTTGTTGCAAATGTTTCTTGCAGGGGCGTAACTACAATAGGTGCAGGGGTTGCGGTTGCACCCGGGCCCTGCAGCCTTGGGGGACCCCAAAAGTCCCTTTGGCCTATAGAAAAAGACTACTGCTATTAAAGATTTGCAATAATTGGGGGGCCCGTTGGAGCTTTCGCATCGGGGCCCCTGGGCCTGAAGTTTCGCCACTGATTTCTTGAGAATCTTTTATGGAAAACAATTTTGAAGAATTTAACAAAAAATCTATTCAGATTAAATGAGATTTTCATCTGTCTTCCAAGTGTAAACTAAAAGAAACATTCAACTACTTTTTATTGTCATTTGCTTGTGACCTTTCCAGCATTTAAAGCGTTAATGAGACTAAAGGGTAAAAAAAAAAAAATCTTAAAGGATGTTAAATGGTCCCCAGCAATTTGCAATAAGTTATGTACATGTGTATATATAACGTGTGCCTTACTTTCTGTGCTTTACCTGGCTGATCCAAATTATAGCTTAATTAGAGACAATCTTTGGAAATGGATTCATGGTAATAAACAGATTGAACTGAGAAATCGACGCAGTAAAAAGTTCAAAATTAATAAGTGGCAGATGTGGGAGCGTAATTTGTATTTGAACAAACACACTCTGATGGCTGGGGAGTTTTTGTAATTATTTTTTTTTAATTTACATATCTAACTTTTAAGTGGAATTCTAATCATACCTTATGCACGTCTGCAACGGAAGAGCTCCCTATTCCCAGCAGCTGTGTGCTTGGGCTTCCTTGTGCGTTGAGCTGTAACTCTTCTTCCTAAATGTCTGCACTTGTTTTTTTTGTCTCCTTCTGCCCCCTTCTCACCGATTTGCTTTATGAAATAATATATCTTTTTTTTTTTAAAACTTTTACTTACCAAGAGTCTGTTTGGACAAATGCTTTAAAAATACCTAAAAATGTTTTCCACTTCTAATGTGATCCCCTTTCTTTTGTTCTAACTCTTCCTATCACTTTCCTAAAATACTTCTGTACACACTCGTTATTCCCTACACCATGACATTATCAGCAGCCCATACCTTTTCCCTTGAGTCACTATGTCTCAGACTGCCTCAGCTGATGCATTTTCTCACCTGATGCAGACCATCTCTGAAGAGGTAACTGGTCTGCGGACTCACGTAGTGCAACAGCTGCAGCAAGTCATGGGTTACCCGGCGTCGGCTCATGCTCAGGCCATGCCAGAACCCAAGGTCTCTCTTCCAGATAGGTTTTCTGGGGGAAGGGACACATTTTTTTGTTTTCCGTGAAGCCTGTAAGCTTTATTGAAGGCTCCGGCCTCGTTCATTGGGAAGTGAGGAACAGCGGGTGGAGATTATAGTCTCTCTTCTTAAAGGGGACCCCCAGACCTGGGCCTTTTCCCTCCCGGCCGACTCACCATCGTTGCGGTCGGTGGACGGGTTTTTTGCTGCTCTGGCTCAGGTGTACGGTGAACCAGATAGGGTGACCTTTGCTGAGTCTAATCTCCGTAAACTCAAACAGGGCACACGAGCAGTGGAGGAGTACTGCTCAGAGTTTCGTAGATGGGTGAGTGACACCCAATGAAACGACCCAGCCCTCCGGAGTCAGTTCTGCTTGGGTTTGTCAGCTAGGCTGCAAGACACCCTGGTTCATATGCCACACCTGAGTCATTGGAGGCTACGATGTCCCTAGTCATACGGGTTGACAGACGCCTAAGGGAGAGACTGAGATAGATCCGTGCCTATCCAGGTGGAATTAACATGGAGTCCATTGGAAATAGATCTGTGCCTATCCAAGTGGAATTAACATGGAGTCCTATGGAAATGGATCCGTGTGTGTGTGTGCTGCATGGATCCCTTTTCCCGGACAGCACGCCCAGGAGACAGTTTCATATGACCCACCCACTAATTTTGTGTCATTAGTTACTGGATCCATCAAATAATAATACACAACCTGATGCAGCTGGATGTTACTGCACCGTTATCACGCCAGATCTGTCAGCCGGATCAGTGAATAAATCGGTGCGGGTGCATCCGGTTGCCCCAGGGATCACAATCCACGGGACTCCAGGGCTGCAGGTTTACAATTTCAAAACACGGTAGTGTGAAACCCGCCTGAGAGGTCGGGGAGGATGATGATGAGACAATGGTGAGCTGTTACTGTATAATGTGGGCTCGGTACCTTACCACTGACACATTTTGTGTTTTATGGGATAAACAGTGTTTTTTTCCTTCCATTTTTGTCCTTATATGAGAGCATATTTTCATTCTTTTTGTGCAATATCCCGGACTGGACGATATCATAAAATGTCTCTTGTTGTTTAAACAAATTAACTTTATTGATTTTGCAATCCATAATTACTTTACCTCTGTTTAATGAGTTCTTTTTATGGAGCTTTTTCCATCACATTCCGCCATCCTCACTTTCAGAGAAGGTGTCCCTTGTAAATCAGCCTGTTATTGAGGGAGATGCATATTAATTACAGCCCTTCACCACTGTTATTAGGCTGCTTTTATATCCTCCAACAAGTTTATTAATTTCTCCACAGCTTCCAGAAGAAAAAGCTGCAAAGTGACGTCTGTTCACGGGGAGAGGATTGTGGTGAATTCTGGGGAAATGTGACGCTTACAATAAATACTTTATGGAGCTTCTGTGCAGTTTGTCAGTGACCTGAAAGGACAAGATATGGAGCTAGTGACAGCAGGAGATCAGGAGCCTCATGAAAAGGTCATACCTAGAACATGATGACAACATGGGCAAACCACCAGTCTCAGGCCGGTTTCACCCCATGGCAAGTCCGGGGCTGTCCGGTGTGAACCTGATAGCCTCGGACCCGATTTAGCAGTAATGCAGCCCTATGGTTGCTGGATGGCAGCTTTTTGCTATCCGGTTTCCATCTGTCCAGGAGGATCCGGGAGAATTCAGACTTTTCTCCGGGACACAAAAACGTTGCTTGCAGCGGTTTTGTGTCCAGGGAGAAATCTGACAAGATTGGATCCTCCCGGATCTGGATCCCCCTAACATGGGGGTCTATGGTGCCAGATCCAACATAAAATCAGATTCTGGTGCTGGAGTTTAGCAGCGAGCAAGCACTGCTAAACTTCAGCACCATGAGATGTCCCCTGCAGAGATTTCAGAACCGCTGCTCGCTCCCCGCTAGCCGCGATCTTGAAATTTCAGCAGCTGCAGCTGCGCTCGGCTGAATCATTTGCCCTCCGGTTCTGTTTCTAGATCAGGTCCGGGGTTGTCTGGTTTCACACCGAACATCCCCGGACCTGATCGTTTCATGGTGTGAAACTAGCGTTCGTATATTTCCCTACTATGAAGCTGTATATTGACGGTCATTGACTTCAGCAGTGATTCTAGCATCATGTGCAGTCATAACAAAACATGGCGTCATCACTGCAGAGAGGTAAAGACTGATGAGACCACTGGAGCAACAACGCTGGAGCCACAAGGGACACAATAATTCTTCCCAAATATTTAAAACACCCACATAAGCATCCCCTACTGATGTTACCATTATCTGAAGAAAGGAAAAAGAAGTAGATTTGAAGCTCCAAATCAGAGAAAAAAAGCTCCACCTCAAAGACCAGACGCTTCGTCATGTCTTACACATTTCAAGGACACTCTTCTGACGAACATTAGAAACCTGCAATTTACTGCAACTGTTTAGAGCCTTATTCTATACCTTACAGAAGACATATTGTACTAAAATCCACACACACACAAGCACACAGCCATACAGACAGACACACACACACTGACATGCACAAATACATATACAAACACAGACATACACATTCCAATATACAGATACATATACATTCTGATATACACAGACCCAAACGCTGACCTACAGACATACACATTCTGATATACAGACAGACATGCACACAGTCGTACGCACACACTGACAGACAGACACAATCAGACATGTACAGACATACACTAACATACAGACATACACATTCTGACAAACATACACATAGACAGACATACACTGACATACAGACAGACAGTCATACACACTCACTGACATACACAGACTCACAAACATACACATTCTGACATACAAACACAGACATTCACACAGTCATACACACACTCTGACATACAGACATACACAATCATACGCACAGGCACATACACAATCATACACTGACATAAAGACATACACCCCTGATACACACAGACATACAGGCACATACTCAGACATATCTACTACACCACAGGCAAACTCACACACACAAACATACAGACACACAAGGGACTCGGACACCAAATTATCAGTTTTAGTTGCACTTTTCCCTTTTCTCCTTTATCTCTCCTCACCTACTGTATCCTCATCCAACCCTTGTAGACCATGAGCCCTCGCAGGCATGGTCTTCTCTCTTCACCTATTGTATCCCCACTCATTTCTTGTAGACCATGAGCCCTCATGGGCAGAGTCCTCTCTTCTCACCTACTGTATCCTCCCCCATCCCTTGTAGACTGTGTGCTCTTGCGGGCAGAGTCCTCTCTCCTCACCTATTGTATCCTCAATCATCCCTTGTAGACAGGGAGCCCTTGCGGGCAGGGTCCTCTCTCCTCACTATTGTATCCTCAATCATCCCTTGTTGATTGTGAACCCTTGCGGGCAGGTCCTCTCTCCTCCTGTACCTATCTGTGCCTTGCATTGCTCATAAATATTGTACTAGTCCATTTATGCCCCTATTACATGTAAAGCGCCATGAAATAAATGGTGCTATCTTAATGAATAATAATAATTAGGCCCCCTTGACATCACGTTTTTTGTAAAACTGATCGCCACGGATCCAATTTGGCTCCCCATATATCCCTATGGGCACGGATTGGTCTTTAATGGCCATCTGTGTGTGCTAGTTTTATCAGGGATCCGATTGTGTCCGCTATTTTCCCATCCACAAAATTGGAGACTGCTCCGATTTTGGGCTGTCTTCAAAAAAGCGGATACAATCGGACAGAATCGTATCCGAGACTGTCCGGCTCAAATAACATGGGGGTCTATGGTACCAGATCCGGGGAAAAAACAGGATAGTTTCCCGGATACGGTTTTAGTGTACTGAGCATGCTCAGTACACATTCACTGCTCTGTTCCTGTAATTTCACTTTAGCAGTGTATCTACATACACTATCTACATGCACTGCTAAAGAGAAATTAAAGAAAACAATGTGTTAAAAATAAAAAAAATTCTGTCATGTGACACAACAGCTGATTGGTTGCCGCCAGTCAGCTGATTAAGGTCCTTGCAGCGATCAGACGTGGACACCTCACATCGCGAGACACTCGGTGTAGAGGTGAGCTTTTTCTTATTTTCTTAATCATTGCTTTCTTTCTCATTCGCAATGTATGTAGATACATTGCGAGAGTGAAAGTACAGCCCCAATATCACTTACCTGGGCTTTGCAGGCTCGGCACCTCCCAGCTCTTTCTGAGTCCCTCAAAATCTCGGATCCGGACACAGAAAGGCATCCGGAGGTACAAATCCGTTCCTGTCTGTTCCTGTCCGTGTGGTCCTGCAAAAAACAGGATCCCCACAGACAGGAAAAAAATGTGATGTGAAGGGGGCCTTAGTTAGTTTACTGGCAGCAGCCATTCCGACACAATCAAGTCATTTAGTTTTAGCAATGCTGCAGAGCTGGGAAAGTTACCCCCACTCACACCAGGCTCTCTATAGAGATTGTGCATTGACAGTGATGTGTCTGGCAGGGGGCGTGTCTGACTGCTGTACATGTGAAAAAGTAGTCCAGTAATGTTAGTCATCAGGTGATAAAGCCTTTAGGTTACGTAAACAACTGCACACAGCTGATTTTTGTTTTTTAACCCCTGCAGCATGCTGCCCTCAGCTTACATAGCAAAAACCTGCTGACAGATCCCCTTTAAAGAAGTGGGAAGATAAGGAAGGTAGAAAGGGAAGAAAAGAGTCAAAATATCCTAAATTCTGCTGAATGAATGTTTGTTGGTTTCCAAGGATATACATTCAGGTTTTCTTCAAATAGTGTTCAATGATTCTGTAGCAGGAGCACACAAAGGATACTTCTGCTTATATTACTTTGACACTGCTATTTTTTCTGGCCCCATATTGCTCCTCAGTTGTTTATGTCACTGTTTTAAGCTGCATGTTAGGCTACTTTCAGACTACGATTTTTAGGGAGCCGATGCTGTCCGATAAAATCGGACAGCATCGGCTCCCTTCTGATGCCTGGAATCGGATGCCAAATAGGCATCCGATTCTGGCATAAAATCGTAGCCTCCGTGCTGAAAAAAAAAAAAAAAAAGTATATGCTCACCTATCCCCAAGGCCCCCGCTGTCTCCCGCCGTCTCCTGCAGGCTCCCGCACCATGGTAACCTGCGGTCACGTGATTGTGACATCACGGCAGGTCCTGTACAGCAGTAGAAGACCTCTGCAGACAGCGCGAGGACACCGGGAGCCGGCGGGAGCCGGCGGGAGCCTGCAGGAGAAGGCGGGGCCTCCAGGATAGGTGAGCATATACTTTTTTTTTTTTTTTAACCCCTGCCTTCCAGGTTGGAGCAGTTTTACTGTACTGAGCATGCTCAGTACAGTAAAATCGGGTCCGAGGAGACATCAGATGTTTCCTCGGACCCTGCTCCATAGGGCCCCATGCTAAATTGATTGGACCGAATCGGATGTGCACTAAATGGCACCCGATTTGGTCCGATCCGGTTTTGTCCGATTTTATTTTCGGTGCAAAAATCGGAGCATGCTCCGATTTTTGCAAAGATAGAAAAATCGGACAGAATCGGATCGGACCAAATCGGATGCCATTTAGTGCACATCCAATTCGGTCTGATGCCAATAGGGCTGCATGGAGGCAAAAATCGTTCCGATGCTGTCCGATTTTTATCAGACAGCATTGGAACTGCTAAAATTGTAGTGTGAAACCAGCCTTAGACGGGACCCTGATGTCATATAGACGTGGGCTCTTTGGGAGTGTGTGCAGTCAGTTGGCTGTTGGCCCTAATGTCCTATAGATGTGGGCTCTTTGGGAACGTGTGCTGTCATTTGACTGCTGGCCCTGATATCCTATAGATTTGGGCTCTTTGGGAGTATGTGCTGTCATTTGGCTGCTGGCCCTCATGTCCTATAAACGTGGGCTCTTTGGGAGTATGTGCTGTCATTTGGCTGCTGGCCCTCATGTCCTATAAACGTGGGCTCTTTGGGAGCGTGTGCTGTCAGTTAGCTGCTGGCCCTGATGTCCTATAGATGTGGGCTCTGTGGGAGTATGCGCTGTCATTTGGCTGCTGGCCCTGATGTCCTATAGATTTTGGCTCTTTGGGGCGTGTGCCATCAGTTGGCTGCTGACTGATATCCTATAGATTTGGGCTCTTTGGGGCGTGTGCCATCAGTTGGCTGCTGACTCTGATGTCCTATAGATGTGGGCTCTTTGGGAGTGTGTGCAGTCAGTTGGCTGTTGGCCCTAATGTCCTATAGATGTGGGCTCTTTGGGAACGTGTGCTGTCATTTGACTGCTGGCCCTGATATCCTATAGATTTGGGCTCTTTGGGAGTATGTGCCGTCATTTGGCTGCTGGCCCTCATGTCCTATAAACGTGGGCTCTTTGGGAGTATGTGCTGTCATTTGGCTGCTGGCCCTCATGTCCTATAAACGTGGGCTCTTGGGAGTATGTGCTGTCATTTGGCTGCTGGCCCTCATGTCCTATAAACGTGGGCTCTTTGGGAGCGTGTGCTGTCAGTTAGCTGCTGGCCCTGATGTCCTATAGATGTGGGCTCTGTGGGAGTATGCGCTGTCATTTGGCTGCTGGCCCTGATGTCCTATAGATTTTGGCTCTTTGGGGCGTGTGCCATCAGTTGGCTGCTGACTGATATCCTATAGATTTGGGCTCTTTGGGGCGTGTGCCATCAGTTGGCTGCTGACTCTGATGTCCTATAGATGTGGGCTCTTTGGGAGTGTGTGCAGTCAGTTGGCTGTTGGCCCTAATGTCCTATAGATGTGGGCTCTTTGGGAACGTGTGCTGTCATTTGACTGCTGGCCCTGATATCCTATAGATTTGGGCTCTTTGGGAGTATGTGCTGTCATTTGGCTGCTGGCCCTCATGTCCTATAAACGTGGGCTCTTTGGGAGTATGTGCTGTCATTTGGCTGCTGGCCCTCATGTCCTATAAACGTGGGCTCTTTGGGAGCGTGTGCTGTCAGTTAGCTGCTGGCCTTGATGTCCTATAGATGTGGGCTCTGTGGGAGTATGCGCTGTCATTTGGCTGCTGGCCCTGATGTCCTATAGATTTTGGCTCTTTGGGGCGTGTGCCATCAGTTGGCTGCTGACTGATATCCTATAGATTTGGGCTCCTTGGGGCGTGTGCCATCAGTTGGCTGCTGACTCTGATGTCCTATAGATGTGGGCTCTTTGGGAGTATGTGCTGTCATTTGGCTGCTGGCCCTCATGTCCTATAAACGTGGGCTCTTTGGGAGCGTGTGCTGTCAGTTGACTGCTGGCCCTGAGCGCTTTATTCACATATGGGATCGGGAGGTCAGACTGAATTGTGCAGCCAGTACCTGGTTTTGCAGACAGCCCTCTCTCAGATTTAATCTGATCTGGGCCCCGGAGGAGCTGGGTTTCCGTCCGGCCACCTGTCTGCCACATGAAATGCTTCACAAGACAGATGGGAAGGTGACAGAGCTGTCCTTGGACAACCAAACTGCAATTGCGGAGTCTGTAAATAGAAATGAACATTGCTTTTTGCTTGGTGCAATGCCGTGCTGATCCTATTTTCATCATTTTGTAGTTTTATGCTTGGAAACATTAAAAAATAATATGCAAGAGTGAAAACAGAAAAATGGCATTACTGTAAAGCGGTACTGTCCTCCATTATAGATTCACCATTGCCATCTACTGCTGTACTGATACCTGTGAATGGGTGTCCATTCCGGATATATACCACACCACTATTCACAGTATATCGCAAAGAGAGCAGTCTATGTCTCCAGTGTAACTATAGGAGATTGCGGCAGAGCGCATAATGGGGTGATTGTGGGGTAACGGGTAATTTGAGGAATTGTTACTTTTGTCCTTTTCTTGGAATAATGGAAGAGGCAGCATCGAAACATCCGTATGGGGGAGATGACATTGGGCTCTGTGATCTCCAGTCTGGACGATGGAATTTAAGCAGCCCAACTCTTTCTTGGCTATTATGGTGGCATGTTCGGCGGCTGCCAGCTTTTTAACTGGGGACTGGTGCTAATTTCAGGGCTAATTCCAAGCCGTTCCACATCACTGACTATAGCAGGTGGCTGAGTCTGATGGAGCAGAGAGAAGGGGAGGGGGACAGGGAGGGAGAGAGAAAATTACCCTGCTCGGAAAGGAATTCTCTGATTCAATTGACTGATTATTCTGTCAGATAATATGGGTAGTGAGGACAAGGAACACAGCCGAGCTAGGAAGACAGCGAAATACGGGATGGACTTGGTGCCACAGTCCAAACACAATACTCGCTCATGTAGAAATCTATCGGACAATATGACTGTCTACACATATAGTTACCGCACAATTTCCAAAACGAAAGTACTTACACAACAAGTCTTAACCGAATCAAAAACCTCCGTATGAACGGATCCCATTGTGTGCATTCATTCACACTGGCAATCAAAGTAAGGGCCCTTTCACATCAGCACTTTTTGCTGATGTGCGGCAGATCCGGCAGGTGGCACTGGATCTGCCGTCTAATGGCCGACTTGCGGCCCATATTCGGCAGGCCCCATGCATTGTCTATGGGGCTTGCGGTCCGGTGCGGCAAGTGCAGTTACGCCGGATCCGGCACTTGTGGCCGCGAAAAATAAAAAGCTGCAATCAGTGTTTCTTTTTCACGGCAGCAAGTGCTGGATCTGCTGCATCCGCAGAACCGCACTTACTGCACCGGACCACAAGCCCCATAGACAATGCACGGGGGTTGCCGGATCCGGGCCACAAGTCAGCCGTTGGGCAGCAGATCTGGCAGATGCGGCACCAACTGCCAAATCTGCCGCACATCAGCGAAAACCGCTGATGTCAAAATGCTTTAGAGAACATTGTATGATACTTGTTTTTTTCAGACACAATATAATCTACATTGATGAACATTTGGGGGGGTTGTGTAAGGGGTGCACCATGCCACCAGAACAGTGTTTCCCAAAATAACCAAAGTTTATCAACTTAAAACCTTTATTTTACACAAAACATGATGATCATAATTAGAGAACAACAATGACTGTAGACAGAGAAAGATTAAAACTAAATGTTGTGAAGGTTACAATAGTCACCAATCAGTAGGAAGTGTACAGGCCTTTGCTTTGTACAGGCCTTTGCTTGTACAGGTCTTTGCTGTGAATGACTTCAGCACATCTGCGGCCACAGGACATCACTAGTCTCTCACACTGCTTTGGAGGGATTTTGGTCCACTCTTCTTCCAGTCTCTTCCACAGTTCTGTGACTGTTGTGGGTTTCTTGGCCATAACTTTGTCATCAAGGATTTTCCAGAGGTTTTCTATTGGGTTTTGATCAGGACTCTGGGCGGCCATTTCATTGTTTCGGTGTTTTCACTTTCAAGGAATTGCTTTACCCATTTTGCTGTGTAAGAGGGGACATTGTCCTGAAAATTGCTGACTGATTGAGTGCTGAACACTAGTAAAGAGCAACATGTTTTTGAAGAAGGTTCTGATACACACTTGCATTCACTCTGCCATGTAGCTGTATTAGAGGTCCAATCCCTGCAGCAGAAAACATTCCCCAAACCATGATACGTCCTCAACCACCTTTCGCTGACTTCTTTACACACTTTGTATCAGTCTTCCCCAGTTTGTCAACGAACATGAATGTTTCCCATCAGATCCAAATAAATTAAACTTGCTTTCATCACTAAAATGAACTGTGGACCACTTCTCTGTCCACACAGCATACTCCTCAGCACCAAAGGTGAGTCTAGCCTATGGATTCTTTCTGCTAATGAGAGGTTTGGTCACTCCAGACTGGGCTTTCAGTCCAAATACTCTTAAACGTCGTGACACTGCATGATGAGACAGATCCTCACCCTGTTCAGTGCCGAACTGGCGAGCTATTCCAGCTGCAGTGTTGAGATGATTACCCATGGAGACTTTCTGCATTATCCTGTCCTCTCTCGCATTTGTCTTTTGAGGGCTGCCAGCCTTCTTGGGGGACTGAAAGAATTTGTGATATTGTAAAGATGCATTATTCTAGAAATCACAGGCTTGGAACGACTAACTTCTATTGCATGGCTGATAGGGTGACCCTTTGGCCTTCATCTAGTCAACCTACTGTCCAGAGAGTTTCAGTCACTTTGGAATGGCACACCATTTTTACTAAGTGAGTGCAAACTGGAAAGTTAGGCTGCCAGTTAAACAGGGTTTGTCATATATTTAAGGAAATTAGCACCAGGTGCCAGAATAACACCAATAACTTGCAGGTATCTAAAAGTGTTCTCTAATTTTGATCAATGTGTTTTTCATTTCTCTCATTTACATTTTATTCTGTGCTTTAGAACATATTCAGTTTATGAAATAAGCTTAAAGAGGACCTGTCACCAACCACACATGGTGATCTAATTACAGCACTGAATGCAGCATGTCTGCTGCATCCAGGCAAGGGGTCCCCCAGCCCTTGAGCCCCCCTGTACCCCGAGATAATACACTTTGAAAACTTATATTGTGGAGCCAAATAGGAGGTGGCTTGTGGCTGGAGCCAAAGGGCAGTTTCACACCCCTTTTATGTTTAATCTGCCCACCGCTTTCCTCCCTGATGCCAATCATTGTCTCCCTCGCCTGCAGCATAACACAGAGCTTATTGCAGTAATGGCCGCTTTGCCCCGCCCCTGTCGGTGATGTCACCGCTTATACCCGCCCTGCTCCATGGTTAATATGGAGCAGGGCGGGTATAATCGGTGATGTCACTGCAGGAGGCGGGGCGGCGACCTCCTGCTCTGACATCACTGCCTTTCCTTACAGATACATGTAACGAGAACATACAAACTCCTTACAGAAACATTAGGAGAACATAAACTCCTTACAGAAACTGAAAACATAACTCCTTACAGAAACACTAGGAGAACATAAACCAAATTTCTTAACGAGAAAACAACCTCAGAGAGACATACAAACTCCTTACAGAAACACTAGGAGAACATAAAACTCCTTACAGAAACTCAAAGAAACATAAAAATCCTTACAGATGTATTCCTTAGTGGGCCTTTGAACCTCAGGACCTCCCAGCACTAAAATCAAACTCCTAACCACTGGACTACAATCTTACAACACTAACAACCCCAAGAAACTGGCTACAATCTAGAACTTAGGAGACAAAGTCCTCAGATGGACATAGACAATCTTACTAATTAACAAACCTTACAGAACATTAGAATATCCTTTAGATATGGTAACAAAATCCTTAAGAAACACTAGGGACATCCCATGCAGAACATGGGATTCCTTTGCAGAGCGAGATCAACTACAGAACAAGGGACCCCTTCGCGCAAATGCTTCCTACGAACTCTAAGTACAAACCTTCGCCATGGCCCGCTGCCGGGCAATTCAGAAAACAAGAGTCACCTTAGAGCTGTTGTCCTTGGGGCTTGCTCGGACCAATGACTTCACGGCTAACCACATGACTACACTTAACCAATCGCAGCGCGAGCGGTCCTCCCAAACATGGCAAAAATCCCATTGTAATTATATTATATACTAATCATTAGAGCTTGGACTCTTTCAAAATAGTTTTCTTTTGTATGTCAGAGAATAGGTAAATGCCCGAAATGTTGCCTACTACCCTATGAGGAGCTTGTAAGACTATACCTTGGCCGACACTTGGAACATGGACTCTTACACTTTTTCTGAATCAGGTTTTACATTAAGTGTGCATATGAGGGAATAGCAAATAATAATGATGACCTCCCTGTGGTCAAGGGAGCACTCAGGCACTTTGTCGACGCCACGTGTAGTGGTTTATCAAGGAGCATGCCCACCACTCTGTATATTTGGCAGGGGAGTATTAGTTGTGGGGGTGAACACAATTTAGGACATACACAGTAACATTCAACAGCACCTTTTAAACAAATGTAATAGCTTGTAAATGGATCTTACATCTTCCTGTCATATTACTTTATATCTATATGGATGGAATAATAAAATCTGCATCGTGTCCAAATATAATCCTATGATTCCGGTTTAGTGTTTGTATCAGTGAGAGGGTTAACACCAGGGTCAGTCTCTCATCTCTTCTCCTCCCTCAGGATAGAGTTATTCTCTGCTGGCCTTTTCCACCCTCACCCTGCAGCCAGCACATCTGAAAATCCATATGCATAAGAACCATTTGCATATGCTAATCCGTGCACAGCTCAGTGTATTTGCATAGGTGTGAGTTCCCGGCAGTGATATGGGCAAGGAGGGGGCCTATAAGAGGTGCGTGCCATGGAGTCCCTCTGCATGCTATGGCCAAAAGCGTTTCGGCTCTAGATGCCCTGTTATTCACTCTGTGTGATTATATTGCAGAACATCTGCTCAAGTAGTTGTTCCTATTGACAATAAATACACTGTTTCTATAATCAGTCTTTTTCATTTATGCATATATGTATTTATTAAGCGCCATTATTTTAAGTACACTTTACTGACATCATTATCGCTGTCCCATTGGGGCTCACAATCTACATTCCCTATCGGTATGTCTTTTACGTTTGGGATGAAATTGAAGAACTCAAAGGAAACCCACGAAAACATGAAGAGAACATAGAAACTGCTGGCAGACATTGTCCTTGGTGGGATGTTACTTTAGTTTTGTCCATACAAACACATAATGCATTGGTAAAGATAGAACTTTGTGAATAGTTCTGATTAATGGTACATTTACAGGTACTTTCCACTAAAAATACCATTGTGAGTTAAGAGCCATCAGACAGCTTTCCATGGTAGGGCAGTCAGCGTCTAGGAGCTCTCCTGCTTGATTAGATTGCAGGATTAACACCCAAGTTATAATGATGATTTGATAATTACGTTCTTTCTCACATACAGATCTTGGCATTTTCAGTTTTTGATGATACAGTAGTCAACAGGAAGTACAGACTTATTTTCAGAACTTAAAATTAAGTCTAATCCTTTAAAACTGTTAGCAACACTAGATAAATGAGAATCAAAGTAGTTCACATATACCTAGGTTGATGGTCATGCTCTCCAGTACCTAGGTTGATGATCATGCTTTCCTTTACTTGGGTAGATGGTCATGCTCTTCTATACCTAGATCAATGGTCATGCTCTCCAGTACCTAGGTTGATTATCATGCTCTCCTTTACTTGGGTTGATGGTCATGCTCTTCTATACCTAGATCGATGGTCATGCTCTCCAGTACCTAGGTTGATGATCTTGCCCTCCTTTACTTGGGTTGATGGTCATGATCTTCTATACCTAGGTCGATGGTTATGCTTTTCTTTACCTAGGTTGATGGTCGTGCTCTCCTATACTTAGGTTGATGATCATGCTCTTTTATACCTTGGTTGATGGTTATGCTCTCCTATACTTAGGTTAATGGTCATGCTCTCATATAGAAATATATCGAGATTCATGGTCGTACTCTCCAATACCTTGGTTGATGGTCGTGCTCTTCTATATCTAGACTGATGGACTTTCTCTTATATAGATATATTTCTAGGTTGATGGTCATGCTTTCCTATACCTTGCTTGATGGTCATGGTCTCCATTACAAAGGTTAATGGTCATGCTCTTGTATAGATGTATATCTATGTTGATGGTCATGCTCTCCTATACCTAAAGTGATGTTCGTGCTATCCTATATTTTGGTTGATGGTTGTGCTCTCCTATACCTAGGTTGATGGTTGTGCTCTCCTATACCTAGGTTAATAGTCATGTTCTCGTATAGATGTATATCTATGTTGATGTTCGTGCTCTTCTATACCTAGGTTGATGGTCGTGGTCTCCTATACCTAGCTGTTGCATCCAGTACCAGGGATACTGCTCACACATGGACCACCCTGTCGCTCCACTGGTTTACTGTGGGCACATTTTGATATACTTTGATATACTTTGTGTTTTAGGTTCTCATCATTTTCAATATATTAGTTTGTTGTCAGTTAATGAGAACATTTTAATTAACAATTTAGAGACCTGCAAACTGCTCTCTGGGGCGAGACAATGCTCTGTGAGCTAATCCGATTTCTGCAGATGTATGTTTAGTATGTACGCCAGGAAAGTACATGCCAAGTGTGGCTGGAGGGTTGTATAAGCTCCACTAAAGCTTTTTGACCTCAGTTTAGTTGATGTTTGTTGGTACAGGGGAAAGAAAAGTTACAGAATACGCAGATACACTGACTGGTATCAAAAATTTACAGTACTTATTTGTTTTTCATTATTGTGACCCCATGAGACCGATAACATTTCGCGGCATATACGATATGAACTAAAAACCTGATGTGAACAAAACCTTATGGCCCCTTTAGATGGACAGATAATCGGGAATGAGTGTTATCTATGGACCATCGGACCATCAAGTTTTGTTCACATCATATTTTTGGCCTGCATTTACCGTATGCGCTGTGATGAATTATCATGCGAATACTCAATACGTGATTATCGGCCAATCTATACAAGTCTGCAAACACCAGATAAGCGAGCAAGACATTAATTTCTCAAGTGAGATGAATTCTAAACAAAATTAAGTATTTTTTTTGTTGGCTGCACAATGTCCTGTGCAAACAGATGATATGCTCCCGATAGCACATGATATTCTATGTGCACAGCACAATCGTAGAATTGTGGTTTATATCAGTGGTCCCCAACCTTTTTTACAACGTGGGATCTGCTCCATGCAAAATCACTTGCCGGGGCCCAGCAGGGCGGGGTTGCACAGGTGCGGGGCTTTGATAATAGGGGCAAGGCTATGGAGAAGGCGTGGAGCTTAGTACCCTGTTTCCCCGAAAGGTGCGCTAAGTCTTATTTTCAGGGAATGTCTTATTTTTCCATCCCCTTGCAGCCCCCCAATATGGTACCCCCATCATCCCCTTGCAGCCCCCATCCATACTCTTGCAGCCCATAATATCCTCATCATCCCCTTGCAGCCCATAATATCCCCATCATCCCCTTGCAGCCCCCAATAACCCCACCATTCCCTTGCAGCAGCCACCAATAACCCCATCATTCCCTTTTTGCAGCCCCCAATAAACAAGTCATTCCCTTGTTGCAGTTCCCAATAACCCCATCATTCCCTTGTTGCAGCCCCCAATAACTTCATCATTCCCTTGTTGCAGCCCAAACCCAATTAGCCCCATCATTCAGCACCCCAATAACCCCATCATCCCCTTGTTGCAGCCCCAATAATCCCATCATTCAGCCCCAAATAACACCATCATTCCCTTGTTGCAGCCCCCAATACCCCATCATTTAGCCCCCAATAACACCATCATTCCCTTGTTGCAGCCCCAATAATCCCATCATTCAGCCCCCAATAACCTCATCATTCCCTTGTTGCATCCCTCAATAACCCCATCATTCAGCCCCCAATAATACACACTCACACATACATACACACACACACACACACACTCACACTATTTCTTCACCAGTCCTCTGGCGGCTCAGAACCCGCTTCCAAGCCCCTCAGTGACAAGACTGCCAGCGGATAAGCCAGCAGCCAATCAGAGGCGAGCATGTAATGTCATCGCATAACGTTAGATGCTCGCCTCTAATTGGCTGGAGTCTCATCTGCTGGGAGCCTTGTCACTGAGGGGCGGGGAAGTAGGCTCTGAGCCGCCGCACGTAGACCACACTTTCACTTTTGTAGTGCTGGTCTGTGGCGGTGACGCGGACAGGCACAGGTACCCCAACGGCCCAGTGCAGGTGAGCGGCCCGGTGGTTGGGGACCCCTGGTTTATATTTATCTAATTAGTGTTCATTTACCTCCTGCAATAGTGTTGTGTAGACTCGGCCTTGCAGGACGTTGTCTGGACTAGATATCTATTTCCCCGCTCAGAACTGTCTACAGTGCTTTTTACAGTCTACCATATTTAGGCTTGAAACCCAAAATCTATTACAAAGTTGCAGAATTCTTTAATCATACAGTAAACGCTTTTTTGGGACTTTGCTATTGATGACCTCTCAGAGATAAATCAGATTGGTAGAGGTCCAACTTGCTATATCCTGGATGTCCCCTTCATTGATTATTACAAGGTGCACTCACATTTTATAGTAGCTGTTCCTGAGTTTGCAGCTCATTCCCTTGAATGGTAGGCACCATCACAACAAACTCTACATATCTGTGCTTAGAAAATTACTACAATAAAGACACAGCCAAACTCCCAAATGCTAAAGCATACAAACCTACAACATAAGAATATAGATATGCAATACTTCTTACAAAAATACTTGAATAAATTAGATACTTAGCATGTAAAGATAGCTAGTTCTCTATCTGCCAACCAGCCACATCAAGGTATATCTCTTTACTGGGTTTCTACACGAAGTCAAAGCCTCTCTCTGGGTTTAAAAACCTCTACGTTTATGGGCAGATACGCAGGACTGTGGAGTCGGAGTTGGAGTCAGTGTCTATTTTTGTGGAGTCAGATTCAGGGAAATTTTGGAGTTGGATGTTTGGTTTACGGACTTTACAGCCATGGTTGTGGAGTCGGAGTCGGTGCCCATTTTAGTGGAGTAGAAGTCGGACTTAGGGAAATTGAGGAGTTGGAGTTGGATGCTTGGTTTACAGACTCCACAGCCCTGTAGATAGGAGGTAATGAGAGTCCAAAAGTTGCTGCTTCCATTGATCCGCCCGTGGGGGTACTGGAAGTTGGACCCCATTAATTTAATATTAAGAAAGATTAGCCTTTAATATCAGTCCTGGAAAATCACTTTGAATATCTTTATGAGATCTGCAGCCATTAAACAATTGCTTATCGACTATATGGAAACCAATTGGTGGTCTTTAATGTCCTATTTAGACAGGCAAAGCGAAGTTCTGGAACAACTGTAAATACGATCCTTCTGTGCTCATAGGATATCATCATAATGATAATTTAGTGCTGGCTGGATCCATTTAGTCAACAGATGTACGAGAACTTTTATTCGAGAATGAGAGTTCATCGGGTGACGCCACATGTTAACATAAGCCCATCATTGGCGACCAACGCTGTAGTGAACGCTGGTTCAGTTATTGGCGCATCTTCATGTGCCTTTGGTGCTGATCGTGATGTGGATGTAATACAACCATGGCGGAGCGTGAAGCTAGACCTACGTATGGATGTAAAATTGTTTCACTTCTACACCCCTTTAAACTATGTGTGATGCATGATATTATTTGCTCTGATGAAAAAAAGGAATTATCAGAGAGGCTATGTGTGCGAGCTGGATGCCGGGAAATGTTCCCGTAGATTCCAAGCAACCTACTGATCTAGGAATGGATGCAGTTAGTATCAGGGAGGCAGTCCTCCATGTCTCACTTTCCTCTCAATGTATTCCAGAGCCAGTAATAAGGATTATTTAGGGTTTATGCCGGATACAGGAGCAGAATACATTACAATAGTGTGCACACTGGGGATTAATATGAGAAGACTCCAGGCTGCTTTTGATGACTTTGCACTCATAATGCCAGAGAAATTCTTTGAAAGACAGAAGACATAGGGATTATGAGGGCGCTGAGGCATTACAACTTGAGCTGTAACCTGCGAACTGACACTACAAGCCCCACAATGCACTGGTGTACTCACACTAGAGTCACCAGTAAAGCCAACCTTGTACGGTGCCCAGTTACTTGTGTGTCATGTTTTATTGCCAGTTAATTTGCCATAGTGGAATCAGTATAAGGTGTAGGGTTTGTGGAATAAGAAGTAACCTTCCCAGGGAGGACTCTGTATCTCATCCACCATAGTCAATGACACCTGTAACTGTTCCCTGGGAGAAACTACAAATAACCAACTTTATCATAATTTAGTAGGCTACTACAATTTAATAAGATGTTTCTAGTACTAGGTGTACTGCCACAGATTTGGGCAACATACTCTTCACCATGACATTAAACTGAAAAGTGAAGTAAAACATAATTTTTTTATTTATTTTTTACTTTTATTTATTCTCACACATGCAGAGATATCAACTTCTAAAATGTAAGACATAAAATATGAAAAATTCCCCCTTAATAAAGGGGGCGTTAACAGAGATTCTACTCTAAGGGAGTTTACTTTTTCCCCTGTGTGACTTTGCCCATCATAAAAGGCAGTGTCATACAGGGGGAAAAGCAAACTCCCCCTGAAAAGGTCAGAACTATTTTTTTCATGGTGATCTGCAATACTGATGTGTGTGACCATATCACACTTTGATCTCCTAACTTTCAGCGATATTGCCGTTACAAGTCCCATGGAGAGAAGGAAACTGCGCCGTAATGTGATTTCATACAACACTGTGGTTCTTGTCCCAGGTGTTAGGGAATAATACTTTGGTACCTGGGTAGATTTAGAGCGTTGTATGTGGTTAACGCTGCTGACGTGATCATACTCATCATTGTTCTCAACTCCCAGAGATGTTAAGTCATAACAGGGCGAGCTGCAGTGGGAGCGGTGATGAAAATGATTGTGCAAGGGGTCATGTTTTATATCATGTGCTGCAGTTAATCATCATCTCTTAAGGTACCGTCACACAGAAACATATCGCCAGCGATATTGCCGGGGATCGCGGGAGCGCGCATCCCTGACAACATCGCCGGTGAGATGTCACACTGAGCAACTTACCGGCGATGTCGCCGGCTAGTTGCCGCGGCTATCGCTCGCTGGGTTGCCCAGCAACCCAGCAAGCGATCACTCGCAATGTTGATATAGGCGGAATCGCCCGCAACATTGCTGGTTGCCGCGTTACACAGGGCGATCAGGCAGGATCGCCTGAGCAACATCGCCAGATTTCCCAACATTGTTGGGAAACCTGGCGATGTGACTCAGGCGATTCATCGCCTGATTATCGCCCTGTCACACGAGGCAACTCGCCGGCGATGTCGCCGCAACCTGGCCACGCCCTCAGTTGCCGGCAACATCGCCGGCGATATGTCACCTGTGTGACGGGCCCTTTACAGAATATAGAAAGCAATCAGTAGTGATGTGATATGAAAATAGGAGACACAGCCGGGAAATCATAGGAGCAGCTGAGATTTAAAGGAATTGTTCCCTTTCAAATATAATGTGTTCCTCGTTACATTTTGTTTAATAAAAATCGAATTGTGCTGTACTCCCCTTCCCCGTGCCACCTATGGGTCTCCCTGCTGCTCTCAGTGTTTGGTATTGGCTGACGTTATATCAACCACTTGGTGGCCAATCAGTGAGCTCAGCACCTCGGATCTGGCCAATCCATCTACACTGGAATAACAGCCGCAGAGATCACTGATTGGCCACCAAGCGATCGATATGACGTCAGCCAATACCAAACGATCTGATATTGAAGATTTTTTGTTGAAGGACCTGTATGAGGGTTTATTTTTGCATTATATGATGTCGTTTTTAGTGGTCCTGTTTTGAGTTACTCATGACTTTTTATTCCACTTTTTGTAGGGATGATAAGCAAAAAATTGCAATTCTGACCTTGTTTTTTTTATCTTTTTTTGGATAAATAATGATATATTTTTCTGGTACTGGTCGTTACGGGACACAGTGAAATTGGATTTATATGTTTTTGAGTGTTTTTTGATTTTATTCTGGAAAATGTACATTTTTTTTTACCTTCTAGAAACATTTTTGATGTTTTTATTCAATAAATGTAGCTATATTTTTTTAGTCCCACAATCAAAACTGTGATCGCATTGGTAAAACATTGCACTACTTATGTAGTTCAGTGCATTAATCGCCTGTGAACTCTATTCTAGAAGGCTTCCTAATAGATTGTGCATCTTCGACTATCTGTTAGGCTTTTATAATAGAATTAAAGGCCATTTTTTGGCTTCTGGCTTCAATACCAATTATCAGCTCCGCAAGATTGTTCTGTGGGGAATTCCCCCTTAATAAATTGGGTGTAAACAGAGATTCTACTCTAAGGGCGTTTACTTTTTCCCCGTGTGACTTTGCCCAGTCATAAAAAGGCAGTGTCATACAGGGGGAAAAGCAAACTCCCCCTGAAAACGTAAGAACTGGCTTTTTTCATTGTGATCTGCCAATACTGATGTATGTGACTATCTCCTCACTTGCAGCAATATTGCCGTTACAATGGAACCATGAGATGACGTGACAAGGGAGTGAACTCCTTCTGTCAAACTTCCTACATGCAGTGCTCTTGAATGCAGTATGTAAAACAGTACATGAACCTCTGCAACACTGTTAAGGGGGAATGAGCCACAGGATCACAATTTTACTATCTTTTCATGTCCTAACGGGAAGGAGCTTGTCTATTTGTATGTGAAATGCCATATATGTCTTGTGAAAATGATTGCGAGTAGCTGTTGATATGACAGGAGGAGTGTCCAGGGCCGGTTTTAGACTAAGTGGGGCCCTAGGCGTGATTGAGAGTGGGGCCCCAAACTATGAAATAAAAATAGTACCCGTACAGTTGTATACAGTATATACAACAGCCCCAGTGGTATATACAGGCCCCAGTAGTATATACAGCAGCCCCAGTGGTATCCAGCAGCCTCCCCAGTGCTATATACAGGCCCCAGCAGTATTACAGCAGCCTCCCCAGTGGTATACAAAGGCCCCAGCAGTATTACAGCAGCCTCCCCAGTGCTATATACAGGCCCCAGCAGTATTACAGCAGCCTCCCCAGTGGTATACACAGGCCCCAGCAGTATTACAGCAGCCTCCCCAGTTGTATATACAGGCCCCAGCAGTATATACTGCAGCCCCAGTGGTATACAGCAGCCTCCCCAGTTGTATATACAGGCCCCAGCAGTATATACTGCAGCCCCAGTGGTATACAGCAGCCTCCCCAGTGCTATATACAGGCCCCAGCAGTATATACAGCAGCCCCAGTGGTGGTGTATACGGGGCCCCAGACCCCACTGGTGGTGTATATGGGGCCCCAGACCCCACTGGTGGTGTATACAGGGCCCCAGACCCCCCACCCCACCTGTAAAGGAATACAGATCAATGATCATGATGCATGATGCATCATTATACTTACTACCTGCCGCTGCCGCTGTTCGCCACTCTGCACCGCGCTCCGACTTCTTCCTGCTTCCTGTGACGTTACTGCCTGCGACAGGAAGAAGCCGGAGCGCGGTGCATAGCGCTGCAAGCGGCCGCGGCGCTGGCTATAATCCGGCCGGGCCAGGGGGCCCTCTGAAACTTGGGGGCCCTAGGCAAATGCCTAGGCTGCCCCCCCCTAACGCCGGCCCTGGGAGTGTCTAACTCCTTACATACAGCCAGAAGCTGTTAATACAGAAATTATTGTAGAAAGGTGTGCAACATTTCAGTATACTATAAGGCTGGTTTCACACTGCCGTTTTTTGGAGCCATGTGATTCCAGCTTAAACTGGATGCACACCCATCCGTTTTCGGCCTTTTGACCTTCAAAGGGGCCGCAGGCACTTGCACGGGCATCCAGTTCTTCTCATTTTCACCTGATTCGGGTGTGCATGGTTGTTGCACTGAGACCAACATCAAAAGATGTTGCAATTTTGGTCTGCGTGTAAAAAAACGTGACCCGGATCCAGGACAATCCGGGTTGAATTGAAATATGGCTCTATGGAACCCGGATCAAGTGGACTTCATATCCCGCTGGATTCGGATGCCTCATCCTTGTTTGTGAACTGCACATGCCCAGAACGCAGTTCTAAATGACACCTTGCGGAAAATAGTATGCAATGGGATGCACCCTCATTGGTGGTATCACTGATTCTTGAAACGGTGCGGGTGCATCCAGTTGCATCATTGCCGGGGAGTTTGGGGGGGATACAGGTTTTTCCCGCATTCCTCCGGATTAAAAAAAGAATCGGCTGTGTAAAACGAGCCTTATTTAGTATACAAAGGATACCATTTCTTCCTTAAACAGGAATAGCCAAAGGTTTCTATGGGTTTTAAAGTGTCCCTTCTCAATTCTCATAGAGTAGTTGTATTTGTATTGTAAATGGATGGTAATTTTACTGTGAGCACTGATATGTTGTCCATGAAGAATCCACTTATATGGAATACTGTTTACTGATGACTTGGTGAGATTTAGGGGACACACCATTCACAGTACAAGGAACAAATGGGAGATATGTGTATATTTAATGTATCGTGTATTGTAATGTACAGTGAAGGCTATAGAGGGTCTAAATGCAAGTTATGTACCATTGTTTGCTTTTATTATGTGATAGAAGAAAACACCATAAACCCTAAATTAGCAGTCACTTTACAAACAGTTGTATTTGAGGACTGGGGACATAACATGGTGCATGGCTACAGAGGGTAATAACCTGCCTGATGTGTGTATTTTCTTTTTCTCACGGCAGGGGAGCCTCCAGGCCTATGACTGCATGTCCCATCCCTTGTCCTCCAGACCTCAACTTAAGGTACATAATTATGATTCAATTGTTGGGAAGGGTGTAACTATTTAGTTTTCTTGCACCCATCCATACCCAATGTAATTTTGCAAACACGATGGTGGAACACAAAAAAATAACATATCCGTCATAGCAAATATTCTTGTCTTACAATTAAATGTAATTAAGGTGCATTTCTGTGAAATGTATGAGGCACCTTGAACAAGTCATCCTACTTTGTTATTCTCATAAATATTACAGCCTAGCCCCCAGAGCCATAGTGAGAGGGGACCATGAATGGGGGGAGGCCATAATGCACTCCTGCAATTGTGTTTTGCATAGTTGTGTACATTTCTATTATTTGAAATTGAGGTTTACTGTAGTTATAGTTGTTTTAGTGGGGAATGAGGGTCCATCCCATCCAGGAGGAGGGTGTTGCAGCATAGAGAGAGGAACACGGGGTGTGGTTTGAAGTTTGAGGGGAGGAGAGTTAATTAAAGAATGGAATTCTGATCCCGAGAGATCGATAGTCTGTATACTGGGATATATGGATGGCGTGAATGGGGATGATACTCTGAAGCTCACAATTGCCAGAATGTTGTTTGCGGCAAGGAAGTTGATTGCCTCCCACTGGATCTCTGATAAGGTGCCTACACGCAGAGAATACATTAATAACCTCAACTTTGTGATTACAATGGAGAAGCATATTTACTTGAAGAGGGGGCGGCCAGGATCATTTGAAAAAATATGTGGGTGCAGGCTGGCTCTCCGGGATTGGCCTCCTTATATATGGATCAGAAGACAGGATATGTTTCGTATAGAGAATAGCGGGACATTTAGACCAGATTTTCGTCCTAATTTCCAAACACGTGCCTTAAACTAGAGGATGCCTTTGCTATCTCACATGGCTGGAGTATAATGGATATAGTAGAGCACTGTTAGTTGGGTGATAGTTGGGGGGTTGGGGGGTAGGGAGGGGTACCAGGGCATGCAAATCTTTGTAATAACTGCTGATTGTATTTTGATTTTTTTAATGCTCCTGGATCTGTATGTTAATTTGGTATTATAAAGTGTTAATGAAAACTATCTGATTTAAAAAATCTGATTAAAAAAATCTGCTTTATATCTCCTTTCTCTGGTTTGAAGAACTAGAGGAAAAATAGAACCATGTGTGATTTGTGTATTTATTAGGGTTGAGGTTTACAGTGGTTAAGTTGATTTAGGGGGTATTACTTGCCATCCCATATACACAAGTCAAGTCTTATTAGGGGGTTTACACGACTAAAAAACAAAAAAAAGGATGTGCATATTATATCTAAATACCTTGCAATAAATAAACAAAAACTAGTGTTGCTAATGAAACAGGGCACTTGGTACATACATTTTTTGCAAAAAAACATATTTAAGCCATCCCACCTCGGCAAGGTGACCCATTTCGGGACAGACCCTACACTAACCATATTATAACCTGCTGCTGTGCCTAGTGGCCTCATAAGCAGCAGGGTGCAGTGTATGAACTGGGCCTTAAAATAAATCACAGATGCGATGCAAATATAATTTCTGCTCAATAAGAAAAGGGCGGGAGGACTCTACCAAATTTGCAAGTTACAAAGTTAGTGTAGGGTCTGTCCCGAAATGGGTCACCTTGCCGATGTGCGATGGCACACTAGTTTTTATTTATATATTGCAAGGTATTTTGGACATAATATGCACATCCTTTTTTGTTTTTTAGTTGTGTCACCCAATTTGGTAGTTATGGTGAACATGTTATACAGGCATGTTCAGACTAGTTCGCTCTGCTTCAGTTTTTGTCTGTAATTGTTAGTAGTGCTTTATAGCAGAGTGTTAGTCCTGCAGGTGCGGACGGCTATGAAATCTTGAAGTAAGGCCTGCCGCTAACTTGGAAATGGTTGTTAAAGAGCTAAAGAAAACAATAATACAGTAAAAAATGGGAAAGGAAACGGTGTTCACCAGTCCACGCTGCCAGGATCCACTTATTCCAGGGAAGAAACTCACGATCAGATGTGATGTGATCAAAGCTTTTTATTGCATCCAACGCGTTTCAACGCCTTTCCTGGCGTCTTCCTCAGGGAGGTATCCCTGAGGAAGACGCCAGGAAAGGCGTTGAAACGCGTTGGATGCAATAAAAAGCTTTGATCACATCACATCTGATCGTGAGTTTCTTCCCTGGAATAAGTGGATCCTGGCAGCGCGGACTGGTGAACACCGTTTCCTTTCCCATTTTTTACTGTGTGATTCCACGTGCAAGTGGTCGGTGGGAGTCCAGCAGCAGCCATCCGGATTATACACTACATGTCTGCATACTAGTTGTGGGTCGCACAACTGAAATAGGTGAGTGGTTCCTTTATACCACCGGATTGTCAGTGTCTAAGTGATAAGGCACTATTGCGCCTCTTGTTCCCCTTCCCCCTTTTTCTTTTCAAAGAAAACAATAAGGAACATATTTAGGGTTAACAAGACTTAGGCCTTGATTCATCAAGATTGGTGTTATTCGTGCCAGTCTTGATGAGGCAGTGTGCTGAGGTGCCTGACTTCTTCATTAATTTGGCACCTCTGTAAACCTCCGCCGTGTCTCTCTACAAATCTGACTCCATTCCTGTACTGGAGTAAGATGGTACACCATAGCCCACCATGAATGAGATGAGCTGTGGCATCCCACCCCGTTCTGCTACAGTTCCATCCGTTTTGTGGGAGCTAGGCGAAATTGGCAATAAACCACTGAAATTTTGCTCAACTGCAAGTTGCACAAAAAATTTGCAACTCCCAAGTGTTTTACAACAGATTTCCGGAGAAACGCTATTATGAATTGGGGCCTCAGGGTCCGTGTAGATTAGTCTGTCAATTATAGCATGTGTCTCCAGATTTTGATCCTCATGCTGTTATTCTTTAAGCTGGTCATGCATATTACGTGATTGTCCACCCGACAGCTCTCCCCTGAATCCTCCATGCACAGGAAAGCCCGGCTCGTCTAAGCAATCTTGTATTGTCTATGAGAGAGCCACCGCTCCAGTCATCTGCCAGCCGCTTATCAGGTTTATGCATTGAGGCTGAATCCTTGTTTCCCTGATGTCTTCTGTCAAGGAGGAGTTGGGGGGCCAATATATATTACATGGTCAGCTGATCGATCTAAAATCAGCAGATTCAGACAACCTTTCTCTAATAAGTGTGTCGGCCTTTAGACCCATAAAACTGACATGTATTGTGTTCTTGTTTCCATCACACTTAAATGTTTTTTAGGATTGTGCATTGTATGACTGCTTTATTTGTAATGATATTTTTACATACCGTATATACTCAAGTATAAGCCAAGTCTTTCAGCACAAAAATTGTGCTGAAAAGTGCCCCCCTCGGCTTATACTCGAGTCACAGTGTGAAGGCTCAGTGGTGGGGCGGTGATCAGGAGCTGGAGGAGGTGGGGGGAGGCTGCAGTAAGAACGGGCGGTCACGTGGCCCCGCTGATTAGTGCAATGCAATATGCACTGCATCCCCCTGTCCATCAGCAGCAGGGGGAGCGGTGCATATTACATTGCACTATGTATGCGCCCCCCCCATCAGTGGTATATACAGGCTTCCCTTGCTGCCGCACACCTGCAAAATAATAGCTCATTTATACTTATCCCCGTCACTCTTTCACTGCGCGTCCTCCAGTCTTCTTCCTGCTTGTACCCGGTATCATGTGACTGGCGCAGAAGCAATGACATCATCGCTGCTGCACCCGCCACAGGAATAGAAGCCGGGTGCAAGCAGGAAGAAGCATGAAAACCGGAGGATGCGCGGTGACAGAGCAACGGGGATAAGTATGAATGAGCTATTATTTTACAGGTGTGCGACAGCAAGGGGGGCCTGTATATACTACTGGGGGGGGGGCTCTATATACCACTGATGGGGGGCCTGTATATACCATTGATGTGAGGCCTGTATATACCACTGAGGGGGACTGTAACCTCTTATGGGGGGCCTGTATATACCACTGATGGGGGGCCTGTATATATCAGAAAAACTTACCATCCATGCCAGATCTAAAAACCAACACTGATGGGGGGCTGTATTCCACTGATGGGGGCTGTAACCTCTGATGGTGGTGGGAACTGTATACCAGTGATGGGGGTCCTATATACCATCTAGAAAAACATTTCTAGAAAAAGATTCCCTGCAGCACTCAGCTACTACCAATGATGTACAAATGAGTCTCATCAGACCTGAAGTCACTTTGTCGCAATTGATGAGCAAACAGACATTGGCCAATGTATGTACCAAGAACTTAAGAAATAAAAAAATAATAGTTTTGAGTTTTTTTAAAAAAACGTACGTTTTTAAACTTTTTTCTCAAATACATACAGCTTGTTTGCATTTGTACATCATTGGTAGTAGCTGAGTGCTGCAGAGAATCTTTTTCTAGATGTTTGACCCAGCGTCCCTGCTGGCACCAGTTCACATTTTGTCTGTGAGTGCTGTGCAGTTTTTTTTCTGTTTTGGTCCTATATACCAGTGATGGGGGATTATATACCAGTAATCGGGGGCCATTTATCATGATGAGAGGGGCTGTATACCGTGATGAGAGTCTGCTTCATTTCCCTCTGAGGCTTATACTCGAGTCAATAAGTTTCCCTAGTTTTGGAGGGTAAATTAGGGGCCTCTGCTTATACTCGGGTCGGCTTATACTCGAGTATATACTGTACTTAAGTTAATTATTTAAATTTATGAACAGAAAACAGGCAAAATTGCTAAATTCATAGAGGAATAGTTAGAATCAATGCTCCTGATTGAGCATAGTGGACCAATGATGTGCACGTAATATGTAACTGTATTGCAGGTAATTGTGAATATTTTTATATATTAATAATGGAAATGCTGTGGTATTCCCTAAGAATACATACCACTATTCCTAGGAACTGTTCTATGCTGAATGAACATCTTATGTCTTAACATCTTGTGTCTAATCTCTTTTCTTTCTCTCCTTTTTGACATGACCAGCTTGATCACTGAGCTATGTCACAAAGTATATCAGTAATGAATCGTTGACTATTCAAATTAAAGGGGTTGTCAAGTACTAGGACAACCCCTTCTCATTCTACATGTTTCTCCCAATTAAAATAAAAAAGCCTATACTCACCTCCGGTGGTGGCGGCGTTCCAGTATTGCCAGCCCTCACGTTCCCGGGGCCTCAAGTTAGGTTTGTAACATCACAAGAGCTGCCGTCTTCTCCTTCTGAATGGCAAAACTGCAGAAGAAGCCTCAGTTAGTGTACCTACACTTCAGGTACCACTCTGACGTGTGTTTTTAATCGGGTGTTGGTAGTAAAACACCAGTTGCCATCTTCTGCCGTTTCCCACTTGGCTCCGGTCCTCTTCTGCACCACATCACCAAGGTGGTGCATGGCCTACATGGCTCCAGTGTCACTTCTCTAACAATAACTGTTATCAATGACCTCTGGTCAGTCAGTGCTGCGGTCACTAGATGTAGAGAGGGACCAGAACGGCGCCACAAAGAGTAAAGTAGAAGATGACAATTACTTACTATTTTACTACCCAATTGGAACAGTCACTACTGATACCTAACTGGTGCTAAAGAGAGTCAAAACCCCAGAGTGGTACTTTAACATTATTTTTTAGTATGTGATACATGTTGAAATACCTCCATATTTTTGGAGCCCTGATTCAGTCGGCGCTCAGATAGGAGCTGGATTCTTCAGTCTCCTGAGCTCACTTCTCATAGGTGTTTTGAGCCAATGGTGGGGATCATGGCTATTTGGCGGGCAACATACTCCACTGACAAAAAATATATATTTCAGAGTGGTGCTTTAAATGTAAGTCCCCTGGGCCCTGTGTTATACTCACCTCCCGCCATCTTCCCCTTTTTCCAGTGTCGCTCTCGCTGGTCTCTGGCACTGTGTTACCTGCCGGCAGCTGCACTGTTTCATGAAACACCGGGAGTCACAACTCAATACATGTTTATGGAGGCCTCATTCTGGCCCTCATAGTTACATTGGGAGCTTGTGACATAACTTCTGACTTCCGGCCAAGTACAACGTGGCGCCACGGGACCAGAGCAACGCCAAAAAAAGGATGAAAACCCCGGAGGGTGAGTATAAGATGGTGGGTAGAGGGCTTAGATTTAATGCACCATGCCAGAGGTTAAATTAAAACAAGAACACTCTAGTTGTGCTTGATGAAAAGCTGCTAATATACTGAGATTGGCTACAATAATGGAAAAATATGTGCAAAATTAATCTGACGGGACTGCAGATATTGCCTCTTGCTCCTGGCATGTTGGCACCGGGCATTCAGCATCTTGGCTTTGATGGACAATTTCTATCTATTTGCCGCTATAATCATGCAGGATGACTGTGTATTTATCAGGCAATGTCCCTTTAAGGACAACTTCACATAAGTATGAATGAGTGCACAGACATCTCTCCTAAAGTGCAGAGATTGGAGGAGGGTGGCTGACGCTGACGCTTTTCCTTAGCTTTTTTTATTGACAGGGAGAACAATTTAACCAAACGCCAGGCCATCATTTTGCCAGTCAAGTGTGATATGGGCTGGTCGAGGGAGACGTACGCCTGTATGATTTTGAGGAAGAATTGCTGAAATTGCAGTAGTTAGGCTTAAATCAGCTGTAGGTTGGTCATTAGAGAGCCCAGAGAATCTTTTATCCCGTGTTGGCAAAGTAATGAATTCACAGATGAAATGCTCCGAACCCCAGAGGGGGTGTAACACATTAATATTGTTTGTCTTGAGATTGTGAGAACAATACGCTTCTCCCGCACAGAAAGTAGTGCGACTTGTGGAATTATCTCCCAGTGGACGAAAGGGATTTCAAGGCCTCCCAATAGTAAGTGCTGCAGTATAGAGAATATTCTCCAACCGGTGCATCTGTGCAGGACCAGTCAGCTTTGTGTTGTAGAGGAGCCTTGATCCAATATAGCAGATTCCCAGGTTTCTCCATGCACCTAGATACCGCTGTACCTCAACTGCGGGTGTAATATTGAGAAAAACGTCCATCCAACATATAGAGAGTACGGTTATAAAAGAAGCTTTTATCAATCTACATTAAAAGCCATTATTATCCAACACCGATATAAATCATAAACAAATGCTTTAGTGATTGCATAAAAACTATTGAACAACTGAGTGTATGACGTTACATCAAGAGGGTTCACATGATCACTTCAATGCAATAATAAAAAAAATACCAGTGTATGTAAAAAATGGTAGTAAGTAAATATATGAAATATTATTCACTTACTCATCATATGTAGTATCGTGCTCAATATTATGCTCAAGTATACATGCAGCCTTCCAGTTTCAGTCATGGAGGTGCTGCCAGCCAAGGTTCAGTCACCTCTGAGTATATGGAGAGCGGCAGCTGTAACCCTCACGAGACTGACTGACAGCTGGTTGTAATGCTGGGCGCTGCCGATGTGAGTTCAGTCACCGCTTTGTGTATGGATAGCGGTGGCTGTAACCGCGTCCCATCCCTACTGACTGACAGCCATTCCGCATTAGAGCCAGCTGTAAGTCAGTACGCGGGGCAATGACAGCTGCCCCTCTCCATACACAGAGCGGTGACTGAACCCAGACCGGTGCCGCACTGCATTGGAACCAGTTGCCAGTCTGTGGGTGGCTGCTATAGCTGCTGCCCCACATACACCCAGTGGTGACTGAACCCGCGTTGGCACCGCTCTTCATTAGGATCAGCTGTCCATCAGTTTGTGGGGCAGTTACAGCTGCTGCTGCCCATACACCCAGCGGTGACTGAACTTGTGCCGATGCAGCTCTGCATTATAACCAACTGTCGGTCAGTGCGGGGGGTTACTGCTGCTGCTCTTCATACACTCAGCAGTGACTGAACCCACCCTGGCGCTGCTTTGCATTAGAACCAGCTGTCAGTCTGTAGGCGTTGGCTATAGATGCCACTCTCCATACACCCAGTGTTGACTGAACTCGCGCAGGCAACGCTCTTCATTAGGATCAGCTGTCAGTCAGTGTGGAGGGATACAACTGCCACTTTCCATACAAAGAGCGGTGACTGAACCCAGACTGGCACCACTGTGCGTTAGAACCAGCTGTCAGTCAGTCTGTGCAGTCTGTGGGGGTAACAGCTGCCACTCTCCATACACAAAGTGGTGACTGAACCCATGTCAGCACTGCTTTGCATTAGAACAATCTGTCTGTCAGTGCAGGAGGTTACAGCTGCTGTCCAGCCACAGAGCGGTGACTGAACCCACACTGGAGCTGCTCTGCATTAGAACCAGCTGTCGGCCAGTGCAGGAGGTTACAGCTGCTGTCCATCCACAGAGCGGGGACTGAACCCACACTGGAGCCGCTCTGCATTAGAACCATCTGTCGGTCAGTGCGGGGGGTTACAGCTGCTGTCCATCTACAGAGCGGCCACTGAACCCACACTGGAGCCGCTCTACATTAGAACCATCTGTTGGTCAGTGCGGGGGGGTTACAGCTGCTGTCCATCCACAGAGCGGCCACTGAACCCACACTGGAGCTGCTCTGCATTAGAACCAGCTGTCGGTCAGTGTGGGGGGTTACAGCTGCTGTCCATCCACAAAGCATCAACTGAACCCACACTGGAGCCGCTCTGCATTAGAACCAGCTGTCGGTCAGTGCAGGGGGTTACAGCTGCTGTCCAGCCACAGAACGGCCACTGACCCACACTGGAGCCGCTCTGTCATTAAACCATCTGTCGGTCAATGCGGGGGGTTACAGCTGCATCGTCCAGCCACAGAGCAGTACTGAACCCACACTGGAGCCGCTCTGCATTACGAACCATCTGTCGGTCATGCGGGGGGTTACAGCTGCCTCTCCAAGACAGAGCAGTGACTGAACCCACACTGGAGCCGCTCTGCATTAGAACCATCTGTCGGTCAGTGGGGGGTGATAACAGCTGCACTCTCCATACACAGAGGTGACTGAACTCATGCCAGCACCGCACTGCATTAGAACCAGCTGTCGGTCAGTGTGTGAGGCGATGACAGCCGCCACTCTCCATACACAGAGTGGTGACTGAACCTGCTCCAGCGCCACCTCCATAACTGAAACCTGAACACTGTCAAGAGGATTAAATTCTTTCTTCCCTTTGCAGCGGAGCTCAATGTGCACAAGCTGGGTATGTTCAGAACACTATAAACCTGTAGATTAACCCATATCTGCAGGTTAATTGATTTTTGCACAATAGAGGTTCACTTTAAGTTATGGCAGGAATCCCAATCCACAATGATAGAGAAGGAGGCTGGCTTTGTTGTGGAGAGGTAGCCAGCCCCCTAACACAGAAGAAACACGACAGGACGTGAAGTGTCAGGACTTATGGATTGATGCACGTACCAGAGATCTGGATCTCGGTCTGGCGAGCAACGGTACTGCGAGATCTGAATGTAAGAATAGCATTGAACACGTAACACTCATTCAGTGCAACACAGTGAGCTGGCACATAAGGGACACATTAATTGTAGATCCACTGGGCACACAAGTGTGATATGCTGGGTGATTTGAAAAAGCCCACCTACCGCCCTTATTTCCGGAATTACTCGTTTATAACGGAAGTCTGTGGCCGGACCTGTCACTCATTGACTTACATTGGGCTCGGTGCTCTGGCCGAGTACAAGAGTATCTTGAGATACTCGGCCAGAGCACCGAGCACCCGAGCATTTTACTGCTCGCTCATCACTAGTCAGGACCTCTGATTGAGCAGACAGCTGATGATCTGGGCACCTGTCCTAGCTGAGCTACATTAATAAGTTATATAACTTACTCTGTAAAACTCATTTATGTGTCCTAGGGCTGAACAAACCTAGAAGATCCTACACTACAGGACTGTGGTCTAATCATTAATTACCCATCTGGTCAGTTATGTAGCCATCCACTGTGGATAAAGCTGATGATGATGCTGGAGTGATGGTGATCGGATGGTAGATTCATACCCGCCATTGCCTGATGGCTTCTGATCTCCATATATTTCCCAATTTACCCATCGTGTATTCCCCCAGCGATCATTCAGGTCGGTGCCCTCGATCCCCCCTGTCCCCCGAGCTGTGTATCACTGGGACACTCCGCCTGTCGTGTTCAACAGCAACGATCTGCCATTTATATCAGGCCAGAATACGCCGCTATATTTAGTTGTGAAATTGGCCTTTTATGTTCCTGATGTTTACAGAGTCTGGGAGAAATTAATGTTGACAGCCGGAGGCAGCTCGGTTTAACTCCTTCCGTCCTGCAGCTCTGCCTGCTGCACACCTTTCCACAGAGAAGCTGAGCCTTCTACCTCCATAAAGGGCAGACTCCATGACCGCACCATAACCCTGCTCAGCAGATATTCTACAATTATAATAATCACTTTATTACCAAAATAATCCATACAAAGATCAAGTCGTCTAATACTGAGCATTCACTAAGTTATTTCATAAATCTCACCCAGGTTGCAGCCACAGAGAAGCCATGTAATTCATCAGGACAGAGGAGGGCGACATCTCCAGTAAGGGCTTCTTCACATGGACCATGTTTACAGAAGATTACTGGACAGCAGGTCCGCCATATATTATAATACCAGCATAGAGGATGAGGCGCTATGGAGTAAGCCTGCAGTGTAAATAGTCTGGTGCTATGGATGGTCATCCACAGCTTGACGACTATGCTATGGATGATCACCGTGGCTAATCAGCGGGTAGTCACACTGGAAAATGCAACAATATCTGCACAACCGCCCCATGTGAACATAACCTACTGGTCCTCAAAATGGAGCAGATCATAGAAGACAACATTAGAGGACGACTCCAGGACCCACGCTCTGTGAGTGGAGAATCGCCCAGTTTTTGCTCATGTTATAATCCCGCTACTCTCTGGAGTTTTCCATTTTTTGTTTATTTTTTAATCCGCCATACGGTTCCAAAGATATGGGCTTTCTTATTTTAGTGCTACTTGTTATCACCATGCCTAAGGGTGCGTGGCTCACAAGTTAATTATGCAGAACAACCTAAGGACACGCCCCCCAGCAAACCTATGTGCCACGCCTCCTTGTAAATACTGGCAAAATTAGCACTAAATAAAAAGGACCCATTCTCTGGAATCAGATCTCAAATTTAAAAAAAAATCAATAAAAATATATATATATAATCAGAAAATGATAAATTGTTTTAATCAGGATTTTTGAGTTCCATTTATCTTTGGCAATGCTCTTTTTTGCTTCAGATCATGATCTGTAAAAAAACAAAATTAGTAATTTTGCAATTTTAACACCTGCCAATGGGGCTGTTTTTCTAGACTCATACTTGTACCTGCCAATGGGGCTGTTTTTCTAGACTCATACTTGTACCTGCCAATGGGGCTGTTTTTCTAGACTCATACTTGTACCTGCCAATGGGGCTGTTTTTCTAGACTCATACTTGTACCTGCCAATGGGGCTGTTTTTCTAGACTCATACTTGTACCTGCCAATGGGGCTGTTTTTCTAGACTCATACTTGTACCTGCCAATAGGGCTGTTTTTCTAGACTCATACTTGTACCTGCTAATGGGGCTGTTTTTCTAGACTCATATTTGTGCCTGCCAATGGGGCTTTTTTTCTAAACTCATACGTGTTACGCTGGTGGACCACTGTGCTACGAGGCCGGGCTTCCCCAAGGGGGACATAACGACTACCTCATCTTTACTAGAGCCTCTAATGGTGAGGATAGACTTGTGCTGGAAGGTAGCAGTCAGGTGCCACTCCAAGGCAGTCCCCAGCTCTGTGGCAGCTGACCTCAGGGGTAAACCAAGCAGGTATGGGCTCTGGGTCTTGGATGGCCCAACAGACAGCTGGTACTAACTGGACTGCTGGAATCAGCTGGACGGTTTGTACAGGCATTATGATTGTAGCCGCCTTCTTGGCTCAATGAGAGGCTGAATGGCAGGTACTGGCAGTACTGCAGGTTAGCGAGCACAGGGTACAGGAATCTTGTTGCAAAGGCACCTTACAAAGGGGGAGGGTGTCCTAAATACCTAATGCCTCCCAGCGATAGGCTGGAGACATGACCTCCTTGAGCGTGCTGCCCCTTTAAGAGACCGGAGTATATGCACATGCTCCTTAAGCGCGCTCCTGGGGGGCCTGCGCGACAGGGACAGGAGCAACAGATGGCACAGGACAGCTGGGAATGTGAGAGCAGCGGCGTTCCTGCCAGGAAGAGGAAGTGGGGCAATGCAGGGATGTCACTGATGGCGTTAGTGTACTTTATGCTCTTTCAGAAAGTGTTCTCAGGAGTTTTCTTATCCTCACAGACAGGATTGCAATGACAGATAACACCTTAATGCACAGGTGATGACACAGGATCCACCATTCACAGTAGATGATTCATAGCTCCCCCTCCCTTCATAATGACCTTTACATACACGCATTAGGTACTTCATTACATAGGATAGGGTCAGGGTCTGACTATTGCAGCTATGTACATGTGTTGTTTCCTGAAGCAACAGGAAGTTAAGAGTCTAAAGAAAACCCAGTGGCCAATGAGAAAATTGCAAGATTACTCACTTGTTTTTATTTTTTTTTACTGAGAATAATGTGAAGCAAAAACAAACAAAACATTGTCAAAAATGCGTGTGACACAAAAAACCTGAACAAAACAATAGGTCATTTTCTAATGACGGTTTTTCTTTAAAGTCAGCCAGTCGCCAAGTCAAAAGTGACCGATCCAGCCAACCACTCTTGTGTTAACCTGGATTTTAGTAGCAGAATGAAACTTGGTATCAGCTGTTATAACCAGGTCCCGGGGCAGATCTCACCAAAGACACATTTAAATGAATTGTCTGACAGTAAATAATTATTAGGTATGGATTGTCTGAAAATAACAAACAAAACCGTAATCACCTTCTAGCTACATTGATGGTTCCACCACCGGTTAGGAGAGCCCAGGACCTTCTGTCTCCTCGTGCATCAACATGAGTATTCCACAGGACAGACTGCCGCCGCTCTGTGCCGCTACACAGAAGTACAATCTGCTTTTTGATACCTGATAAATGTGCACACGGCTACACTATGTAATATAAGGTATACTAGTAAAAAGGCCCGATGCAATTGCATCGGGAGCGCGGTGAAATGAATTGTGTGTATACAGGCGGGTCAGTGGGTATCAGAGTATACAGGCGGCTCTGTGGGTAGCAGAGTATAGAGGCGGCTCTGTGGGTAGCAGAGTATAGAGGCGGGTCAGTGGGTAGTAGAGCATGGAGGCGGCTCTGTGGGTAGCAGAGTATGGAGGCGGCTCTGTGGCTAGCAGAGTATCGAGGCGGCTGTGTGGGTAGCAGAGTATCGAGGCGGCTGTGTGGGTAGCAGAGTATCGAGGCGGCTGTGTGGGTAGCAGAGTATCGAGGCGGCTGTGTGGGTAGCAGAGTATCGAGGCGGCTGTGTGGGTAGCAGAGTATCGAGGCGGCTGTGTGGGTAGCAGAGTATCGAGGCGGCTGTGTGGGTAGCAGAGTATCGAGGCGGCTGTGTGGGTAGCAGAGTATCGAGGCGGCTGTGTGGGTAGCAGAGTATCGAGGCGGCTCTGTGGGTAGCAGAGTATAGAGGCGGCTCTGTGGGTAGCAGAATATAGAGGCGGCTCTGTGGGTAGCAGAGTATACAGGCGGCTGTGTGGGTAGCAGAGTATCGAGGCGGCTCTGTGGGTAGCAGAGTATTGAGGCGGCTCTGTGGGTAGCAGAGTATCGAGGCGGCTCTGGGTAGCAGAGTATCGAGGCGGCTCTGTGGTGGAGGGGTGAGGAGAGATGCGGCTCTGTGGTGGAGGGGTGAGGAGAGATGCGGGTCTGTGGTGGAGGGGTGAGGAGAGATGCGGGTCTGTGGTGGAGGGGTGAGGAGAGATGCGGCTCTGTGGTGGAGGGGTGAGGAGAGATGCGGCTCTGTGGTGGAGGGGTGAGGGGAGATGTGGCTCAGTGTTGGAGGGGTGAGGAGAGATGCGGTTCAGTGGTGGAGGGGTGAGGAGACATGCGGCTCAGTGGTGGAGGGGTGAGGAGAGATGGGTGTCTGTGGTGGAGGAGTGAGGAGAGATGCGGCTCAGTGGTGGAGGGGTGATGAGAGATGCGGCTCAGTGGTGGAGGGGTGAGGAGAGATGGGTGTCTGTGGTGGAGGGGTGAGGAGAAGCGGGTCAGTGGTGGAGGGGTGAGGAGAGAAGCGGCTTAGTGGTGGAGGGGTAAGGAGAGAAGCGGCTCAGTGGTGTAGGGTTGAGGAGAGAAGCGGGTCAGTGGTGGAGGGGTGAGGAGAGAAGCGGCTCAGTAGTGGAGGAGTGAGGAGAGAAGCACACAGTATATACATACATGAGACATTGTATAGACAGACAGTATGCAGAGATTACACATATTATACACACAGTATAGACAGAGTATACACGCATTACAGAGAGTGTAGAGAGACATGAGAGGGACAGAGTGTAGAGAGACATGAGAGGGACAGAGTGTAGAGAGACATGAGAGGGACAGAGTGTAGAGAGACATGAGAGGGACAGAGTGTAGAGAGACATGAGAGGGACAGAGTGTAGAGAGACATGAGAGGGACAGAGTGTAGAGAGACATGAGAGGGACAGAGTGTAGAGAGACATGAGAGGGACAGAGTGTAGAGAGACAGCTCCTGGGATCACTCCTGTGTGTAGACTGTCAGCTCCTGGGATCACTCCTGTGTGTAGACTGTCAGCTTCTGGGATCACTCCTGTGTGTAGACTGTCAGCTCCTGGGATCAGTCCTATGTGTAGACTGTCAGCTCCTGGGATCAGGGATCAGTCCTGTGTGTAGATTGTCAGCTCCTGGGATCACTCCTGTGTGTAGATTGTCAGCTCCTGGGATCAGGGATCAGTCCTGTGTGTAGATTGTCAGCTCCTGGGATCACTCCTGTGTGTAGATTGTCAGCTCCTGGGATCACTCCTGTGTGTAGATTGTCAGCTCCTGGGATCACTCCTGTGTGTAGATTGTCAGCTCCTGGGATCACTCCTGTGTGTAGATTGTCAGCTCCTGGGATCAGTCCTGTGTGTAGACTGTCAGCTCCTGGGATCAGTCCTGTGTGTAGATTGTCAGCTCCAGGGATCAGTCCTGTGTGTAGACTGTCAGCTCCTGGGATCAGGGATCAATCCTGTGTGTAGACTGTCAGCTCCTGGGATCAGGGATCAGTCCTGTGTGTAGATTGTCAGCTCCTGGGATCACTCCTGTGTGTAGATTGTCAGCTCCTGGGATCACTCCTGTGTGTAGACTGTCAGCTCCTGGGATCACTCCTGTGTGTAGACTGTCAGCTCCTGGGATCACTCCTGTGTGTAGACTGTCAGCTCCTGGGATCACTCCTGTGTGTAGACTGTCAGCTCCTGGGATCACTCGTGTGTGTAGACTGTCAGCTCCTGGGATCAGGAGCTCACCTCTCCCCGAGCCCCCGCCGTCTCCGCCGTCTTCCTCCAGGCTTCCGGTGGCTGCCGCAGGCTCCGAGTGTCTGCAGAGCTCTGCTACTGCAGTCCAGGGCAGTCTAGGACCTGTGGTGATGTCAGAGTCACGTGACACCAGGTTACCATGGAGTAACCTGGTGTCACGTGACTGTGACATCACCACAGGTCCTGGACTGCCCTGGACTGCAGTAGCAGAGCTCTGCAGACACTCGGAGCCTGCGGCAGCCACCGGAAGCCTGGAGGAAGACGGCGGAGACGGCGGGGGCTCGGGGAGAGGTGAGCATATTTTTTTTTTTTTTAAGTGTAGTGCGGCTGTGGCTCGTGATGACGCTGCGCGTCATCACTCGCAGTCGCGCAAAGGAGCTTGGGATTCGGCTACAGTGCCCGAATTCCAAACTCCCGATTATATAAGTAGATGTTAAGAGACTGATTTGCTAGAAAGGTAGTATTCTGGATAACCAGGAGTAACATTGCTGAGGTTTTCATTGAAATTGCTAACACTGCTATTATTTGTCTATGTGCAGTCGAGCCAAATATATGAAAATCCTAGTGCTTTGAAAAGTATTCATACCCCTTGATCTTTCCATATCTTTTCATGTAAGGCTACGTTCACTCACAGCTTTTTGTGAGGATCCGTTTTGGGTGCAAAACTGCACCAAAAACGGATCTTCACAGAAGGCAGTGTTCTGTGTGTGAACGACATGCACTTTTTCCCTGTGCTTTATTCACCTCACCGCGCTCCCTCGGGGACCCCCGGTGGTGTCCTCTGATCCCCTGCCGGACGGCAGTGAGCTTTGCGTCTAGAACTCCGCAGCACCCTGTGACCGGTTATGCCACCTGGTCACATGGTGCTGTTTAAGGTCCTGCACAAGGTCCTACGGTGCCGGCAAGAGAAGCGATCATCGGGGAAAGGTGGCAGGGTGAGTAAAAAGCGCGCCGAAAAAGGCGCAAACAATTGACATGCTCATTCTTTTTGCGTCCACAAAATTACGAACCATGTGAACACATTTCAGCAAAAGCCATTGCTTTTGCTGGGATGCATTGCGGCGCTGCGTAAATGCAGAAATACGCTACGTGTGAACGTAGCCTTACACCAGCAAACTTAATAAAATTTTATTTTGATTTTATGTGTGATACAAACACAAAGTAGCAAGTATTTGTGAAGTGTAAAGGAAATGATACATTGTTTTCTAAGTACCGGTATTGTAAAACTATAAATCTGAAAATTGTGACATGCATTTGTATTCAGCCCCCTGTAGTCTGATACCCTTAATAAAGTCTTTTTGACCAATTGCCTCTAGAAGTCACCTAACTAGTAAATTGTGTTCTTCTGTGTGTATTTCATTCTCCGTATAACTACAGCTGTTCTTTGAAGGCTTCAGAGATTTATTTGAGAACATAAAGGATTAAACAGCTTCATGAAAACCAAGGAATCCACTAGACAAGTCATGGATATAGTTGTGGAGAGGAGTAATGCAGGGTTAGGTTATACAAAATAGCCCAAGCTCTGAACATCTCATAATCCATTCTTCAATCCATCATCCTAAAATGGAAGGAGTATGACACAACTGCAAACCTACCAAGACATGTCCATCCATCTTAATTGATACCCTAAGAAGGAGAGTACTAATTAGAGAAGCAGTCAAGAGGCCCATGGTCCCTCTGGTGAGCTGCAGAGATCCACAGCTCAGGTGGGAGAATCTGTCCACAGGACAAATATTAGTCAGTCATATACTTCACAAATCTGAACTTCATGGAAAAGTGGCTAGAAGAAAGACATTTTTAAAGCAAGCCATAAGAAGTCCTGTTTGCAGTTTGAAAAAAGCCATGTAGAGGACACAGTAACAAATTGGAAGAAGGTGCTGTGGTCAGATGAGACCAAAATAGATCTTTTTGGACTGAATGCAAAAAGCTCTGTGTGGCGGAAAACTAAACACTGCACATCACCCTGAAAACACCATCCCCACCATCACACGTGGTGGTGACAGCTTCATGTTGTGTGGAGGCATTTCTTCAGCTGGGACAAGAAAGCTGGCTGGAGTTGATGATAAGATGGTAGGAGCAAAATGTATGGCAATCCTGGAGGAAAACCTGTTAGAAGTTACAAAAGACTTCAGAGTGGGGTGTAGGTTCACCTTCCAGCAGCCATAAACATCCTGCGAGATCTTCAATGGAGGTTTAGATATAAGCATATTCCTGTATATGAATAACCTAGTCACAGTCCAGACTTAATCCCATTAAGAATTTTTGACAACACTTGAACATTGCTGATCGACATCTCTATCCAATCTCGTTGAGCTGGAGATATTTTGCGAAGAATAATGGGCAAAATTGTCACCTAGATGTGTAAAACTGGTCGAGACATCCCCCGAAATTGCAGCAAAAGGTGTTCCTACAAAGTATTGACTCTAGGGCTGAACAAAAATGCACGTTCCAGTTTTCAGATTTATATATTTAATATATTTAGAAAATCGTGGCATTTCTTTTACACTTTACAAATACTTGCTACTTAGTGTTGGCATATTATTATTTATTTATAAAGCACCATTGATTCCATGGTGCTGTACATGAGAAAGGGTTACATACAAAACATACAATGAACAAACGAACAGTGACAGACTGGTACAGAGGTGAGAGGACCCTGTCTTTGTGGGCTTACATTCTACAGGGAAATGGGGAGGGAGACAGTAGGTTGGGTCATCTCCAATGGTTTGTGGAGCATCGGCTCCAATGGTTGTGGAGCACCAGCTTCAGTGGTGGTGGGGGAGTGCCAGGTCCGCATGTGGAGCCCCGGCTCTGATGGTTGAGCATCGGGTCCGGTGGTGGGAGTGCTGACTCCAATGGTTGTGGAGCGCCAGCTCTGGTGGTGGTGGGGGAGTTTCAGGTCCGGAAGTGGTGGAGCACCAACTCTAATGGTGGTGCAGTGTCGGGTCCGGTGGTGGTAAGGGAGTGCCAGCTCCGGTGGCAGTAGAGTCATTGCAGGCTGAAAGCTGTTTTTAAGATATGGATTTTTAAGTTCTGCTTGAAAGTTCTGAGTGTGGGGGATAGTCGCACATGTTGGGGTGCATCCCAATAAAACACATTTACAGTAAGTTAGTGGGTGCAACTTGAAAACGTGGAAAATTTCATGGGGTAGAAATACTTTTCAAGGGACTGTATATGAATTTTATGCTTCATCTGAAGCTTATACAAGTTGTACACCCACAACTGCAAACTTTCTAATAGAAAAATGTGAGTTAAAGAGAAGTCGTTACGTCCAGAAGCACTATATAACTTCAAATATTGCAGGTAAATAGCATTTGAATCTCGTATAGCTGGCTTACAGGAGCAACGGCTACAGAAAGAAAAAGGAGGTATATCCTCCCTGCAGCTGCTCGCTTCCATTCACCATCCACTATACAGCGAGTGTGCTGTAATCGCTTCCTGGCACACTGATTGACAGCCTGCTCTATATCATATGTGTGCAGTGTGTGTGCAGAGCTGTCAATCAATAAGCCGGGGTGTGATAGTAGTGCACTCACTATATAGGAAGTAATGACCGATACAGTTCCTGGTCTGCCCTGATGACTGGAAGCAAGCGGCTGCAGGGAGGATATCATTTCAGTTTCTTTCTGTAGCCCCTGCTCCAATAAGCTGGCTACACCGGATTTAAATGCTATTCACTAACACGCTAACCCTTTATCTGCAGGTAAATATCGTTTCTGGACATGACAGGTTCCATTTAATACCGTCATGGCGCAGCTTTTCTATTATTTCTTGGGTGCGCCCACTAAAGGAGAGGTCCTGACACACATTTAATCCTTTCAGCTATTTGCTAAACAGACAAATAGGTAAAAATCTGCAAATAAATGCAATTATCACTAGCCAGGTCTGAGCTACAAGATGGGCAGAATAGAGGTGTCACGTCCCATTACTGCACTGACACCTGATGTACTGGGCGACCCTCACTCAGGTCAGGTGCCCCCCTCCTTCCACTGCTTCACATGTCAAATCCAATCAGCAACAACAAAGCACGGGGCGAAAGAACACAGCTGTATCACGCTGACAGCAACACGCTGAATTGTCAGCCAGAAACATGGAGTGTAAGCTTCTCTGTCCAGCCAATACAACGTTACAGAACATTGTGTTCGGGTGATTCTGCTGGGTGACAGCTATATTTGGTTTCGATTGATGGAAATGTATAATAGGAAACTTAGATTGATACAAACATTAAGTTAACCCCTTAATTCCTACTGTGGCATATTCTCATCAGTTCAATTCATTTGTATGCATATGTGTGTATTAATTCAGGCAATAAGGGGTCAAGTCCAGAAATACTTGGACAGTGACCGGATCTTCGTCATTTGGCCAATATTTTGATGCAATTGAATTGTAGACATTCAGGTTAAATTCAAGGTGTTGAACAAAAATATCTTTTAAAATGTTTAGAAATTGCAACTATTTTTCTTCAAAACCTCCTCATTACAGGGACTCAAAAGTAATCGGACAACTTAACTTTACCATAAAGAAAAGATGAATTTTTAATCCTTTGCAGCAATGACTGCCTGAAGTCTGGAAGCCATGAACGTCACCAGACGCTGGGTTTCCTCCTGTGTGATTCTTTGCAGTCTTTACTGCGGTGACTTCAGTTGTTTTCTTGTTTGGGCGTCTTTCTGCCTTACGTTTTGTCTTCACCATGTGAAATGCAGCTCAATGGGGCTGAGATCTGGTGATGACTCGGTCATTGCAAAATATTCCACTTCTTTGCATTATACTCCAGTCAGGGGCGTAACTAGAACTGGCAGGGCCCCATAGCAAACTTTTGAACGGGGCCCCCTCCAAGACGCGCCCCCAATGACACGCCCCCTTCAAGACACACCCCCTTACCGAATCGGTGTTAACAGTCTGACGCCACCCAGTTTACCGTATATACTCGTGTATAAGCCGACCCGTGTATAAGCCGACCCCCTACTTTTGCCCCCAAAACCTGGGAACACCTATTGACTCGTTTATAAGCCGAGGGTGGACCCCAGCACAGGTTACAGCCCCCCAGTGATATACAGGCCTCCCCAGTGGTAGTATACAGCAGCCTCCCCAGTGGTAGTATACAGCAGCCTCCCCAGTGGTATATACAGGCCCCAGCAGTATATACAGCAGCCCCAGTGGTATATAAAGCAGCCTCCCCAGTGGTAGTATACAGCAGCCTCCCCAGTGGTATATAAGGAGAGTCTACACACATTTACATGCTATTCAGCTATTTGCTAAACAGCAGCTAGGTAAAAGCTGCAAATATAAGCACATTATATAGCAGGTCTCGAGCCAAGATGGGCAGTATAGAGGTCACGTCCTCATTACTATACACCCTGATGTATAAGCAGCCTCACTCAGGTCAAAAGCACCCCCTCCTTCACTGCCTCACATGTATAATCCAACAGCATATATACAAGCCAGTGGGCGTCAGGAAAAACAGCCCAGTGTATCACAGCTCACCAACACCTGTATATAAGCAGCCAGGTATAACATGGTAGTGTAAGCTCTCTGTTCCAGGCCCAATACAAGTTACAGACATTGGTTTATGCGCTGGGTGTAACAGCTCTATTGGTTTCATTGAGGAAATGTATAATAGGACACCAGATTGATACAAACATGTCCCCTTAATTCACTACCCTGTGCGTATTTACATTCAATCATTTTATGCAGCTAGTGGTATTAATTCAGGCCAATAATACAGTCCAGATATGGACAGAGCCATCCGTCAGTTGGTCATATTTGATGCATTGGTTAGACATCAGGCCATTCAAGTGTTAACAAAAATATCTTAACAAGTTAGAAATTCACATTTTCTACAAACCTTGGGGATAGAAGACGGAACGTTAAGTTTACGGCAGTGAGAAGATAAGTTAATCCTTTGCAGCAAGTGACTGCCTGAGAGTCTGTAGCTACGATGTCATGGGAAGCGCTGGAGTTTCCTGCCTGTGTGTTCTTGTGCGGGTCTTTACTGCGGTGCACTTCAGTCTTTGTCTCTTCGGTTGGGCGGGCGTGCTGTCTGCCTTGACGGCTCCCCATGTGGACGCAGCTCTATTGGGGCTGACATGCTGGTGATGACTCGGCCCCCACAAGCGAAACCACTCTCTTGCCGTATACCTGACTCAGTGTTGGTTTTGCAGTATGTTTTGGGCCATTGTTCATCTGTCCTGTGAAGCGCTGTCCAATCTTTCATGCTGCATTTGGTTGACTCTGAGCAGGAAGTCTTGCCATGTATTTCAGAATTCATCCGCTGCTTCTGTCTTCAGTCACATAATAAACACTAGTGACTCCGACCACTGGAAGCCCTGCATGCCCGGCCATCCCACCGCCTCCACCATGTGTTACAGAGGATGTGCTGTGCTTTGGATCATGAGCCATGCTAAGCCTTCTCTATTTTTTCTTCCTCCCATCATTATGGTACAGGTTGATATTAGTTTTATCTGTCCACAGAAGCTTTTCCAGAACTGGGCAGCTTCTTTAGATATTTTTTGGCGCAATGTAATCTGACTTTTGTATTTTCAAGGCTGATGAATGGTTTGCACTTTTTGGTGACCCCTCTGTATTTGCATCTGTGGTGACCCCTCTGTATTTGCACCTTGTGATGATCCCTCTGTATTTGCACCTTGTGATGACCCCTCTGTATTTGCACCTTGTGGTGACCCCTCTGTATTTGCACCTGTGGGTGACCCCTCTGTATTGCACCTTGTGGTGACCCCTGTATTTGCACCTTGTGGTGACCCTCTGTATTTGCACCTTGTGGTGATCCCTCTGTATTTGCACCTTGTGGTGATCCCTCTGTATTTCACCTTGTGGTGACCCCTCTGTATTTGCACCTTGTGATGACCCCTCTTACTTGCACTTTGAGGGAAGTCACCTCTTATTTAGACTTTTTATGAAACCCCTGAGTGTTCTTGCACCTTGTGTGGATGCCTATGTTTTTTCCACCTGTTGTGATGACCTCCATGTTGTATTGTACGTCTAGTCTTGGTGACCCCACTGTATTTGCACCTTGTGGTGATCCCTCTGTATTTGCACCTTGTGGTGACCCCTCTGTATTTGCTCTCATGAAGTCTACTCTTTATGGTAGACTTAGTTACTGAAACACTTTATTCCTGGAGAGTGTTCTTCACTTGTGTAGATGCTGTGAAGTGTTTTTTTCTTCACCATGGAAAGGATTCTGTGATCATCCTCCAATGTTGTCTTCTGTGGACGTCTAGGTCTTTGTGAGTCTCGAAGCCACCTGTGCGCTTTTTTTTCCCCACAGAATTTACAAACTGTTGATTTGGCCACTGCAGACATTCCTGCTATCTCTCTGATGGATTTAGTCCCTTTTCAGCCTAATGATGGTCTGTTTTTCTGCCTTTGAAACTCCATTAAGCACATGTTGTGGGCTCACAAGAACAGCTTCCCAATGCAAATACCATACCTGGAATTAGCTTCAAACCTTTTACGTGCATTAATTGATGAGGATTAAAACCCTGCAGCCCATCTAAAAGCTTTTGCGATAATTGTCTATTACTTTGGTCCCTTGAAAAACAGGCATCTATGTATTTAAGAGTTGAATTCCTAAAACCCTTACTCCAATTAGGATGTGAACAGCCTGAATTTACAGCCGAGAGTCTGCACTGTAAGACAATATTGTTCCTATATGTAAGAGAAAAGAGAAGGAGCGCAAATGTGAAGTACCTCAGGGTAAACCGTATTGCAGGGAAAGCGGGGTTTCCACTCACCTTGTGGAGTTGTACTAGCTGGATACAACTCCAGTGATAACCTCCTGTGGAGCAATACCAAACAGGGCGTCCCCGAGAAAAATCCTCGTGCCAGGGAGGAGCACGTCACTTCCACCGGTCACGTGATCTTAGGCGGTGACGTCAGATAGGTCCTAGTAGTCCTCCAGACTTGAATAAAAAGGTCCTTTAATAAACGATGCCTCTCTTCCAAAGCTGCTGAACCGCACGGTCCCTCAGAAGGGGAGAAGTGCACAGAAGAAAAAAGTTGCGGTTCTGACAGCGCTAAGGAAGGAGGGCAAGGGGAAATTGTTGTGGTGAACAGACCTTTATTAAAAACACGGTCCCTCAAACTCCGCTACGCATTTCGACGTTACCGTCTTCATCAGGTGGAACCGAGAGTCTGCACTGTAAGACAATATTGTTCCTATGGGTTAACACACATGTGCATATACAAAATCGGTCTGATTTTCATCTAGAAAATTTGGATGAGTGAAATCCATTTGTTAGGCTGGGTTCACACTTGCGTTTGGAACGCAGCGCACCGAGCGCAGCCAAACGCTTGCGCACTGCGTTCCTATGTTTAACATGAGAACGCATGTGCCTGCATTCGGTTGCATTTGCATTTGGATGCGCATAATTTGTGCGCCCTTCGAGCGCACTCTGGACGCAGCATGTTGCATTTTTTATGCGGTCGCGGGCGCTTGTTTTATCTGCAAGTGCACAAACCATGCATTGAAGTCAATGGATCCGCAGTGTCCTCCACATGACAGTGCAGGAGAACGCTGCGGATCTCATTGAAATCTCTCCCGGTGGCCGCCGGTGATCAGCGGTGGGCACTGGGAGATCATGCAGAGCCACAGCTGATCTCCCGCCAGTGTCAGCGCAGATGATTTGAAGAAACAGCTGATCTGACGGCAGTTTAAATCTCATGTGCCGACACCGAATAGGTGATGTCGGCGCGGGAGATTTGAAGCACTGATCAGCTGTTTTTTATCTCCTGCACCGATATTGCCCTATTCGGTGTCGGCGCGGGAGATTTAAACAGCTGTCAGATCAGTTGTTTCTTCAAATCTTCTGCGTTGACACCGGCGGGTGATCAGCTGTGGCCGGGAGGAGGAGATCTCTGCCGCTGATCTCCTCCTCCCGGCTGCCACCGAGACAGCTGATTGGCTGGCCGGCCAGATACTAATGTGAACGCATGTGGAGATTCTCCGCTGCGTTGACATCAGCATGGGCTGCGTTTGCACTGCGTATGCGTCTGCATGCCATGAGCATGCAGACACATACGCAGATGTGAACCCAGCCTTATTCCGTGTGTCATGCTAGTGTGCAATTTTTTTTGCCTAGCATCCACATGACATCCATATGCAATGCGTGTTTTTGTATTCAGTAGCTATTATTCTACATCATTTACAGGACTATTTACAGTGTTGTAAGCTACAGAATGATGAAATATCGTAAAAATCAGATGGTCCATGTCATGACCGTTTTTTTCTCTAGACTTGCGAGTCTCGGCCATTTTACGCTACCATATGCAACATGCTACGAGTTATTCTCCAGGCCAAATGCAGTTGAGGAAACAAATAGCAGCTCCTCACTGCCTTAAGGTACCTTTACACGCGGCAATTTTTCTAGCAATTTCATAGGCAATTTTGCTGGTTGCAGTGAAATCATGGACACATTGTTACATTTATACACAGCAACAAAATGGAACAATGTGTCCATGATTTCACTGCAACCAGCAAATTGCCAGTGAAATTGCTCGAAAAATTGCCACGTGTAAAGGTACATTTATGGAATAGCACTGGCGCAAGTGCAATTAGATTTTTTATTCGATTGCACTAAGTATTTGTACACAGATGTGAGCTAAAATGCCAAAACTTTTGTCACTGTCCAAATATTTCTGGACCTAATTGTACATGTTCTTTTCTGGTGAAAAAAAAAGTTTAACCCTGGACAGATACTTGAAGCACTCCCACCAGTGACTGCTGATAATCCTTGTTCACATGTCCCTACTCACCTCGATTTTCTTGTCCAGTAACAAAACAGAAAAAGAAAGAAATTGCCTAGATATGAACCCAGCCTGATATTTTTTGCTCATAACTAAATGAACATTTTCCTACAAGTAGAACAGAACCCATTCCAGACTTGGCCTCACTACTGGGGCATAGCTATAGGGAGTGCAGAATCTGAACCTCAATCACGGCTGGTGCTGATAAAGATTAAACCAAATTAAAAATCCCAGTATTAGAAGTAGCATATGATACTGTATTAGGACTCAAGAACTCTAAGATACCTACTATGTACCTGTCCTGCCATGTGTTATACAGAATCGCCCCTTAGTTATCCCACTGTTGACTTTAAAGGGAAATTAAACTCACTCATTGATTACTTTATGATCAACTTATTGTCACGGGACCTTCTACCAATTAGGGATTATCCAACATGGGCAATGATTGTTCATCATTACATTAACCAAGAGCTGATTGGACTATACCAAAGGAGACACTCTAAGTCACCTATCACATATTAAAGTATGTTAGTAGATTTTCCAGAATTCCGTGCACTTTATGTTGAGATTTAGCTTTCCTGTAAGACTTTAGGACCGTACTAACCCCTAAGGATTGTGTGTCAGGTGTTTTTGGCCATGAGTTGGTTAATATGACTAGCACCATGGTTTCCTAAGGAGTCCCAGCAGTGGCCCCTCTTCACTTGTTCTCCCGTTAGATGCCTCGAAAGCTCAGCATGTTAGAACAAGCGTTCCCATTACAGAGGCCAGGGTAGGGAGCGACGGGTGGTGCCTCTGATCGCTAGACATCGAAACACGAGAGGTGCAGGGAGGCTTCAAAGCTACAGAACTCCGGCCTTTGATGAATTTTTGATGGGAGAGTTGGGGATGCTGAGCAGCCTCTTCGTCTCCCAGGCTGGAGTAATTGATTAGTAGAAGGTGTGCTCAAGAAAATCCATAACCTGGTGCACGTCTGACACTCCACATGTAAAGACACAGAAACATGTGGTTTTACGGGAGGTTAACCCTAAATCATTGCTTTGCAATATTGGGTTGTACTCATCTGTCTGCATCTGTTTCTTGCAAACTTATAACTCTCTTTAGTGTACTTAACGAACTATAAAAGTTCAAAAAATTAGTTGTTCATAATATATGGATTCCAAGACGTTTTTCATGTCAAGTACATAAATATGTCATAGCCAAAGTGCACTTATGAGCAATAGTTGGGTTCTTGGATGTGTTTTAGGGTACGTTTCTTGAGCTGCACATCTTACCGCACTTCGCTCTCTTATTTAGGGACAGCATAGGATGGAGGGCACTTGTCATTTCTAATAATTGATTTAGTATTTTCTTAACAAAAACTGTTTAAATGCTGTAGGGCTCAGAAAGAGTTTTATATTCCCAACTACACTCAGTGCATAGGGTATACAAGCTCATACAGGACGAGCTGTCAATCACTCTGTGTCACGGGTGGCACGGATGACAGGGTAGAGGCCACGCGCAGACGGTCCCAGCGTTTGGCCAATCAGCCATAAGGTTTGAGGACGGTCCGTCTTTCAGGGGCATTTACCTTCTGTGTAGATAAAGAGAAGGTATGATAAGATCTCCCTATCATGGGGAGACGGCTGGGAAGGTCTTGTGCTCGGTCTGGTTTCTACACCAGTATTCTGGGTCTCTAGGACCCAGCAGGTTCTTCCTCCTTTATAAGGAGTTTCATTGCCCTCCCTCGGTGCAGGTGATATTTCCTTGTGGACTCATTATCCTTGCTCCAAGCAGAAGCTGAGATTGTGGAGGTTGCTGTGCTCTGCTGCAAGATAAGTGTTTTCTTTCCCCATTGTCTGTTTTCCTTGTGTTGTCTTTAGTTGTTAGTGGAGGGGTCTAGTGAACCTCCCCATCTGATCCTTAGATAAGGTAGTGCTAGGATCAGAGAGGGACGAGGTTCGTGGTCGGCGACAGTTGAGGAAACTGTATAGGGACGTCAGGGCAGACAGGGTCAGCCCCAGGAAGACTAGGGGTCACCCTCTCCCTCTTGTGCCCATAGCTTTAGGGACTCCTTATCCCCCCCCGTCGTTGTCCTACGCTGGGTGTCTCTCCCGCTCCCAGCGTGACATTATCACCTGCCAATACTGTAACTGAAGGACAGGGGAGGAACCGAATTTTCTTCCTTTCCTTATGGATCCTGTGTCTGCTTTGGCCCAGCAGCTGCAGTCTCTGTCTTTGGAGGTTGCGGACCTTCGGTCGGCTTTACAGGGCCCGCAACCGCAAAATGGTGTCTTGGGGAATCAAGCATTGGGTCAGGCCAGACCTGAACCTAAGGTTGCCCTCCCTGACAGGTTTTCAGGAGGTAGAGATAAGTTTACTGTATTCAAAGAGGCCTGTAAATTATATTTTAGGCTTAGGCCTTATTCCACTGGTGATGAGCAGCAGCGTGTAGGAATTATTATGTCGCTACTGCAGGGAGATCCCCAGTCCTGGGCTTTCTCTCTGCCACAGGACTCTACTTGTCTCCGCTCTGTGGATGAATTTTTTGACGCCCTGGGCCTCATATATGATGACCCTGACCGTGTCGCTTTGGCTGAATCCAGGTTACGCCATCTCCGCCAGGGGACTCGGTCGGCGGAATCATATTGTTCTGAGTTCCGCAGGTGGGCTACGGACACGAAGTGGAACGATCCGGCACTCCGGAGTCACTTTTGTCAGGGTCTTTCGGAGAGGCTGAAGGACGCTCTGGCGGTTTATGAGACCCCTCCGTCCCTGGAGGCGGCTATGTCGTTAGCTATTCGTATGGATAGACGCCTCCAGGAGCGGAGGGGGAGACCTCCTGTTACTGGGAGCCATTCTCGTGGTGATTCCTGGTTACCGGGAGGTCACGCGGAGAGTGAGTCGTTCCTCCCGAGTGCGGAGGAACCGATGCAGCTGGGAGGTGCGGCGGCCTCGAGGTTCTCCGCCGGTACCTCCCGGGGCAAGGGGAAGGGGGTCTGTTTTTTCTGTGGGAAAGGGGACCATTTTATTGGGGCCTGTCCCTACACCCCTACACGGACTGGGGGGCCTGGACCTTCTGTGACTATGGGGGGTGTGGAGGTGGTCGAGCGGGAGGTGTGTGTATCCTCCATTTGTACTTCCCGTTTCCTCCTAAGTGCGGAGGTGGCGCTGGAGGGCACAACGGAGGGTATTTCTGTGTTTGTGGATAGTGGTGCGGGGGTCAGCATGGTGGATGCTCAGTTTGTAGACGCTCATGGGCTTAACTGCTGTTTATTGTCTCGCCCCATCCGTATCTATGCCATCGACTCAGCACCTCTTGCTCAAGGTAGTCTTACACATATCGTACATGACATTAAGTTGACGGTTGGATCCCAACATCAAGAGACGATATCTTGCTATGTTCTAGACGGTCTCCCCGCTCCCATTGTCCTGGGCTTGCCATGGTTGATTAAACATAATCCCGTAGTGGATTGGCAGTCCCGGGACATTGTGGAATGGAGTGATTTTTGTTCTGAGAATTGTTTGGTTACCTCGTTTTCGGTGGTGTCTGCGGTATCTCTGCCCCCGTTCCTATCGGAGTATGAGGATGTGTTCTCAGAGAAGGGGTGCCAAGACCTGCCCCCCCATCGGGCATACGATTGCCCAATCAACCTCGTTCCCGGAGTTAAACTGCCCAAAGCTAGGATGTTTGCTATATCGGGTCCGGAAAGACAGGCGATGAAGGATTTCATTTCCGAGAGTCTGCAGTCGGGTCACATCAGGCCCTCAACCTCGCCGGTTGCGGCTGGTTTCTTTTTTGTTAAGAAAAAAGATGGGGGCCTCCGTCCTTGCCTGGATTTCCGGGAGTTGAATCGGATTACTGTCCGTGATCCGTACCCCCTCCCTCTGATTCCTGATTTATTCAGTCAGGTAGTGGGTGCTAAATGGTTCTCCAAGTTGGATTTGAGGGGGGCCTACAACCTGATTAGGGTCAGAGAGGGGGATGAATGGAAGACGGCATTTAATACCCCGGACGGCCATTTTGAAAGTCTCGTAATGCCGTTCGGGCTCACTAACGCCCCTGCGGTGTTCCAACACTTTGTCAATGACATATTCCATCATTTGGTGGGTAGATTTGTGGTTGTTTACTTAGATGATATCTTGATCTATTCCCCCGATTTGGAGACGCATCAGTCCCATGTCAAGCAGGTGTTACAGGTATTACGAGACAATAAGCTGTATGCTAAACTCGAGAAATGTGTCTTCGCCGTTCAGGAGGTACGGTTTTTGGGGTACCTCCTGTCGCCATTGGGTTTTCGGATGGATCCGGAAAAAGTCCGGGCGGTGTTGGACTGGGAACAACCGGACAATCTACGGGCATTGCAACGTTTTTTGGGGTTTACCAACTTTTACCGTAAATTTATTCGGAACTATTCGGTGCTGGTGACGCCTCTTACGGACATGACTAGGAAGGGGACCGATTTTTCCGAGTGGTCGGAGTCTGCTCGCCAGGCTTTCTCCTCCCTAAAGCGTTGTTTTGTTTCCGCACCTATTCTCCGTCAGCCCGATCTTTCTCAGCCCTTCGTTGTGGAGGTGGATGCGTCTGAGGTGGGGGTGGGGGCTGTATTGTCGCAAGGCCCTTCGCCTGGGAAATGGGTGCCCTGCGCGTTCTTCTCCAAGAAGTTGTCGTCGGCCGAGAGGAATTATGATGTCGGTAATAGGGAGCTGTTGGCTATTAAATTGGCTTTTGAGGAATGGCGTCACTGGTTGGAAGGGGCTGTCCATCCCATCACGGTTATTACCGACCACAAGAACCTGTCTTACCTTGAGTCCGCCAAGCGTCTCAATCCCCGGCAGGCCCGGTGGTCCTTGTTTTTCACGAGATTTAATTTTACCGTCACTTACCGTCCAGGGGTTGAGAACGTGAAGGCTGATGCATTGTCGCGTAGTTTCCCGGGTGGTAGTGCTCATGAAAGTCCCGTTCCCATCTTACAGGAGGGGGTGGTTGTTTCTGCTCTTTGCCCTGATCTGGAGGGGGAGGTGTTGAAGGTCCAGGGGGGCGCCCCTGCCTCCTGTCCTTCTGGGAGACTGTTTGTGCCATCATCTTTGCGTCTCAGAGTGCTGTCAGAGCATCACGACTCCGTATTGGCAGGGCATCCCGGCAGTAGGGCCACCTTCGATCTTTTATCTCGTCGCTTTTGGTGGCCGGGGTTGAGGAAGGACGTAGCGGAATTCGTATCTGCCTGTAGTGTGTGTGCACGGGCTAAGGTTCCGCATACCCGTCCGGCTGGTTCTCTCTTGCCATTGTCTATTCCTGAGAGGCCATGGACACATGTGTCAATGGATTTTATCACCGATCTTCCGGCGTCTGCAGGCAAGACGGTAGTGCTGGTAGTGGTTGATAGGTTCAGTAAGATGGTTCGCTTTGTGGCACTGCCCGCGCTTCCTAATGCTCGGACACTGGCACAGGTGTTTGTAAGTGAGATCGTGAAGCTTCATGGAGTTCCCTCCGAGGTGGTTTCTGATCGTGGTACTCAGTTTGTCTCCAAGTTTTGGAAGGCTTTTTGTGCACGTTTAGGAATTGCCTTGTCCTTCTCTTCTGCTTTTCATCCTCAGTCTAATGGGCAGACCGAACGTATGAATCAGAATTTGGAGACTTATCTGAGGTGTTTTGTCTCTGACAATCAGGAGACTTGGGCGAGTTATTTGCCCTTGGCCGAGTTTGCCCTTAATAATCGTCTTCAGGAGTCCACTGGCAAGTCACCGTTCTTCGGTGCATATGGGTTTCATCCTCAGTTTGGTACTTTTAGTGGTACTAGTCCTTCCGGAGTTTCTGAGGAGGACCGATTTACCTCATCCCTCTCCTCGGTTTGGCGGAGGGTACAGAGTAGCTTGAAGCTCTTAGGCGACAGGTACAAACGTATGGCTGACAGGAAGCGTGCGCCAGGTCCGGACCTGTGTGTGAATGACTACGTGTGGTTGTCTACCAAGAATGTGAAGTTGAAGGTGCCCTCTTGGAAGTTGGGGCCCAGGTTTATTGGCCCTTATCAGATAACCGCCGTTATCAATCCCGTGGCGTTTCGTCTTGCGTTGCCTCCCGCTCTTAAGATCCACAATGTATTTCATAGGTCGCTCCTCAAACCGTATGTGCCGTCGTCTAACCCGTCTCCTTTGCCCCCGGAGCCCATCTGCGTAGCGGGGAATTTGGAATTTGAGATCTCAAAGGTGGTTGATTCTCGCAGGGTGCGCCGTTCTCTTCAGTATTTGGTGCACTGGAGGGGATACGGTCCGGAGGAACGGATGTGGGTGCCGGCGTCGGAAGTCTCCGCCGCTAGGCTGGTCCGCGCTTTTCACCGTTCCCATCCGGATAAGCCTGGTCCTGAGTGTCCGGGGGCCACTCGTGGACGGGGGGGTACTGTCACGGGTGGCACGGATGACAGGGTAGAGGCCACGCGCAGACGGTCCCAGCGTTTGGCCAATCAGCCATAAGGTTTGAGGACGGTCCGTCTTTCAGGGGCATTTACCTTCTGTGTAGATAAAGAGAAGGTATGATAAGATCTCCCTATCATGGGAGGACGGCTGGGAAGGTCTTGTGCTCGGTCTGGTTTCTACACCAGTATTCTGGGTCTCTAGGACCCAGCAGGTTCTTCCCTCCTTTATAAGGAGTTTCATTGCCCTCCCTCGGTGCAGGTGATATTTCCTTGTGGACTCATTATCCTTGCTCCAAGCAGAAGCTGAGATTGTGGAGGTTGCTGTGCTCTGCTGCAAGATAAGTGTTTTCTTTCCCCATTGTCTGTTTTCCTTGTGTTGTCTTTAGTTGTTAGTGGAGGGGTCTAGTGAACCTCCCCATCTGATCCTTAGATAAGGTAGTGCTAGGATCAGAGAGGGACGAGGTTCGTGGTCGGCGACAGTTGAGGAAACTGTATAGGGACGTCAGGGCAGACAGGGTCAGCCCCAGGAAGACTAGGGGTCACCCTCTCCCTCTTGTGCCCATAGCTTTAGGGACTCCTTATCCCCCCCGTCGTTGTCCTACGCTGGGTGTCTCTCCCGCTCCCAGCGTGACACTCTGTGTGGGTAGGGTTAGCAGGAGTCATCAGACCTGGCAGAACCATTATAAAGACATGGTTTGTTACTTAAAGGTTAGTTTTAGACCCAGGGTGCTGTAAAAATAAAAAAATAATTCTCACCTTACTGAAACCTGACGCTCTTCAGTGCTGCTGGCATGTCTCCCAATGACCTAACTTCTTCTTCATCTTGGGGTATCAGGGATCTCTGCATTTGAATGACTGTAGCGTCACATGCCATCTGAGTCGGATTTTCACATCTCGTTTTAGCCATATGTCAGTGGCTCCATTGGGTCATCCGTTTGAAGACCTGAAAACAAGATTAAGGTGTATACCCTGAAGAGTCCATTGACTTTGGAGCAGACGGAGTCACATTGTGCTCTGTCTGTCCTAATTTTTAACAGCATACGTCTTTTTCAGATGAGCAGAAAAATGTGGTCAAGTACGTTTTTTTGGCCCCCTAAAAATGGTAGACTGCTGTTTTTGAAGACTTCATATGCATGGCCTGTTGGAGCTATGGACATTTGACTAGATGTGATGTGAACCCAACCTTAGTCTCAATGCTTGTTAGCTGCAGAGGCCACATGATGCCTTCTGCTGCAAAGCAAGATCTGATCTAGATGTTTTCTTTTTTATTATTATTATTGTCACACACCCGCTTCTCAGTACATGACTTGGAGTGTGCCTTCAAGGGTTAATTTACCTCCTCTTAATCAATCCAGCATGCAAAACACTGTTCTAGGCTATAAAGTGTGTATAAATCACATCCCAACACACAACACGCTGGCACCACTCATCAAATACACAGGGTGATGAGTCCCTGAAATATTCTACTATCCAACAATCAACAGGGTCATAAATGCAAAGGACCATGCTTCTGTGATCAGCGCTATGCTGTAATTGGACAAGGACCAAAAAGGATCTGTAGACAATGGTGTTTTATTTCCTATGTGTTTCAGAGCAATCCTCGCTCCTTCCTCAGGGTTGTATTCCTGAGGAAGGAGCGTGGATCGCTCTGAAACGTGTAGGAAAGAAAAGACCATTGTTTTTTTTATCACTGTGGACGTGGAGTGCGGATCAAGCAGCAGCTGTACCAGATGCAAAAACTGGTTATGAGTCTTACAACTGGCTCAGGTGAGCACTAACAATCATTAGTACCAATTTCATAATAGCGATAAGACCCTATTGCGCCTTTTGTCTCTCTATGTCTTGAAATCAACAGGTTCACAAACTCTCTGTAAGGCTATGGATTCTTTAGAGCATACAAGAATCAAACTTATTAAAGTTTTAAATTTCAATATAGTTATAAAATTACAATGCTTACACTATAAAGATGTAAAAGATAAAAACAAAAAGGATACACAGATATGTAAACAATCTTACAATAAAATGGGAGAAATACCTACATTCCAGTCTAAAGTTATTCTTGTTTCCTTGGTGGGGGGGAGGAGAAATGGCATATGAATCATATCGGCATCGGCTGACCCCCACCTGTGAACAACTTTTTCTGTGTCACTTAGCCTTTATATGTTTGGCTTTGGGCTCAGTTTCCAAGGCAACCTCTAGTTTTAATATTCTGATCCCAGGTCTGTGACTGGACCATGGTTAATTTAGTAATGAATACATTGCATATTAAATACTCTGTTTTTCCAAGCACCCCCTTTCCTATAGTAAATAGAGGATGTCAGGCCTTGCCACTAAGCACCATTTGATCAGTCCTTTTGAAGCTTGCAGAGGTGTGTCAAATTTCACCCTCTGTCTTCTCATGGATACCCTTTGATTCTAAGTTCCTGTAATCAAGATGAGGAGAGGTTATGCCTCTCTTGTGTAGAAATGCAGCCTTGAATAAATGTTACCTTACTACTGCCAGCTGCTATTATAAAATTATCTCTACAAATACATATTTTCTTCACAATTATTAGGCTATGTGTCCATTGTGCGTTTGTGCTGCGTTTTTTTTGCACCCACTCCTTTAACATTACAGTCAATCTGATTATCAAAAAGCTGTGCCCACGTGTGTCACGCTTGAGCAAGGGAACAACCGACTACAGTGTGTGAGCATGGCGCACAGACCACCAATGTCCGGCACCCAACAGAATCAGGTTTCCCAGCCGGTCAACGACACCACCATGAGTCCAGCTACCACCTGCGTAGCCAGCCAGTGTGAGTTCATCACCAACAGCAGCCGGTCTCCCATACTGGTACTAACCCAGACACTCCCTGCTTAGCTAACACTAGCACCGGGTTCCCAGCCAGCAGATAACTCTATCAGCATCCTCTGACAGAGGAGAGGGAATGCTATTTAAAGCCATGGGGAGGGGATTCCAAGTGAGTCACACATCAACCCCTTAACCAGCAGCTGAACATAATAGTGAATGCAGCTCTGGAGCACAACACAGGAGGCAAAGACCTTCACAACTACACCTCATGCAGCTCTTAAAGACAAACAACATACACAGTGTGTTTGTGGGTGCTGCATTTTTGTAGCAGAAATCGCCAGTGTTTTTAAAAGTCCCTGTCAATTAACATGCTGTTTTTGGGCAGCCTTTTCCCCATAGACTCCATTCTAATCCTTCCAAAAAAGCGTCACAAATGGATTGGTATTTCCAGAGTCTGTTTGTGAGGCTTTTTTCCTGCAATTTCCACAGCAAAAATGCTGCAATACTCACCGTCCCTGGTGATCCTCGGCAATGTCTTCCTCCCAGGCATCTGCAGAAGCTGTGTTTATCGTCCTTCCAGGACCTGCACCATGTAACTGGTCATGTGATTCAGGCTGTCACATTGTGCGCAGGCCCTGGAAGGACGATAAGCACAGCTTCTGCCGGTGCCCGGAAGTAAGACATCACCAGGATCACCGTGGGCACGCAGGGGAGGGTGAGAAAGTGTGTGTATATGTGTGTGTCTGTCTCTGTGTATGGCTGTATTTATCTGTCCCTTTATTTGTGCTGTGTTTGTAATGTGCACAAACAAATCCGTCCAGTGGGCACATACCCTAATTATGTAAACACCACTCTGAGCCCTACTGCAAAAGTTAAAGGGGTTTTCAATTACTATTGAGAGAATTTATTATAGGTTGGTCCACTCTTGAACATCCCCTTTCTTAAATGCTAAATTTCTCCATCTAAAATATCAAAAACACGTCTTCACTTTGATGCCGATGCCGCTCCAGTTCTGTTGGCGTGTTATCTCTCAATAGTCCTAATATTATGATTATATGATATATGTTTTATATCTCAGCTACTAATATGAATACATTTATACTATTTATTGCAAAAATGATTCCAATGATAATAGTTAATCACAATACAACTATATTCTCACATGGGAAAAATAAAATCCTACTTGTGTTTATGACATGTTTGTACCCTTGGATTTCTTGCTTTGAATTTCTTCATATATGCTTTGGTACAGTGGGTGTTTCCATTAAAAATAATCCTCCAGGTCAAAAAAATATCAAGGATGCATCACATTTGCTCTATTAACACTGGAAAATGTCACTCGTCTTCATGGAACTTTGCAACTTTGCATACCTTCCCCAAAAATGAACAAATTCTGAACTGACCCCTAAGTGTACAGTGACCTCAGATATATTATTGATGTCATCTAAATGATTTGCGAGAACCAGGAATCACCCCCGCACTCATATTTCTGAAGCTTTGTAGATGGTAGCCCTACATGAGTTTGCAGGCATGGTCGGCAGGTATAGAAAGTCATTGCCATACATTTGATGTACCATTTACTATATTTATTTCTTTCCACAGTTTACAAGCCCTGAGGAAGGAGAAATCCAGGGATGCTGCTCGTTCTCGACGTGGAAAAGAAAACTTTGAGTTTTACGAGCTTGCCAAACTGCTTCCTCTCCCTGCGGCCATCACCAGTCAACTGGATAAGGCCTCCATCATTCGATTGACCATCAGCTACCTAAAAATGAGAGATTTTGCCAACCAGGGGGACCCGCCATGGAACCTACGCATGGAAGGCCCACCTCCCAACACCTCTGTCAAAGGTGCGTCCCTGTTAAAGTGGTAGAATTTGTAATAATAGTGGTATGAAAAAAGGTCATTAGTCAACTTTGAAGGTCATGGCACCAATAGGGTTGTCCAAGACTATGATATTGATGACATATCCTTAGGATTGATCTCCTATATCGGAGCGGTGGGGATCTGATACCAGTGACCACAAATAGCTGTTTTCAGTTCAGCAGTGAATGGTTGTATATAGCAGGGCTCCTTGTCATTCCCAGGTACTGCAGGTCACATCCTATCAAAGTGATTGTGAAGTGAGCTGGCTCCATATACTGTTAACATCTAGCCCCCACGGGAGCTGATAATAGCTGATTGTTGGGTATGCTGTGTGTCGTACCCCCATCGGAGCTTATAGTAGCAGATTTTTGGGTATGCTGGGTGTTGAACCCCCAATGGAGCTGATAGTAGTTGATTGTTGAGTATGCTGGGTGTCATACCCCCACAGGAGCTGATAGTAGCTGATTGTTGGGCATGCTTGATGTCGTAACCCCACCGGAGCTGATAGTAGCTGATTGTTGGGTATGCTGGGTGTCATACTTCCACCGGAGCACATAGTAGCTAAATGTTGGGTATGCTGGGTGTTGGACCACCACCGATATCTGATGGTGATGAACAATCCTGAGGATAGGTTATCAGTATCTGTCCCGGACAACCTCTTAAAATGTTTATGTTGTTGACCATGTAAAAAGCCATGAAATCATTGAGTTATGGTATGTAACACATATATAGTGTATAAAGGGTTTCTATACGACAGAGTTTAAGTTTACATCATAAAATGACACCTGATTTTAGTGGAATTTTGATCTTGAAGTAGACGAAAAAGTCAGATAAAAGTGTGGGAACCATGTCAAGTTTAGTGTTCTCTTTTACTATACAGCAGTTTGACTGTCATTGGGATATGTGTACTTGCTTTTATGTGCTTTTTGCCACTTATTGGTTAGATTATTTTGATCCCCCTCATTTACATGAATTCACAGCTTGGAATATGAGCACATATTCTCGTAAAAATTACAAGTTTAGTGCACTTTATACAAATTATAATGAACTAGCAGAAGTAAAAAAAAAATAAATTAGAAAATTATTTGGTCCAACAAGTCTGCCCCATAGTCTTATGCAATACTGATGTTATAGAGCAGATTTGCGCACAGTGTGGCATGCGGGCCTTTAACTGTTTCAGTCCGTCCCACAGATATAGACAGCCAAAGGTCCCTTTGCCCAGTGTCTCTATTTCAGGATGCAGATACTGATGAACATACTGGTGGAACTGGGAGCGGTCTGTATCCTCTTCCACTTTTCAGCTTCTGCTCTACTAAGTTCTAGCACAGCTGACATAATCTAGTGATGTCTAGCCTCTGTCCAAAAACGGCACAGACCCAAGCAGTGCATTGTAGAAACTCAGGTGATTAATTTGAGTTTCCTTTTTTTTTTTCTAGTTGTCAGTCAGGAGTTAAAGGGGAACTCCAGTGAGAGAAAACCTTTTAGTACTGTTCCTGCCCTCCTACATGATGAAGCAGAGCTGTACACTGCAGTTCTAGGATCTATAGATCACTTATAAATCAAAAAAATCATATCTGCTCCTCAGCTCTCATCCCCACCTCATGGGACTGAAAATCTTCAGCCTGACACAGCATGCAACAGCAGAGAACAGGTGGTGTGTCAGGGGCGTGGATGCTGGGAGCTGCAGGATCAGCCTACATTCCAGTGAGAGTGATGATGATGATCCATTAAAAGGTGGAGAGATAGGAAGATGTCATCTTCCTATGGGGGAGGGGAGACCATGCAGAGCTGAAACAAATCTGTTCTTAGCATCACAATAGGTGAGCTCACTTGCTAATACTTCTACATCTTTGTTTAATCGGTTAAGACCCTATGTGCGCTGTCTCTTTCCTCTAGTTTTTTCCACGGTTCTTAGCATCACAATAACGGTACACATTATGCATCATCATACGTCAGAGGATCTCAGCATGTATTTGTATCTGCCTGGTGACATGATTGCAATTTCAAGCCTGGATTCCCCTGTCACATAGGATGGTATATCAGGGACATGATTGCAGTGTGAGCATGGGGCTGGTGGCCACACCCTCTCCCCATACAGAAATGTAAGGGGGCTGGAATTTAGGATGATCCTGCAGCTCCCAGCATCCACGCCACTGACACACCTTCTGCTACACCCCTGATACACCTCCTTTTCTCAGCAACAGCATGAGACCGTCAGGCTGAAGATTCTCTGTCCCATGAGGTGAGGGCCAGAATAGAGGAGCAGGTATGATTTTATCAATTTATAAGAGATCTATAGATCCTAGAACTGCACTGTACAGCTCAGCTTCATCATGTAGCAGGGCAGGGACTGTACTAAAAAGTTTTCTCTCACTGGACTTCCCCTTTGAGGAAATTTGTGGGGCCATCATATTTGTGTGGAGGCCTGTGGGGTCAGTGCAAGTGTGCATGTGTGGGGGGGCATTGGAGGCCAAAATACTGTGTAGGAAGCAGTGCGAGCATCATAATGTGTATGGGGAGAGGTGGAGCCATCATACTTTGTGTTGGGGGCTGGAAAGTCCATCATAAGTATTTTGGGAGCTGTGGAAGCCAACATAGTATGTGTAGGGAACTGTTGAGGCCTTTTTAGTTTGCTGTGTGTCGAGAGCTGTGAGGACATCATACTGTGTATAGGGGAGCTGTGTGGACATCTTATTCTCTAGAAGAGCTGTGTGGACATCATACTCTGTGAGGGGACATCTTACTGTGTGTGTAGAGCTATGGGGACGTCATATTGTGTGTGGAGAGCTGTGAGGACATCATACTGTGTGTGGAGAGCTATGGGGACATCATACTATGTTTGTAGAGATGTGAGGACATCATACTGTGTGTGTAGAGCTGTAGGGACATAATACTGTGTGTGGAGAGCTGTGGGACATCATAATGTATGTGGAGAGCTGTGGGGACATCATACTGTGTGTGGAGAGCTGTGGGGACATCATACTATGTGTGGAGAGCTGTAGCGACATCATACTGTGTGTGGAGAGCTGTGGGGACATCATAATGTGTGTAGAGCTGTGAGAGCTGTAGGGACATAATACTGTGTGTGGAGAGCTGTGGGGACATCATACTGTGTGTGGAGAGCTGTGGGGACATCATACTGTGTGTGGAGAGCTGTGGGGACATCATACTGTGTGTGGAGAGTTGTAGTGACATCATACTGTGTGTGTAGAGCTGTGGTGACATCATACTGTGTGTGTAGAGCTGTGGGGACATCATACTGTGTGTGGAGAGCTGTGGTGACATCATACTGTGTGTGTAGAGCTGTGGGGACATCATACTGTGTGTGTAGAGCTGTGGGGACATCATGCTGTGTGTGGAGAGCTGTGGGGACATCATACTATGTGTGTAGAGCTGTGGGGACATCATACTGTTGTATGTAGACTGTGGGGACATCATACTGTATGTGGAGAGCTGTGGTGACATTATACTGTGTGTGGAGAGCTGTGGGGACATCATAATGTGTGTAGAGCTGTGAGAGCTGTAGGGACATAATACTGTGTGTGGAGAGCTGTGGGGACATCATACTGTGTGTGGAGAGCTGTGGTGACATCATACTGTGTGTGTAGAGCTGTGGGGACATCATACTGTGTGTGTAGAGCTGTGGGGACATCATGCTGTGTGTGGAGAGCTGTGGGGACATCATACTATGTGTGTAGAGCTGTGGGGACATCATACTGTGTGTGTAGAGCTGTGGGGACATCATACTGTATGTGGAGAGCTGTGGTGACATTATACTGTGTGTGGAGAGCTGTGGGGACATCATAATGTGTGTAGAGCTGTGAGAGCTGTAGGGACTATAATACTGTGTGTGGAGAGCTGTGGGGACATCATACTGTGTGTGGAGAGCTGTGGGGACATCATACTGTGTGTGGAGAGCTGTGGGGACATCATACTGTGTGTGGAGAGTTGTAGTGACATATACTGTGTGTGTAGAGCTGTGGTGACATCATACTGTGTGTGTAGAGCTGTGGGGACATCATACTGTGTGTGGAGAGCTGTGGTGACATCATACTGTGTGTGTAGAGCTGTGGGGACATCATAATGTATGTGGAGAGCTGTGGGGACATCATACTGTGTGTGTAGAGCTGTGAGGACATCATACTATACTATGTGTGGAGAGCTGTGGGGACATCATACTGTCAGTGGAGAGCTTTGGAGACATCATACTATGTGTGTAGAGCTGCGGGTACATCATGCTGTGTTGGGGTAGTTGTGTGGTCATCATACTATGTGTGGAGAGCTGTTGGGATATCATACTGTGTGTGTAGTGCTGTGAGGATACTGTGTGTGTAGAGCTGTGAGGATACTGTGTGTGTAGAGCTGTGGGGACATCCTACTATGTGTGGGGAGCTGTGGGGACATCCTACTAGTGTGGGGAGCTGTGGGGACATCATACTATGTGTGGGGAGCTGTGGGGACATCCTACTATGTGTGGGGAGCTGTGGGGACATCCTACTATGTGTGGGGAGCTGTGGGGACATCCTACTATGTGTGGGGAGCTGTGGGGACATCCTACTATGTGTGGGGAGCTGTGGGGACATCATATTATGTGTGGGGAGCTGCAGGGACATAATACTTTGTATTTGGGTGCTGTGAGCACATCATGCTGTGGGGAACATCATACTATATGATAAGAAGGGTCAAGGAGTAAGAGCTAAATAGCAGGAACAGTATAATTATAAACGTTATAAAACGCAGCAAGATATATGATTTGGATTAACTACTACAGGTAAGAGTACATGTTACAGAAAGCCCTATTGTAAAGATTATTGACAGTAGCAGTTGCAATACTTAATACTTAATTCTGGTCAATTTTAAGTATAAAAAAAAGTATATAAAATAATAATGAGCAGAATTAGGTTTGTCCTGTTGGGTCGGCCCTTGGTAACTGTCACGTCTCTCATGATATGGTCCTTACTCCTCCTGGTATAGAAGATCTCATATGGTACCTTTACACGCCGCCACAACAGGATGGATACCAACGGCAACTTCACGTGCACGAGCACGGCCGAACGGTTACCAACGGGAACCGCACCCTCTTTACACGCCGCCACAAGATGCGCTACGCCACGCTACATCTATAGCTAGCTACATCGCCGGGTGTCGCAAGTAGCCAGCTGTAGCTCATTTACACACCGCTATAACCAGCTACTATGGGCGGACCTGGTGCAGCAGGGACAGCACATAGGCGTGCTACAATTGTGGATTACGAGCCGTCCGTACGCTGATAGGACGAAGCAATAACATCCTGATTGGGCAGGCAACGCAGGAGGCTGAGTAATACAGCACGCTCGAGCGATTGTGTAGTGTGACTCGTCAGCTCCTTAAATATGCCTCCCTATGCAGCGACTACCAATCGGCAAGCAGCAGCTTCCACCAATGATCGCACATGGGGCGCGGTAACACGGAGCCAGGGTCACGCCTTAGCTACATTGCAGCTACATCGCAGGGTGTCCAGAGTTCCCTTCCGTAACGTCTTTACACGCCGATACAGCTCGCTACAATCGGCGATGTAGCCATCTGTTTATGGGCAGTGCACGGATACAGAGGTATCTGTAGCCGGCTGTGTCGTCCCGTCTTCACACGCCGCTACTACGGGCGATTTTGACGCTACAAGCTACATTGTAGCCTGTAGCGGGTTGTATCCATCCTGTTGTGGCGGCGTGTAAAGGTACCAATAGAGGTATAATGCACATTGTCATGTGCCTATAGCCTCGATACATCAGACATATAGAGGAAAGCGTCCTATCTTTCTGTTTGATTGTAAGTATTGTGATCTTTTCCCAGAGACCCTTATTTATACTCGGGGCGTAATCTCCTAAGTGTTTGGAGTGTGGGAGGCCCCATCTCAGCTCCAGTGTCTTTTCGTTCCTCGCTCCATACTAGCTGACATTAAACGGTTCTTTGCTGTCGGGGTATGCACAATAAAAATGCATAGAGCTGTCAGCAATCATTCATTTAATCAGGCTGTGCAATGAGGTAAACAAAGATGGCAGATTAATGAGTCCGCCGTGCTTATTGACTGACAGCACTGCAAACATAAGCTGTCTGCTTTTAACCCCAACATAGCCAGTTTACACAATTTATATATCATATATAATCCCACAGTTCTTTGCAGTCTCTTTTCAGACCAAGTCATCTTCAGGTATTGAATATTAATTGTACGTATTATATGCTCTACTGTTTGGTTTGCTGTAATATTTTTACAAAAAAAATGATCTTAAAGTGCAAGCAGATATGATGTTACTCTAGCTGTAGGCTGTAGCCACCTCCTACATATAAAAATCAAATTTAAAGGGCTCGGTTTGAGTTTTTTTACTCAGAGACAGCGCCACTATTGTCCATGAACATGGCCAGGTCTGGTATTGCAACTTAGACACGTGTGACATGTATTTTATGTTAGTTCTTGTTTTATAGGTTAAGTAAATACCTGTCCTTACACGGTTACAAAGATGGTGGACACATTTCCATCATGTTCAACATAAAGTGTAGATCCACAGGAAGGCAGAAGCCCGTCTGTGTTATCTGGCAATCAGAAAATCTGTGGAGCATTCATCTGCAATCTGGCATCCATAATATTACAACATTTAGGAAAAACCTCCTATAAAACGCCTTCAACAAATCATCCACACATTGATGTGCCAGTTCCGCCGTCTCACTGCTCTTACAGTAAAGAATCCCTGCCTATAGGTGATAATGATGATGATAATTAAACTTTTTATCCTCTAGATGTAGAAGATGACCTGTTTTCATGATTACAGCACAGTTTATTAAAAGACGAAATAAAGAGATCAATAGACAGACCTCTGAATTCTCCATTCATACTTGTGTACTTAATTATTAGGGGAAACCCAATGTCTAAAGGCCCCTCGCACATAACGACGCACCAGTGATACCAATAATGATACGACCTGGCCGGGATCGCTGGTGCGTCATTTTTCACATCACTGGTAAGCTGTCAAACAGGCATCTCACCAGCGATGTCACCAACGACTTCAGCAACGATCCAGAATTATACCGAGGTCGTTGGGAATTGTCACTCCATAGCGTAGCATTGAGATCGTTGGTCATTGTCCCTTTCAAGCACAACAATGTAGCGCTCCCAGCAGGAGACCAACGACGTAGAAATGACCCAGAGCAGTGTGTACCGATCAACGATCTTACAGCAGGGCCAGATCATTGGTGCTTTTCACACATAATGACATCGTTAGCTGGATCATTGTTGCGTCACAAAATCTGTGACGTTACAACGATCTCGTTAGCGATCTCGTTATGTGTGACAGGGCCTTTGGAGAGGTGTCTGGCAGCGGCTCACTCTCCCTGCCCATACAGGACTCATGTGTATGCGGTAGGCGGTAAGAATACATTTGCTTGTACAATTAACACCTATCTGAATGTGTGTGGGCTCCTCTGGGAAACTAAACACAGACTAAAGGTGATCAAATAGACAATTTCGATCAAAAACAATAAAAAATGTAAGTTCCAATATCATTTTAGTGACTTGATGGTTTAGGAACTGAAAAAAGAGAAATGTACTGATGGTATAGCACTTTAAGTTAAGAAAATGCGAGAGACAACGGTAGCGGGGGGAACTGACCAGCACTTACGTTGCGCCCACCTTGAGGTGTTGTGTTCAGGCCTCAACACCCCCTGAAGCGTTTGTATAGCGGCCGCTGGCTCAGTTTTAGCATCAGGTACCCACAGGCTGTCAATGTCTAGTGCCCTACTGCTCAGCCATGGAATAAAAGTCATGTACTGATGTGCACGAGATTTTTTATTCATTCAGGGTTCATCATTAGGGGTCAGACTGACCGCTTCATCAGGTTAGTTCAAAATAGCTTCAAGAGTTACCATTTTTCTTTCAAAGTCAATATGGATGAATATGTATGTGGTTGCGTTGGCGGAAGAATCCTTTACTAGGCGATTGTTTACTCCTTAAGGCCCAATCTCACATAACGACGCATCAGCGATCCCGATAACGATGTGCAGAGATCGCTGGTGCGTCGTTGACACATTGCTGGTAAGATGTCAAGCAGGTATCTTACCAGCGATGTGAAAAATGACGCACTAGCGATCCAGAATTATACCAAGGTCGTTGTGAATTTTCTCTCCATAGCGTAGCATTGAGATCGTTGCTCATTATCTTTGTCAAACACAGCGATGTAGCGTTCCCAGCGGGAGACCAACGACATAGAATTGACCCAGTGCAGTGTGTAACAATCAATGATCTCACAGCAGGGGCCAGATCGTTGGTGCGTGTCACACAGAACGAGATCGCTGTTGCGTCACGTATTTCGTGATGCAACAGCGATTTCAATAGCGATCTCGTTAGCGATCTCTTTATGTGTGACAGGGCCTTTAGTTGTTCGACCATCCACCTACTTTGGTCTCCTATGTGTGGCCACATCTTGGCACATACTGTAGTGTGTACACCCCTTTCATCAGCTTCTTTATCAAGATTAGTTGAATCATGTTTAGAGTACATACAGACGTGAGTGAATACATTTGAGTGAATTGAATTCCACCTGGCCAGTATTTTTTGGAACTGTAAAAGGCCTTCAAAAGATTAAAGAATAAAAAAAAATCCTTATAGTCATTTTACTACTCACTTCTTTAGTCTTATTGTCACCTGTCTGATCCCTTCCGTAAGCGCAGAGATCCCTGGGCCTCTCACACTGAGCCGGACCTTTCTTGTTTGATGAGGTCCAGAGGGTTCTGCGAATGTGCGTACAAGATTATGGCGGGCATCACAACATTAAGACCTTTCATACACTCGCGCAGAACCCTGCTGGGCCTCATCGGAGCCGAAAGTTGTGCCTGCATCAGACCCGGGGATTTCAGAGCGAGTGATGGAGACCACTTGATGGTGACGATGAGGAGCAGAGGGGCCAGAGAGTTGAGCAGTAAGGTGAGTATAGGTATCTCTTTATATTTACATATTGTGTTTATAATGCTCTGGGAGTTTGAGACCCCAGATCTTAAAGGGAACCGGTCACGTAGTTTAGCCCCCGTAACCTATCACTACCTGTCCCTACAGCTTCCTACTACATTACTAACCATCCCTCTCTGACCCAATAGTGAATTATAAAAGTGGAATAAATTTAAATTTATAAACTTAAATGTCCACAGTTATGTGGGCGTTCCTAGATGACTTTAATCACACCCCGGTGGGCGAGATCATTCGTTCAGGAGCGCGCGCCTGGTTTAAAATTCCCGCCTCCTTCCGGTGATGAAGCGCTTCCGGCAGCGGTACGTCATTTCAGGTTTTGCACAGTTTAGGGGGTGTATTGACATACAGGCTGGCTCCAGAGCATGCGCAGTGTGTATTCCGAAGCTGACCTTTACACCCAATACCCTCCACAATGCACCAGACCGGAAATGACGCGCCGTGACTGGCAGCGCATGATACCCAGAAGTAGGAGGTGGCAATTTGAAATCGGGGCTCTCTAGCTCATTCGATCAGAGAGACTGTTCTCCCAACCGCACAGCCATCTAGGAATGCCCACATAACTGTGGACATGTAAGTATATAAATCGCTTTATTAACCCACTTTTATAATTCGCTATTCAGTCAGAGAGGGATGGTTAGCAATGTAGTAGGAAGCTGCAGGGACAGGTAGTGATAGGTTAGGGGGGAATCTAGGTGACAGGTTCCCTTTAATAAGCGACATTACATTAGCAGAGAATAACTTCTGAATTTCCCAGGTGATTTTGCCTGATGGGCTCACCTCTATGACAAGTCTTCACATCCACTTGTCAGTGTAGGCCACTTTTCAGGACACTGGGTGGAGAGAAGGCCATCGGCGTGGACACATGCCCATCTCTTATTCCTGATATAAACCCAGGAGAAGTAATAATCTTCTATCAGGATGGGGCCTGACAGTAAGGAATGTGCGGGGGATTCAGCCGGTACAGTATCTTTCTGCATTTGTTTCACAGCCAGAGGCGAATCATTTCTTTTTGTTTCAGGGGTTAACTGGAACAGGCGAAATTTGGCATCATATCTCACCCAACAAAGACTGTTGCTGTTCGTTATCTCCCTGTTTCTTTTATTTATTTTTTTGCTTTCTAATCGTAGAGCAATTTCCACAGCTGTGGGCAAGAGACATTGCATTCCCGGGCCGGGCTGTAAGAAAAATTGAATGACAGCGAGCAAAACAGCAGTAATTATAAAACTAATTACTAAACGCTCATGATGCCCGCAGGCTTGTGCATAACTAAAATTAGAAAAAGAAATTGCTTTTGGCTGAGGAGGAGGAGGAGAGCTGTTTTGGTCGCTGCTCCCATAACGCATCCGTTTTCAGATCAGGGCGGTGTGTGTAGCAGCATGGCTTCAAATCCCTCCATAATGACAAATAATTTTTCTCATGCAGAATTGCAGAATGTGAGAGCAGATAAGGACTTCACCTTACACTTTGCCGTGTTCTGCCCCTCTCCCTTCCTGCTTTAAAAACATTTTGGATATAAGTCTTTGGAGCTTGAACATGTCTATCTTCTCAGGTCCCTGGCTGCCTGTCATGACACTTCTTGCTGGAAGCTGTCTGCCGCCTTTATTTTTTCACATTGCTCCTATGTAAAATTAGCATACATCTCCGGACCCTGACACTAATACTGTGTCACCTATGTCTGCTGCTTCATTCATGTATGATAGAAATCTCATATATGATTAATAATTCTCTGACTACTGCAGCATTAGCGCATGGTACACCCGCACTACTACCGCTCAGCCCTAATAGTAACCTCCTTGCGTAGGGAATATCGGTCATTTACCATGTACGTGGAATTAATTGCATGACAATAATTAGCAGCTGACAAAAATAACATGCATTTATCTATGACTGTTATTATTGGTATTAAAATGTAAAAAAATAGCCTACTATATTTTTAATGAGTGTTTCAGTAATATGTTTAAGGGAACTACATTCCCAATGAAAGCTTGGTTTTCCTCAAGCTGACCGTTTCTGAGCAATGCCACCTCCTTTTGGAGCCCTTCTTCTATCATCTGAGTTGGGCACAACACTTCCCTGAGCTGACGTCTTATGAGACACTTACCTCTACTCCTAGAGGCCTGGACGCCTTTCTTGAAAAATGTAGTGTTACCATTTATAGACAGTAGATTCTGTGATGAGGTCTTGATCCCGGGAAGTAGTCTGATTGTCGTATGTGGAGTCGAGAAGGAATTTTTGCGCTAATATGAGGCAATTAGAATCTGCCTCTTGGGGTTTGTGGACTCAGGATAAAACATGTTAGTTAGTTTGCACTCAATGGGCTTATGTCTACCTTCAACCTTAAAGTTAACCAGGTTATCATAGAATTCTGGAATGTTAAAGTTGGAAGGAACCTCACAGGTCATCATGTGAAGGAATCCCGGTCATCGTGTGAAGAGACCTCCCAGGTCATTGTGGAAGGACCTCCCGGGTCATGTGATAAGGGACCTCCCAGGTCATCGTGTGAGGACTCCAGTCCGTGTGAAGGGACCTTTTTCCCAGGTCATCGTGATAAGGGACCTCCCGGGTCATCGTGTGAAGTGACCTCCCAGGTCATCGTGTCAAGGGATTCCCGGGTCATTGTGTGTGGGGACCTCTCGGTCATTGTGTGAAGGGACCTCCTGGGTCATCTGGTCCAACCCTCCAGCTCAAAGCAGGATTCACTAAATCCTCCCAGACAGATGTCTGTCCAGCCTCTGTGTGAAGACTTCCATTGGGGAGAACTCACACCTCTCGTGGCCTTCACTGTCAAAAAAGTTTTTTTAATATCTAATGTGTCTCCTCCCATTCAGTTTTATCACATTGCATGTTTTTTTCTATATATAATGCGGCCACCTCCAGTAAGCCCTTATATACAACATTCTAGAATACCGTATATAAGTCCCCAAGCCGATCTGTATAATATAAAAATTAGCTTTTATTATACTTGCCTGCATGGTGGTCTGGTATGATGGGTGTTGCTGGTCCTGATCGGGCGCCTCCTCTCTTCTTGCGAATACCGTCCTCTTTCCCTGCTTCATGGGGATGATGCACCCTAAATCATTCACACACTGTCCTCCATGACGTTTCTAAGCATGTGCACTTTTCTCTGCCTTGTTGAGGGCAAAGTAAAGTATTGTAATGTGCATGTGCCGGCACTTTTTGATCAGTACATTACTTTGCTCTACCCTCAGTAAGGCAGAGAGAATTGCATGTGCCAGAATGCAATGGAGGACACTGTGGATGAAGTAGGATGTGTCACCTACACAAAGTTGGGAAGAAGGATAGTGATCACAAGTAGGAAGGAGGTGCTGGATCAAGACCAGCGACACTTATCGGACTGGACTGCCGCGTAGGTGAGTATAATAAAAGGTACTTGTTTACATTATACAGATGGGTCTGGGGATGGTATATACAGTATTCCAGAATTCTTTATATAAGGGCTTTCTGGTGGTGGGCGCAGCTTATATGTAAAAAACCTGGTGACAGGTTCATTTTACATAACTATGTTACTATGTTGGCCACATGTGGTTTACAGCTGAGGGTTTGGACCTTTGTGAACAAAGTATTATGTATTCAGGCTTGTGGGCACTTTTTCCATTAAAAATCAATCTTGTAGCTTGACCAGTAGATAAATATGTTGTCCGAACAGGCCAATAAGGAAGGATGACTAAAGCAATGATAATGACTGACATTTGGCCGGAGAGCTCTGCCAGAGCACATTATTTGCTGTAAACAGAACCTTTTTGTTCTGAGAGCTGAAACATTACATTTGTATCCTGCGCTCATTCTCTTTATTCCTTTTTATATGGTGTTCCTGCAATCCTCCGCCAAACGTGCATGTACACGGCGGAGGCTTAGAGATCAGCCTCAGGTCGTTCTGCCGTCTCCTGGTGTTTCTTCACATTTCTCCTTCCCTTAATTAATCTGTTCCTACAGCTTTATAACGACTTATTACAAATATCTGTGCATTAGATTTGAGCGGTGTTTCTGCAGTGTTAAAGTGACATTACCACAGAACGTAGGTGATAGTCACCAGTCCATTGTGGCCTATGAATACATCGGTGCTTTGGCTATGTATAGTGGGTACGGAAAGTATTCAGACCCCTTTACATCTTTGACTCTTTGTTTTATTGCAGCCATTTCATAAATTCAAAATAGTTCTTTTTTGTTCTCATTAATGTACACTCTGCACCCCATCTTGTCTGAAAAAAAACTAATGTACGGAAGATATTTGTGCAAATGTATTAAAAAAGAAAAACTGAAATATAACATTGTCAGTATTCAGCCCCTTTGCTCAGTATTGAGTATTTGCACCTTTTGAGCTAGTACAGCCATCCGTCTTATTGGAAATGACGTAACACCTGGATTTGGGGATCCTCGCCATTCTTCCTTGCAGATCCTCTCCAGTTCCGTCAGGTTGGATGGTGAATGTTGTTGGACAGGTCTCTCCAGAGACGCTCAATTGGGTTTAGGTTTGAGCTCTGGCTGGGCAGTCAGGAATGGTCACAGAGTTGTTCTGAAGCTACTATTTTCTTATTTTAGCTGTGTGCTTATGGTCATTGTCTTGGTGAACCTTCGGCTAAGTCTGAGGTCCAGAGCACTCTGGAAGAGGTTTTCATCCAGGTTATCTCAGTACTTGGCCGCATTCATGTTTCCAATTGCCACCAGTCATCCTGTCCCTGCAGCTAAAAAACACACCCATAGCATGATGCTGCCACCACCATGTTTCACTGTTGGGGTTGTATTGGGCAGGTGATGAGCAGTGCCGGGTTTTCTACACATATAACACTTAGAATTTTCACCAAAACGTTCTATCTTCGTCTCATCAGACCAGAGAATCTTATTTCTCATAGTCTGGGATCCTTCATGTGTTTTTTTGCAAATTCTATGGAAGCTTTCATATGTGTTGCAGTGAGGAGAGGCTTCTGTCAGGTCACTGTGCCATAAAGGCCCAACTGGTGGAGGGCTGCAATGATATTTGACTTTGTGGTACTTTTTCCCATCTCCCTACTGCATCTCTTGAGCTCAGCCAAAGTGATCTTGGGGTTATTCTTTACTTCTCTCACCAAGGCTCTTTTCCTATGATTACTCAGTTTGGCTGGATGGCCAGGTCAAGGAAGACTTCTGGTGGTCCCAAATGTCTTCCACTTAAGGATTATGGAGGCCACTGTGCTCTTAGAAACCTTGAGTACTGCAGAAATTCTTTTGTACCCTTGGCCAGATCTGTGCCTTGCCTCAAATCTGTCCTTGAGCTCCTTGGGCAGTTGCTTTGACCTCATGATTCTCATTTGGTCTGACATGCACTGTGAGCTGTGAGGTCTTCTATAGACAGGTGTGTGCCTTTCCAAATCAAGTCCTATCAGTTTAATTAAACACAGCTGGACTGCAATGAAGGAGTAGAACCATCTCAAGGAGGATCACAAGGAAATGGACAGCATGTGACTTAAATATGAGTGTCTGAGCAAAGGGTCTGAATATTATGACCATGTGATATTTCAGTGTTTTTTTTTTTTAAATAAATTTGCAAAACATTTCTACATATGTTTTTTTTCAGACAAGATGGGGTGCAGAGTGTACATTAATGAGAAAAAATGAGCTTATTTGAATTTACCAAATGGCTGCAATGAAACAAAGAGTGAAAAATGTAAAGGGGTCTGAATACTTTCTGTACCCACTGCATGCAGCTGTGCTTAGCTCGGACGGTTCTGGATACATATCTGCAGAAACGTACAACAGCGATAGCCCCAAGTCACAAAAAGCCGAAAATGTAAAGATTTGTTATTGTCCTATAGCCAGAACAGAACGTAGAGCAGATCAGCAGATGAGCATTACACATTTTTTCATTTTATTTGAAAAAAAATAACTCATTTATAAATTGATGACAGCAGATATTGAACAATATTGAATAAAATGAGTGATAGATTCACCTCTGCTATCTGTGTACTTTCAGAAAACGTGACTTCATTTGATTCATTGTGATATCATGTGCAAAATAGACAATCTGCAAATCACTGTGTTGAAAACTTATATTGTCTTCCCCCTATGAATAACATTCCAGAGTGCAGACAACTTCTTTCTAACTTTCCACTATCTGATTCAACTGTGTCAACTGTAGGAAGCTTATCCCCTAATTTACCTCTCCATACTTATTACATAAAAAATGTCTATATGTAACACCCCTTTAATCCGCTCCCGTTTGCAGGGTGTTCGGTAGATCCCACATTGATATGGCGCAGTGCCTCCACCTGAATCTTGCTAGGAGCTTTAGGGGAATTCAGAGGGGTGTTCCTCTTCTGCTAGGGGTCGACTCAGGGATACCCTGTCAACACTCCGTACAACACAAAAAATGAGATTGAACCTGATAACAGGTTTATTTACAGGAGGATTAAAAGTGCCAATTGCAGGGGTAATACCAAAGGAACAGCAAACAAATAATGCTATGCAGTATTGTATAAAGGTACAAGATGTGTGTTGAAAATAAAGCCCTGAATGTTGGGGGTGATGCTTCCACTTTAACACACGCCAAGCGTCCTCCTGTCTAATCTCTACAAACCTACAGATGGCTGCAGCCATACAAATGATAGTCCCAGAGTGGGGTCCAGTTGCCGACGATGTTAGCGCGCTTGCTGTAAACATTGGTACACTTAATGTAACGAAAATAACAACTCCTAGTCACTGAAATTACAAGTCAATGTAGTCCTGTCTTTCATTTGGCTTCAGTATGCCTCTTAAGCAGTAGAACTAGAAGTCCAAGCAGTAACTGCCTATTCCTTTTGCCACCGAGCAGCTGACAGGAGTCATCAGTGTGTAAATGCTGCCCAAACCTCCCGAGAGCAAAACGAACATTACAGCCAGGGGTCACAGAATATGAGTATACAGTACAGAGATTACAGCCAAAGATCTCAGAATATAGGAGTATACAGACATTACAGCCAAAGATCACAGAATATAAGAGTATAGAGACATTACAGCCGGGGATCACAGAATATAAGAGTATACAGACATTACAGCCAAGGATCACAGAATATAAGAGTATACAGACATTACAGCTGGGGATCACAGAATATGAGTATACAGTACAGAGATTACAGCTAAAGATCTCAGAATATAAGAGTATACAGACATTACAGCCGGGGATCACAGAATATAAGAGTATACAGACATTACAGCCAAGGATCACAGAATATAAGAGTATACAGACATTACAGCCAGGGGATCACAGAATATAAGAGTATACAGACATTACAGCCGGGGATCACAGAATATAAGAGTATACAGACATTACAGCCAAGGATCACAGAATATAAGAGTATACAGACATTACAGCTGGGGATCACAGAGATATTAGAGGGGTTTGTAGATGGAAAGGTATTTTGTCTTCTTGTGGAGGATGGGGAAGCTTCTTTCTACATGTTTTGTCTGACAATACAGGTATAGCTGAAATAGCCAGTTATTTTAGTATGTCAAACATTTTTTTTACAAAGTGCCCCCAAGAAAATAATATTGAAGTGCTACATAGGGTATTTGTGCTTACATATAAGTCTTTGCCCCTTCTAAATATATGTGTGCCCAGTTGTTGTATTATTATATATAATTGATGAGCCTACACATTAATAGTGGCCATGTGGCCTTTTACATTTTGCGGTGCCATTTAGGGTTTGATCTGGTAACGTTAGTCCCCAGCTGTTCTTACCCCATGCAGGCCCTCGTGGAGGAGAAATGTAGTGTCATGGTGGGTTTACACACACCAATTTATCTGTTCAATCTCTGAACCAATCTCTGGTTGCAGTGAAATCATGGATACATTGCACCATTTTGTGGCTGTGTACAACATGGAGCAATGTATCCATGATTTCACTGCAACCAGAGATTGGTTCAGATATTGAACAGATAAATTGTTGTGTGTAAACCCACCATCAGGATTTGTTCACTCAGATTTTGGCTGGGATACGGCGGCCCAGTCGGTTTCAGATCTGATGACAATCCGCTTCACATGCACATGAATGGGTTTCTACAACTCTGTTCACATGTAGTGAAAATTATCCATGTGGTTAATTAACACTGTGGAAAAAAAATCAGCCTAGTAGAAGGCTCAAGGTTTGAGTGGTCCCATGTGAAAAGGTCTGGGATCCGCCCTGCTTATTAGCAGAGGGTAATCGCTGTCAACCCCAGCAGCTTGTCCACAGATAATTTGCTGCAAAAATCACAATGTTACTGTCGCATTTCAGTCTTGGGAATGTACAGTGCTTGCACATATCCCTACATAATGACTGTAGAAACTAATGACTGACCATATGGAAATATGGAAAGAGTTTTCTTGCTAAAAAAATGCAAAATAAACCCATTCCTTGTTAAAAGATAAAGATGGTCTTCTGGGTTTACATGACATGATCCAGGCTTACCACAACTCTGCATGCATAGAGTGATCCACAATGTCAACACAGAGCACCACATAATATGTACATGGAATGATCCATACTGTGCTCACAGAGCGATCCATTCTGTGCTCACAGAGCGATCCATTCTGTGCTCACAGAGCGATCCATGCTGTGCACACAGAGCGATCCATACTGTGCACACAGAGCGACCCATACTGTGCACACAGAGCGATCCATACTGTGCACACAGAGCGATTCATACTGTGCACACAGAGTGATCCATACTGTGCACACAGAGAGATCCATACTGTGCTTACAGAGCGATCCATACTGTGCTCACAGAGTGATCCATTCTGTGCTCACAGAGCGATCCATACTGTGCACACAGAGCGATCCATTCTGTGCTCACAGAGCAATCCATACTGTGCACACAGGGCGATCCATACTGTGCACACAGAGCGACCCATACTGTGCACACAGAGCGACCCATACTGTGCACACAGAGCGACCCATACTGTGCACACAGAGCGACCCATACTGTGCACACAGAGCGACCCATACTGTGCACACAGAGCGATCCATACTGTGCTCACAGAGCGATCCATACTGTGCACACAGAGCGACCCATACTGTGCACACAGAGCGACCCATACTGTGCACACAGAGCGACCCATACTGCGCACACAAAGCGATCCATACTGTGCAAACAGAGCGATCCATACTGTGCACACAGAGTGACCCATACTGCGCACACAGAGCGACCCATACTGCGCACACAGAGCGACTCATACTGTGCACACAGAGCGACCCATACTGTGCACACAGAGCGATCCATACTGCGCACACAGAGCGATCCATACTGCGCACACAGAGCGACCCATACTGTGCACACAGAGCGATCCATTCTGTGCACACAGAGTGACCCATACTGCGCACACAGAGCGACCCATACTGCGCACACAGAGCGACTCATACTGCGCACACAGAGCGACCCATACTGTGCACACAGAGCGATCCATACTGTGCTCACAGAGCGATCCATACTGTGCACACAGAGCGACCCATACTGTGCACACAGAGCGATCCATACTGCGCACACAGAGCGACCCATACTGCGCACACAGAGCGATCCATACTGCGCACACAAAGCGATCCATACTGTGCAAACAGAGCGATCCATACTGTGCACAAAGAGCGACCCATACTGCGCACACAGAGCGACCCATACTGCGCACACACAGCGACTCATACTGTACACACAGATCGATCCATACTGTGCACACAGAGCGACCCATACTGTGCACACAGAGCGACCCATACTTTGCACACAGAGCGATCCATACTGCGCACACAGAGCGACTCATACTGTGCACACAGAGCGATCCATACTGCGCACACAGAGCGACCCATACTGCGCACACAGAGCGATCCATACTGTGCTCACAGAGCGACCCATACTGTGCAATCAGAGCGATCCATACTGTGCAAACAGAGCGATCCATACTGTGCACACAGAGCGACCCATACTGTGCTCACAGAGCGTCCCGTGATCGCAGCTCATCATACAGTGCCTACAAGTAGTCTTCAACCCCCTGCAGATTTAGCTGGTTGACACATGCGGAATTAACTTGGCATTGTGACATTTGGACTGTAGATCAGCCTGGAAGTGGAAATGCACTGCAGCCAAAAAGATTTTTTGATTTTTTTTTCTTTTTTCTAAAGCGTAAAAGTTAATTCAGAGGGTCATTTTATTATTCAACCCCTCAAACCACCAGCATTCTGTTTGCTCCCCCTAAAGTATTAAGAAGTAGTTCTGGCACAAAGAACAATGAGCTTCACATGTGTGGATTAATTATCTCTTTTGCCAGCCTTTTCTGACTATTTAAGACCCTCCCCCCAACCTTGTGAACAGCACTCATATATGGTCAACATGGGAAAGACAAAGGAGCATTCCAAGGCCATCAGAGACAAGATCGTGGAGGGTCACAAGGCTGGCAAGGGTACAAAACCCTTTCCAAGGAGTTGGGCCTACTTGTCTCCACTGTTGGGAGCATCATCCGGAAGTGGAAGGCTTATGGAACTACTGTTAGCCTTCCACGGCCTGGACAGCCTTTGAAAGTTTCCTCCCGTGCCGAGGCCAGGCTTGTCCGAAGAGTCAAGGCTAACCCAAGGACAACAAGGAAGGAGCTCCGGGAAGATCTCATGGCAGTGGGGACATTGGTTTCAGTCAATACCATAAGTAACGTACTCCACTGCAATGGTCTCCGTTCCAGACGAGCCCGTAAGGTACCTTTACTTTCAAAGCGTCATGTCAAGGCTCGCCTACAGTTTGCTCATGATCACTTGTAGGACTCTGAGACAGACTGGTTCAAGGTTCTATGGTCTGATGAGACCAAGATCGAGATCTTTGGTGCCAACCACACACGTGACGTTTGGAGACTGGATGGCACTGCATACGACCCCAAGAATACCATCCCTACAGTCAAGCATGGTGGTGGCAGCATCATGCTGTGGGGCTGTTTCTCAGCCAAGGGGCCTGGCTATCTGGTCCGCATCCATGGGAAGATGGATAGCACGGCCTACCTGGAGATTTTGGCCAAGAACCTCTGCTCCTCCATCAAGGATCTTAAGATGGGTCGTAATTTCATCTTCCAACAAGACAACGGCCCAAAGCACACAGCCAAGAAAACCAAGGCCTGGTTCAAGAGGGAAAAAATCAAGGTGATGGAGTGGCCTAGTCAGTCTCCTGACCCTAACCCAATTGAAACTTGTGGAAGGAGCTCAAGATTAAAGTCCACATGAGACACCCAAAGAACCTAGATAACTTGGAGAAGATCTGCATGGAGGAGTGGGCCAAGATAACTCCAGAGACCTGTGCCGGCCTGATCATGTCTTATAAAAGACGATTATTAGCTGTAATTGCAAACAAGGGTTATTCCACAAAATATTAAACCTAGGGGTTGAATAATAATTGACCCACACTTTTATGTTTAAAATTTATTAAAATTCAACTGAGCAACATAACTTTTTGGTTTGTAAGATTTATGCTTCAGTTAATAAATCCTACTCTCGTTTGCAGTTTGAAGGCTCTAACTTATTGGCATCTTATCAAACCACCTAAATCTGCAGGGGGTTGAAGACTACTTGTAGGCACTGTATGTCACAGCACAAATGGCTGCGGTGTAAGGGGTTGTTTCCTGAGGAAGAAGTTGTATGACTTCGACACACGTCTACAATAAAAATCAAGTATCCTGGTTTATCTCCCCTTGACATACCAACACAGCGAGGAGGAATCACCTTTGTTGCCCTTTTGGCTTTCCAATCGTTGAGGATGACCATCCCTAGGATCACCCATCCCAATTATTGTCCTGTCAAAATGGCTGTTTAGTGTCTACAAGATTTTTAAGTCTTAAAATACACTGGAAAATTATAGTCTGAAATTGTCATACCTGCACCCTCATAATTGTGAACAAGCTATGACTGACTGATCACCTGAGCAACAATGTGAGGGACGCTAATTATGTGGAAACATGACCCCCCAACAGGACTCTGCTTAGTCTCCGGAGCCTGGAGCTATTGAAATTCTTGACCTGTTTAATTGAAATATTAACAAATCAATGCTTTTATTCCATGAAGGGTTATTGTATTGGCTTATAATGCGCCTGCTGTAAACGTCTGTAATCGCCTTTTCATTCCTATCATGATGATTTTAATGAGAGTTTAGCCATTTTTCCAAGTAGTATTACATCATTGAAATGTCATGTATGTGCCTGAAGATCATACGGTACGCAGCACCAGTACCGTGTGCTTTGGATAGCTAAACTTTAATGCAATCTTTTGCCATTTTTTGGAAGTTGTAACCATAATTATCTATTAAACTAGAGCACACTTAGCATTCAGTACAGAAAGGGGCCTCTGATTTGAGGGTATCCTTGGGATTGATAATAGAATGTTTTGAATTTTGCATTGTATATATTGATAGTAAACTATTGTGTTTTACCAAAAATAAGCCCTATAACGCTTTCACAGGATTTTTGGAGTATGCTTGAAATTGAAGCCTTAATCCAAATATAAGACCTAGTTTACAGTTGAGGGGGGGACTGGGCAATTATAAACTCCCACTCTCTTAGGAATCTTCTTGAGGAACTTTGGTGACATCATAGTAATGGAAGCATGATGTCACCAAGACTTTTTTAATTGTGCAGTATGTGTATGTGCTGTGTGTATGTATGCATATGTATGTGCTGTGTATGTATACATATACATATATAGCTGCAGTATGCATATGCAGTGTGTATATGCATATGTATGAGCTGTGTGTAAGTTATGCATTTGTATGTGCTGTGTGCATGTATGCATATGTATGTGCTTTGTGCATGTATGCATATGTATGTGCAGTGTATTATATATGTATGTGCAATGTGTGTATATACATGTGTACATTCAGTGTGTGTATACATGTGTATGTGCAGTGTGTGTGTTGACATGATTATGTTTGATTCAGGCCCCCTCCATGTCATGATTTTTGTGGATCCATGGCTATCCGTTCCGTTATAAAACCGATAGCCACGGATCCGATTTGGCCCCATGTATCCCTGTGGGCACGGATCGGTCCTTAATGGCCATCCGTGTGTGCAGGGATCCATCCGATTGTGTCCGCTTTTTTCACGTCCCCAAAATGATTTTGGGCACAGCGGACAGCATCGGATCTGACGCTGTCCGATTCAAATAACATGGGGGCCTATGGAGCTCAGATCCGGGAAAAAACAGGATTGTTTCCCGTATCCGGTGTTAGTGTACTGAGCATGCTCAGTACACTAAAACTGCTCTGTTCAGTGTAATTTCACGTTAGCAGTGTATCTACATACACTATCTACATGCACTGCTAAAGAGAAATGAAATAAAGCAATGTGTTAAAAATATATGCTCACCTCTCCACCGGCAGTCCGGGGCCCGAGATGAAGATGTCCGAATGCTGCCAGGACCTTAAAATGTTATTGGCCGGTAGTGATCATGTGACATATCACATGATCGCTACTGGCCAATCACATCATTAAGGCTAGCTTCACACCATGGTTTTTGGCTGGCAGGGTGGATCCTGTTTTTTGCAGGTTCACCCTGACAGGACAGGATGTATTGAAAGGGTGGCCAAATATGGTCCAGATCCTGTTTTTTGCAGAATTCGTTTTCTGCCGCTGTCCATGGGCCTGATGTCTGCCTTTGTCTGCTCTGTCGCTGAATTCACAGCCTGTGCTTGAAGTAGTGCGGTCCATGGTGCTGAAGTTTGGACGTCCGGATTTCTGAGCATGCTTTGTGTTTAAAATCAGATCCGGGAAACGATCCGATTTTTTTGATGGGACTGGTGCCCATAGACTCCCATGTTATGTGCGTCGGATCACCCCAGATTGTCTGATTTTGTCCTGTTTTTTTCACTGGAGCCCAAAAACATTGCAGTCTCCGATTTTGGGCATGGTAAAAAACAGGACAGAAATGGATCCTGAACTAAATACACAAAACCGGATGGCCTTTTAGGACCAATCCAGCACCATAGGGCTACGTGGGAGGCAAAACCGGATTTTGTTCTGTCCTGTTCAAACTGGACAGAGCAGGATTCAAACAACGTGGTGTAAAGCTAGCCTAAGGTCCTGGCAGCAATTGAATGTCTTCTCTTCAGGTCCCAGGCAGCCAGCAGAGAAGTGAGCATTCATTTTTTTATTTTTGATACATTTTTTTCTCTTCTGTTTTGCTTCCACAGTGTATGTAGATGGTGTATGTGGATACACTGGGAAAGCAAAACTTCAGCTCCGACATGTCACATGGAGGAGGAACACAGGATTCTACCTCCCCCCATGCGACATCACAGCCCCGACTCCACTTGCCTGCGCTTTGCAGGCTCGGCTCCTCCAGCTCTTTCTGTGTTCGGATCCCTCAAAATCACGGATCCAGACACTGAAATGGCATCTGGAGTTATCATCCGGTCCTGTTCGTTCCTGTCCGTGGGGTCCTGCAAAAAAACAGGGTGCCCACGGACAGGAAACAATCATGATGTGAAGGGGGCCTGTTATTGTTTTAAATGTGGATTGCTGTGCATGAAAAAAAATAAGATATCCCCTGAAAATACGCCCTAATTTATCTTTTGGAGCAAAAAAATGATACAAGTCCTGTCTTATTTTCAGAGAAACATGCTAGTTCTCTCTGTGTAATTTCAAAGCTTGAAGATAGCAGATGGAGACAGATGACACCATTTATTACTCCTTGTTTTGTTTCTAAATTCTAAATCTAGTGTATTCCTAACCCTGTCCACATTCAGTAGTAATTTATAGGTGATCATCCAAAATCAGCCTTTGTGGTCCTAAGCCAGATCCTTATCCGAGATCTCTAGATGAACAGTTATCTAATAGGAGTAATCATCAGCACACAGGAACGTGTGTCCAGGACCTTTGTTCTCTAGTAAATCCACCATAAAGCATTCAGTTCTGTTTGGTGTCATATAACAACGTCCGTCCCTAATTAATTACATACTTCAGTGACCTCATAAAAGTACAATTCAGTGCTCTGATAATGACGCCATCCATACATGACCATATTAATACTGCCATAAAAGTCACCCATACACATGACTGTACACACATCCATGGCCATTTATATAATTACACATTCAGCACTATTAGGCAGGGGCGGATAAATGATTGGTGCAGCCGTACGGGGGCCCAAAAGGTGAGGGGGCCACATCCACCTCTGGAGCAGCGGCTGTCTTCAGTACTGGACCCGTATACTGTTCATGCACAGTAGCCTCTGTCTGTATCCGCCCCTGCTCTTTGACCTCAATCACATACCCATGATTCTTCATGTATTTAGTCGGGGTGTTACTTTTTGCCATCAGTTTTTCATCAGAGATTTTCACGTATGAAAAAATAAAGAAATTGCCAATCATCTCCTCTCCATCACAATGTTAATCACACTGCACTCCGGTGCCATCCACGTGCCGGCGGTGATTGTCATGGACCCCTATTTAGTTCCAGACGTATAATTTTAATCTGTGATTCCGTTCTAAAATGCACATGTCAACAGCACCGTTAATGGTGCGTGTTCTATCCGTGATGTCTTACATGTAGATATACATGTGATTTAAAGTATTAACACCTAAGGATCCTACGCTGCGCTTTAATTACTACTTAAAAGGATCTCTACATCTAGAGAAAAATATATTTAGATGTTTTTACAAAAGAATTAAGAACAACTTGCTAAAATATCAACATGAAGAAAGGCGTCACATTAAGGAGATACCAGTACGGCATCGGTCTAGGGTCACAATGACTCAGTTTCTTGTTTGGATGAGACACGGGACCGCTTGTTGCAGAGTGTGAAGTCGAGTGATAGGCTTATTTAATATTAAGGGTTAGCCATCCATCTTCTCTGTCATCTGCAATATAGAGAAGGGGGCTGGCTTTGCTATTGAAATGATCCCGTCAGCCAACTCTTTTCACATACAGCATTGTTCTATGTCATACCTAAGAGGAAAGCAGAACTGCTAGAGCCTGGATCCGGCGCTGATATTTTAGGATTGGGGCAATTTTTTCTATTCAGATATAATAGTAAGTTATATATTGTTCTGCCTGTTTAGATTCCGTAGAAGAAAGCAAGGCTAAATTTGCCATATGTAACAACCTTTGTAATGTAACATATATCTTTGCTGTGATGTTTGTTTAATGTGGTTTAATGTTTAATATAGTTAGCACCATCTGGCAGTATTATCTACATTACTTAGTGTTTTCTCCCTTAAGATCCTAGTATATTGTGGGTGAGCCCTAAGCATTCTGGGTTGTAGCAACCATTTTTTGAGAGGATCCATATACAACTCATGTGTTTTGTTTTATTGCACTGCTGTTACAACTCCATCATCCTTGTCAAAGTATATCTGGTGAAAAGCAGGAAACAGTGGAACAAGGTATCTGAACTGTGCTACCGCCTGAAGAACATATTCACTTCTAAAACTCTGAAAATTTGATGGTGATTTTTTATTTTCTGGAAATTTTATTTATTTTATTTTTATTTTTTGAAAATAAAAAATCACCATTAAAGTTTTGGAAGTGAATATTTTCTTCAGGCGGTAGTGCGGTTTGGATTCCCCGTTCCACTGTTTCCTGCTTTTCATCTTAGAAGCTGGGGGAGCTGCTGCAGAACATCATCAGGATTAAAAATCTGCATATGATGTTTGGTGTGGTTGTGCCTGTCACAACCTGAAAAAGATGAGCAATATCCTATTTTATTCTCCTCCTGACCACGCAGGTTATACCTTATTTGCTCTTTTTCTTTTCCAGTTACTGCATTTAAAGTATATGTTCAGGATTAATCCTAGGTTGCATAGCAATGACTTATAAGAGAGCCTGTGTCTGTAAGGGTACCTTTACACGCCGCAACCGCGGCGAGAAATGTGACCGGCAATCTGTAACCCCATCACCATCATCGTGAAATTGCCTCGAAATTGCAGCGTGTAATTGGGGAATTTGGCGGCGATCAAAAAGGTTGCGCCTGGTTCCAATTTCACAGCACTGCTCCAAAATCAGAGGCAATCATGAAGGCAAGATTCCTGGCTTTTGGCGTGTGAAGGGGCGATAGGGATGGAATCTGCGTCTCCTACTGATTTCCCGGAGGCGTGCCACAGCATGCTGGAGACCGCGCCCCATCAGCGATGATAGGTGGTGGCTACTGTGTTCCCATTGGCTGTCACTTCACAGGACGCCATATTTGAAGAGCTGACCATTCACCACCACACAATGGCAATGGTGTCATGTATTAGCCAGCCTTCCTGCGCAGGCTGGCCAATCATAACACTATTGCGTTGTCTAATCAGCGTGTTTGGGGCGCGGAATACACCAGTCTGTCACGCCTATGTTCTTGCGGCGCTAACCATGTACGCCCACATTCCTTTTTGGATTGCGGCATGTGAAGCGGCGAGGGAACTCCACCGGATTGGTTCCACTGTTGGTGTGGCAAGTTCCGGGAGACACATTGCCCTAGGTTGAGGGCGAAATTGCAGTGTGTAAAAGCGCCTTCGGCGATCTGAGGCAACCATGAAAAATGTGCACGCGCACGTTAGGTTGCCTCCTACCTCCGCCAAAAGTTGCGGCGTGTAAAGGTACCCTAAAGCAGGTGGTCCCAACACCGGGCCGGACCGGGACCGGGCCGTCAGGGTCCTTGCGCCGGTCCGCTGCAAAGCTGCCGGCTTCCCCGCCCGACCGTGTCCCCCCACCGCGCCCCTCACCTCCTGATGCCGCTCTGAGCCTCAGCCGAGGCCTCTGCCTCAGCTGCGTACATATGGCATTAGGAGAGCTGTCGGCCAATCAGCAGCGGCCATGCCCTGCCGCACTGTTATTGGCCAACGGCTTCTCTCATACAGCAGCAGCTGAGAGGCAGAGACATGGCTGAATTTTTTTCATATCTCGCGCTATTTCCAAGCGCAGCAGTGACGTGTGTGTCACGTGATGCGCTTGGAAATAGCGCGAGATATGAAAAAACTTCAGCCATGTCTCTGCCTCTCAGCTGCTGCTGTTAGAGAAGCCGGCAGGAGCGGTGAGCAGCAGAGCATCTGTGTGTGAGTGTGTTTGGGGCAATGCCTGTGTGTGGGGGGTGGATTGTACTGGGGCAGCATGTCTGTGTGTGGGGCATTCAGGGGTCAGTGTGTGTGAGGGGTATATTCAAGGGGCAATGTGTGTGGTGTGTGTGTGAGGGTTATTACAAGGGGCAATGTGTGTGTGTGTGTGGGGTATATAAAGGAGCAATGTGTGTGTGTGTGTGGGGTATATACAAGGGGCAATGTGTGTGTGTGGGGTATATACAAGGGGCAATGTGTGTGTGTGGGGGGTATATACAAGGGGCAATGTGTGTGTGTGTGGGGGGTAATATAAAGGGGCAATGTGTGTGTGAGGGGTATATACAAGGGGCAATGTGTGTGTGTGTGAGAGGTATATACAAGGGGCAATGTGTGTGTGAGGGGTATATACAAGGGGCAATGTGGTGTGTGGTGGGGGGGTATATACAAGGGGCAATGTGTGTGTGTGTGGGGTATATACAAGGGCAATGGTGTGTGTGTGTGAGGGTATATACAAGGGGCAATGTGTGTGTGTGTGAGGGGTATATACAAGGGGCAATGTGTGTGTGTGAGGGGTATATACAAGGGGCAATGTGTGTGTGTGTGTGAGGGTATATACAAGGGGCAATTGTGTGTGTGAGGGGTATATACAAGAGGCAATGTGTGTGTGTGTGAGGGGTATATCAAGGGGCAATGTGTGTGTGTGTGTGTGGGGTATACACAAGGGGCAATGTGTGTGTGTGTTTGGGGGGGGTATATACAAGGGGCAATGTGTGTGTGTGTGTGTGTGGGGTATATACAAGGGGCAATGTGTGTGTGTGTGTATGTAGGGTATATACAAGGGGCAATGTGTGTGTGTGTCTGTGTGTGCGGGGGTTATACGGGGGCAGTGTGTGTGTGTGGTGCGTGGGGGTTGTACGGGGGCAGTGTGTGTGTGTGCGCGGGGGTTATACGGGGGCAGTGTGTGTGTGTGTGGGGTTATACAAGGGGCAATGTGTGTGTGTGCGGGGGTTATACGGGGCAGTGTGTGTGTGCGGGGGTTATATGGGGGCAATGTGTGTGTGCGGGGGTTATAGGGGGGCAATGTGTGTGGGGGGGGAGAATTTATGCTATATGGAGGGATGCGACGCTGCATTATATTATATGGAAGGACATGAGGTTGCATTATGCTTTATGGAGGGTTGTGACGCTGCATTGTACTATATGGAGAGCTGTGAGGCTGCATTATATAATGTGGAGGGCTGTGACGCTGCATTATACTACCGTATATGAAAATAAGATGTAGCGCATCTTTTGAGGAAACGGGGCAGTAAACTCCACCCCTTCTCCATAGCCCCACCTCATAAGTTCAAAGCCCCGCCCGCCGGGCCCCGGAAGGATGGTCTTGCATGAAGCCGGTCCCGGTGCAAAAAAGGTTGGGGACCCCTGCCCTAAAGGACTATATGTCCACATGTATAAGTCTCCATCTTGCTGTGTGCTTTTTCTGCACTGTATATTGTTATAGCTGTGTTATATGATATACCCGGTACTCATTTGGGTTATTTGTACCTGTTGATCAATAAACAATTGGAGTACAGAACAATCTGCTTATGTGGAAGACTGAAGGTATATGCTGTATGTAAGATTTCGCACCGTATATTCCTATTTTAAACACATCTAAAGATGTTATTTTTCCCTACAGGACAACTTGAATATTAAAAAGTTATTTAGCTTTTACTATCTATGGGTTCATTACAATATCACTTCTTTTAAATGAATGGAAATTTTCAGTACATTAAGAGGCTAAACCCCAATATCAAGACCTATTTTAGGGCCAGTGCAGATGGACACAGGGCCCTCATGCATGCAGAAAGATTCGATCTTTGATACAGTTTTCATACATAACATTTTACACTTGATTCTATGACTCTAAATTCAGTCAAAGTTGGTTTTACTACATTATCTGAGAGCAACATAATGTAGGGGCAGAGACACCGACTCCAGCGAAGTGTCACTTACTGGGCTGTGTGCTAAACATTTGATAAAAATCCCAGTTTTCTCAGCAGGACATTATCGCTAGAGGACTAGTAAACCTCCTGCCATGTAGTTGTCCATATCCATAAACTCACAACTGATTGTAGTTCTCTACCTATGTACAGGGTACACAGAAAGTTGCCAATCAGTGATGTGGGCAGGGTTATACAGGGCTCAGTACTGAAAAAATAAAACCATAATTTTATCAAAACTCAAGCAAATAGCCTAGCATGTGACACATTGCTGGAATCAGGCTCTCTGTCCCTACACTATGCTTATATATGGCAGCAGAAACCTGGTGAGAGATTCCCTTTAAGTGCTCGCTCACCATGGTGTTAGGATAGATTTGGGTCTTGTTCTGCTCTCCTGATTAGTTTACACAACTCATTGAATACTGAATAACCAGGACATTGTGCTCACCGAGAGCAATGAACTCGTTTTTAAGATTGCATCATTTTAATGGTAGCAGGATGTTGTGTTAATTATTTAATATTTTCTAACTATAAATGATATTTGTACTGTAACAAGTAACAGTTCAGAGACAAGATGCTCTGTCTATTTTAAATTGTTCATTCATTTTCCACTAGAAAAAGGGGCAGAGTTCTGAATGTGTCTTGCCGTACAGCCAGAGATTGTGAAGCCATGCTAATGTAAAGAGTGTGGATGGAAGGAAAAGCTTCTGGGTCTTGCTGGGATCCCCAACCCCATCTATTTTCCTTGTGGATATGTGCAGTTAATGATGAGAATAAATCATGCAGAGCGCATAGTTCTGCTGGACGGCACTGCAGGTAGCACATCTGTATTCTCATGTTGGCGTAGCAAGCGCCCACCTGTCATTCCAGTGCGCAGGAGTCCATAATACTGGTGCTGGAGGCTCTGCCATATGTGACAGTGTAATGACTCATTTTAACTTGCACCGAGATATGATTTCACCAACAGGACTGATCAACCACATAGCCAATCTCAACAACTAGCCAATATGGCATTACTGGGGCATATGACCAGACTCTATAGACTGTGAGTGCTATAGAATAGATAGGATGCAGTCTTGGTAATAGGGATATACTTCCTCATGCTCGTCTCCTCTACCCTCTGGGAGTTTGAGGATCCTGTGCAGGATCTTAGTTGTTCTCAGCTCTGCACTTTTCTGGACAGAGTTCAGATGTTGCTCCTGGAGTCTGTTGCAGCCATTTTACCACCTTAAGGGTCACTGCTCCAGGTGCTACTATCGCCACTGGAATCAGTGTTGCCTTCACCTTTCACATCTTCTCCAGTTCCTTTTTGAGGCCCTGGGATTTCTCCAGCTTCTAAAATTCCTTCTTTCTGATATTACTGGCCTGTTGCAGATATATGGTATATATATTTATTGTGAGCTAGCAACCGGTTATATTGTAAATGGCCGGTATGTATCACAAAGGTGGATATCCTGTGTTTGCTCTGGGAATTGTGATTCCACAAGGTTTTTTTAGTAATACATTCAGGGCCAGATTTACAGGATGGTCAGAAAATGCTGGGCAGGACTGACCATCCACATTCTTCACTCCAATAGGTGTGCTTCATGGGATATAGGACTGCTGTTTTGTTACATTGTCTATGGTTTCTTGTAAGTGGCTATCTTCCTGAAAAGCACATGGAGAGGAGACCATGTGTACATAACTAGCTCCGAGAGTCCAAGATGCGGCAAAATCTTCTGAGGGTCTGGGCTAACGACAGGTGCCGATAAACAAAGCAAGTCCAAGGACATGGTTGGTGATGTCAGGATTGGCTGAAGCCTGCAAAGCTTCTGGCAGGTAGCCCCAAAGAATGGGTTTTGTGTGACTGACTGAGGTCAGTGTGTGAACGTCTACTATATCTCTACTGAGGAAATCAAGCAGAGCCAGTATATGCGCGCGTACCCACAATTGAAACAGGCTGTGGTGTTATAAAGGTGTCTATGAACTGGGTGGATGAACTCCCTGAAGACATGGATTGTATGTGCTGTAATCTTGAAGTACAATTTAGTATGGTTTCACACTTCCGTCACGTCCACATCAAGCTGAAAATGGGTGCATCTGCATCCATTCACTCATGTGAAAACGCATGCCACCGCAGAGGTTTTTGCCTGATCCGACACTGGATCAGGCAAATAAAAACACTACGGTTGCATTTGTTAGTATTCGTTATTGTCCACATCCGTCTAAAATTTGGGAGGGTCTGGAAATGCTCTCTGGGCATGCGCAGTGTGACATCCGGGTCAGGCCTGACCGGACACGTCCCAGGACGGATCCGTCCCCATTAAAGTCATTTATAGTTTTTCACGCAGTGCGGCAAATCCAGTGGCTTCAGGATTGGTAATGGGCCAAAAAATCGCCACATTGTGTTTTCGGGGAGGCGGATAAAAGGATGGATTTGTAAGGATCCTCTGGAAAACTTGTGCCACCGCATCTACCTGCATCCCCATTTTAAGTATGGGAACACGTGTGAAACCACCCTTGTATTATATGTTGACAAGCATTTTACATGTTTTACAACCTGTGTAAAATGGCTGAAGTATGTGGATAGGAACCATTCTTGTGTGTGTGCCTCAATCTAGCAGCCAAGCGAGTGTCCCCTAAGGCCGGCTTCACACCACGGCATAATTAAGTCCGTAGCTGTCCGGTTTATTTTTTTTAAAATTTTTATATGCAGCTTACAGGGTAGTTATGTAGAGCAACCTAAATACAATCCCACAGAACACCCAAGGGCCATACCCCATTGTAAAATAGGAAAAAGCAGCACCAAACAAAAAGCACCTACCTCTATAACCATATGGCAGGGTTAAAAAAGAATTAAATGAATTAATACTCATGGGGGCAGTGGGTTAAGCGGCCATTGTCTAGTACTAAAATACTACAGTTATCTGAAGACTTCTGCTCTGAGTATAGACAGGTCCACATATGGCTTGTGTTTGACATGTTTCCTATTACGGCACATCATCGGTGTGGTGTGCCGTAAAAACTATTATTTCAATATTAACATTAGATTATTGGCATCAAGTCCCAAAGTGGTCTAGGATAAGTGGTCATACAAGTAGTGAGCATACTAGTTGGGGACTGATATACTAATAATTTTATATCAGTCACAAATGCCAGACATCCCAAGGCTCACTATGCTGTGTACAAGTGTCATATCTCCTCAATGACCCGCTCCTGTTACCACCACCATCATGTACAAGTGGGGCTGGTGATGGAATAGATGTTGCGACCAGGAGCTCTGAGAGGTAAGGCTGTTCAGCCACTGAGACTGGGGTAGCCGGGACCACTAGTGCCATCCAGGATGGGACTTTGTGCTTGCCAGCAGCTCCATGCTTTATCCAATGGTACAGTACCACATCCTACACATTTCTCCAGCCTTGTGCTGAGAACTGCCAGATGTACAGCTGTGTTCAGAATAATAGCAGTGTATTCAAAACCATGAGTTAAGACCAAATCTTTATAATAGTTGTTATTTCCATGCATTGGGAACATTGCACACTGTTTTCTAAATCAAAACGAAGAGAAATGTATAGAGTTTTTAACTATTTTACACAAAATAACTAAAAATGAACATTGGGCTATTAAAAAAAAAAAAATGGCAGTGTTTGCATTTGTCTTTACAAACTAAAAATATGTACTCTCTTTTTTTTAGGATTTAGAACTCCTGTAAACCACTAACCTAATATTTAGTTGTATAACCAGTTTTTTAGAATTGCTTCACATGTATGTTGCATAGAGTCGACCAACTTCTGGCACCTGTCAACTGTTATTCCAGCCCAGGATGCTTTGACTGCATCCTACAATCTATCTACATTTGTTGGCTTTGCCTCAGAAGCGCCATTTTTTTATGTCACCCGACAATTGTTCTATTTTGTTGGACTGGAACCAAGATTTTATTTTGTGTTCAGGCGTTAGGCAACATGACCTCTTCAAGTATCTTAATATATGCAAACCCATGATCCCTGGTGTGTGGTAAATAGACCGGCACCATAGTAAGAGCAACATGCCCATATCATGATGCTTCACCACCAGGCTTCACCATCTTCAGAGTGTACTGTGGCTGAATTCATAGTTTGGGGGTCGTCTGATGAACTGTCTGCGGCTCTTAGGCCCAAAAATAAACAATTTTACTTTCATCAGTTCACAAAATGTTTCTCCATTTCCTTTAGTCCAGTTGATGTGTCCTTTGGCAAATTGTACCTGCTTCAGTACATGTCTTTTAATAACAGTGAGACTTTGCGGGACTTCTTCCTAATAGATGATCTTAGGAAGCTGAAAAGGTTGGTCATCACAACTGGAATAGATGATGGTTTTGACAATATACCTCTCATCTCTTAGTGTCTGAGTGATAGGGCACTATTGCGCCTCTTGTTCCCCCTTCCTATTTTATATTAATAGATGATCTTCACACAGGCGTCTTCTAACTGTCACAGTCCTCACAGATAACTTGAGACGTCTTTGATTATCCTGGAGCTGATCATTGGCTGAGCTTTGCCATTCTGCATTCTCAGTTCTTGAATGGTAGTCTTCACATTCTTCCACGCTCTTTGATCTGCTTGTCCATTTAAAGCATTGAGATCATTGATGCTGAACAGCCTACATTGTCTGCACTTCTTTATAAGTTTTACCCTCTCCAATCAACTTTTAATCAAGGTCTTCAGAACAATGTCTCCTAACAATCCTATATTCCAGGCTTTCAAGGAAAATGCATGTAAACATGTGTGACTTCACCCATATATAGGGCCACCTGTTCACATCTGTTTTTTTAAATCGACGACAATCTCAAAAGACTTGCCAACCATGCTATTATTTAAAACAGCCTTCCAGTTAATATTCATAATGACACGAGGACTCAATAACATACAGATCATAATGCCCCTTGAGTCGTAAGTTTCTAAGAATCTACTGCACCAGCTAGTAAATTGTTTAATATGGGGTAATAAATTTTACCAAAACAGCGTAAATAATTCAGTTAGTCATATTGGATGCTATTATTTTGAACACTACTGTAACAACATGCACTTTAATGTAGAACCTATTCATATTACTATATTACAGAGTTCCTTACTCCTTTGCCCCACACAATGCTCACTATTTTTAGCACATTAAAGGGTGACTTTTTTAAATTGCATACCTTTATATAGTCTGTAGAGCCTGTTAGGGATGACGTTTTACTACTGCCAGTTGTTTCAGGAGAAATCCTATGTAGTGATGGAAACGGTAATGACATTACAGTAATAGACATCCCAAATGCCACTTACTAATACTGGAGAGCCGATAGTTTGAAGACCCTGTCAGCTCGTTTTACCCCTAGCCTATCATGGCCTGTACGCCATACACCCCACACTGCCCAGGACCGGAAATGATGGGGCGGCCATCAGAGCGTCATACTTGGGAGGAGGAACAAGAATTTTGAATAGGGAGCATGCTCCTGACTGTATGATCGTGCCACCGGAAGTGATCCCAGCATGCAGCCATGGAGAACGCCCAGGGTGACTACATATGTAGTCACAAACACTAATTACCATACGGAGATGTAAGTATCACAATCATGTTTTCCAAACATTATAGGACAGTTTTCGGTGAGACAAGGATGGTTAGGGATGTGCTAGGGAGGTGCAGGGACAGGTAGTGATAGGTTAGAGTGTATAAATGAGCTGACAGGTTCCCTTTAAGGTTAAAATGGGGCATACTAATGACCTGCATATACCAAGTGTTTCGGTGCCCCTGTGCCATTTCTGTGCCTATGGAGTCCATGTCTTATCTGCACAGGTGCACACTGCTGACAAAAGGACAATTTTTCCAAATTCTTCCCATGGGGCTGTTTTATGATTAATTAGATATGACCTTCTGCTGCGCACTCAGTTCACTTTTCTGTCCACCATTGTTATATAGCGGAGAGCTGTTGGCGATCTAGGTCTGTGCGTACACTGTGTGTCCCGCTCCCTGAGACTGGGGAATACTGGTCCCCTGTGCGCACACTGCTCGCTGTGTCTGACAGCAGCGGACAGGGAGAGCGTCTGATCCACTCTCACAGAGCCCAGAGAGGCAGTAATTGAAATCAGAGGCGGTGTGACGGAATGGCACAAGGGGCTTTGAAGTCTGCTTTCTGAGAGCGCAGCGGGAGCAGACATGCGGTGAAGGACATTCACTATTACAAGCAATGTCCTTAATAATCTTGTTAGCCCAGACTCTCCCCGTACGAGACAAATGGAACATTATTGGTTTATGGGTTGAAGTAAATAATTTAGTTTCTAATATTCCGGCTGCTTTGACAGTAAATTAAAATGACATGAAAGGGGTTTGTTGAATAAAGAAAATATCCAATCAGATGTAATTGGCATGACTTAGGCAGGAGAAATGTATATTATAATTAAACTGTGTTGTCTTCCAGGCCTTTGAGTTTGCACGAATTCAAATGTCAGGAAAAAGAAAGAAAGAATTCTTTGATTTGGTGCAGTTTCAAGTTTAGTAACACGTTCGGCATCTCGCGTCTTCTATTCTGAAAACAGACACTTGAATAAGGCAGAGCGTGTGATGTGAAAGGCACAGCGACTTCAAATAACAGGAAAGAAGCTTCTCAGCTGCACCACTGCATCAAAATCCGGGTGGCCTGAGAGTACAAAAGCATGTATGTGGCCAAAGATTGATGTCGGGGCCCTTAGGATCACATATGTAGCCTTTCCTAAGGTTTAGGCTACGTGACCACTGTAGCCATGTTGAGGTGCCGGCCATATGGGGCTAAGCAGTTGAGGGCAAGGCAGGTCCTTAGCTGCAGAGCAGCCATGGTCTTTCAGCTTGCACCCCGTCCATCTCCTCAACGCAAAAGTTCAGTTTAGCATTACCCATGGTGAGGGCCAAAGCACACGTAGTCTATCAAAGTTCTCAACAAAGATTTATTACAACAGTCTTGTGAAACACCGGCACACATCTTGAACGTTGCTTGGTTGGGAGTATTTACAATAAGACACTTTGCTGCAGACTGCTCCCCTCGTCCCGGTGTTTCGAGACTCTCATATCTCAGCCCCTCTGACGCCTGCCGTTAATTAATGCAGTCTTCTGCAAAAGAACAACCAGGTCCTCTACTAGATAAAAGTTTCACTCACCACCACCACCGGTGGTGACCCGTTAACCCAAATCCAGGCCAAAGTTTGCTGAAACAGCATCGGAGGAAACAGTTGCTGTCTGGGGTTTCACCAGAGGCAGTGAACAAGTATCAGTGCCAATAGGAACGCACTCACAGTTGGTTTAGCACCCCCATATTATGTCCTGGGCCCAAAATCCCAGCCGGGATGGTCCAAAGGGTACAACTGAAACAAAATGGGACAGAAATTCCATTTCAGTTGCAGTCTCCCTCCTTTTCTTGGGACTCTCCTACTTCCCACTACACTGCAAGCCCTTTTTATTAGCTAAGCCCCATCCCTAAGGAATATCACCAATTATTATCTAAAATATAAAGCTGAGTGTAAGTATGTGTAGCCCCACCTTCTTTGCATAGACCCACCCACTTCTCAAAGTCCCACCCACCTTTGAGCCAGCCCATTCCACATGGACATGCGCACTTATCATAGCCCCACCCACTCACAAAAAGCCATGCCCCACCATGGAGCCCGCCCACTCAACATAGCCACATCCATTTTTGCTTGTCTTCCCCCCCCCCATTCCACATAGCCATGCCTGCTTTGTGCAGCCCCACTCAATGTAGCTATGCCCACTCAGCGGAGCCCCACCTTCACATAACATTGCCCACTTCATATAGCCCCACCCACTCCACATAGTCACTCCACATAGCCATGCCCACTTCACATCCTGCATCTCCACATATCCCCGCCTCCTCCACATAGCCTCGCCCCTGGGACTATGTGGAGGTATGAAGGGATAGGGCCGTGCTTTGAAAAGGGTTTGGCTACCATATATGAGCATTAAAACCATGTATGGACATTACGCCCGGGCAACGCTGGCCTCTACAGCTAGTTATTAATAGCTTCTATTATTAAGGGGTATCGGGGAGCAGTCTTTACCTTGGCCACTAGATGGCCACACACAAATGATTAAACGCATTAACCTTACATAAACAGTGATGTGTCCTGCTCAGTTGGTCCAAATTCGGTCTCCAGGCCAGAAGGATCAAAGCTGCAACAACAATAAAGGTATTTACAAGCCTCTTAAGGGTATGTCACACGCGTCGATATCGCTGTCAATGTCGCTCATGCGTCACGGATTTTCAGTCGCTCAAGCGACGTAAAAGTGACGCAGGAGCGACATTGAAGCGTGTGACCAAGCGATGCAACCAGCGATATGTCGCTGATCGCAGGTTTCACTGCCAGATGCAAAACCTGTCGCTCATCGCTCAGTAGACCTTGTGCATCGCTGCGTGTGACACTAAACTCAGCGACGTATTTTCTATTTTGACAACGTACAAGCGACTAAATAAAATCGCTCGCAAGATGGCGACATCACCGCATCGCTGGGTCATATTGACGCGTGTGACATCTTACCTGCGATAATTCCACATCGCTCAGGCGATTAATAATTTGTGACGCATGAGCGATATCGCGGGCGACATTGACACATGTGACAGGCCCTTAAGAGATATGCTTACAGGAGCAGAGTAGGTAGCAGATGTTTTGGGGGAGTATTAGTTAGGACAGTAGAAAGGGGAGGGGCATATTAGTAGTGGAAAACCTCTTTAATAGTGTAAATGAAACGTTAGAGTTAAACTGATGTTAGGAAGTCCAACGATACAAAGAACTTGGACAATGTGAGGGCTAGAACACAATGGACTATGGTATATTAAGTGCATGTTTACAATTATTTTAAAATGTTATTAACAAAAAAAATATGAGGGTAAGAATAACATTTGGAAAAAAGAAAATATGGTATTTTAGGTGAAAAGTTATTTTTGATCAATTAATAAGGGTAAGCTAGAGTAGGTTCCAATAAAAATACCTTGATACAGTTGACCGCAGGAGGACCTGGGAACATTTGGGCAGCCCTCTGGTATCTGTGTGCTGTCTAAGCAACTCGGTATGTCGTAAGCACGTCATTACACTGGCGCCTCGAGGTGCAGCGAGATGGCAGGGAGCTCTTGGCAGTATTCCAGAATAAATCATAGCTTTCAAGGTATGTGTGATTTTTATGAAATAAGTTATGTTTTATTGAATGTTATTTATAAATTATTATTACTGACTGTATGATGTGTGGCTTCCGGTAGGAAGGGTATTATATTTGGATGTAATGTTTTTTTTTACGGAGCCTGAAGAGAGCCATCGAAACACGTTGCACAGTATCAATAAGGTTCATACATTTATTCACATTCTCCCTGATGGGACTTGTGGTTCCTGTGTAGTCGAGATCTTGTATATTGCATTGCTCATCCGCCCCTCCCCATAGTGTTTCCAAGAGCGTCTATAGTTCCTCATCAATCTGGATCCACTAATTCTACAAAGTAAAAAAAAAATGCAGCAGGTTTGGGTTTCTTGAAAGCTCTCAATTGCAGTGTAACCACATTCACTTACAGTGTATTTTGGTGCAATACAGAAGCAGCATAGTGCAGCCTTTGGCCACATAATGTGATGTCACTGTGTAGCTGAAGCCTAAACTGCAGCCCCTAAAATCTAACATTTATTAGAATAATGTGAAAAACGTAAGTACAAATATGGGTAATATTAAAAAACAGTGGGGTATGAAGGGGGGAGATTGTGAGGGGAGTGAACAATTCCTAGGATCAATATTCCACCTGCCACGAAGGTTAGCACCCTAGAATATCAACATGGTGACCCTGCTCAACGTAGACGATCCCTTATCTGTCCCTACATTGCTTGGTAATAACTACCGTAGAATCTCTGTCTCTGTAAAGGGACAGATAAGGGATCCCCTACGTTGAGCAGGGGCGTCATGTCAATATTTTAGAGTGCCATTCTTCGTGGTAGGTGGAGTATTAATCCTAAGGATTGTTCATTTCCCGTATAATCTCCCCCTTTCATACCCCATTGGTTTTTAATATTACCCATATTGTACTTATGTGTATGTTTTTAACATTATTCTAATAAATGGTAGATTTTAGGGCTACGTCACACTCACAGATATCTGTGCAGATATTGGTCACGGATCTCTGGTTGCAATGAAATCATGGACACATTGTATCCATTTGTACACAGCCACAACATGGAGCAATGTGTCCATGATTTCACTGCAACCAGAGATCTGCGAACAATATCTGCACAAATATCTGTGTGTGTGACGTGGCCCTTAGGGGTTCAAATTTTGGTTTAATCTATTATATACTTAAGCTAGTGGTGAATCCCACAATGCACTGCGCCGCCAGTCGCAAGCCATGCCATATTAGTACACCCAAGTGATGCATGTACTAATATGTGGCCGACCCACAACCGACGCCAGGACGCCGCTGCCTGCATTCACCTCCTCAGCCCACACTCACCCCCTCAACCCGCATTCACCGCACTGAGCCCGCCGAAAGAGGAATTGCAGTTTCTCATGCCACTGTGCATGAGAGTGACCACAGGGTGGGCAGAGAGTGACCGGGGGGGGTCAGGGGGAGAGAGGGACCACAGGGGTAACAGGGGTTGACCACAGGGGTAGCAGGGATTGACCACAGGGGGGGCAGAGAGCGACCACAGGGGGTGGCAGAGACTGACCACAGTGGGGGGCAGAGAGGGACCACAAAGGTGGCAGGGAGCGACCACAGGGTGGGCAGAGAGCGACCACTTGGTGGGCAGAGAGTGACCGGGGGAGGCAGAGAGGGACCACAGGGGTGGCAGGGAGTGACCACGGGGGGCAGAGAGCGACCACAAGTGGTGGCAGAGAGGGACCACAAGGGGGGCAAAACAGCGGACCGGGGAGAGGCAGCGCAGGGGAGAGATGGCGCGGCCCACAGCGCCACAGAGCCCACCCCATTGTGACATCACTGCCCACTTGATGCAATAGCATTGGCTCCCATCTAGTATATATATATATATATATATATATACATTGGGCCCCACTATTTTTGAAGGTTGATGCCACCATGTAGGCCGGTCCTTATTATATGGTGACCCACAGATACAAGCTTGCTTTATGTGGAATGGATGCATTTGCCATCTATTCTATGGCATTTGACATACTTCTAGGCTTCTTCATGCATGAACTCTCAGAAAGTACCTACCAGAAGTTACATTTTAACTAGCAACTGAATTTCTTGGTATTATTCTGATGTTAAAGAATATGTGTAATTAAAACGCGCTTTAGTTTTGAAGGAGACTTAGTATTGCATCCATATTGCTGTGTATGTGGGTGAACATTTGCGGCGCTGTCTGGCTGTAGTCTATGTGTAGCACCGGGAAGAGTTACATGCTTGATAGCAACTCAAACTCTGACACTTTTTGATCCTGAAGCCTCACTGAGTAATCGGCCTGTTTTATTGCCTTCATATTAAGTAGATTACCGTATTAATTTTAATTATTTATCCTCACTATTATCTTCTGTGTATGTAAGTGCAGTCTTCATACATCAACATATAGATACCCTGCTAGGAATTTCTGTAAAGGCTGACTCATTAGCCTTGATATGTTACATTGGAAATGTTCCTTCATTATACAGCCTCCATTGTAATTAGCAAACTGTTCACAATCTAGTGAATTATTGTAAGAATCACCATATTATTTTTACCTTTCTTTGTTTAGATACCTCTAAAAATGTAGATAAAAATTGGAGGGCAATCCTCATATAATCCACAATTACGCTATAGATAGGTGAGATTGGGATGTTAAGCTGCTTATTACATATTCCTGTCCAATGTTTTACAATTACTGTACATCTTTCCATTTGCCTCCTACACTTGTCTGATAGGCACTTCTATCAGGACAAGCGACATCTTGATTTGTGACCTTTCACCTGATCCCTTGAGAACTTCCTAGGGTTTAACGTAAAGGTCACAGCCGTAGGCTCCAGAGTAGGACCAGTGCTGTATATAATTACTGCCACGCCATCTTGTTCATGGGATACAAAGAAAGAGAAATAATTCTCCCCTGACATCATGAAGAACAGACCATAGTGATGTCGCTATAACTTTCCACTAACCCCAGCAAAGATGACTTGCACACGGCCGCTGGGTGCCTTATTGCCGTCTTGACTTTGGAGTGGCTCCTGGTAATGACAGCTTTTAGACACACTTGATTACAATTATAGATTTTATGCCACATGCTTCACCTCTCTGGTGATACAGCGAGAAGCCGGGCTTAGAGGGTCAAAATGAAGAAAGGGGAGGGGGTTGTCTAATCAGCATATCGGTGTTTCTTATTCTAATAATCAGAAATCTCGAAGATAAAAAGACCTTATCCTTGTTTTCATCTTTAACCATTTCCCTCCATAAGACTCCAGTAATAAGAATATGTGTTTGATTGCAAATTATCTCTCTGTGAGTTTGATCGGTCCAATTTCAAATGGACTGCACATCCAAAAAATCATGCATTTATATTTCCCGTTATGCAACATGTTGCAACACTGAATATGAAGTTCTTATTTTAACATTCTCATCTGACTATATGAAGCCCACTACCACATCACGGTGAACCTCTAAGTGGGTCCCTAGCCTAAAAGGTGTGGTGCCGTGCACCAACCACCTTCGCAGCAGCATTGCACCGGTAAGGTGATGACCTGGTGCACCACAACACCCATGCTGTGAGATTCCAGGCCACACTACTCCATAAGCAAAGCAACAATGGAAAACAACAACAGCAACACCAAGTGTATAGACTCGCCTTCCCAGAGTTTGTTACATCTATTCCTTTGGTGTTGGTGCTGTGTGATGGCCATAGTTGCTGAGTTGCTCCGCTTGTGTAGCGGTGTACCTTGTAGGCATGGGGAGTCAGCCTCATAGTATGGGGGCTTTGGGGCACCAAGTCACCCATCTTACTGGTAGAATGTTGCCATGATATGGTACCGCTTTATCCAATATCTGCAGAGCGCTGCAAGCTGTAAGAGGTGGTGGAGTCATTTTGGCCACTTTGGTGGTTCAGATCAGTCACATACTGCAATAGTAGTTATTAACTAGAGCACCTTACTAGCTAGCATCTGGGGGACCAGAGCACTGGCAGGTAAATTACCTTAATGTGTCCATTGTACCAAATAATAAAAAATGTGCCAGCTTCCCTGTAAATAATAACCACCCCCCTCCTCAAGGGTGGGAGTTTTGTTCTTTTTCATTCTTCAGATGCCACTGTCATCCTTGAAAAAATACAAATAAAAAAGAATAGTAATTATTTGTTTCAGGAGGTCAAAGCTTTTTGCTTGCACCAAGTACACTAGAGAAAATCTCATAAACTTTGTGTTTGGAAAGTGTACCAAGGTTGTCACACAGACTTATTTGCCATCATCACAATTGGCAATGGCAGCTGCCATCCCTATACAATGTGTGAAAGAAGTATTGAACTTGTTATCAATTTCTATGTACGGTATATATATCTCTAAAGGTGCTATTGACATGAATTAATCTCCAGATGTTGGTAACAACACATCCAATCCACACAGGCAAAGAATTAAAATCATAGATGTCCATAAATTAAGATATGTGTAATACAGAAATGGCACAGGGAAAAATTATTGTACACATGAAAAGATCAGCAAAAAGCCCTGGAAAGTCATGACACCAGCTGAAATCCATCATTAATTAGAAAGGAATGCTCCCACCTAGTGAAAAATAATATCAGCTAGCTCAACTGATGGCCTATAAAAAGGTGTCTCATTACGAAGGTGCCACAAAAGAAACATCTAATGATGGGTAAAACCAGTGAGCCGTCTCAAGACCTTTGTGACCTTATTGTTTAAAAACATACTTATGGCATTGATTACGGATGAATTTCTAAGCTATTGAAGGCTCCAGTAAACACTGGCAAGGCCATAATCCAGAAGTGGAAAGAACATCATTTCACCATAAACTGGCAATGACCAGGTGCTCCCCGCAAGATTTTAGACAGAACAGTGAAAATAATTATCTGAAGAGCTGTCAAAGAGCCATTGGTCACATGTGGAGATCTACATGATGACCTGGAATCAGCAGGTACAATTGTTTCAAAGTAAAACAAAATAATCCACTCCCCCTCCATGGCCTGTATGAATGCTCCTGTATATACACTCACCACACAAGACTCCATTTCTGAACAAAAATCATGTTCAAGTGCATTTAAAGTTTGTTCAACAACATTTAGACAAGCCTGTAAAATACTGGGAGAATATAGTCTGGTGAGATGAGACCAAAATTAAACTCTTTGGATGCCATAATACACAACATGATTGAAAGAGGACCTGTCACCTCTCTGGTGCATGGCAAACTAAATGCAGCATGTCTGCTGCATTCAGGGAAAGGCTTCCCCTTGGCTCTAGCCCCCCTGTAAGCTTTAAAAAAAGACTTTAGAAACTTTACAGTTAAAAGGTCACCTGGGTGCGATCTTATTAAGAGGTCCTGGCTGCTGGCACAATCCTCCCTGCCTTCTCCTTGTGTGTTCCTCCCCTTCTATGTGTCTGCAGCTGCCTCCTCCTGTTCTGGGTCTGCCCCCCTCTTCTACTCCTGCTCCTTTTGACGTCAGGAGTAGAAGAGGAAGGCAGACCCAGAACAATAGGAGGTGGCAGCAGATACATAGAAGGGGCCGGAACACACAACGATCAGGCAGGGAGGATTGTGCCAGCAGCCAGGACCTCTTAGGCTACGTTCACACATTTGCGTATTTTGCTGCGCTTTTTTGCACGCGCTTTTTTGCGCGTTTTTCGGCCGCGCAAAAAAGCGCAACAAAATACGCAGGGGCTTTCACACACTGCGCTTTCTTTACTCCAGAAAGCGCAGTGATATCACAGAGGGGAGGAAAAATCCTGCTTCCTCCTCCCCTCTGTGACAACCCCATTAGATTTCACAGTGTATTAATATACACTGTGAAATCTAAATTAAACAGAGGCAAATGTATGGAAAATAAAAAAGAATGAATACTTCACCTGTCCGACGCCTTCTCCCGCTGTCTGGTGCCTTCTGCCGCTCTCCGATCTACGGTTCCAAGTGAGAGGTGTACTGAGAAGACCTGTGGTGACGTCAGAGGGGGGGCGTTCCCGGGGCGTTCCCAGCACTGATTGGCTGTTCGCGGTCATGTGATATGTATCACATGACCGCGAGAAGCCCGGGAACGCCCCTCTGACATCACCACAGGTCTTGTCAGAAGACATCTCACTCGGAACCAGAGACCGAACACCGAGAAAAGGCGTCGGACAGGTGAAGTATTCATTCTTTTTTATTTTTCATCCACTTGCTTTTGTTTAATTTAGATTTTGCAGTGTATATTAATACACTGTGAAATCTAATGGGCGGCCACAGCTGTCACAGAGGGGAGGAGGAAGCAGGATTCTTCTTCCCCTCTGGGAGAATACGCAGAAGTAGCTGCGTAAACAATTGACATATCAATTGTTTACGGAGCTGCGCTTTCTCCCAGAAAACGCACTGCGTATTTTTACGCAATGTCTGCACTGCAAAGTGAATTTCCCATTCACTTTGCAGGCAGACAAAAGGCACATTGCGTATTTTGAAAAGCGTGCGTAAAAAAACGCGGCAAAATACGCAATGTGTGAACGTAGCCCTAATAAGATTCCACCCAGGCGACCCCTTAACTGTAAAGTTTATTAAGTCCTTTTTAAAGCTTACAGGGGGGCTAGAGACATTGTGGACCCCTTCCCTTAATGCAGCAGACATGCTGCAGTCAGTTTGCCATGCACCAGGGGGGTGTCAGGTTCTCTTGAAGACTAAAAGACACTGCATATCATCCCAAAAACTCCATACAACAGTGACTTTTTGAATAGGGAACATCATGGTGTGGGGCTGTTTTTCAATCCACAGCACTGGCAAACTTAATTTAATTAAAGTAATTAAAGTAAGAATGAAAGGGCAAATGTATAGAGACATTCTTGATAAAAATCTGCCATCTACAAGGATGATGAAGATGAAACGAGGGTGGACATTTCAGCCACACAATGATCTGAAACAGAGAAAGAAAACAGAGCTAATAGAATGGCCGAGCCAATCACCTAACCTGAATCCAATAGAAAATTTATGGAAGGAGCTACAGCTCAAACATCAGAGAAGGAGACCACGGGACCTTCAAGATTTGAAGAGTGTTTGTACAGAAGAATGGGCCAAAATCACGGCTGAGCAATGCATTCGGGTAGTTTCTCCATACAGGAGGCATCTTGAAGCTTCATCACCAACAAAGGCTTTTGAATGAAGTATTAAATACATTTCAGTAAGGGTGGGTGCCCATGATTAGGATTGGCAGTTTATTGGATGCAACTTATTTTCGCTGTGTCCAATACGCTGCGTTGTACAGTACAAACACAATGAATAGGATTTATAGGAGGTCCCTTCCAACGCCACCATTCTATGACTTACTAAGAAAATTGGTGATGTGTTTAATACTTATCTCACCCCTCTGTATCGATGTTATGTTGCCAGCTGGACATCTTAGTTTTATGGAAGGCGCAAACTTTGGATAGTTAAAAGGGTATCTGGTATTGTGTATGAAGCTGCTCCATCGCGACCAGATATTTTCTGACCTCCAACAACAGGGAGAAGCCAAGGAAATAGAGATGGCAATGGAGAATGGCAAAGAAGGGATTTTGCAGTGTCCTTTCTGTGTGTTGCAGTGTTGAGATCATCATCTCTTCCGCCATCACTCATCCTCCCCTGAGTGAACACGGTCTTAGAGTTGAAGTAAAGCTGACCATAGCTGGAGAGCTGTCTCATTGTCAGCTGTGGAGGGTAATCATCGCCTGTCTGTAGACCACCCACCGTGATAAAAGGGAAGTATCATATAATCACAAAGAGATTTTGCAATGTCTTTTAGCGCTTGGAATGGGGTAAAGTAGTTTGAAAAGCCTGCGTGATATTTTCACCGATGCCTAAGACGAAACAATTATTAATGTAGAAAAAAAGTGCAATTGTTCTGAGAGTTTTCTTGTTCCAAACTTTTTAAGGATGACGTACATGAAAGAAATGAATAAAGCAGTGGTGGTGGCACATGTTAAACACACAGTGGGATGCGCGTTAAGGAATTGGTGAGACTCTGACGGGGGAGGAGAAACCTTGAAACGCCTCGGCCAGCATTTCGCTATGATAAATGTCTTGTGAGCTTAGAAGCTTTTGGGACGTAATAAAAAGAACTTAATGGACAATTTCTCGAAATTGCTAAGAAAAACCGCGTGCTGTCGGTAGGGTATAATAAGAGGATTTCTCATCACGGAGTCTGAGATTGAACGTCTGCAAAAAGAGAGAGAGAAGGGAGAGAGCAGAAAAAAAAATAGAAGAAAGGATTTATCTCTTTGGTAACTGAGTAATTGAAATACAGACGAGCTTTGGTTCCAATTTGCCAGCAATAAAGTTGTAATGGGGTTTTCTCTGCAATTTTACCCTTAATGTGCTCATTCTAAGCAGCACTATTTTTTCCAAGCGAACAAATAACCTCAGTACAGCTTACTAGCAGTAATAGGCGCAAGCTGATGCTCGTATTAAACCTTTTAAATCAATTCACTAGTCTCTACAAGCTGCAGTGTCTGGCTAGTGTGTTGATTAACACTTTCAAGGCTCGCGGGCGGCTTCTGAAAACATCGCTCTGAACGCCGACTGCAAACAGCTAGCAATAGGATTCATCATTTCCCATAGATATAGGATTTCTTTGGGGTTGTTCCAAAATGCAGAATAACAGGAAAGCTTTGAGTAGTCTTCACTAAAATTGCTATTGGAAAAACGAACAAAATGTGGAGATGAGCAAATGTGTGACGGTTAGGAAGGAGAGAACCTTGACCTTGAGGTTATTGTCACGCTGCCGGGGGAAGGCGCCCTAGAGTGTACCCACTGTGCCGTAGTACCGAAGTCCCCTGGGTGAGCTGATCCTAGTTTACCCAACCCCTATACAGGGATTGTCAGGGGCAAGCCCAGGGGTCTAAATACCACAGCAGCTAGTACCAGGGGGGCAGCTCATAAGGTTAGCCTATACTAAGACACAGTGAAGTATTCCAGGTAATTGGGCACAAGGTTAGGAGTGCAGGGATGGTGCTACCGGAGAAGAGCACAGCTAAGGATTCCCAGTAACAGAGCACAAAGAGGACCTGACCAACAGCCAGCAAAGCAGAAGCTTAACTAACTCAATAATCAGGCACATCCCATCAGTGGAGGTGGCCTGATATACCATAGGAAGAGCAGCTATTGGTCAAGGGGAGTGTCAGGTTGGACCGTGCCGGCCCCTAGAGTCACAGGGGAGGAGTGCACCTAGTGCGCCGCTGATTGGTCACATGAATACGAGCATAGTAATGTGCTCATGTGTGAGTCCAGTGGTCAGCTGACAGGAAGGGAACCTGGCGACGGCTCCGAGACACAGCACGCCTGGACGCCGGATGCCCGGTCGGCAGGGGATGCCGACCCGGGAGAGGTAAGTTGGGAAGCGGTGCCAGGGGACCTAACAGTTATGTTTTTAAATGCTACCAACAATTACCAATCTTACACAAAACCATACTGTACTTATGATGTAATGATGTTTTATTAGGGTTATATAAAGTTATTGGCAAATATCCCAGACATACATGAAGGCAAGACGTCATGCACACAGCAGAGTAATCTCTGTCCTTGCTTCATATTGTAGGACGCGCTGTATATGGGAAACATCACCTATGTATAGGCATGTGCAGTAGATGTGATACATTATGGGAGTTGTATTACAGTTTTCTTACAGATCAGTCTCATGGCCATGTGAAAAAAGCCTAAAACTGTTTCATCATTGTCAATCTTCATGATTAATCTCAGATCATTAGCTACATAGACCAATGTTTTCCATACGAAAACTATACATCATTGGGATTTCAAGCGGATCATTCTAGTCGACACATTCCTTGGGCCTCTACTTCTACTGTACACACGGGCCGTTTATCTAAAATGCTGAATATTTTCAAATTGTTGTAAAGACCATACTTTCACTAAAAATCATTAGCTTGGACAATAGACACCAATTCTTTCACGAAACCTATGGAACAGTTGAACTTACAAGCCAGCCCACACTACAAGGTTGGGCAAAACATAGAAATTGTAAATTTTAGACACCATGGTCGTGCTTGTATTTTTGACTTTTAACTTTTAGGGGACAGAACCTTAAATTCTGGTGAAGACTACATCCATCGGTCAGGCCATAGATGTATCTTTAGGCACTTTGGGTTTTCAAGCATAGCAGAACTACCAAATCTAACTACAAATGCCATATGAGTGAAGCTCACTCTGTAGACTTTATGGACATCTTACCTCTTGCTCACAGTGAAGATTTATTATTATTTATTTATTTATATAGCACCATTAATTTCATGATTCTGTACATCAGAAGGGGATACATACAAAATACAGATATCGATTACAGTAAACAAATTAGCAATGACAACTGGTACAGAGGACAGAAGACCCTGACTGCCCTTTTGATCTTACATTCTACAGGATAATGGGGAGAAGACAGTAGGCTGGGAGTTGCGGGAGCTCTGATGGTGGTGAGGTGACAGCCTTTTCATTGCAGGCTGTAAGTGTGATGCAATTTTCTACAGTAAAAACTAGTCGTAGAGGTGAAGAGAAAGACTGCAATTACAGATAGTAATTGTACTACTTACTGGATAAGTAAAGGGAGGCCAATCGTTCCAGGTCCAGGAAATGGTGCAGTACAACAAGAGATAGTCAGAGACGAAATTCAATACACAAGCTGTTGTCAGGAAAACCAGAAAGACAAGACGGTTTACAGGGAGCAGGCAAAAGAGTAGTCAGGTCACAGGCAAAGGGTCAAAGTCCAGGTAAGAGAATAAAGTAAAGCTGGGTCAGGCACAGAGGGATCAGTCTTACATAGGCAGCAGGAAGTGTACGATTGACACTGAATGGAGGAGCTAGCATACTTAAGTAGAGGACTAATCAAGGGAAGTGAACACAGATTATTGCGGCACAGACACAGCAAAACTAAAACAGACTGACAACTTTCACGCAATAGTAACATAGCAGACAAGGACAGTGTGGATATTGTGGCAGTACACTTGAAGAGATGGGTTTTCAAGCACCTCCTGAAGGATCCAAATGTGGTCGATAATGTGTTGAGGACCGGAATTCCAGAGGATGGGGGATATTCAGATATTCAGGCAAAGTCTCGGAAGTGATTGGGTTAGGAATTAATAAGTGTGGAGGAGAGAAGGAGGTCATATCAATAATACCAACACTATGTACACCAGAAATATTACTCCAATGCACACACCACTGAGAAAATATGCTGAATTTAAGTGGTGTGCACTTTTCAATGAATTCAGCGCATCCTTCTCCAAAACGCCCCTACATTAGGACTAATGTGTAAAACTTTGGATTTAATGAATCGGGCCCCCTATGTCTACTTTTATGGCTTGGTTTTACAATTTAGAAAAGGTGCTGATAATTTTCGTGTTTGCAAGACAATTTATATTTCTTCCAAAAGCTGAGCTTCAAGGACAGAGATGATAGCTGAATAAAGAACGAAGGCCATTTAAACATTCTGCTCTTAATGTGCTTTACATGCAGTGTGACTAGTATTAATGTCATTATTTCAGGATCACACAGATCTCCGTTTTCAAGTCTGAAGGCGAAAAACCCTCAGCGGTTCTTTTAAACCCTCAATCCAGCAAATTAAAACTTTCCCTTCAATCATCCTGGATTATAAGAACAGTTTGTCTGGCTCCTGCTGTCTTTCAGTGCTAAGATTTGAGCCATTGAGCCTGAAAGATATTTTTGTTTTTTTTTATTAAAATACAAATACTATCAAAATTACCAATACTTAATGCTAATCTTAGTTGTTACTACAGTGTTTCCCCAAAAATAAGACCTACCCCGAAAATAAACCCTAGTAGGAATTTTCGACATTTTTGGAGTATGTATATAATATAAACCATATTCCAAAATAATCCTTAGTTGTGGATCATCATGCTAATAGCTTGGGCTTGAGCAGCTCTTTCAGGATATCTATCTAATTTTTCTTTGTGTATGTTGCTCCATTGTGTTGATGTATATCCCAAAGTTTATATTCACATGCCGGCTAGTTAATTGAATGAATATGCACACCTTCCCCCCCTCCATAATCCCAGCCACCCCTCTGCCAGTGTCAGTGGTTGGAACTTTTGTTAATGAAAAAATGAATATTCACCCCCTTGCTCTGCCCACCCCTTTGCAAAGGTGTCAGTGATTTTTTCAGACTGCCGTATTACTGCCAGGAGATGGCAGTGCGACAGGTGCACCGGCTGACTGCTCTTCTCACTGAAGCATAACAGCTGCATATAAATAAACGCTGACACACTTGGGTCAGGAAAGCCAGTGCAAGTATTGCACTGCAATAATATGGACAATGATATGGCAATCTGGGGAAATCACTGACATCCATGCAGAGGGGTGGGCTAGGAGAGGGAGTGAATATTTACTTTTTCATTAACGCACATTCCAATCACTGACTGGCAGAGGGGTGTGTGGGATTATGGGTGGGAGAAGGGTGAATATTAATTTGCAATTAACATACAGTCCAGTCACTGATGCTGGCGGTGGGTGGGATTATAGGTGGGGTAAGGGGTGAATATTCATTTTCAATTAACCTACAGTCCAATTACTGATGCTGGCGCACAGGCTGGTTTATGAGTGTGGGAAGGGGTGAATATTCATTTTTTATTCATGAGGAACCCAATCACTGATGTCAATACAAAATATGAGCCATCCCCTCAAAATAATAAGACAGTGTACATCTTTTTTGAACTAAAAATATAAGACCATGTCTAATTTTCGGGGAAACGGTATTAAATGGATCATGCTGTTGTACACATAGTGCACATTAGACTTGCTTTAGACATTAGAGATTGACAAATTCTGCCAACACCCTAAGTAAATGTGGTGTCCACTTCAATAAGTTCTATGTTGATCGACTCGACTAAAGACATGGCAGTATTCAGTTATATACTTGTCTGTGCTGGCTGCATTCTGGGTAAGTGTCATTTTTGCCAAAATAAATGCACTAGATCCCGTCACTTTTGTTGTTTTTCAACCAACGTTTATGAGATTGTCATCTATTAAGGGTACCGTCACACCTTTCGACGGCCCCTGAGATGTCGGTGGCGACTGGCAGGAGCGCGTACGTTTTTGGCGCCCCGCCAGCGTCGCCGCTCCCCGTTTACACAGGGAGACATCTCCGGCGATGGGCCGGCGATCTGACTGGCGGCATCGCCGCTGGGGTGTCTCAAAACCCCAGCGGCGATGCTGTACAATGGGCGCCTATGGCTCCCATCGCCTGTCAGCTCGCCGGCGGACCGTTTACATGTGGACACATCGCCCCAGATCGGCCGCCTGGATTCAGAGCACTGCTCTGAAACCAGGCGACCAGTAAAAGGCATCACCATCGCCCCTTTACATTAGGCGACGCAGGGGCGATGTCGCCGCCGATAGGCCACGCCCCTACGGCGTCTATGTATTCGCGCGATGTCGCCACGTGTGACATGGCCTTAAGACTCCTTGGAAATATTATCAGTGGGGATCCATGACATGAGACCCCTAAGATTACTTGACTGAAAATACTACTGTAACTGTTTTTATCCTTAGCTCACTGGATCTTTAGGTAAATGTGGGATCCCTATCCTATCCCTACTGACTGCCCTACTTATATGAACATCTAGACATGGCGCTGGTTCCAAAACATCGCATCTCCTTTTGTTAAATGTAGGCAGCTACTTATGGTAGAGTATGGAAATATTTTGCTATGGGGCACAAGTGGTCTTAAATGTGCAGCTTATTCCATTCTGAACATTCCTTAAATATATCTCGTTGGCAAAAATGAATGGATGCGTTATTAAATAGCTTCTTATAAAAGTCATAAAAGTGCCCAACACAATATGAGGTTCATGAAAAGGTATTTGTGGTCGAGGCTGAATAGTTTCTGAGATCAGAGGTTTATTCTGGCTATTACATTCAAATCTCCCATAAAGACAATATTTGAACCTTGCAGATCAATCATATCATCAGCTCTACAGCTCGCGTCACCTCCATCAGCAGCGAACACATTTAAGCTCTGCAGCCTGTAAATATCAGTGGACATCAGCATGGGGTGCGACAGTCATCTCTCAACAAATCAATAGTGATGAAATAGAGGTTGAAAACACAGCCCGGTGTGTTACAACGCTCTCTATATACGGATGCCTGAAATATGTGTTCAGAGACTTACTGGCTTCATATACTTGCACTTTTTATTATGGTTATTTAATAAAGAGGATGTCCATTACTGGGGAATCTCAACATTCCAAGTAAAAGTTAAGATAACCATATCATTCCCCTGCAATCTCGGAGGTAACTAGATAAAGGGGTGGTCCAGCACCTAAACTGTCCTGTCTAAATATCTATTCTTACACACTAACCACTCTTGTGACTTTTTTTTTTTTACAATACCCTATGCTTCTCCCTTTCGAGCTAATCCATAAGGGTTCACTTTCATCAGCGTATATATCTAATGGTGCAATCCAATAAAAAAGGGATTGCACTGAGACCAATGTTATCCAATGAGGCAGGGCAATTTTGCATTTTGTTCTTAGCTGTATTCAGTTTAGATTTCACTCCAAAAACAGTGTAGGGCGAAAAAAATCGTATGCCATACAGATCATCAGCAAGGCAGATTTTACTGATACATTACAATTCAGTAAGATGGAAAACTGTAAAAAATTAATATCTGCTAAGTAAAAGAATGGATTGTATATGGGTGACAAGTGAGAAAAAAAATCATCCCACTTTTCTGGATGAGTGAGGGGACCTATTTTTTTTATACGATCATGAGACTCCAGCCTAAATGTGTATTTTTTACGGTACTTCCTATGACATTTTGTTTGTCTGGCATCTCCAACGTGACATCACAGTAGACTAGAAGGATACAGTCACTCCCCGCAGCATCGGTCGCCCCTCCTGGAGCAGGATGTCACCAAGAGGCAGAGCGGCAGTTACTTACTAGTATAATGCATTGCTGCTCCCTTTTAAGACGATGTTCATTCAGGTTGGTGGATGCTGTGGCGAGCTGAGTGCAGCATCGGTACTTTGCATTTATCTCTGCCACAGCCATTGCTTCTGTGAAAGAAGATGTCATCAAGAGTCAGAGATTAAGCAGTAAGTGACACCAGCATGCCTCACAGCTTCTATCAACCCAGTGACACCAGCGCCCCCTGATGACGACTTGTTTGAGGGCAGTCCTAGTGTCACGCTAGACTAGGTGATGTCCAGTGCACAGTGAAACTCAAAGGTTACAATGAGGGATGGTAAAGGGAAGGAAGGCCCTGACGATAGGAATTGGGGGATTGCACACCCCCAGTCACTCACCTATGTCTGTCTTTAAGCTTGTCTATGACATCCCTATGTGGGTCCCTGCCGCTCTCACTTGCCTTTTCCCTACTGGCACCTTCACTAACACTAGCAAGTTCAATGGCCGGTGAGCACACTAGGCTGCACCACTACAACTAGTACAACACAGGAGATGTAAACAGACTGGGGACAAGACAAAAAGGATATACATACTTGTATGCAGCAGCCTAAACACACAGGCTAGCAGCAGGCACTGCTCCCAACAACAGCACTCAGCACAGAAACCCCAGCAGCCATTGAACACCTCTTCACACCACCAAGGTCAGCATAGAATGGATCTTCTATAACCGGCCTCATGTGATAGGTCATGTGACTATGTATAGGGAAGAGGGTGTGGTCACCAACCTAGCTAGAATCTGAAGCTATCTGCTAAGGAAAACTGACATTAACTCTTGCTGTTACAAAAGAAATTAAACACTTTTAAAATCAACAAAAGCCCAGAGAGGTCACAAGTCTCCTACTGACTCGTGTCAGTTGAAACTGTGGGGCGACGCTGGAATCACTCACCCTGCTTCTATCTCCCTTCCCCTGATGATGTCTTCTTCAAGGCGTTTGTATGTTCTTCCCGTGTTTGCGTGGGTTTCCTCCAGGCACTCCAGTTAACTCCCACATTGCAAATACATGCTGGTAGGATGTTTAGATTGTGAGCCTCAATGGGGACAGCATTACTGATGTATGTAAAGTGCTATGGAATTAATAGCGCTGTATAAATGAATAAATATTATTATATTATTATTCACAGAAGCTACAGCGGCGATAAAGATAGAGGAGTGCCGACGCTGCACTCACATCTCACACAGCATCTATCACCATGAATACACAAAGTCTACAGAGGGGGCAGCGATGCAAGAAACTAGTAAGTAACAGCAGTGCTGCCCCGTCAACATCTCATTCCAGCATGGGTGATGGACACTGCGGGGAGTGAGTG